>JAUNZM010000210.1:0-650000 GCA_033459285.1 Clamator glandarius
GAAATGCAGTGAGACATGGTTGAGATACGCTAGCAACTAAGGTTTGTGAACACAAGCAGGCTGAAGTAGAAAGCCCTCCAAAGCAAACTCTTGGAACTCTAGATAGGCTCTAGGTCTTGATACACTAGATAGACTCTAAACTCTCAAGCATATAGACTATGTAAAGCAAGAGGCTTTGGAAAAAAAAAGTGCAGTGCCTGGTATATTTGCATTATCCATGCTCCACAGTTTTTCCAGCTCCATGATTGAAAATGCTGCATAAATAGTATAACTGCTTAAGTGGAAATCATCTCCAATTTGAAACTTAATTATATGCCCTTCTTCGCAATATTCTTTACACCTCCTTTTACTACGAAAATACTCAAAAACAATACTAAATGAACATTCAAAAACATTATACAAGCAACATCTATTTTGCTGCTGTGAACCAGTTCATGAGTTCCTGCTGTGGCGAGTAGAACAGCCACAGCTGAAAGCAAAAGGGAGCAGAATGTACATGTCCAGGCCAGGAATCACTTAGCACTCTGGGTACAAAAATAACAAATAAATCTTGCTGAAAGCAGCCAACCGGCAGGAACACAGAGTTAAAATCAATATTTTACTACCTAAATAAAAGAAAACTTTCAGAAATAAATTCATCACAAGAAATTGCCTTCACATAGCAAAAGAAACAGCACTGTTTTTTGCATTCTGAACAGAGTATGAAAAATGAAAATGGAAGGAGAAATAGATACTTTGAAGTTCCACCTTGATTAAGCCCAAACTGGCCAAATGTCTGTTCCACTGAAGCAACCAAGTTATTCAAACTGCACACTTAAATAACTAGCAGCAAAACTCAGCACTGCAAATGAAGTCAACCTGAGCAGTGATGATAGCTTTCTGTTCCAAATAAAGGAGCATCTAAACCCAGGTGAGTAAGAGCCACCTCTTTTTTTTAAAAAAAAAATAGGATCTATCATCCCTACTTTTCCTATGGCTTTATAAAAAAACTCATTTCAGCCCACTTCTCATATATGCTGGTGGTTCACAAACCCCGTGGGCTGCAATGATTCATCAGAATTTACATAGTAGGTGCATGCAAGGTTTTATCTCCTTTCAATAAAACATGCCAACTTAATATCCTTGAATTTGTGTGTAAAAGCTATTGATAGAGTGGCAGGACAAAATGTTGGTCCAACTGCCTGAGCTACAGTCCTAGTAATCGGGTCTGAAATAAAAGGATTTATAATTGCCAGTTATAGCAGCACACTGCAGGAATATATTTCTATTACTGCCATTATTATGGATAGCTGCATTTCCAAATCTAATACTAATATCCTAAAGTGTACCTGTGCCCACAAATGATAGTGATTCATAGCTGCTGATTAGTCAGAGCTGTAATCAATGAAAAGTTGAGAGTAAAAGTCCCTTTTACTCCCCCTTTCAATCATCATTTCCAAGCAATTTCCCCAGCCAAATCTTGGAAATAAAAGTACTACAACTGTCAACCTGTTGACATCTGTCAGCCACTCCTGCCACACATACACATATGGCTCAGTAAGCCAAACAGCAACTCATGAGGCTAACATAGATGTGCAGGGTGAAGAGCTGCCACCTTTTCTCCTGGCAACTTCAGGAGACACAGGAGATGAGGGCTTAGAGGGTGTCTGATAAGGCACCCTTTTGGTAAAATTGCTGCTGTAGCTAAGCAGTGTATACAATGCTACAACTATTTCCAGTCTGTACAGTAATGCTTAGACACAAGAGCCATAGTTATTCACTGAACGCAAATCCCAGCCATCCAGTTCCCAGCAGGAAAAGGCTAGGCTGTCCCAGAGTAATGGCTCACCAGCTATACAGGGAGCGGTACACGGCACAAAGAGATACTATGGTGCTGTAGGGTTCAAGGAGGCTTGTTATGGTAACCCAGAACAGTTCACCTCCCCCATCCATGCATGTAGAGTCCCCAGAATGCCTTATTCCCATTACAGTAACCAGTACCCCCTCACCTGCACATACCCCTGCATGAGCACCAACATGAAGGCCAGTTGCAGATCTCAGGAACTGGACAACAGCACCTGCATTACTTCAGTTAGCTCACTAATGAGCGAAATGGGGCATTGCATATGTATGATATGTTAATCAGTGTAAGTGCTTTTACCACCCCTGTAGTGCTTTCCCTTGGGCTTCACTCCCAAGCAGGCTCCACTGTGTCACGTCCCCATTTGATTAGTGTTGTCATCTGGGGTTCCCACCATGGTAATGCTACACTTTCCCTAACACCAAAGCTCTTACTTGCTGGGTGCAGTCCCTGAGGGATCTGTACCTCCCTTTTGCTTATAACACATGTGATTAAACAAGGTGGGGGGGCTTCAGCTGGGGAGGTTCTGAGGAGTTCACAGGACTTTTTTTATAAACTGTATGGTTACTGCTGTCCTAAATGAGGGCATAACATAAACCATCAGTCTCTTGCAGAGGGAGGGAAAGTGCCTCAGTGTATAAAAGAGCAGCTTCTAAACCAAAGGCCCAGAGGCAGAAATGGAGATCTGTAACAGAAGGGTTATGCACTTGCTAGATTTGTAAAAGAAGAGTTAAGCACTTGCTGAGGTGGTTGCTTTAATAATCCTAGCCTGTAGTACATCCTGAGATGAGAGCTTTTAGCTGCAATTTAAGTCCTGTTGCTTCAGTTACCTATCTTTGGGTCACATCTTTTCAGCTTGTTTTCTACCATATTGTTGATTAAGATACATTCACTTGTTCCAAACCACCACTTGAGGCCCACTCAGTAAGGCGACTGTCTTTCTTGGCACAGATTTACTTGGATTTTGATGCACAGGAGCACAGTTTTACTGAGTGCTTCATAGGCCCCTAACAACGGTATAACTGTTGTCATCTATATGGTATAGGAGTGCAGCTGTGGTAGTGTGACTTCTTTGAGATATCTGGTACAGTGATGGTCAAGTAAGTTCTTTGAGCTTTGTGCCTTTTACTGTACAGATGGTAGATTATGAACAAAAAGGGGCATACGACTCTCAGATCTCCCCAGTCTTTCCTGCAACCTTCTGTTTTCATATCAGAAAAATATTCTGCGGTACACTAAACCAAGACCTCCTCCCTCTCCCCGAAAACCATTGACATGTTCATGCATTTCTGTGAGCTACTTATCTGCATTTATTTATACCACCATCACCCTCCCACAAAAGAAAAAAAAAAAAAAAAAGTTAAAAGTTAAATAGCACTTAATCTTTCTAAAAATGGCACTGGAAAATAAGCAAATTACTAAAAGACAGGGAGAGCAATGTCAAACTTTGCATGATTATAACTTTTCAGGACATTTTTGGCCAATATGTTTCATTAATACAGTAATTTATTTTTCTGAATTTCACCTTTTGTAGAAAACAGTCCATAGACTAGTATTAGTAATCACTCACTGCTTGAATGATCTGTCAGGTATTGACCAAATGCTTTCTTAGCTTTGACTCTTTGCAAGCAGTTCATTCTCTCTGACCAGATAATAAAACAGAAGGACATTTTAGTTTCTCTAACAAACTGTAATATATCCCAATGCCTTTCCGAAAAATTAATTCTTGCACATAAGTATTTGAAGCATGTTTTGTAGAAGTCTGTGACTAGCACTTGAAACTCCTCCTTCAGTCAAGGCTTCAAGGAAAACCCAATAGCCTGTTTTAATACGAGCAGTTCAACAGTTCCTGCACAGCTCTCAGGTCTTTCAGAACTAAGCAGTATAATGAACACTACATTTTGTTTCATTGTATTTTGAAGGTTGAAGGAACTCTAGTTACAACCTTTAGTTTCTTTGTCCTACATTAAAAGCCATTATAAAAGTTGCAAAAGTTATCATCTATGCATTCCCTGTCCACACAAAATGATAGATTTATCTACATAATCAAATACTATTTCCTCCCCCCATAGGATTGGTTTAAATTAATAAGCAGCTACACCATTTTCTCATCAATCCCACATCTTTCTCAGACTGCTCTTGAAGATCAACTTCTAACTTCATTATAATTTTTTCTGTTATTGTTAAATTATTAAGTGGTTTTGTATATTTATGAATTAAACTGTTTCCACAACACCATTTACATGACTATGTGTTTATAATCTCAGTTTACAAAAAGGTCTGTAATTGTGGAAACCCAATTAGAGAAACTTGCCACCCAGACTTCTAGCATCTTTTATATTGAATGTTATCCACTTTGAGTATTCTTGGTAGCTTTTTCTACAGCCATAAATCTATATTGCCTTTGCAAATGGCCTCAAGCTGGGCACCTGGAAGACAAAGGAGATCGGGTAACTGCAACAAGTTTAATTGAAACATCTTAACAAACCCCATCAGGCTTAGTTGCAGAAACAGTGACAAACCCCACTCCTTCAGAGAAAGAACTGTCCATCAGATGTTAGTTCCTTTTCCTGGAATCATCTGCCTCACCCATGACCATAGACTGAAAGCTTTCCAAGGAGAGGTATTTTGTGACATAAAACGTGCTTTTAGAAAAATCAAATATTCTTTAGGACATAGAAAAACTAAAGAAGCGAAACCTGTACTTCTTCAACGGTCCACCCAAAACCAGACAACTTTCCTGCCTGAGTGACCATGGTGACCTCTGTCTGTTCATCTGCCATGGCTCAGATCCTACCCAGCTTCCTCCACCTCCTCATGAGCCAGGAAGGGAAGGGAGGCCTCAACGTGCCCTGTCTAATGGCACAAGGATTGAAGGGCCTTTTCATCATCAGTTTGTGCCTGTGGGAAAACTGTCAAAACTAAACTTAGGCACCCAGAAAGACAGAATACATTTCTATTCCCCGATAACTAAATTATTCTTTAAAAAAACACAAAAAAAAACCCCAAAAAAACCCCCAAAAAACCTACAAAACAACAAAACTAATAGCCACTTGAGATTATTTTTTTCTAAATAACCGTACCAAATTTTCCCCACGTGGAAGGTTGTTAGAAACTGATCATCTTTATTCAGACATCAGAAAGAAATGAATTCTGACTCCAGCAGACAAAAGCTTCCTTTGTTGCACACCTCTTATTCATCCCCAAAGCAACTCCAACCTGTGCACAAAATGAGGCAAGATTCTATGGACAAGATGGCATATAACCATTTAATTAAAGACCACTAACACACATAGCTCAGGGGTAACAGAGGCTATATGGGTAGCTAAGCATAGCCTTTCTCAAACTGTGAATATGCAGCTTTGAAAGATAATTATTAGTAGTTTCACAGAATCACAGAATAACCAGGTTGGAAGAGACCCACTGGATCATCGAGTCCAACCATTCCCACCAATCCCTAAATCATTCTCCTAAGTACCTCATCCACCCTAACCTTAAACACCTCCAGGGACGGCGACTCAACCACCTCCTTTGGCAGACCGTTCCAATGCCTAACCACCCTCTCTGTGAAGAATTTTTTCCTAATCTCAAGCCTAAATCTCCCCTGATGGAGCTTGAGACCATTCCCTCTTGTCCTGTCCCCTGTCACTTGGGAGAAGAGGCCAGCTCCCTCCTCTCCACAACCTCCCTTCAGGTAGTTGTAGAGAGTAATAAGGTCTCCCCTCAGCCTCCTCTTCTCCAGGCTAAACAACCCCAGCTCTCCCAGTCGCTCCTCGTAAGATTTGTTCTCCAGCCTCTTCACCAGCTTTGTTGCTCTTCTCTGGACTCGCTCCAGAGCCTCAACATCCTTCTTGTGGTGAGGGGCCCAGAACTGAACACAGTACTCAAGGTGCGGTCTCACCAGTGCCAAGTACAGAGGGAGAATAACCTCCCTGGACCTGCTGGTCACACCGTTTCTGATACAAGCCAAGATGCCATTGGCCTTCTTGGCCACCTGGGCACACTGCTGGCTCATGTTCAGTCAGCCGTCAACCAACACCCCCAGGTCCTTCTCCTCCTGGCAGCTTTCCAGCCAGGCTTCTCCTAGTCTGTAGCTCTGCTTAGGGTAATTTTACAAACCAAACCAATACTATGACACAGCTATAGAAAATGTGCTCATATGTAAACAGTGAGCTCACCAGAACAGAAACTGTGCAATGGTATCATAAGAACAGAAACAAAGTAGAGTTTTTTTTTTTTTTTTTGCCTTAAGATACTGAATTGTAGAGATCAGTTAAGATGGAACTGTTTTTCTGTACATACACTTGCAGTATTTCAAGGGAGATACAAAACAAGTGTCTTCAAGCAATCTGTACTTGCCCATGTAAAAGTCCTGAGCCTTCTAAAAAAAAGATGACAGAAAGAAATCAAAGAGATTTGTGACATCTATATTATTTGCATTTTTCTCAAACGAAGAAAACAACCCACCTGCTCACTCCTGCCAGTTATTCCTCATGTGTAATTATATTGAACCATAGCAGAGATGGAGCTTGCAGCAATGCAGCTTTGTGCATGAATTAATGGACTGACTGGTAGCAACTGGTGTCACCTCCAGGGTCAGCAATGGGGAAAGGGTGCCAGGCCTTCTTTCACAACCAGATAGAGACAGGCTACCAGCTCCAGGCAACCCATTCCTTCATGGCCGCCCCTATCTGGCTCCCACCTCCATCTGTCTTTGTCCCTACATCCTGCCCCTTCACCATCAAAGAAGGCCAGGCACCTCAAAGATTGTCCTCTGAGCAATAGTTATGTCTCCAACTCTAAATCAGTGTACTTTGTTTGCTAGAAAGTGGAGGTTCTTTGTGTTGTCATAAATATGTAAGGAAATACGCCTAAAAGTTCCCTTTCTTACCTTTAAATTCACATTAGATATATTTCACTTCTCTTCAGCAATGTACTGCCTTACCTTCAGATAAAAAGAGACCAGAATTAGGCCAGTGTTTTAATTTGTGTGATATGCAGACTTTTATAGGAGAACAACTTAAAGTCTAGCTTGTCCAACAACTGAAATTAATTTTAAAGACTTTCAGTAGCTCCTGAATGCCACTCACTCCTGCACTGCCGTGAAAGACCCACATAAAAGCCAACACACTACCCTGAGGAAAAAGTCAAAGGGAAATTAATCTAGATGTTACAGCTAACACAAAAATGTTAACACAGTGCAGCTGCTGCTGCAACTGAAAGAATCTTGTCTTTTATCTGCAGCAATACAGAAAACTATGTCAGAAAGGAAATCTAACTTTCAAGTTGATTGTGATCTCTTTAATTTGTGACCTGGTTTTAAAATTATAGCCTGTACTGAAAGCATCTGATCTTATCTATCAGCAGAACTGGGGGATGGATTCTTCTCTGGTTACTGGAGTACAAATTTATAATCTTCAGCAGGAAGCACCAGAGTGCACAGGGAGAGTATTTAACTCCAGACCTTCTAATGATGCCGTAACCTAGTAAACTCCAAATTCCAAATGGCCACAGCTATCAACATCCCGTTGGTCTGAGCGACCTTTACTTCACTGCCAATGCCAATCTCAGCAGTGACCAACAATTAGGGGAGAGGAATATACATTGTGGATACAACTGCATAGACATGACTGCCATCCTCTGCTCTAGATAATGAATTTGTTTTCATTTTCATATCCCTGCCTGTTCTCTGTTTCTTCAGTCAATCATGATGCCAGCCTCCTTCATATGCTGCTTCTCATGTCTGGGAAGAACTCCCAAGGGCTCTGATGACTCTACCAGAAGTCCTTTAAAGTCCAGTGCAAGGCCTAATGCCTAGAGAAAACTCATCTGATCAGGTTGCTGATGGGGTAATACGGTTCTTGTCAAGTTGCTTCCTTCTACTTTTCTCTGTTTCCTACAGCCCCTTACTATGTGCTTGTGAAGTCCACCTCTATATTTCTTACCAGTACCTGCACAGCAGAGAGCGTAGCAAGTCCTCTTCCCTACCCTGGGCTCCTTGCCTCTGTGCTAACACGAACACTGCTTAACCAGCAAGGTGCTTTGTGCAGCAACAGGTTGGGATTTAGCTGCATCTCTTCCAAAGAGGATTGTGCAAGAAGCACAAGCTCATATAGTGTTTATTATCCACAGCTGGGGTGAGTGACCTGGTACCTTGGTTTTGTCTTTGTGTGGTATTTGAAAAAATAGGGGTTTCTACTCCCCATGTTTGTTAGCTTTCAAAAGAATGTAGTACAAACTGTCCAGTTCAAGAAGTACTGGCAACACCTGGCATTTTAAAAAAGCAGCTTTGGCAGTTACACAGTAAAGAATTCCAAAATGTATAAAAGTTAGGCATAAACCCATTAAGTATCCTGTTCATTTTCAAGCCTCATTTATCACTTGCTCTGTTTACTGAGTATATGTGCTTCATAAAAGACCTTTCTCTATTGTAGGGCATAACTGTTACAGAGGTCTTAATTACTCTTCTTTGTTCTCGGAAAAAATACAAAAAATTAGTTTAATTTTCAGGGACAAACATCCTTTTATCTGCAACTGCAAATGATTATGAAGTTATTGGACTGCACTACATAGTAGAAGGACAAAAAGTAAAATGGCCAGTTAGTCTTTTGCCTTCTATTCACAAATTCTGTGAGGCTGCCATAAAAATGTCCTCTAAAAACGTCCTTTACAGAGATACTAGTGGAAGGTACCTTCTGTCTTGTGTCACTGTAAGGGCATGATACAAATCTAGTAAACAGATTTGTAAACTATTCCTACTTTAAGATCTGGCTTCAACAAATTAATTCTAAAAAATATTAAAACTTCTCCTGTGTGATCTACAGCCAAAAGTCATTCTGTTAAAAAAAACTAGTTCCACATAATTGGAACATGATTTTTTTACATATATGGCTTTGCTAAACAAGTGAAAGATTATAATCAGTCATTGTCAAACATCTTTAGTTCAAAGTTCAGCCTATACTATAGATACACAGCAGTTCTTATGAAAATTCATAAGCTAACTCATGACTTGTTAAGTCTGATTTGACATACATTTCACAGAATACACACTACATAATCAACAAATTTTCAGAGATGAAAAGTGTACCTATATTCGTTACCAAGAGTTTGGGAAAAAAACAAACTGATAAATGCATTCTGCTGAAAACATTTATGTCAGAAAATCTGCCAAGAAAATCTTACTTCATAGGGTTTCTTAGAGTACAGTTTGAACTTTCAGGCCATCAGTAACAGCAAAAGAAGCCTACTAACATGTTTTATCAAAAAAATCTATGCTAATTTATTTTTTAATATAAATACAACTATTTTTAAACAGGATCACAAGTTCTGATGCTTTAGTAGTACTGATCTGTACTGTAAATAAACATTCCAGTTTGAAAATCAAGAAATGTATGAGTCAGGAAATTCATCACAAAAGTTCAGAAAACAGTCTTTGCTCTGATACATACTCTGCCACCTTCATCACTGACTACACACATATTCCTGAAATACTCATGTATTCTCAATCAAAGACTGCGTTCCCAACATGAATCATATTTTCTGCCAGTGAAAAATCTACACAAAAGCAGGTCCGTTTCCAGCAGGACTCCTTTGAAACAAGTGAAAACCAAAACACTATTCTCGGCTCTTTCCAAAGACTTCTTTCTTCATTCTTTCCAGGTCTGTCAGGGGTTAAATGTCCTCAGAACAGAGTGACTTCCCTGTCCTACCAGAAAACTTCCATAGCCATTCCCATGTATAGCCATGGGTCTGTAAAACCTTTCCACATCACACCATTGTAATACATCCTGTGACGCCAATAGGATCTGTTTGCCTTCCCACTCCAGACTAAAAAGATGCTTTGTTTAATTTATTTGGCCTTTCCAATGAGCTCATACCACTTCCATTCAACTAAATGTTGAACTGGAGAAAGAGAGAAATCAAATTGCATCAAACTGCCAAACTCAAGGCCAGGGGCATAATCTTTAGCTTCTAATGCAGGCACTAAACCCCGTTCCAAATGTATTTGAGGACTAGAATCATAGAATCACCAGGTTGGAAAAGACCCACCGGATCATTGAGTCCAACCATCTCTATCAAATTAAACCATGCCCCTCAGCACCTTGTCCACCTGTGGAGGATGAGCGGCTTCCGCATGCTCAGAGATGGCCCTAAGAACTTGAACCCTCCTTTGTTTTATGTTCTTCTCCAATTGTAACTTGGTCATGGGTATATATGTGTACCATGCTTCCTTGGAATGAAATGCTATAACACTTCTCAGCCTCCTGAAGCAAATTTCTACTTATTCAAATCATAGAATCATAGAATAACCAGGTTGGAAGAGACCCACCAGATCATCAAGTCCAACTGTTCCTATCAAACACTAAACCATGCCCCTTAGCACCTCGTGCCTTAAACACCTCCAGGGAAGGTGACTCAACCACCTCCCTGGGCAGCCTGTTCCAGTGCCCTTTCTGTGAAAATTTTTTTCCTAATGTCCAGCCTAAACCTCCCCTGGCAGAACTTGAGGCCATTCCCTCTCGTCCTGTACCCTGTCACTTGGGAGAAGAGGCCAGCACCCTCCTCTCTGCACTCCAGTGCTTGTCTTTGTCCAATATTTTAGGGCAGAGCCAAAGAAAGGCCTAAAAGGATGATTTGAAAAAGACAGCAAGACAACCAAGAAGTAGGACTGCTCCCACCTGCAGGAAGAAGATGAGTGAGGTGACCTCTATGATCCCTTGCAGTCCTATTTGTGTGAGCCGATGACTCAGTTTGCTTTTAGCACACATGTGGATTTATCTGGGACAGTGTGAAGGAGCTGCGTGCTTGGAATGTGAAGGCATGAGCCAAAGTGAGGGACGAAGAAAGGAGCAAAGTGGGCAATGGCCCCAGCTAGTATGCTTGTAATTTCACTTTCCAAAGGTTACACATGGGGACATCAGCTAAAGATTTGGTATCACTGCAGGTAAGACGCAAGTGTCACAAGATCATAGAATGGTTTGTGTTGGAAGCAACCATAAAGCTCATCCAGTTCCAACCCTCCTGCCATGGGCAGGGACATGTCCCACTGGATCAGGTTGCTGAAAGCTTCATCCAGCCTGGCCTTGAACACCTCCAGGGATGGGGCATCCACGACTTCCCTGGGCAACCTGGGCCAGTGCCTTACCATCCTCATATTTCTCCCTTTTGTGATGCATCACAAAAGAAGTTTATCTGTCTTCTGGAGGAAAAGGAGAAGACTTCAGCCAGACCCACATGCTGTCATTAAGGCTGAAGATTTTATGCTAAAACTAAAGCCTAAGGATGACTGTAGGGAATGAATGCAAGGTCTGGAACAGTTCTGAATAAACAATGGCAGTGAAGATTAGTGAGCCATTCTGACAGGCTAATTACATCAGAAGCATTCATAAAGTCATCAGCTAAAATCTCTCAAAAAACATAGTGAGAGATAGATAATGCAGCTCTTTCATGCTATCATGAAATATATGTGTGCACACATGTATTGCACATATATATGTACATATATTTAACATCTTAATATACTTTTTGTGGTTTCAGTGCACATATTCACTATTATAAAAAAATAAATTTCTCACTGTCAGGCTTTGAGGAACTGGTTTCTCTGGTTCCTCAAAAAAACCCAACAAACCTCAAGATGGAGGAGAAAGAGCCATGCATAGTTATCAGTGCCTCACTTGTCCCTACAGCAGTCAAGGTTTCAAAGGACACAAAATCCAGGAAAAGGGGTAAAGAAGTGATGAACTCCCACCAGGAGGGAGTCAGGAGATGACAGAGTAGAGCTATGCTGGGGGAGGAAGAACAGAGCTCTCATCCTGAAGCAGCATCAAAGGAGAAAAATTGCACTGTGCACTCCCCCAGGATTCCCAGCATCCAAGTTCACCCTGAACAAAATGCCTCCACCTTGGGACTGCTGACAACATACAGCTGCTTTCTCCCCAGGCACAGATGAAAGCCTCACTTTTGAAAGAATGAAAGAATTACGACCTTTTCATTATTCTACATATGCAGACCTGCAGAGAGAAACAAGAGGCAAGACCAGGCATTGATCATCTACCCTGTTCTGCAACTCTCACAGCTGTCTGGTTATTATTTATTTATTGCTGTAATACAGGGAAGGCAGCATTGCCCTCTCCATCCCTCACTGACCTGGAGACCATCAGTTGTCATCACAATAATGATAACTAACCTCAAGTCATTGCCCACGCTGTGAGCTCTACCTCCAACAGGGCAGAGAGCAACTCAACCACTGAGGAGGTTCTCAGCCCACCTGGCTGGAGGCCCTGCCACTCAAAAACCTAACAGCTTGTTGTGAGCAAGTGTTATCAGCCAAGCTGATAACTCCCTCTGCCTTGTACAGTATCACAGAATCATAGAATGGTTTGAGCTGGAAGGGACCTTAGAGATCATTCAGTTTCAGCTCACCTGCCATGGGCAGTGACACCTCCCACCAGACCAGGCTTTTCAAGGCCCCATCCAACCTGGGCTTGAACACCTCCAGGGATGAGGCAGCCACAACTTCCCTGGGCAACCTGTGCACCACTCTCATTGTGAAGAATTTCTTCCTAATGTCTAATCTAAATTTTGCTCCTTCCAATTTAAATTAATTAAATTTCCCCTCATGCTGTCACTGCATGACCTTGTAAAAGATCCTCCCCAGCACTCTTTTATGCTCCCTTCAGGTACTGGAAGACTGCTATAAGGTCTTCTCCAGGCTGAACAACCCCAGCCCTCTCAGCCTGTCCTCCTAGCAGAGGTGCTCCAGCTCTCCAGTCACCTTTGTGGCCCTCCTCGGAACCTGTTCCAATAGACCCATAACTTTCTTATACTAGGGCTTCCAGAACTGGACACAACACTCCAGGTGGCGTCTCACAAGAGCACAGTAAGGGGAAGAATCAACTTCTTCGACCTGCTGGCAACACACCTTTTGATGCAGCCCAGGATACAGCTGGCCCTCTCTGCTGCGAGCACACGCTGCTGGCTGATGTCGAGCTTCTCATCAATCAGCATCCTCAAGCCATCTCCCACAAGGCTTCTCTCACTCACATCATCCCCCAGGCTGTACTGAAACCATGGATTGTCCTGACCCAGGTGCAGGACCTTGAACTTGGCCTTGTTGAACCTCATGGGGTTCACACAGGCCCACTTCTCCAGGCTGTCCAGCTCCGTCTGGATGATATCCCATCCATCCAGTGTGACAACTGCACAGCTCAGCTTGGTGTCATCTGCAAGCTTATTGAGGGTGCACTCAGTCTCTCTGTCTATATCGTCAATGAAAATATTAAACAGTACTGATCCCAGTACCACCTCCTAAGGAACACCACTTGCCTTGGGTCTCCATCTGGACATCAGGCTGTTGGTTACTACTCTCTGAATGTGACCATAGAACTAATTCCTTATCCACCAAACGATCCACCCACCAAATCCATATGTTTCCAATTTAGAGAGAAGGATGAAACCTTAGTCCATGGTAGACACTGATGCTATTCTCTTTTAGTGCCAACTTAGCAATGCACAGTCCCAAAGACAACAGCAAATGGAGAAAGTAAAGTTGCTTGCAACTTCCAGACTGGAAGGGAACTTGACAAAATTGTCAGAAATTATTACATTTCCCATTATTGCCTGATAAAGTGGTACTAAAAGAAAATAATTCAGAATGAGATCTTCCACGCTGCTGCATGCACCAAGCCCAGAGCTATTGGAGACCTACAATCTACTCCCATGGGTGCACAAAGAAACCTCAAACTGCTGGAAAGGATTATTCAAAAAATGAGGCTTCTACTGTTCATACAAAAGAATTTACTTGGAGAAGTAACATTTTCTTTAAGAGATCCAGGTGTCACTTCACCCTAATGGACAACACTAAGTCTTCTGAATTTGAACAGTTATTAAATGGAGTAATTAGGGATTAAATTACATTGTGGTACAACCAGTGGTCAGATCAAAGCAAAATTATTGTGACAAATAGCTCTAGATCTCTGAAGAATATTACATCTTGCAAAAACTGAGATTCTAAGGGGAATGAAAAATTATGAATTCTTAGGGGAAAACAGAAGTCCCTAACAAACCCCAAATATACTTCTTTGACAGTCAGTTCCTAATGTAAGGGGATGTCCACAAAATAAAACCAAGGGTCAGCTGAGTGGAGGCTGAGGAGAAAGAAGGGCCATGAAGAAGGAATGATGTTTGTCTTTAATAGTGGAGATAATAATTGGAGACTAACGGTTCCTGATAGGGGAAGGCAGGCAGGAACTGGGATTCTGTGGAGAGACACAACCCAGGCCACTGTGCTATACGGATCCTTGTACAGAAGCAACCCCAAGCAATGGTACCAGGCTGCAGGCTGACAGCTCCAGGGCAAGGCGACACTTTCCAATGTGTGTGTTGAAGAGTTTGTGGTATTTACTTTATTTTCAGTCTACGTGTGCCTACATGTAAACAGCTTCTGTGTTGGCTAGTAAATGGAACATGTTGGCAGACAAAGTTATCTCCAGCTTTACCTTAGATTACCAGAGACATTGGCAGGTTAAAAAAAAGCGCAAACATTACTCGTTCCTAGTATTTCCTTCTTAAAAAAAATTAATCTCAGGCTTGAACATATTCTTTCGTCATTCCTCTCATCCAAGACTCTCCTTCTAGCCTATTAGTGCAAAAGCTTCAGAAGGCACGGAGAGAAATTTTTAAATGAATCATGAAATTTACAGCCAAAATAAAATATGCAAAGTCCAACTGCATAGCTCAAGTATTCTCTAAAGGTTTTCTAAACATTTCATGTATTGGCAAAATAATGCTATGAAAGGCAAGCACCTACTCTTAAAATGCTTTGAATTCTCACCTTTACATAAGAGATAAATACACCATACTATAACAAACTACACCACGTGCATTTCTGAATACAGTGCACACAGACATATTTTCTGTGAACCTGCACAGTGGCTAGAATAGCTTTTGCAGTGCTGCAAACAGAAAAGGAGAAAATGGCCTCGAGAAGATCAACAAGGTCTCTTCATCTCTTCATCTTTTGAGTCAGAAATATCACTAGTTACAACTCAACAGGAAGCAGCCTATACCTCTCAGGGAGAATTTTGTAAGTCTCTGAATTTCAGAACTTTCATTTTCTAACTCTGGATTCAATGCTAGTGGTTCCCAAAACATTTGATATGCTACATCCTCTACTCTTGTTTCCCTAAATTCTAATGCTGAGCTTTGAAGGCATGAGCAAAGCTGTCACATATTTGGCTCTCGCCCTGAACCACTTTGTGAGGCTAGAAACTACAAGGTACTAGTTTATGTGTGTAGCTAGACAATGCTGTTACAAAAAGGGGAGGCAATGATAGCACAGCATAGCAAATGAAAGGGAGTGCATGAAGCTGAATCACAGAGAATTCTGGAAGTGAGCAAGGGTGTTTGAACTTCTGGCTTGAAACAGCAAACTAGGGGAGAAACTCAAGAAGGAATTTAATTGCTTGCACTATCATGTGTTAAATAGACTGGGACTGGAGATAAAGGGGAAGGAAATTAAAAAACGTGGCAATTGTCCACAGAGTAACATTATGATTTGAATAAAAGCATTAGCAATAAAACCAGACCTTGAGATTGGAGAATGCTCATTCCTTTCCTCCAGAAGGTGAGGACAAACACTTAAACTTACCTTTTATCCGAAAAAAGAGAATGCAGAGAATACGTCAAGCATCTTAACTTAGTGTGTCATTTCCAGCCTTCCATCCATAACACTTTGTTTAAACAATTTTTTCTCCAATAAATAAGGAGATTCCTTTCCTGAGAGTGGGGTATATTCCTCCGTTTTCCTTATGCTTATGGCTGAGCTCCCAGTCATGAGATCTCTTCTTTTGGCAGTCTGTTACTATAGAGACAAAGTAAAAGAAGTATACACATTTATCATGTCACCATGCTGGAGAACGCACCCTGATACCAACAGCAGAACAAAGGAAAGACGTAGCTTTAGTACAGATAGGTGCGGTTATAGCAGGAACTCCAAAACAAGAACATCCTTTATTGATCTATATTTTCCAGCAGGACTAGGTGCATTCACAGCAGTGATAGGGGAGGATATGCAATGGTGTAGCCTTTAAAGATGGAAATCAGTCACAGCGTAAATGGTGGGGAAGACTGCACCAGTACTGTCTAGCACACAAGCTTGTGCTGCCCTAGTCTGCGCTAATAAGTGGATTAAGTTAGGTTTGAAGTCCTCTTAAAATGTGGCTTTGCTGATTCTTTCTCTCTTGATATCTGTGCTGAGCTATAAGGTGTTAATAAGCCATTTGCTGAGATTCTTTAGTGCTTTTTAACACTAAATCTGCCCTCTTGCCCACTTTTTTCCCCATTGTGAACTAATACTGTCTCAGGGCAACTGCTTCTCTTCCTCTCATTTTCACTCTTTATGGACACTTTCCTCTTGGAATACAAACACTGATGAATAAGTCTTAAGCAATTTATGTAAGTTATAATGATTGGGGGTTTTACTTTAATAGTCGTACTGTGGACAGGAAGCAAATATTTGACAAGCTTTCCACGTCAGTGTCAGTAAGCATATCCAAATACCACTAATTCACCATGATATTGTCAAAGGCATTGGTTTATTATGGGAGTGAGACTACTACTTCTCAGCAAACCCGTGGCCCTTGGAGACAACGAATGGCAGAGAAAAGTTTGTCTTGATTTCTCTGTGAATGATTGAACACCTCCACATTTTTTTATTGAATCAGAACAGGTGTAACAGGCTTTTATCTCTCTGTGCCATAAGAAAAAAAAAAAAAAGCTCAAAATAAGGAAGCACAGGGAAATAAGGTGTCCATCATAGTGTCAACTCATATTAAGAGAGAATAACAGACTACAGCTTAGGTGCACACATAAAACTATATTCACTGTAACTTGCACTTCTTATATACTAGTAAGAAATTACAAAAAGACAAATTACACCAAAGGAATATGATGTAGAGTACAATGAATGCTCAGAGACACATTTCTGTTTCCCTTCTCCTCTGTTTTTTTTTTTTTTTTTTGTGCACAGTGAGGTAGTCTGGCCTAGTAACTACTCTTGCTCAGCAACTGCCTTGATTCTTTAAAACTGGAGAGATTTGTTCATCCATATGGTAAAACATGGTAGGAGTAAGCTTTGACTTCTCTTTTGTTTTAGGGAGATTCCTTCTTAGCATTTGTCAGCTACAGGAATGCAAGTAGGCACATGAATGCTGCCATGGCAGCTATGAACTACCCTTGCTGCTTTACAGTGACTGTGCCATAGTCATTTACAGTCAAAGCTTTATGAATAGTGGAGTATGGGAGAATTTACACATACATACACACATGCTTGGGTGTGCATACTTGTACACATGCAGAAATCCGAATGCAGGTCAGAAATATTAGCTCTTAGAACCATCTAGTCACACACAGTTCCAACCATGTAAATGCATGGCATTCCCACTTTCACAATTTTCCTGCTACAGACTAGGATATGCCTGCCCCAGGAGAACAATAATGGGAGTTACCAATCTCCTTCCTATGTATTGAAATATTATGTGAGCTGGTTTGGTTTTTTTTTATGGTAGGTATAAGGAAGAGAGTCATCTGGAATATTCACACTAATCAAACTCCTTCTGTAGTTTTCACACAAGTCCAATCGCTCAAGATTTTTCTAACTGGCTAAATTCCAGAACCTTGGAACACTTCCTCATTGTCATGTCAAAAGGTTTTTCCTCAGTAAGATGCCACAGATGTCTCGTGCATATGGATATATTGCTCCGGACAACCCGAACTGGCTATTCCCATGGTCTCAGCAGATACTGTGGGAGATATAAACACAGGAGTACTGCAACCCAGAGCATGGTGAACAGAAGCATGGAAAACAGATGCAGGGTGTATTAGTATAACAGGGTAGTTTGAGTGGCAGTTCGAGCAGGCAGGGCAAAGAGAGAGGCTGGTGGCCATCCGGAAGGGACTGAGGACCATGGTGGCCACTGGGCATAAAATTAAAGCTGCTCCAGGTGCTGCAGCAGCCACGATGGATGCAGCCACCCAAGACAGAGCTTCAGTGGGCACATGCAGCTATCCAGACACCGGGCTGCAGGGAGTGCCCCCCTCCCACACTGACTTATGCCATCAGTACCGACTTCACTTGTGGAAGCTGTGCTCGTGCGGGGGAACTCCTCCACTTAGTGGCAGAGCTGAGGGCAGAAGTGACTATACTGAGGACCATTAGGGAGTGTAAGAGAGAAATAGACCAGTGGAGCAGCACCCTCTCACAAACTAAGCAGGCTGCCAGAGCTAGCGCAGCTGTGTACTACCCATCTACCAACTGCAGGACTGAGGGAAAAAAAAGACAGGGAATGGCAGCAAGTTCCTGCCCGGTGCAGAAAGCCTGTTGTCTCCGTTCAGGCAACAAACCCCTATATTTCCTTGCAGAATAAATATGAAGTGCTGCAAGTGGAATCTATGCCCACAGATGAAGAGAAAAGCCCCCACAGCGTAAAAACACTTCCCAGGCTGCACCATCCTCAAACAACCATCAGAGAAAAAGAAGAGGAGAGTGATTGTCTTGGAGGATTCCCTTCTGAAGGGAACAGAGGGTCCTATCTGCAGACCAGACCCGCTCCATATGGAGGTCTGCTGCTTACCTGGAGCCTTAGTGAAGGATATCTTCCCCGGTGAAACTTCCTTCCCTGGTGAAAGCCACAGATTATTAACTTCTGCTAGTATTCCCGATTGGCAATAATGACGTACAGCAAGCCACAGATTATTAACTTCTGCTAGTATTCCCGATTGGCAATAATGACGTACAGCAGAGGAAGCTGAGGGCATTTAAGAGGGATTTCAGGGCTCCGAGAAAAATGATGGAGGGCTCTGGGGTACAACTAGTATTTAGCTCTATTCCAGCACTAAGGAATGAAGAGCAAGAGATCAAGAAGAATCATTTGACTAATACCTGGCTCCAAACCTGGTGTGAGGAGCAAAACGTTGTGGGTTTTGATCATAGACTGGCCCACACACTCCAGGCTTCCTTACTAGAGATGGGGCACACTTGCCTCCTAGAGGTACTAAAATCCTCACTAAAAATCTAGCAGGGCTTATAAACAGAGCTTTAAACAAGATGTGAAGGGGGAGGGCGACAAAGCCAGGCTAGTCAGGAGTGAGCCTGGAAGTAGAGCTCCAGTGCCTAAGGAATGGTGTACTGGCAGGGAACATAAGTATATCACCTAAGACCGAGTGGGGGTGAGTACATCTGCTGACGGAAAGGATGTAATTGGCGCTAATGGGTTAGAAAATCCAAGTACCAGTCATTTGGGAATGAACACTATTCCTTTTATGAGAGCTGAGGGAATAACAGCCCAGCTGAACTGCATATATACCAATGCACACAGTATGGACAATTAACAGGAGGAATTAGAAGCTGTTGTAGGACACAGAGGCTATGACATAGTTGCTATCACAGAAACATGGTGGGACGATTTTTATAACTGCAGTGCAGCTATGGTGGGTATAAACTCCTCAGGCAGGACAGGATGGGTAGGAGAGGAGGTAGGGTAGCCCTCTATGTTAGACAGTGCTTTAATACCCTTGAGCTCAATTATGGTGATGACAGGATCGAGTGCCTGTGGGTAAAAATCAGAGGAGCCCACAAGAAGGCAGATGTTGTGATGGGAGTCTGTTATAGACCACCCAGCCAAGAAGAAAAAGCTGATAAGCTCTTCTATAAACAACTGGAAGAAGTGTCAAGATCACTAGCTCTTGTCTTTGTGGGAGGCTTTAATTACCAAATGTAAGCTGGAAGTACAATACAGCAGAAAGGAAGCAGTCTAGGAGGTTCGTGGAGTGTGCGGAAGACAACTTCCTCACACAACTGGTGAACGAACCAACAAAGGAAGGTGCCCTCCTGGACCTGCTGTTTGTGAACAGAGAAGGTCTTGTGGGGGATGTGATGGTTGGAGGATGCCTGGGGCAAAGAGATCATGAAATGGTAGAGTTTTCAATTCTATGTGAGGTGAGGATGGGGATTATCAGAACAGTCACATTAAACTTCCAGAGGGCAGACTTTGGACTGTTCAGAAGGCTGGTTGATAAAGTCCCATGGGAGACAGTCCATAATGGCAAGGGAGCCGATGAGGGTTGGGCGCTCTTCAAGAAGGAAATCCTAGCAGCTCAGGAGCAAGCCATCCCCATGTTCCAGAAAAGGAGCTGGTGGGGGAAAAAAAATCAGCTTGGTTGAGTAGGGAGATCTTGAGAAACACCAAAAAGAAGAGGAATGTCTATGAACTTCAGAAGAAGTTCAGGCTTCTTGAGTGGACTACAGGGAGGAAGTGTGATTGTGCAGAGGAAAAATCAGGAGGGCTAAAGCCCAATTAGAGCTCAGATTAGCCAAGTTAGTGAAAGATAACAAAAAATCTTTCTATAAATACATCAACAATAAAAGGAGGACTAAAGAGAATACTCAGTCCTTATTGGATGCAAATGGAACAACTGTGACAAAGTATGAGGACAAGGCTGAGATACTTAATGCTGTCGTTGCCTCAGTTTTTAATTGTAAGGGAAGTTGTTCCCTCTGTATACACACCCAGGAGTTAGAGGAGCAGAACGAGGCTCCCATGATCCATGAGGAGGTGGTTAGAGACTTGCTTGCCCTACCAGACACCCACAAGTCTATGGGGCTGGATGTGATCCACCGAAGAGTATTGATGGAGCTGGCAGATGTGCTTGCCAAAGCCCTTTCCATTATCTTCCAGCAGTCCTGGCTAACTAGGGAAGTTCCACTGGACTGGAGGCTGGCTGATGTTGTGTCCATCTACAAGAAGGGTTGCAGGGAGGATCCAGGAAACTGCAGGCCTATCAGTCTGACCTCAGTGCCAGGCAAAAGTCATGGAACAGGTGATCTTGAGTGCTATCATGAAGCACATGCAAGAGAACCAGGTGATCAGGCCCCATCAACACAGGTTCATGAAAGGCAGGTCTTGCCAAACTAACCTGATCACCTTCTGTAATAAAGTGACTTGGCTGCTGGACAAGGAAAAGGCTGTGAGTGTATCTTCCTGGACTTCAGTAAAGCCTTGGATGCAGTTTCTCACAGCATTCTGCTTAGGAAACTGTCAGCCTCTGAACTGGGCAGGTAAACACTCTCCTGGGTGGAAAACTGGTTGGATGGCCGGGCCCAGAGAGTGGTGGTAAATGGAGTTAACTGCAGCTGGAGGCCAGTTACAAGTGGGGTTCCCCAGGGCTCAGTGCTGGATCCAGCCCTGTTCAGTATCTTTATCAATTATTAGGACGAGGGGATTGAATGCACCCTAAGTAAGTTTGCAGATGGCATTAAGCTGGGTGGAAGTGTTAAGTGGCTGGAGGGTGGGGAAGCTCTGTAAAGGGATCTGAACAGGCTGGACTGATGGGTGGAGACCAATGGCATGAGGTTTAACATGGCCAAATGCCGGGTCCTGCACTTGAGGCGCAACAACCCTAAGCAGAGCTACAGACTAGGAGAACGTTGGACTTGATGATCCAACCTAGTCTGTTCTTTTCCAACCTAGTGATTCTAAGATTCTGTGATTTTGTGATAAATTAGACACCAGTTCAAAATCCACAGGCATTAAGATTTACTGAAGTAATAAAATGGCCAGTCACAGAGAAGAAAAGAAATAAATAATGAAATCGAGGAGTGAAACAGAATTATTTCAATATGGAAGACAGCTCTAAATCTTTTGATGAGGCATACTGTGTTTAGTCCATTTGGGAAGAGAGGAAGCTACACAACCTGCAGACGCCCAGGTTGTTATCAATAAAATTCTAGTGGCTCTGGTAGGCATATGCAATTAAGCTTTTTTTTTTTTTTCTCTTAGGTTTCTACAACATGTATGCCAAGTGGAGCACTTGATGCCCAATTGAAAGCAAAATGGGTTAAAAGTATGTGAGATTTGGGGGCTCTCTGTTACATATTAAAAACAAATCCTGTAAACTTACGCAAAAGTTTATTTATTTACAAACATAGTAGCCATATACAAATAGCCAGAATACAAACAGCCAGAATATTTGGTGGCTTAGGTCTCAGGTCACAACCACTTTATCTCACTTATTTATAATATAATCAAGCCTACTGTTTATCATTTCAGGCACTGTTGAGTAAGCAGTAATAGAGAACAAGGTTTCACTTGCAGCCAGCACCCACACTTAAAGTGTGGATGAAACAAAGAAAAAGTAGTAATTAATGTTTACTTTCTTTTTCAAGTGCAAATCCTTTGCTAGAGGAAAGAAACACTTTTAAACAGTTGTAACACTTATTTGTTTGACGGTAACAAATGGCAATTTATGGCCGTAGCTATCTGCACAAAGCTTCATGCATATTAAATACCCCAGTCTTCTCCAGCAATAATGAAGACTCATTATTGGTAGTACTAGTTTCACAGTCTCATCAAGAGCTTCATTATTACACTGCTGGCTCAAAAAAAGCGGTAGAATGAAGCAGGATGGACATACGTGCACTAGGCTGCAGGCACAGAAAATGTGAGGTGAGAGGAAAAAAGAGCATCAGAAAGCTGGGATTTAAATAGCAGCTCTCTCCCCTACCACAGGCAGCTTAGCAGTGCTGCAGAACAAGCACTATGGACACATAAGGAAAGAGAAGAGTTAAAACAACTTGAGCATTAAAAACATATACATGTTTTTTAATAAAAAGCATTTTCTAGTAATACCTGTTTGGCCAGATCTCATAAATTGAGTTATGATGGGTCTGACCACCAGTCAGCCAAAAGACTTCCAGAGAATAAGGAGACACTTTGCAAAAATAACTTAAATGAAAGGTACTGTTGTTCCATAGTGGTCAGAATGAAACCAGTGGGAATTAGAAATTATGGAGTTAGGAAATGCTGTTCAGCTATGATTACAGAGAAACTCTTCCATATGAGGTAGCTAAAAGGCTGCCATTGTACTTTTCAGAAAGATTAGAAGCTGAAATCTCATATTCGAATTCCAACAAAAACAACTACGTTCTGGATGTATTCCTGCAACTGCATAAAAAGCATTGTTTCAAAAATACATTCCTGTTTGATTGTTATGTGTCTATACAGCCTGGATCAAAAAGTGTAGGGCTTCATCTTTCTTATTGATTATAATCAGAATTCCCTTGTGACTAACTGAATACCTCAGGGGATAATGTAGGGAAGCAGACTCAGTTTTACATTTGTCCTAAGAGATTTTTTCACTATGTGCTGTTTTTGAAAAACAACAATGACAAACCCAAGATCGATGTTTACTGTTTGCAACCTGATCTAGTGGAAGGTGTCCCTGCCAATGGAAGAAGGAAATGGAACTAGATCATCTTCCAACCCAAACTATACTGTGAGTCTGAGATTCATTGTGCAACATTGAAAACAAAAGGCTTATAATGTGAGATATTCAGCTTGTTAAGTCTGTTCTAAGTAATGCGCTGTGTTTTTACAAAGCTTCCAAATGTTCTGGACAGCAGTGAAAACACCAGCCAGAATTTTGTAGGACAAACAACCCAAATCCATGGAAGGAAATCAAATGATCATCAGACATCGCAGACTACAGAAAAATTGCTGAGTTGTATATGCCGGTTTTTAAGACAATTCTTGAGTGAGCTGCTCCCACAGGGAGGACATTAACCACTGCTGCATGGCTCTGCATTCCTGCATGCCAAAAGAAGCCGGAGGGCACAGTGTCTGTCATCTCGATCTCCACTACAATAATCCAGATAAGCCAGGTAGTGTTTGCCTATTCACCGTTCATGTGAATATTGGCTTGGACTGGTGTGGTACTTTATCAGAGTCTTTCCACATCTTTTTACATTCTTGGAGGACAGATTACTCCATAATGAAATAATATAGTTATTGACCATGGCAATCACTTTGAAACTATCTGACTGAGAACAAAGGTTACAGTGGTAACTACGAGATTTTTTAAAAATCATCTGTACAAGAACAGTGGGTTGTAGTTCCCAAAAGCCCAAGTATTCACACAACAGAGTGAGTATTACAAAGTGAAGATATTATACAGCTTGCTCTACACTAACTTGCAAACGTACAACAGTGTGCACTCCTAGGGTCTTTAACAACTGGTTAAGATAAAATGCAATTTACCTTTGTACCTTCAGCAACCTGAGAAGCAGATAAAATTAGCTCTCAGGTTTCGTCCTTACTGGCACCTGCTGAGTGTTATTGTTCTCTGTGGGTCTTCTCTGATGCAGCAGATTGAAAGTTGGCAAATGCTTATATGTTAAAAAAAAAAAATCTTTGTGTTGGTCTTTTTTACATGTACAGTAAAAAAGATTGGAATTTCGATTTCCTAGTAGTTTTTTTTTCTTTTCAGAAATAGTGGCTGTAGTAGCACAACATAGGCAGTGAAATCAACAGCTGTAATTCTTAATATGCACAGGCAGTAAGTGTCTCAAAGCTGTACATACATGTATATCTACCTAAATCACTTGTCCTGCCTTTCACAGGTGGGTGACTCGTGGGAGGAAAAATCAAGACGTATTCATTTCAGCGAACGTACAAAAACTTCTTTTGTTATCATGTAATTGCCAATGCTGCTTTATGAGAAACAGAGTAGTAAATATTTACGTGCTTGATTAAATGAATGCTGAAATTCTCAAAAGAGCTGCTGATGTAAACAGCAAGAGGTAAATTGAATTTCTGTTCACTGTCACACAAAATACAACATAATGGATATTAAGAGAAACAGCATAGTCATTTAATCTTACTTCCACGGGCAAATGTTTACTGAAGTTGACCTTTATTATTTGATCTTATATTGAATTTTAAGCAAGACAAGTCGTGGATCTGAACAAAGCTCTTGTCAGATTCAGCATTGTGAGCAATAAGCTCCTAATATGTGTAGCTACTGGGGGCAGCTAAACAACTGTTGCATATCATTAAGTACCACTTGCTGTATTCAGAGGACTACTTAATTTGCAGGCTAGGTCATTTAGATTAATATTTATGAATAATTTCATGTACAATGCCGGCAGCAGCCAAGTTCTTATTTTATTACTGTTCTGTTCTTGCAAAGAGTGGAAGCATCCTTTAATGTCTTTAGGCTTTAGGACACCAGAATTCAAACTGGACAGGCAAAATGTATGTTTGTATTACAGGTTATTAGAAAACATTTTATGTTTTCAATTAGTGTTTCCACTTCTGGCTTATATGACTTGTCCAGGAACGTGCTAAATATAACTGGACTTCTGATTCCCATACATTTGTGAGGGGAGGGTCTAAGCCAGAGTAATATAATTACATTACTGAATTGCAAATACAAAAAAAAAAAATAGTTGGATAGAGACAGAACAAGTTTACTCTGCTATATAATTATATTTTTGTTTTTTAGAGACAGCGGCTGTTGTAGCACAACATAGGCAGTGAAATCAGCAGCTTAGGGATAAGATTTAGTAGTGGACAGGTACAGTTGGGCTTGATGGTCTCAAAGGTCTTTTTCAATCTAATGATTCTATGCGTCTTTAATTTAAAGATGGAACATAAAATGGAGATTTTTCCACATTCTCCCCAGTCAGGGGAAGGGAGCTTTATGGTAGTAGACAAAATTAAGAAAGACTACATAATAAACATCTCTTGTCTCTCTACCCAACTCCTTCAAACAATAAGAAAAGCACAGGTAAAGATATATCAGACAAGTTTTGTATTTGCAGTGGCAATAGTTGCACCTTGAACAGCATCAGTGAGAAAATAATAATTTATTCACAGAGAAAGTTGGTTTAGAAGACAAAGCTAGCCATGGTGCTGTGTAACTAGCCCTGCAGATTTCTCTTGTAGTTGTCTTGTTAAGTTGCTTCAATTTAAAATTAAACCTCTGCAGCTGTTACACAAAGTTGAACTATTTGATTTCAAACATCAGCACCATTATTTGAACAGTCTCAGGTTACCAGAAACTTGGCCTTTTGAGTGATAGAGTCTTTCTAAGATTTGTTCTCTGTGTTTGTATCTTGAAGAAGTAGTACATGTTAGTACATGCTAGTTAGTAGACGTTAGTTAGTAGTGTAGTGTTAGTTAGTTAGTTAGTTAGTTAGTAGTAGATGTTAGTTAGTAGTTTAGTGTTAGCTAGACCTACTCAGCCTGGATCTGTCTACTTGTCTGACCAACAGAAGTTACCTGAAATGCTGAACCACAAGTGGCTAATCTTGAAATCTGACACTGACTTTCTCACAGAGCTCTGATGCATAGCAAGATGTGTCATTTGTCTGATTCAGTGTTGATATGCGACACAAAGAAGTAGCGCTCACCTTAATGCTATGAGTATTAATTACTGTTCTTACTAGGTTTCAAACAAGTGAAATATATGTAAATAGCTGCAGAGACAAATAAATATATGCACTAAAAAGAAGGAACTCATTTATTGTAGCATCATGTCCTTTTCCAGTTTCTCACTTCAGAAATCAAGTACCTTTTAGATCATCTGGTTGACCAAGTCCTTGAACATAAAACTGAATTCAGCTAATTGACATATTTCTTAATCTGTTTTTTCCATCCTCTTTACCTTTTTTTCTCTACATTCTGAACCATGCAAGTCTGCAATGCCATCATGCATGATGATCCACTATGGTCAAGTCACACATACACAAAATACATATTTGAACTTGGAGCCTGCGTTACATTTGTGATATATTTTTGTGGTGGCAGAGATCCTCTAGTCTTATAGACAGTAGTAGTTGAAAAGATTGGGTGGACATTATTTGGCAGCTCTAAGGAGGGAAGGTAGCAGGGGGGCAGGGTATCCGATGGAGACAGTGATGTGATTGCAGTGAGAAATTTCTCACTATTGAATCTTTGCATTACAGGAATTTGCTTTGCCAGTTACTGAGGCAATGCTATGTATGTGATGATATACATGTGCTTCCCATGGGCATATTAGGGTCAGAGCCCTGATGTACGCACTCAAGGTTCTGTACTTTGTGATAGAGAAGGGGTAGATAACTCAGGCTAATGCGTGCAACCGTGCTCAAGCACTGTCTGTACTCTGAATCTAGATGCAGCCAAGTCAGCACAGTGAGCACAACCTAATATCCTCTTTACTCCAGCAGGAGGTCTTAATTTAGCATCGTGTTAACTGCCCACACTGGAGCTGACTTGCAGTGAACCATATCCAAAGCAAGGGCAGAGCGAGCTTTTGTCTGCCTTACAAAGACAGCCTTGGAAAGGCTTTCAGAACAATGAGTGCAGAGTAGCAGGACATTTTTGGCAGCCAAGAAGAAAATAATAAGAATTAACTATTACCTTTAGCTACACTCCTCTCTGGAAATCAAGTGTCTTACTAAGTCAAGCCAGAGGAAAGGCTTCCCCCAACTCATTGTCTCCAGACTAGACCCTAGCAGTGCCCTGAGGCTGCTGCTGTCCCGGGGAGATCAGTCCTCAGAGAAAACTGGAGTTCCTTGAGGGGATTCACACACATAGCTCTCACCTTGAAACCAAGCACTCAGGCTGTTGGGCTGTTCTGGAGAAGATGCTCTTCATTCTTGTTTTTGAAATCGTTTGACTTTGAATGAGAGAAGGAGCTTCTTCTTTAGGATACTTGGGTAGAAGAGGGTGAGATCTGAATCCCAGCCTCCTCTCTATGCACTCCTTAGAATTTTGCTGTAAAGAGATCACAAATCTTCTGAGCTGCTGATACATTCTTAGCAGGGGCTGAAATCTAGGCAAACTCACAAACAGAACTAAGACTTATTGTCTGAGGGTATGCACAGGAGCTCAATATCAGGGAAATTTAAAAGAAGTTAGGAGTTAAGGCTCTTGTAGCAGTAAGAGTTTTTTTGTGGATCAGGGCTTTGCGATTCTGAATTTGTGTAGAGTTCCTGTATGCTCTTCTAGGAATACAAAACCTCCACTTTCTCTCTCACAAAACAATCAAAATCAATTTAGCCAAAGCTGATTTCAGTGCAGGACTGACTAGAAGAGATTTTGCCTAGACTCAATACAGGCTAATGTTAAAACAGGGGCATAGTAAATGAGTAACAGTGAAAGTCAATGACTGATTGTTACACAGAAAAGCATTTTATCAGTATAAACAATCCAGCATTTTATTTGGCTTAGGGTTATAATAGCCCTTTTCACATTCTAGGGTAAATGCAACAGTTAAGTTAACCTTAATGAATAAGACAATGTTCTTAACTGGTTATTACTAAAGAAAACTTACGCTGACACAACCAGACTTCAAGAACGGGGTCAGCTACCATATTCATTAGGTACATCTTTCTGAGACAAAACTTTCTTTAATATCTTCTTTTAGAAAATAAAGGCATGAGAATGATGGGTTTAAGGCCAGAGAAGGATTTCTAGTCTCTTTTCTCCTTAGAGATGATTTATGATAACGTGGTACAGATGTGCAAGCACAGGTATATTCATGCACAGTACAATTCATATTGTGCTACATGCACAAAGACTGTGTAGCAAGTAAATCCTAAATGCTGAAAAAGCATTAGGGGCATGAGCTGTACAACCCACAAGACTCCCTTCACCAGTACTAGTAAACATAGGATAATCAATACGAGGATATTACTCAGCAGTACCCAAAACTGTGATGGGAAGTTAGTATGTTTAAACTCTTCACTTTTTCACACATTTCCAAGCATTGATTCTTACCGTGCAGTGACCAACTCATCCAGCTATCAGATCACAGAACCACAGAGTGGTTGAAGTTGGAAGGGACCTCTGAAGGCCATCTGGCGTAACCCTCCTGCTCAAGCAGGGCCATCTAAAGCTAGTGGCTCAGGACTGTGTCCAGGCAGCTTTTGAAAGTATGGAGACACCACAGTCTTCCTGGGCAATCTGTGACAGTGATCAAGTCACCCTCGCAGTGAAAAAGTGTTTCCTGACGTTCAGAGAGAACCTCCTGTGTTTCAGGTTGTGCCCTCTGCCTTTGGTCCTGTCACTAGACACAAATGGAAAAAGCCTGGCTTCACCCTTTCGCACTCTCCGTTCAGGTATTTGTACACTCGATAAGATGCCTTCTGAGCCTTCCCTGGTCCGGGCTGAATTTCCCAAGCTCTCACAACTTTTCCTCACAGGAGATGCTCCCTTCACAATCTTTATGGGCCTGTTGTTGGACCAGCTTCACATCTCTCTTGTAGCGAGGAGACCAGAACTGGACACAGGCCTCCAGGTGTGGCCTTACCAGTGCTGAGGGGAGGAGAAGGATCACTTCCCTCCAGCTGCTGGCAACATTTCTGCAGCCCAGGACACCACTAGGCTTCTTTGCTGCAAGGGCACTCCGCCGGCTCACGTTTGACTTGGTATCCACCAGGACTGCAAAGCTGCTTTCAAGATTCCATTTTGACTGGAGAGAATTTCTACTGATGAAGAATTAAACTTCCTCAGGAAAACTCTCACAACTGGAGTGTGTAGTGCCACCAGCAGCAGCAATTAAAACATTACTGTAGATTTAGTTGCAGTACAGTTACAGCACGGCTTCCCAAGTACTTTAGCTGAAGAGGCTTCAAAGCCAGCCTGTGCTAATGCTTCAAAACTTCCACTGTTAATTTGCAGTGGCAGCAAAGCAATGCTGGGAGATGGTGTAAAAACTCCTCCTCGCTTCCTAAGAAGAACCGCCCAGGGAGAAAAATACTGACGTCTTCAATTCAGCTGGAATGCTAGGGAAGTCTGATACACAAAGTCAGACATCATCTACCCCACCCCCACCTCTTTTGTTTCTGATAAAATACACCAGTAAAGGTGAGGGAAAGTAGACTACTTTCTGCACAGCTGGAAACCAAATATTTTATTGCAAAACATTTTAAAATCGACTTTGTTGTTCAGGATACACAACGCTAGCATTTCCCCAAGTTATTCCCCTGCCCAAAGCCTCTTGCTGAGAACTGCTGCCACGCAGAAAATCTTCCACAGCTCAGCTGAAGGAGAACGCATCACCTCCGCAGATCATCGGCGCTGCCAGGGGCTGCGGTGAAACGCGAGGGGTCTCGGCGCCGCGGGCGGGACGAGGGGAGGCGGACATGTTAGCGGAGGCGGGTGTAAGATGGAGGCGGGGAGCGAGCGCGGCGGCGGAGGGCACCTGAGGTGAGGCGAGGCGGAGCCGGCGTCGGAGGAGGAGGAGGAGGGGCTGTGGCTGGAGAAGAAGGAGGCGGGGGGGGGGGGTGGAACGCGGGACCCGGACGCTGCAGCAGACCCGTGCGGTGGGTACCGCCCCCTCCAAAGCCAATTAAATATGTATTTTATGCATTTGTTATCTGAATATGTAGATATTGTACTGATTGTGTCTATGCAGTGCACATGCATGTAGGCTTGTAATGATATATGTAATATACACGTACCATAGGCAAGTAGCTAGTACATAGAAAATATGGAAAATTTGTATATGTGCATTACGCACATATTTAATTGAGATACATTATATGAGGCTGGACATTAGAAAAAAAAATTTCACAGAAAGGGTCATTGGGCGCTGGAACAAGCTGCCCAGGGAGGTGGTTGATTCACCTTCCCTGGAGGTGTCTAAGGGATGGGTGGACGAGGTGCCGAGGGGCATGGTTAGTGATTGATAGGAATGGTTGGGCTCGATGATAAAGTGGGGCTCTTCCAACCTAGTAAATATTATATTATATTATATTATATTACATTATATTACATTATATTACATTATATTACATTATATTACATTATATTACATTATATCGTATCAGATTCCAGAAATTATATTATTATGTACCGCTATGTACGAAACAATACAATTTTGGAGATACACCTATTTCAGTGGCAGCGGCCGCAGCGAGGGTTGAGAAGGGTGACGCCACGGGCTTGCAAGGGCTTCCCCGCGGTGAAAAATAAATAAATAAATAAATAATAATAAATAATATTGATAATTTAAATTAAAAAGAACACCGCCCCCTTCCCCCCCCCGCATTATTCTCAGTCAGGTGCGATGCAGCACGGGGAGGAACAGCCGTGCCCCCGCGGTAGGAGCCGGGGGGAGCCTCCACGCAGCTCACGTGGGGCGGGGGCGGGCGCGGGGGGGCGGTCCCGCCACCCTCGATCTAGGGCAGTTTGTTCAACTGCGGTAACGGGAGCTCGATGTTCCCGCAGCGCGGGGATTTCTGAGAACTGGGGCTGTGTCCTCAGATGAACCCGACTGCCCGCTTCCCTTCGCCGCCTCCGGAGCCTTAAAGCGGCGACGCTGCCCGCTCGGTGGGCCCCACCTCCGCCGGCGCTGCACGTACGCCTGCAGCCCGCGGCCCGAGCGCGTCCTCGGAAACCTCGCGCCGTCCGTGACACACGTGGGCTGCGTTACAGCTCACTGGGTTTCCATACCTCTCCTGTTTTGTTTTTTTTTTTCCCTCCTCTCTTTCTTTTCTTTAGATTAGATGTCAGGAGGGAATTTTACACAAAGAGAGTGGTGAGGCAGTGGCACAGGTTGAACCAGAGAAGTCATGGCTGCCCCATCCCTGGCGGTGTTCAAGGTCAGGTTGGATGGGGCCTTGGGCAGCCTGGTCTGGTGGGAGGTGTCACTGCCCATGGCAGAGGGGTTCGAGCTGGATGATCTTTAACATCCCTTACAACCCAAACCATTCTATGATTCTGTAATTACAACACCTCATCCAGGGCGTGAACTGCCCAGCAGTGCTTATTGCCTGTAACCCAGCACTCCTTCCCCATCCCAGCCTTCCTGGGTGGAATGGCAGAGGAGACATGAACTGACTTTTGATATTGCATCAATGTTAATTAGGAAGTTTTGAAGGCCTTGCATACAAAGGCACTCCACGAACTTACCTGGTGGACTCTGCTCCAGTGTTCCCTGATGGAGATGGCAAAAAGCTGTTTTCTCTTCATATTGTGCCACGAAAGTTGAAAAATACAGGGCCGGACTGTTGGTTTGGGGTTTTTTTTAAATCACTTTATTTGAACAGTGTAAACCATTGAATCAAGTGGAAGCATGTCCTTTAAACTTAGCAGAAAACACACGACAGTCCCACGTCTGTTATCCGCTGGGTCTGCTACTAGTTCATTTTTTATTGGATGTCTTTGCTACAGTACACGGCAGATGTTCACAAATAAACGTTAGTCTAGCTTTTTGCTTTTGAACTTGAGACTCACACACCCATACGCACACACCAAAGGTTGGTATCTGATGTGGGCTATAAGATCCATGTGAGATCGTGGGTGCGTCGTGAAGCAGCTAGCCCCATGCTGAGTTCAACGCTGTCAGGGCTACACTGCTACCGGTACCCAAACTGAGTTTAAATCCAGATCCTTCATGCCCACATGGGCTGTAATTCCATTCAGCTGTAGATGTCCCCTGGGTGCTTACCACCTGAAGAGGTAACTCCCTGGAGGGAGTCATCCTTCTTTCTGATCAGCAAAATTGGTCACAGTTAAGGACTTCACCTTCACAGTTAAGGACTTCAGGAGATAGTAGAAAGAGCTCAAGGCAGAGACCTGTGATCAGTTCTGCCATGCAGAATATGGATGGAATTAGACTAGAAGGAATTTGAGGTAAGAACAGAGAAACTTCAAGTCTCTTCTTGAATACTTGATATAGCAAATGGTTTGCTGCACTAAGTAGTAAATGGGACAGGAATGCATTCTCCGATACAGCTTTGTATCCACAATGTTTGTTCTCAAAGCAAGTTGAATTTGAGACCTCTAATCCTCCTGGATTTTGAGGCCAGAAGTGTCTTCAGTCAGTAGCCTTCTACTTAATGGATGCTTTTAAAATAGAAGGCTAGTTTGCTAGTGTAAAAGCTGGTTTTAATATACCTACTGTGTCTTGCAAGCCCTCATATGGCAATCAGCTTCGCTGACTCTTGTTTTCCCCTTCTGATGTACAGAAGTTGAATTTGAAGGTTTGTGTTACTTCAGCAACTATCTGTCCACCCTGCATGTTCAGGGACCGAGATGCGTTTCTTCAAAAGGTTAAAACATTCCTTCCTACTGCACCAGGCTTCACAACAGGCAAACTGGGCAACACATTTGTGTGAAAGATGCCACGTACATGTAAAATGCTTTACAGCATGTTCACATTTATTTGACTGCTGAATTACCATTCTGTAATACTGCCAGAATATCAGTCACATAACAGATTTCCAGCACAGCCACAGGCTTTAAGAACACAGGTTGGCAAACAGGCCATTTATCTTGGTATGTAATTTCAGCCATTTCTAACCATTGATTAATGCCCAACATCTCATGAGATTGTATGGAGCTTATACCATGCATCATTTCAAGGGCCCTAAAGAATAAAAAAGAGTCAAAGCAGTAGATGGTATAAAGCTTGGAGCCTCTGGCCTTCAAAATATTAGCAAATATTACTACAGAAGCAAGATGGACACCAATCAGAGAAGAAACTTAGGCACTCAGGAAAAGCCCAAGAAAAGCACAGAAAATAGCTAAACGAGGTTATGGCTGACTCCTGCCAGTCTTTACACGGCTACTTGCTGCTCAAAAAAAAAAAAAAAAAGTCTTCTCATTCACAGCAGCACTTATCAGTCATTTACACTTATCATTTGCAGGAAAAGCACTTCAGTGTACTAGATCTTGAAGCATCCTGCAGTCTTCGGTTCTCTCTAAGCATGCCTGCCAGGTACTTTCAGGACTCTCATCCTCCAAAAAAGGGTGCAGTGTTATAGGCTAACATCAAGCACTGGGTTGGGGTACAAGACATTTCGTGGGTTATGGAGAAAAGGAGATCTGGCATGGTTGCTTCTCTGAGAACTTCTGCTTTTGAAAACAGAAGATATTTTTGAAAGCCTCAAAGATAACAAAACAGCTCTTCTTCCCTCTCTCACAGAACCTGTGTGCACCTTTCTGATGAGGAAAGACATAGAAAGAATGGCCTTCTTCACATACACCAACACAGAGACTTGCTCTCCTCTCCTTCTTTGCAGGCACTTGAATCTCCATCCTCATTTGCATCTTTGCTACTCCTCTCTACAACATCTCCCTGCCTTCCCCTCAACAGCTCCTGTCTGTGCACCTTTCCTCGGGTTCAGACAACAAGCAGATGCCTCGAAAAAGGCTGCTGGTGACCTCCACCTGGCACCTGCAGACCTCTGCTACTGGGAGGGAGCAGCCAGATGTGCTGTGTTCCTGTTCCTGAGGGCAGCACAGAGGGCAAACATCTGCCCACAAGGAGCTGCTTTGGAGCCATAACTGGCAGGTTGAATTTGGACTCCAGGCTTTGGCAAGCAAGTGCCATTCACGCGCCCAAGGTGTCAGGGCTGTAATGAAGTGATGCAGTGGGTTTAAGCTATTATCTCTATGAGCTATAACAATCATCCTTGATTAGCCCAGGTACTGCAAAAAAAAACCCCACCAAACTTTGCATGAGTTAAAAACATGGATTAAATGGATACACTGAAACAAAATCCAATCATTACCATCACCACACTCAAATCAAAGATATGACCCCACTACCACCTGGATTGTCTGGAGACAAAGGAGTTTGTGAGCACAATCCTATTCTTCAGCATGTACATGTTGTTGTTTAGAAAGCAGCCACAGTCATTTTGACACTATTCCCAAGTATAAAATTTCACTGGCATCATATGTGTTGTTTGGACCTAATTATCTTGGAGCTTTGGACTCCAAATGAAAGGTGTTATTTTGCCTTTTTCAGGCAATGTATTCTTGGAGGCATACTGTAATTGCTTTAAAAGCTCTGTATGCTTTCTGATTGTGAAAATGACCACAGATCAGTTTCTAGCCTTTACATTACATGGCAAGAGTTAGCTCAAAGCATGCTAGAAAACAGAAAAAGGTTGGGCTTTTTTGGGGATTTGTTAATGTGATGATTAGCTTTGGATTAGGCAAACCATGTCCTGAGAAGCAGCTTTTGTGTCACTGAAAGTGGATGATGACCTCTCCTAGAAGGAACTTTTGGATGGTGTCAGCCAAAGAAGTTCTGAAAGTGCTGTGGAAAAAGCTGACGAAAGGTCAATGTAAAGCTACACCCTGGGTAGCCAGAGTGACAGACTAAGGGGCAGCTTTCTGTGGAAAATGCTATTGCTTCTCTGAAGGGACGAGAAGGAAGGCTGTGGCCACTGCTACTGAACAGCAAAAGTTATATTTACTCACCGTGTTGGCAGTACTGGCACAACCCATTCTCTCCTTCCCATCAGTTCCAGGTATTATGGCCTCTTATTCTGCCTGGTGCCCTGTAAGAACTGGAGGCCAATGGGTGTCAGATCAGCTGGGAGGGAGAGGGGGAAGCCCAGAAAAGTCAGCAAAAGTGACATTCATCCCTTGATGGCTGCCTTGTCAGGTAAATTGCTCTATGCCTGATTTCTATTTGATGCCCATCACACTACAGGTGATCCATTTCCTGGAGGAAGCGAGCAACATTTCCTCATTCCTGTAGCCACCTTCCCATGACATCCGTATTCAGCTGGAGAGATTAATAGCAATCCATAGAGCTCTTTCCCCGCCCGGCCTTGTCTCGTTTCGTGGGGTAGGACAGGCTGCAGTGGATGGTTTGGCTTGGCTGGGGACTCTGGACAGCTGTGGCTTGATCTCACTGGGCCACCGTTCAGCGGAGGCGAGTGCCACTGCTCTGTGACCGCAGTGCTGCACAGAGATCCCACAGGTACCCTGGATTTACTCCAGTACTACACGGAAAGCCTTGTGCGTTATCCCATTGCCCGAGCCTTTCCCCATCATGCTCTCTCCTGACATTTGCAAAACAGCAGAATCATAGAAACTAACGCAATTCACCTTTGGTTTGTGCAGGATGGCAACTTTTTTTTTTTTTTTTTTTTTTTTTTTTAATACAGGTTGATGCAGAACATAGCTTTTCACTTTCCCGTTGCGCAGCGCAGGTCTGTTCCCACGCCAGAGACGCGCTGCGGGACGTTACTCGGGATTCGCTGGAGCATCCTTAACCAGCCCTACCTCCGCGCGCCCCGGCTCCGCTCACGGCGCGGCTTGTCAGGGGGGAATTCAACTCCCTCCGCATCCCCGGGAAGGCTCCGGCCGGGACTCCGGAGGGGGGTCGGGCGCCGATTGGCGGAGCCCCGCCAGTGACATCAGCCGGTTCACTTCCCATTGGCCCGCCGGTTGCTGGGACCGTGCGGCTCCTGGGGAAGCGCTTAACCCGCTCGGCCCTCGATGTCGCCGTTTTAAGCGGGCGCGGCGGGGCGCCCAGAGTGCACGAGGCCGGGGGAGGGAGCGCGGGGATTGGCGGGGCTGCCGCGCGGCGGACACACCCCCCCTAGAAAAGGGGCGCCGCGCGCGGCGGGTGGAGAAGGTAAACAGAGCCGGGCGGCCCTGCCCGCTGACCAATCGGGGGGACCGAGCGGGGAGGGGGGGGGGGGGGGGGCGCTGCTCCGAATCTGACGTGATGGGACTCGGCGGGGCTGTCCCCGGGCAGGAGCACGCGGGCGGCGGGGGGCGCGCGCCGGGCGCTCCCCTCTCCACCGGACCCGGGCCGGCTCCCCACGCCGGCTGCGCGCCGCCCCCGGGGCGCGGCGGCCAGGGACCTGCCCGGCGCCCCGCTATTTACTCCGTCCCCCGCCTCCCCGCTCCCCCCGCGCCTTCCGCCCTCCTCCTCCTGCGGAGACCCCGCGCCGCGGGCGGGACATGGCTGGCGGCGGGGCGGCTGGCGCGCGCTGAGCGCCTTCGGAGCGCTCGCACCCCCCTCTCGCCGCCGCCGTCGTCGGGGCGCGGCCGCACCATGTCGGCCGTCGCCTACGTGGACTTCGTGGCCGCGCAGTGCCTCGTCTCCATCTCCAACCGCTCGGCCGTGCCCGAGGCGGCGCGGCTGAAGGTGCCCGGCGAGGGAGAGGCGGCCCGGGAGCTGCGGGACCCCCGCGACGCCTGGAAGGACTACTGCGCGCTTCTGGCCATCGCCAAGAGCCTGCTGGAGCTGAACAAGTCCCCGCCGCCGCCCGCCCCCTCCGTCTGCAGCGACAGCGTGGAGAGCCCCGACGAGGACGCGGGCTCCGACAGCGACGCGGGTACCGAGCGGGGCTCCGGCCCGCCCCGCAGCGCGGCCCCGGGGCCGCCCCCCCGCCTGCGCGCCGCCGGGGCCGCCGCCAAGGGCAGGTTGGCGCCCGAGAAGCGGCACAAGTGCCCCTACAGCGGCTGCGGCAAAGTCTACGGCAAATCCTCCCACCTCAAGGCGCACTACCGGGTGCACACAGGTCAGCGGCGGCGGAGGGAGGGAGCGAGCGGGGAGGGAGCGAGCGAGCGCTTGTCCTTGGATGAACCCACCGGCGTCCCCGCCCCCTGCCTTTTCGCTTTGCAGTGGGTTCTTTTTTTTTTCCCTCCCGTTTTTGTTTTTTTTTCTTTTTCTTACCCCCTTCCTTCCTTCCTTCCCCACCCCTCCCCGGCACCCTGCCGCCCCTGTCCCGCGGGCAGCGGAACGAGCTCGGGGCGGGCGGGGCACAGCGCCCGGTGCGGGACCTCGGTGGGGAAATCGCCGGGAACGTGTTTGCGTTTCTTTTTGGGGTTTTTTTTGGGGGGGGTTTCGGGTTTTTTCCGCCGGTGCACGCTCGCAGCGGGGCGGAATTCGGCTCCCCCGAAGGTGCCGTCGGACACCGCCGGGATGCGGGGGGCGAGACGCGGGGAGCCCGGCGGGCAGCCCGGAGAGCCGGGTCGCTCGCCGGCCCCTCCGTCCGGGGAGGCGCTGGCGCCGCTCCCGAGCTCCGGTCCTGGGAGCCCCGGCGCTCCGGAGGGTGTGGCAGCGTGGAAACAGGGATAAAAGACACCTCTCGCGGCGATTCGCGCTTCCCCCGGCTCTGCCCAAGCGCTAAGGGGTCGGCGACGTAGACTTTTCCGTTCGTTTGGGTTTTTTTTTTTAACCCCTCCGGTGAAAGCGTCTGAATAAAAACCATTTCGCGTCCGAATTTTAATTGGGGTCACAGTGCAACACGCAAGGCTGTTTAAAAATAGCTCTAAATTGAAGGGTTGTTTTTGAGACTGGAGAGGAGCGGATCAAAGAAGATGATGCTTATTTCACATGCTTCACATTTGTTCTGTCGATGGTGATTCTTTTTTGAGGTTTCATCTTCTGGCAGTGATGTTAAGCGGTGAGGTACAAAACGAGTTTATCACGCAAGGAAGATACCATGAGGCATGGCTGTAGTGTTTAACTGGGTAGGGCATGGCAACATCTGAGCTCTGGCTGAACTTCTGTCGCCCAGGCTTGCCTTTGCGCCTGGGCCTACGTGCACCGCAGAGGAGGAGACCCGGTGCTGGTTGCCTACCTGTGCCCTCCTGGCAGATCCGCTGGGTACTTAGCTCAAGAGATCAGGGGAAGAAGGATTACTGGATGTGGCTCAGCAGTGAGCTCTATGGTTAGACAGTTAAGACTGCCTCCGTGAGCTAGGAAAGAGAGTGGTCAGTTGTGACCCTATACTGACCTCAGGACTGGTGCCAAGGATTGTTGTGTTACGGGCTCAAAGACTGCGGCTCTGATGCTCTTTTGAAGGCTGAACGTAACCGATGCCATGCAAAACGTTGGCCCGCAAGTCACAAGGAAAATGCGCTGGCATAATTTCCACTTACTATCCCATGCTCAGATATCCACCCCAATACGAGAACCAAAATAGACATTGACTGGGATAGCATTCTATGTGTGGTGACATGTAAATTAATGTACTGTGCAACCCACACGACTTGCTGTAAGCGGTAGCATTATAATAAGTATCTCCAGAAGTGGCACAAGGTTTAATGTGTGCTGCTCACAAGTGGGTGGCCTTAGCTCCAAGTAGGAGATGTTTGTCTCAGATGCGTTGATATACCACTGCAGTAGTTCTGTGTGATTACAACCACTACAGACATCCAGCAGTAATGAACTTTCAGAGCTTCCTAATGTGAACAACTAATTGTAGCTAACGGAAATGCTAAATGATACTGCTAATGTTAATTATTTTTATAGATGGCAGAACAATTCCTTAGCAACAGTGGGACCTCTGGAGTTATTCTTAACTATATGTTGCAGAACATTAGTGCTTAGTACCATTTTCTTTCTTTTTTTTTGCAAGTAGTTTCATCTGTCTGAGCCTCTCGAATCACTTTCATCTGCCTGCCATTTGTTGAGTGAGCCACCAACTGGGTTTCTTACTGCTACATATCCTTTAGTGGAAGTAGGTACACAGCCTCCAGTAGGAGCTTCCTGGTCTTAAGTTTTTAATATTTAATATCATTCTTTCTATCTTGGGAAGTAGCTTTAGGATTTTTGTTCACACTCGTGAATTTGTAGCCACAGCTCTCTTTACTCACTAACTAAGCAAGCTGGAATGCTCTGGGTGCTCCTCTGTGCAGTGTGTAATGGTGGGAATCTAAAAATGCAGCACACCGTCTTTAGTAAGCTAATGCAAATCAAGGAATGAAATACTAAATTAAGGTGGATATGTAGAAGACCAGAGGCTTGATGCTCCAAGATTAGGAGTCCGTATCTTATTAATGACTCTTTAAACTTGTTAGTTCAAAGGCATTCTGTATTTCAGAGACTAAAAAATACCTGTGTAACTGCTTGAAGTGTGGGACTCTAGTTCAACTTCCAGAAGACCCATATTAGCCATGCGTCAGAAACTATTTTCTGTATTGATCTTAACAGAAAAAGGTCAGTGGATGGCACTGCACATCCTACTTTGGCAAACGGCTTCCTCAGCCAATCCTGCTGAACTCAGTGCCCCTTAGTTGAGTGGGGTTTGTAGGAAGAAATGAAAGAAGCCTGAACTCTGCCTGTTCCCAAGGAGATAGTTCTTTGATTCCTCACCAGGCCCATGCTGTTTCTACGATACAACCAGGCAGTTCTTCATTCTGCCATATGTGTACCTACATTCAAAACATGTTAATTTGCAAAGGCCTGGGGATACTGGGACAAGCGTATCACTGACATTGCTTCCCCTGCCCACTCACTACCATCCAGAAGTAATTGGGAATTTATTACTTAATTATGGTGCCTTGAGCAGGAAGAGCATTACAGGTAAAGTTGTTCTGCATGAGTTATTCCCAGTAACGTCTCTAAGGTGCATGGTGTAGGAGAGGAAAAGCAGCATTATCCTTTATGGCTCACAAGCCAAAAGCTAGCTGTCAGGAAGTCAGGTGGAAGGATAGCTCTATAGCGTGATGGTTTCCCCATCCCTAATGGTGTTAAGGGAGTATAAGACACACAAATTCTGATGAATCTGGTGGTGGCTGGAGGGATTAAGAGTGGCATGTCTCCTTGGGAGTCTTGAGATGGCATGACAAAGTCTTGCAGACTTTCCCTTCAGAGCATAGAAAAAGGCCCAGGTGCATCGTCAAGACATGCACAAGACTGGAGCCCTGGAAGCGGTGCAGAGGTCAGGACAAAGCAAGGGACTCACTGACCAAGAATATGATGAGCAACAGCAGCCATGTGGAGAGTTATCTTGAAAATGCACAGACTCCTCTAAATAGGTAGTTTCAGAGGTTTAATTTTGGCTGTTGATATGTAGGGTTATTGTTAGCCTCAATGGTAGTGGTGGGACATGGATGGATAGCTTAATGGAGAGGGATATACAGGCCAGAGGGTTTCTAGGGAAAATGAAAGCGTAAGAGAACAAACAGGCAATCTCAGTCAGGAGGTCTGGGCAGGGATTGTGTTGCAAAGGACAAGTTATCAACAAGGGAGAGAAACTGGCAGGAGAAACAACCCTCAAGCCAGTTAAAGGGCATGTGGCCACTGAGAGCAGATCCTCCTCGTCAGGGAAGAGGGACAGAAAAGGTACCGTAAAGCTGTTTGGTGAGATGCCTCCTTATGCAAGACTTGTAGGAGTTTACTTGTCCAGTGAAGTAATTTCCAGATGCTTCTTAGTTTGTGGCACTGCAGATCAGTGGAAAGTTCACATCTGCATCAGGTGCCCTTAATGAAGAGATTAGACACACAAAGAACAATGTGAAAAGTTCTCCCTCTTCAGCTGGGTGTTACAGCTAGCTGCATCATTGCGTAGAGCGTGACAACAATACCAAGAGTTTTGTTACATCTATCAGCTGATGGCACCCTTGGGACCTCCTGGCATTTGGCTTTTACCAATGTCTGGTAAGGAGGGCTGTAGGCAGAGGTGTGGACCTGTGGGTCAGCAGTTTGCACAATGAAGCTGAGGACCATTTCTGGAAGAAAGAAAATAGAAGCACTGCAGCTGCCTAGTGCTTCAATCTAGGTATCATGGCATTGATCCAGCCCCCATATCAGTTCAGCTTTGACTGTTCTGCTTCGTTATTTGTGTTCTAGATTATCTCTAGCTCAACAGCCTGTACAGATGCTGATACATTGACAATCCTCTGCTTGCTGGTAGCTTTTTTTGCATATTTTGTGGGAGCATAATTTGAAATGTAACATTTTAAGGCACTCTTATCCAGCTCATGCAATGTCAGTTTGCCAGATCCTTTAGAAAAAGACTGGAGAACAGAAAGTGGAGCTAGCAGGACAATTTTTACTGGTTCAGAGCTCTGTCCGAAACCCATTTCTCAAGGGTTAATGCAAACATGCAAATTGCTGGAGTTCCAGTGGGCATGTCTCTGAGAAACGTGGTTGTACTGACTGGAAGCCTTGCCAGCTGAGTAAGGTATGCAAAAATCCTCAAGATTTAGTTGTGTTGCCTGATTCCTGGTTGTTCTGTTGTTTGGGGGTTTTTTTGATTTGTTTTTTTTCTGCTAAAAATTAAAAACATTAAGCAAGTGTATGTGTCCCAGGCTTAAAGCGCTCCAGAAAACTTTGTATATTAATTGAGTCAGCTTGGAGAAGTACACATGTAGGACAGAGAAACAGTGAGCAGGCATTACCTGTAGGAGTGTGACTCTTGCTTCCGGATGGATATATTGAAAATGCAGCTCTACCTAGTTCCTGCATACTGTTGCACCGTGGCATTGAAAATCATGTGGTGGGTGTCACCTGCTCTTGTGGGCTTATATGTCTCACAGCCTCAGCTGTTAGGATCCCTGTGGGAACGGTTGTTCCCTTTTATTGGTTGTTGTGCACCAGGTTGCCCCTTGTGGCCTCGCATAGTTCCCTAACCGGCAGCTGGAGAAGAAGGGAGGGTCCAAATTGAGATTAAACGGCCAGAATCTGGGGTAATGATGGCAAAGCACACTTCAGATAGTGTTTACTTGTGGTAGTGTAGTTTGCCATCTATATTCAAGTATTGATGACTGTGAATAGCCTGAAAGCACTCCTTAAATACTTTAAACTTGAGGGAACAATCTTTGAAATACTGGGCAATAAATGCATTGTGAAATAACAAAAAATATATTATCTTTCTGAATGCATGCAAGATCACATTCCTCCTTCCCTGTCAGAGCTGTTGCCCCTTAGCAAGCATAGATTTAATCATTTAGACAGGACAGAAGCCTAAACCCACTGCTGCCTGATTCCAAGTAACTACCCTAAGCACCAGGGTAGGAATCAGTCTATCTTCATTGCTGAGTTAGTATTTAAGTATTTCTGCAAAACAGAGGAGTTTGAATGTAAATAACATAGGAAAGGAGTAGAGCTGGGAACTTCTCATGCACACCCAAGAGTGTTTTGCTGAGGGCATGCACCTCAGCCATGAAATTGTAGATTTAACTCTCTGGTGAGGGAAGTCCCCAAAAGAAGCCCCAGAAACAGGCAGGGAAGGTTGTGGTCTGGCAGAGAAGCTGTAAGGGTATCCCTTGTGTCTGATGCTGTGTCACATGCGTAGTCACAGCAACACTGCGTCTCACTGGGATTTAGGCTTCCAGCAGCTCTGCAGCAGTGGTTTCAGCAGGTGGTTTTCAATCTGGTCTTTTGAAAGTGACTCAGTCACCTGCATTTGCAAGCAGCTGTTGAGTAGTGGTTTTGAGGATGTCAAAGCAGTCTAAAGTACTTCCTGAAACATCATCTGAATTGTACTGGGATATTTAGTCATGAGCACTTGCAGAGTAAACCCCTTGCTGCAACCCATCAGCCTGCTGCCTATCGTGTAGGCTGTGTCTGTTTGATCTATTGCCAGACCTGATAGCTACAGTTTAGGTGTTGCAGGAACCCTTGTTTAGGCACATGGCATTAGATTCCTCACTGGTGATCTTGCTCTAAGCTGTTCCACACTAGCATGTATACCATGTGGTTGCCCCATGTTTTAATGATCTGATTTTGGAATATATCAGAATATATCAGTAGAGAAGAAAGCTGTTTGAAAGGCCTCTGGTCACTGCCCAAAAGTAGATGCATAGATGTCTGTAGGATCATTCTTCAGCAGAATATGTTGTGCATGGACACTGAGTCCAAATCCAGTGTCCCACAGGAGACTGCTCATTCAGGACGTGTGGGGCAAGTACAGCACTGAGGGGGAAAAAAGTGAGAGGACTGAGATAGCTGTTCTGCAGCCAGGAAGATAGCCTGCCTTTTTTTTTTTTTTTCCCCCACATCTTGCAGTAAGCCGGACCACATTCTTGATATCCGCCTAGGGATCCTGTTATATTTCAGGAGACACTGAAAAACACAAGAATGGTGGCTGAGTAGGATTACAGGAGATTTAAAAAAAAAAAAAGAAAAATTATTATCTTTGTAATCTCTGAGTCATGGACTATGGTTCAGGACCAGTTATTTTTAGGGTACCAAGATTTTGTTGGAAATTTCAAGCTCTGGCAGCCATGGGGGTAAATGAGGATCTTGGAACATGAAGGTGGGGATTAGATTCTCTCATCAGAACTGTGAAGAGCTGATTATACCAGTCCTGTTTTCTAAGTAGTTTGAGATTTCATTATTTGCATCTTCCATATTTGTGTGCTTTCCCTTCTCCGTGTTTTCCATCAGCTGCTTTGTGTTTCTGGCAGGAGGGATCGGCCCTGCTGCAATTCAGTCCAGCTGGACTTCAGGACAGGTGCCACAAGCAAGGTGAACGTCCCTGCAGCAGGAGGGAGGCTAGCCATGCTGTGTCAGCGGCTGGGCATGAAGTGGGAGTTGTGCACAGAACATCACATCACAGGAGTCAAACTCTGAACTCTTCTTCAGTTTTGATACTTAAAATAGTTGCTGCTATGAAGACCAGGCAGCCTGATCACACCATGGGCTTTGTGGTCTCATCTTTGGTAAGGCAAGTCAGTCAAGGGTGTCAAATTAGATGTCCACTCATGCAGCTGTAGATACGGCCCATTTCACTTTCTCGTTAATGTGTGAAACAGTGTCATTAGCATTTTGTGACAGCAGACTGTTCTGCGTTAGCCAGTACTAGTGCCAAACTCCGAACTCATGACTGTGTTCAACCTTATTTCCATCAGCAAGAAAGACACTGTGAGCCTAGCAAACCATTCACCTTGACCAGACTTCTGTCCACACCATCAGCAATCGCTGAATGTCTTTGGTAAAGCCAGTGCTCAAATCGTTACAGTAATTAATGTAAAATTAGTACTTTATTCCACCACAGAAGCTCAGTGTGTTCCAGTCCTAGTACATGCTTTGTTACCTGCCAGGAAGGTTGCCCAAGTGTGTGATCATCAACTTTGTCTTCAGCTTCTTCAAACACAGCCTCCTTTCTCCCAGAAAAAAAAGCCACTCAAAACTTCTCTATCCCTTGTTCATCTGAACAAGTTTATCCTCGTTAAAGCTACCACAAACTGCAGTTCCTAACCTCTGTCATCCACATCCAAAGCAGCATTTCGTAGTGAGAAGGGAGATAATGAATCAGGATGCCAGTGCTACTTATAGTATGAACAAGTCTGCTAATGCCCACTCTTTTTTTTAGAAACCCTTACTGCATGAGACGAAAGTGTAGGAAAATCTGAAACACCCCAGAGTAGGGCAAAAAAGCTTAATAATTTACCATCTATTCAGAATAAAACGGAAATGGAATAAAATAAGGTGGAACTACCATAGGTAATACAAAGCAGCTTGGATGCAGAGTTTACGCTTGCAGAGAAAGAAGCAGCTAACTGTTTGAGATAGGGGGTGGGGGAGCAGAAGCAAGGAGAAAAGGTCAGGTGAAGCAGGAGAGCAAAGATTGAAAGGTTCTGCAATGGCATTTTTGTCCATAGAGGATTTAAAGCAAGCCAGGGCTGCAGGAGCAGGAATTCTTTAAGCTCTAGAGAAGACCTGTGAAAAGCCACCTGTAGCTTGTGCTTAGCATTCAACTGTTTCCCACTGTGTTCATAGTGGCACACAGGAGGAAGAATGGGAGTTCTGCAGATGCGTCTACTCCTGTAATGTGTAAATCAGATTGTTGTGCTTGCTACTTCTGAGTGCCATGCTGGAGATACATATATGTATGTTTAAATAAAATTATTTACATCTTGAATCTCTTGTGCTCACATCTTATCACACATAATTTTAAGGTATCGTGATATACCATTGACCATTCTTTTATCTCTTGATGGAAATCTTACCTAAGGCATATCTTAAAATGTAAAAGGTGTGCTGCTACCAAAACAAATGACATATAATAGCACCCTGTTTTGACAGTTCATCCTGCAAGTTTCAAGCTTGTAGCATTGCTACTCCCAAAACTAAAGGGCAAAAATAATGTGGAAAAGATATTTCTTGACTGAGAGATGACACAGAAATCTATTCTCTTCAGATGAAGCTCTCTGTGCCATTGGCTGCCAGATTTTATGCAGTTGCCATACCTGCTTGATCTGAGGACTCTTCCACAAACATCTGTGCTGCTTTTAAAAAACAGTGTGTCAAATGCAAACAGCAAATACAGCAACCAGCTTTGCTGAGTTCATCACATGTCATCAAGCATCTCTAGCTTGCCTTTTAAGCCTCCTGAATGTGCACTCCACTCCTGTTCTGCACCTATGATGTAGTCTATTACTGAAGCACCAGCCCTCGTGTCAGTGGTTAGGGCTTTGTGACTGAAAGGAGCAGCAGATCTTCAGGCTCAAAGACAACCCTTGAGGGGCTAGAAAAGACTCCCCCCCCCTTCTCTCTCTGTGTTGGGAAGCCTAGAGTTTAATGCGTCCTGGTGCCAGGGATTATGCCTGGCCTACTTTCAGATGTACAATGTGGCTGTGACAGCCTCCATGAGCTTGTGTGGCTGAGGTGGTGGAGTTGTTCTCTGCCACTGTACCTGTGGGCTCAGCAGTGGGTGGCAGGTGCCAGGGGTAGCTCTTGTGCTTCTGAGGGAGTGCAGCTGCTTGTCTCTGGAAGCGATCTCTGCTGCATCTGCCATCGCAGTGCACGGCAGTGCTCATCAGTAGCAGGGCATGCCTTGGCCACGCCAAGATCCCTGTGACCTTTGGCACTCCCCTTGCTGGCTTCAGAGCTGGTTCCATGGGGAGTGTGGTGCCAAGGCATCCTTGTGTAAGCACGCCCTGCCTTTCCCCAAAGCTTTGTGGTTACACTGCGTAACATAAAAGTGCTTTCCCCTGGCAAGTGAAATGAGCGTATGGAGTAGCAATGGTGGAGGTCACACTGCTCCCATTATGTTTCAGGGGGAATTCCAGTAACTGAGGTCCATTTTATCTTCCCATTTGCAATTCCAGGGAGGGAGGGTGTGGGGACCCCAGTTTCTTAAGGGCTAGATGGGGCCAGATTCAAAACACTTCTTTTAGGCATATGGGTTGGATACTACTGTGCCTAAAATACATGCTGCACCCCAAAGACTATGATCTTTGTTATCAACCCTAGGCACCTGATCTCCCTATAGTGCAGTTAGACACTTCTGGAGGCTGAAGAACTGTCCTGTGGTAAATAGCTTGAAATGTGCCTTCTGAGGATGGGACAGGTTGCCTGAGCTGCTTCCACTGCTCTGTAAGTGCCTGACATAGAGCCGTATACTTGATGCCTCCACACATACAAGATGTATAGTACTTCTCTCACATCCCCAAGGGGAGCTAGAAAGCTGTTCTGCACCTCCTACTGCTGCCAGCTTTCAGGAGCCGTAACAGAAACCATGAGATAGATAGCAAAAGAGCAGTGCAAGTGAAATGTTTGCCTCAGCTGCCAAGGGCAGGTGCTGAGTAGGGCAAAGCCAGGGGAAGGAGGCGTGCACCGATGAAGTGCTCTGCATGGCTCCTGGTGCTGCTTGGCTGTGTAGCTATTACAGACATGGCCTTCATGCATGTGTGAGCCTATGTACCGTTTTAATAATTTCTTTTATACAGGTGGTGGTTTTCAGAAAGGCTTCCAACCATGTCTAAAAGCATACAGCAGAGAGCCAAGAAACCAGTTTATTAAAAAAAACCCCAGCCCTGGATTGGGATGGCTGGCAACTGTGCTTCCACCATGCTCAAGCAACTGGCTGTGTTGCTCTCTGTATGGTTCTCCCCTGACTGACGACCAGCATTTCCACAAGGTGAGGGAAGAAGGTGCAGGGGAAGCAGCTGTGCTGCAGAGGGGGCTGCTGTAACCTACACAGTCATGCTTGTCCAGCTGCAGCTGTACTGCGTGCAGGTAGGTCTGGAACGCAGCAGCCACCTGTCAGGGAGCACTGTATCATTAGGAGCCTAAACCACAAAAACGACTGCGTTATTTAAGAGAGACTCACTAGGGCTTTCAGAGAGGAGAGTTGGTCATGGGACCTCTCGCTGCAGCCACAGTGGTTTTGCTCTAATGCGTTTGCTGCCTCAAGGCTGCAGCACTCTCACTGATCCTCCTTGCTCAGTTCTTCCTAGGCTGGAATGACTTGTTCTGGGTGAAGAATTTCTATTGGCTTCTTTTCTAACCGTTACAGATTATTTTATTCAACAGAATGGAAGTGTCAGAGGAATAATACTGGTGCTCCTTTCCCAAACTGCTGTAGTGAGCCGAACATAAAAAATGTACAGGCACAGGCAGAGCTCATCTGTTGTTTTGACAGTCTTTGGGGTCATGTAAGGTTCTCTACTGAGTACGAGTTTCATGCAGTTGGGGGGGAGGGGGTTGGCTTCAGCTGGAGGTGAGACTGAAACCTGATGAAGCGAGTCATCAACAACTCCACAGACGCTGGCACCATGGCAGGAAACAAAAGCAGCTTTTTCCTCTCAGCAGCATGTTCCCCAGCTCCTTGGCAAAGCCGGTACGTGCAGGCCTGCATTACTTCTACCCCCCTGCTAAATCTCTTGTCATTCTTCCCTCCTGCAGGCGAGCGACCGTTCCCTTGCACATGGCCTGACTGCCTTAAAAAGTTCTCCCGCTCAGATGAGCTCACCCGGCACTACCGAACCCACACCGGTGAGAAACAGTTTCGGTGCCCGCTCTGTGAGAAGCGCTTCATGCGGAGCGACCACCTGACAAAGCATGCCCGCCGCCACACTGAATTTCACCCCAGCATGATCAAGCGATCCAAAAAATCCAGCTCCAGCAGCTCCTTGTGAGGGCAGGGCTGGCCCAGGGACGGGGTGGGAGGGAGGCAGACTGCAGTGGCACCAGAGCATAAGCATCCACTGTGGCACTGGTTGCCCTCACAAACTGAAAGCATGTGTAACCAACATTAAAAAAATGAAAATGTACTCTGTGCCCCACCTTCCCCACCTTCACTGGGGACAGTGGTATGGATCAAGTGGACTATGGGGATGAAAGGAGGGAGGGGATGGCCAGCAATGGAGGTGACCACCTCCTTTAATGTAAAGCATTGATGCTGGTGTACATACTGATTCATCTGGCCTGTGCCACCACAGTAGCCTGACCTCAAAGTCTTTGTGATTGCTGTGTCATGAACATGTTTCGTTGAACAGTTTAATGCTGCTTGTATTTAGAGTTTGTCAAGTAAAACCACTTTCCAAGTCTCATAAATAACTCTCCGATAAAAACTCCATAGCACATTGTAGAAGTGGGCTTACTTCTGTCTGAGAATGATCCTGCATTTTAAAGAGACTATTAAGAGAAACATTACATGTGTTACTGTTATCTTCTGATTGGTATACTGAGGTAAGATGAATTTATACTCAAGAAAGCCCATTAGAGGAAATGGGTCTTTTAAATTTTCTTTGTATTAACTATACTTTTGAATATAAGTTGCACTTTTTCAGTAAAAACATGTATAATTCAAGCAGATACTTAAAGCAAAAAAAAAGAAAAACCACAACAGCTCGGTTGTTTTCTGGCTATATGTGTATTTAGCTCTGTTATTTGCTTACCTGTAAAAATACAAGCCAGCCTAGATAATGTGGCAGGGGCACAGAAGCAGAAACATAAATTTCTCAATTGATCCTATACTTTTAATTTGTCAATAAATACAGTACTGTACTATAGAAATGCCACTAACAGTGCTTTATTCTGCTGTGTTTTGTTTGAATGGATGCATAACAGCAGCTACCATCTTTATAAACTGCTGCTTTTTTAAAGGCTTTTTGTCTTCCTGCACTTGCCTTAAAGATTTATTCTCTTCATACCCTTGCTTAACTCCCATGGAGTCCTGTGGGGGTTGTGTGTGCATATGGAGAGAGTAGACCTTTCCTTAAGAGCACTATGCTAATGAAAATGGCTGAAATTATTGTAAGGAGCACTTTGGATGGGCTCCTGTGTCTCTTGCTTGCTGTTTCTGTAAACTACTGGGGAAAACCCATGAGCTAATTGGAAGCAGAGCACAGAAGGTGTGTCTTAATACTCCTTTACAACATAAGCCTCTCTTGGTACTTTGTGTTGTACCCGCATCATGCATGGCAGGTCAAACACTGATAAAGGCAATATTACTTCTATTTTAAAGCTATTTTTTTTGCTCTTTAAGAGGAGCAAAAAGATCAGTGAAGGAAAACTTCTAGGTCATGGTCATTAGCTGAATATTTCATTACATTAATTTTTCTAATGTTACAAGCATGAACTGTTAGAGATTATGAGTGATTTCTTTTTTCTTTCCCTTCTCCAGCTGCTTATAGAGGGGAGAATTCTGTTTACACATTATCCTTTTCCAGAAGCATTTTTCTCCTGTTTGATTTTACCCCTTCCTCCAGAAGAGGAAGGGGAGGTGCAGCTCTCCTACAGAGACCTAAGGCCAAATTCATCTTTTGAGTAATCACACTGAAACTTACAGTGTTTCCACTGCAGATGAATTTAGGTCATCTTGTAAAATTCTGTACATAAAAATCTTGTTATTACACTTGCAGTATCTTATTGTTTTACCTGATAAAAAGCTTGCTTCCTAGTAACAAACATAAAAAAGTGAACTCGGAGAGTAGAGTGTTTTCTTCTGCAGTTATATATGGCATTCAGCATTAGAAATCTGTTTGCATATAGTGTTTTTACCTGTGTAGTTCATGATAAATTCCGTCTATGTGAAGAGAGCTGCTTTTAAGGCACTAGGGATATTGAGCAGTCTATGGAATAAAAAGGGGATGTGTTTTCTTCAGTGAAGACATCAGGAAACTAAGCACACTTTCTACCTCTGTTTCAGCTTTTTGAAACATTAGTTTAGAAACCAAACTTTAATTTCTGGTGTCCAAATTGAGTCTTAGGGATGTACCATTCTTCCTAATAAAAATGGGTAGCCTTTGTATTTTTATTGATCTAGAAATACAGAAATTGTTCTGCTCACCAGTACTGTTAATGCTGCCTTGTTGAGTGGGGTCCAGGGTCACACAAGCCTAATGAAATTCAAAGGTGCATGCACATTTATCTTCATTCTTCTCTGTGAAGATCAAGCAAACTTTCAAGTCTTGCAGTCTGGATTGTTGCGATTTTGTAGGGCAAACGTAGCACTTGGAAAATTAAGGCCTGATCCTGTGAATACACCACACACTTGCATCCTAGCCACAACAATGGGAAGCCACAGCTGATAAGCAGCTCCTAAATCAGTACAAAGATGTTTTAGGGCACTTAGCTACCAGGATTAACCAATACATGGAAGTATAAGGCCAGATTTATGGTTTCCATCTTGCATATGTGGGGTAGAATGCACATTTAAAGAAACATCGTTGTTCCTGCCAAGTCTGAAAGAATCAAGAGGCAGTGGGTACTTTGGCCCATGGGACAACAAGATGTACAGGTGTGTGTCATCATTATGTGTGACAAGATCCTGTTTCTGAAAAAAACCTTCCTAAGTGGTAACCCAATTGCTGTATTTCAGCATTGGATAGGTGGGATTGATGTGATTCATTAACCACTAATAGAAATTGAGAATGATCGGTTTTGGAGATTTCATTTTATTGTTTTGTTCATTTGGAGTTTTTTTTTTTCTTTCGCAAAAGCAAACAATGGTTTTAACATAAACTACAGGTTAGTCCTTTGCATCTAGAAGAGTGTTGCAAATGTTGGAAAAGAAAAGGAAAATCAGGTTCTCTAATACCATACGTACTTCTACTATTCTGGAAATACTTAATAGTGACTGTTAGGACAGCTCCTCTCTTTGGTTAAGAAAGCCCTTTACTATAAAAGAAGTCACAGCTTTAAAGGTTAGCTATACCTTTATAACATTATTCTTTTTTTAATAGCTTTTCATGACCTGTATTGCAGATCTGTTTTCAGTTTGCAGATGGACTTCGCCCAGCATACACCAGGCTGGACACATAATTCAAAATGCTATTTTACAGACTAGTGATCTTTAACACTGTAAAATACCAACTTCCAACAGTTTAATCAGGTTTTTTTTTTGTACAGTATTCATATCCTTTATAAGTTATAATGCTGTCCTGTTTTGTAAATCACTTGAGATTGTAAAAAAAAAAAAAAAATAAAAAAGGTAGTAGATTTTTTTTGTACATATGTGTATATATATTGTCCAAATAAAGAAAAAAAGGACTTAAAAAACACCCCCACCATGTTGTTTTGAGTGCTTGGAATCAAAGAGTGGCCATGTAAACCTGTCTGAATTATTATGAAAAATTTCTGCTGCACATGGTGATCCATGAGTTGAGTGGTGTATGAACGAGCTTCAAAGGTCTTGGTGTTGCTAGTCATCATTTAGCACGCGTCATGTTTCTTTACTTTTCCGAGGTATTCTTTCTGCTGCTACTGCAGGGACATGGAGACACAACTTGCAGTGAGGGGAAAGTGTTCCCTCACCAGCACGTTCCAGCTCCCAGCATGTCTTTCTCCCATTGCTTAGTGGGTTTTGAGCTTCACACTTGTGCAAGTGCTTCAGCCTGCACAGCCACACTGCCTTGAGGTTTCCGTGGGTTTAGAGGGGTGGTTGTTGTAGGGTGAAAAACACCATCCACTCAGGCTCTGAAGGATGTAAAGAACCCTGTGCCAAAAAGCTCACTGACATTTACAGGCACTGACATTACAGCTGCTAAAACCAACTACTTAAATGAACTAAATTGACTTGGTACATGGGAACAGTGCTAGGGTGTGACTGCAAGATGAGACTCTGGACCCAAAGGAATGTGTAACTCGACAGGGTGGAAGTGTGCCACCTGCATCCAGAACGAAATTGCAGGCAGCCTCCAGATTTGACTTGAGGACAAGTTGGAGTTTTCAGTCCTCAGGTTGAATGGCCAAAGGGCAAATAAAACAAACAGGGCTGTGGATTGGCCTCATTCCCCTGCAATCCCATCATTGAAGACTTAATATATTTAACATTCTTCACTTTAAATCCTTAAGTATTTGTCTTTAGTGCTCTAATTGGAACAGCTACCAAAATCTCCCTAGAGCAGAGAAGGCCTTAGCCTTAGGAGGATGTTTCCAATCATTGAGAGCTAATGTACTTTACAGAATCATTTTTTGTATAGAATGTAAATCTAAATTTCGGTTGGAATAGGTATGACATATGAAGATGGGGTGCATCCCAGTGGATGCCAGCAGATTTCAGCAGCGGCATGGGGAGCTACAAGTGTGAACACAGGCCAACTGATTCAGACAGCACAATTTCTATGAGGTGGATTTTCATTTCTTCCCTCTGCCAAGGACAGAAGAAAGGATACATGCCATAAAAATCCTTAAAAGTCCAGTTAAATGCCTGCAGAGGCCTTTAGAGCACTAGGTGACTGCTAGCATGGCTAGAATGACTTTCACCTCCATCGAAGTCTAAAACACTGTTCAGCACGCATTAATTCAGGGCGGAGGAGCCAGTGAGGTTTCCTTTCTGCTTCTTTGGTTTGGCAACAAAATCTCCTCTAGGTTCAGCTGTTAGCACCTCCAAGCCGCATCTGACAAAATGCATCAACAGCAACATCATGCAAATCTGCAGTTATCAGAACCATGCGATTACCCGAGTCCTTGTTAAGGGACTGCCTTAAAGCAGGTGAACCTTTCCCAATGTTAAGAATTTTGCAGCTCTCAGTGCTTTCAGTAAAACACACTCTTCAACAAAGAAGCTCCTTGTCCCCTAAAATACCTCCTCAAACACTTCCACAGATATATGGAAATGTTCTCATTTTAGAAAGCGTAGGATTCAACTGGCATCAGTTCTAATCCTTCATAAATGTTTGTTTCTGTATTATTATACACTCTATTTTTCCAGTTCATGCATGGAGCTTAAGCCTTTGGGGGTTAGAGAAAGTGGAGTCCTGATTGCTTTCAGCTTGTATTTTTGGAGTTGCTACAACTGTTAGTAGTTTTATTGCCTCGTGGCCCCTAGTTGACAACTGATAAACATCCTATTGCTTTTCATATCAAAAGCCGTCAGTCTCTGTTTCAGTATTGTCTGCTGTCTTCGAGGCTGTGTAATGCTGATCAATGCAACACCTGGATGTCTGCACAGCTGAACACAAATTACAGAGGAAATACAGTGTGTAAACCACAGAACTATGAGAATCGGTGAGTAGGGAAGGACAGCTTACCATGCCAAGAAAGCCCTGGGGACAAGATACATCAAAGCTCCATGGAGGCTCTACATACAGTGGTTTGGGTTCTTCTGTGGTTAACCACTGCTTTGGTGGCCTTGAATAGCATTTCCAAGCAGAAGGTGCTTTTGAGAGCCTATGAAAAGCCATGCGTAACTGCTCTGTCAAAAACCACAAGGCCAGGGATACACACTATTGTGTTAAAAGTCTGCAATGCTGGGGTAAATCACTACCTCTGTTTTACTGGGTTACAGAAAGACAATCCAAGCCTTACCTAGAAGCTAAGCTATGTTCAGCTTTTATATCCAAGGAAACTTTTTTTCAGGGGGTATATAATTTTTTAACTGAAACATTTCAAGGGGAACAGCCTTACCTTAAATTTCTTCAAACTGAAATAGAGCGGATTCTCCCAATGTAACTTACCTGAATAATTTTTATAAGCATACTTATTTCTGACTTACTGGTGCTTGGGGCAGTCCACACACACTGGAGGCCGTACCACTTTAATTATCCCAGCACCAAATCAGCACATTTTATATAGCAAAGTGTATTTTAAATACTACAAAAGTTCTGACAAAAAAATCCTTAATGACCAGCTATTGCAAGACCCAAACTGAGGTAACCAGTGTTAGTGGGCTGCAGTCACAATCAAGCAGCATAATGTTCTCAGTCTAAACCTTCAGTTACAAACTGGGGGATAAGGAATTGGAGACTCTTCCCCTTTAAATTACATGATCTTGACCATCTTAAAGCGTGCACGTCTTTGAGCCATCCACACTGCACATTACATGTACCATCTGCTTCTCTTTAGTCTTTTCCAAGGATCCTGGCTACCATCTTCTCAGTTATCACCCATTTCTTTCTGCTTGCTCCTAGAAAAACCAGCTTTGTCTGCTATGCACAGTTCTTTAGCCCCAACAAAGTTAATTTTGTCATTCCTTTCCAGCTCAACTTGCCATGCTCTCATCTCCATGCTTCCCAAAAAGATTGTTGATCTCTGCAGACCCTTTGCTTTCCTACAAATACAACCTGGCTATATTTGCCAAGATTTCAAGGTGCAGTAGATGATAAAATAATTTGCAGAACTAAACTCTAGCTAATAACATGCACAATGTCATGTTTTGCATCCAACACACACTTTTGTTGTGGCTCACACTTGGGTGGCAGCAGCTCAGCCCCACATAGCCACTCACTCACTCACTCTCCTGCAGTGTAAGGTAAAAGTCAGAAAGCTCCTGGACTGAGATAAAGACTCTTTAATAGGGAAAGCAAAAGCTGTGTGCACAAGCAAGACAAAATAAGGAATTCATTCACTACTTCCCATCAGCAGGCAGATCTTCAGCAACTTCTCCAGAAAAGCAAGGCTCCACCACACACAGTGGTTACCTATGAAGACAATAACTCCCAGTGTTCCGCTTTCCTCCCCATTTTTTACTGCTAAGCATGATGTCATACAGCACAGGATACTCCTCTGGTCAGCTAGGGCCACCTGTCCCAGCTGTGTCTCCTCCCAGCCTCTGGTAAACTTCTTGTGTTGGTGGGGCAGCTTGGGAAACAGAACAGACCTGGACGCTGTGCAATCACTGCTCAGCAGCACCTAAAACATGTCTGGCACCAGAGTGGTCTAGTCACAACCCCAATTAACTCTATCACTGACAAAACCAGTTCAACTGTCAAACGAATACTGGCTTACCACAGGGAACAGCTCAACAGAATTACTTTGAGAGTAACTGGGGAGCAGAATAGCAGAGAAAAGCTGGCAGAATTTTGCAGAAAGCACAAAGATGGGAATTGCTGGCAGGGGATTGCACCACTGGCAAAGAGTTGAGCCACAGGAGAGAATGTCTGTCAGTAGGCTGCAATAGTGCTGGTTTTCACCTTTTTTACCCTCTGCCTCCGTCTTCACTTGCTACTTTTCCATGTTTTCCCTGCTGGCTTGCAACACTGACACAACGGTGCCTGAAAAGCTTCCAATGGCTAAAAACTTCTGGGTCCTGCACTCATCTCCCCTTTCCCAGTTTAACAATTTAACAATCCTTGTCAATGACTGAAGTTAGTACTGAAGTACTGGGCAACCTGTGCCAGTGCCTCACCACCATCATAATGAAGAAATTTCTCCTTATGTCTAGCCTAAATCTGCCCCTCTCCACTTATAGCCATTACCCCTAGTCCTATTACTACAAGCCTTTGTACGAATAGTCTCTCCTCAGCTTTCTTGTAGCCCCTTCAGGTACTGGAAGGTCACTATGCACATGCAACACTAACTCAAGAACGTTACAAGTCATTTTGATGTAGAGTTACAAGGTACTGCTGAGCCAATATAGCCCCTCATCTCAGCACCTTGCTCCTTCCCAAGCACAGGTGGCTTGCAGGTTGTGGGGTGCAGGGACAAGAGAAAGAATCATGCACTGTGGTGGGGGGCAATCCCTTAGCAAAGCTCAGGGACAGCCCTGGGACCCTGCTCAGCTTCACAAACAGTCAGCACATTGATTTGCTGATCTCACTTTCACATTTTCTTTTCTGCCCCAGGTAAACCTCACTACCTGATGCCTAAGTATCGATGCCATAGAATGAGAATAGATGTTAACGTTATGCATGAGTTCGTGACAGAGAATGACAAACGTCACATCATACATATCCGTTTGCTCTAACATACTGTAGCATGGCATGAGAATTGGGCAGGGTAGGTAACAATTGATGACTATTACTAAGAGATGTTAAGAGTCCTTGCTAAGGGTAACTGCAGGGTCGTGGAGAAAACAAAGTCAGTTTCCACAATCCACCAGAAGTGGTGCTTTTAGACAGTCCAGAAGCTTCCAGAAAGGAAGCATTAGCCAGAGAGCTTAGCAAGAAAAAAGGGCACATCATGGCATGAACCATACACAAGAGTCTCCAGCAGCTTAAACTCCAAGTATAATTTGCCATTTTACTGGAGCAGGTGCCTCTTGTGGCATCTACAGTACTACTCAGTAAGCATCCCGCAGCTCAGACCAGCTTTGCGTGCCTCACCGCCTCTCACTAACTCAAAACCTAGAGAACAGATACTCCCAGTGAGCACCAGCCTTAACAGGCTTCACCCTTCTTCCAGTAAAACCCCACATTTCACATAAGCATGTTAAAAGCGCCGCAGTTGTGCAAGGGTCCTTCCTCATTCCACTCGCTGCTTCATCTGACTAAGCAATCTCTCATAGTTAACAATAAAGTAAATGTGTAAGTGCCATTTACAGCCAAAGGTGATTTGTGTTTTTCAGTATGTGGTTTGTTGAGCTCTTTTTTAAGTAAGAATTTCCATGCTGCCTCTCTCTGTCTCAATACACAAGCAAACACAGATGTTTGCAGTTCTGACAAATGGTGGTGGAAGATGATCTTTGCTGTTGTCTTCAGCTGGTCTAAATAACAGGGAAAAGTACCTATTTTTGGAGAAAGCTCAATTTACATTTCAGCTGTCAGAACTATTTGGTGTCGTCCCTCTTCTAGATTTTTGAGATGTCCTGTCTAGTCAGCATGACAAGCTGGACATTACAGGTATACTTAACCTTGACTCCCACTCATCCCCTCCTCCTCAAAGTCACACTGAAACAAATTCCGTAAGTTTTTATAACAAGAGAAGATGGCGTAGTAAAGCACAAGGAATGGTAAGAAAGCTGGCAGCACACAAGGGTCAGCATGTGGGTAAGGAATGCTGTAGCTTCAGTGTGTATTGTCATGGCTGAGTACTCTACCCAGTTCAAAAGATTTCCTCTTAAGCGAAGTCTCTGTGTGTGGATGGGATGCACCTGTCAGGCATATTAGGAGGTTACTAACAGGAACTAGTGTATGGGAGGCACAAAGTCATGTTATACAGCACATTTGCTTTTATGTACAAAGTTGGGTTGCCAGTTCTTTTAAAAAGGCTTTAACTAGCAGAGCTGCTGGAGAGTGAAGCTCCATTGGTCAGTAATGTGACACTGGTATGGTTTTGCAGCTGATTACACTGTCTGGGTCAAGTTAATATGAATAACAGCATCACATTAAGATTATAGCCAGACACTGAAATCAGAACCTCTGGTCAATAGCTGACAGACCTCCAAGGAAAAAGCAAACACCCACCAGCCCATCATCTTACTCATGTGTACAGTATGGCAGGCACATATACAGAGGACACTTTTTGAGACAAGCTCTGGAGTGCTATCCTCTTGAAATACATGAGATCTATGTCTTATGCCTCAGCTTGACACATGAGAAAGGAAGAGAACTCGAGGAGGAAATCCCACAAATCTCTAAGATGATAGCATTAATAATAGATAGTCAGTGCTGTCTAACCATATGAACTGAGTCCTTACACGTTTGTGTTAAACAGTTTCACTTAATTAGACACTGAAAACAAATAGCAGTTGTCATATAGTGATCCTCAGAGATCAAGCAGAATGTATGTTACCATTAAATAAATAAATTAACCTTAAAAATTCAGGGTTACAAGAAGCCAAGGATTTTGAAGATCAAAGAACACATTTAAAATGTGGATCTTGCCATATAGTGGACAGATACGCCTGCAGCCTCAATTAAGTCAAAGATACTCTGCTGGCCCACTCAATCCCTGGACTATAGCCCAAGTTTCCGAAGCCTTTTCGTTCTTCTGTCAAATATTTGTGTATGGACGCTAATCCTCATGGAACTTATTCCAGGAATTCATTCACAGTCAGACAGAGCTCCATTGATCAACAGTGCCCGTTGATATAAGAATATATAGTTCTGTATTCCTTTAAAGCCTCCTCTATTAAAAACAAGAATTAAAGTACTTAAAGTTTAATATCTGAAAATTTTCAGATCCTAGCTTTTATTTTGCAGTGGGTTATTTTATTTCTAATGTTTCGATGTAAAAAGTCTGACAAGTTCCATTGTCAATTCCATTGCCAAAGTTCATTGACAGCACACTGTGAAGAAAAACTCTCACTCAAAATCAAGTGGATGATGTTTTCTATAAAATTCTACTAAAGGCTGCTCCCCATGAAAACAAGAATACTGCATATTTTCAGATGGTGTCCCGGGACTCAATCATTTTAATGTACATTTCACATATCAACTGTAGGTTCAATTTCTTTACAAATCACGCTCTTCACAATTCAGTATCAAGTTCTTTTTTAACATTTAACTAAATAACTAGGTATTCAGTTGATAACATCTGCTTTCAAATGCTTAAGAGCTATGGACAAACCTCCACTAATTAATTTTATGGCTATCGACTGAAAAGCCATCATGTATACAATCACTCCAGAGTAGCTGATGCTTTGTAAAAAGCCTCCTGGTTTTAACTTACATGTGAAACCAGGAGGACTATCTTCTCCATTTACCACTAAAAACATATCAGGTTTTACCTAAAGAACATAACAAAATGTTATGTATTGCTTAGTTTTACTCTGCAAGATAATTAGCTCATATTTTCAAAAACACCTGGCTCTCTGTCAGTCTCTGCTGAAAGAGAAATTTGCTAAAAAAAATAAAGAACTTATCCTTCCAGGAATAAAAAATAGAAAATTAGCTCAAAATTAATAAATAACAATAATATGGTATATTACTCTTGCAAGTTTAAAGAACATCCTTAACTGTGTTATGGGAACAGTATTCACCAAAAGTGACTTCCAATTTTTGGAACTCCACTCCTCCCCTACAGATTTAGTCCAGATAAGCTAGAAAAATTAGCTCTACTTCTGATTCTACATTACTGATACAATAGCAAAATAAATTTCCTTTTTATTTAAAACTACTATTAAGAAAAAGTAGGTTCTTTGGAGAAAGAGGCCACTAGGGAAGATCTGAAAAAAATCTTAGCACTTTGAATTTAAGAACTGAAGTTCTTAATCAGCAATTTTTTGCAGATTCTCATGTATCACTGTTCATCCATCCTTCCAAGTCGCCGCCGTCGCCTACAGAAAGCCTTTAAGTCCCATCTGCATGCATCTAACATGAAAGGTCCATTGTAGACAAACAACACTGTCATCTTGTCATGGTAAGTGAGATTCTGCAGGAGCTGGTGAAAAACACAAAACCCCAATGTCAATGTCAAAATAGCTAGAAGAAATGTTACCCCTTGTCTAAAAAAGGCGAAGGAGGCTATAAAGCCTTAGATCTCAAAAGGTCTGTGTAGCAGGACTACAGCTTTTCTGACATATGATGTAGATCCACACTTCACTATTCTTACAACAAGACAACCTTCTTATCTAATCTGTACCTTTTTGCTGCAAATGAGGTCATTACTTCTTTCCAGTAGACATAACAGGCAGAAAATACTGGCTGTTTTTCCTTTCTGCCAAGGCAGGGCAGGAGGTAGAGTTACTTGGGCACAATCATTATGTCTCTCTTCAGCCCTGTGTTCCTCTGAGCTAAGTTTCCATTTCAATGGAAACTCAAAACTTTCTAAACTTCTTAAAAGTTGCACTGCTGTCTTCTGGCATAACTCCAGCCACTGTACTATTTTTCTGAAGTGTAACAGCCAAAGTCAGACACTTACTGTAGCCCAGATCTTGTCAGGCAAAACCCCAGCAGACTGAAAGATGTCATGCAAGCTGCAGTGCTCAGGATGATTGCTAGAAATTTATTTGAAACTGATGCTCAACTTGTCACCCACAGTAACTTCCCTCTTTCCAGTCATTTAGGTATTTATACCTTAGATCGGATGCTGCTGATGATTTATGGCACCTAAATACTAAGTCCTATGCTTGTTCGTGCCGAAATGCATCCTGTTTTCAAATGAAATTATCTAATCTAAGATTGTTTTGAATTCTAATCTTGATCTAGAGCATAGAAACATTCACTCTCAACAAGACAATTATTTGCATATTTAATAAATGTAATCTGTTTCTGCACAGACTAATATTAAGAATACTGATTTCAAACACAAGACTCACTCCTAAGGAAAACATTCAGTTTATCTGCTCATTTCAACAGTTTATCTACTATTCAAAATACACCTCTCTAACCAATTCTACTGTGTATTAATCTATACCACTCTCCCTCTGTAGCTTGCTTAGCTGGGCTCTTGCTTAGCTAGGCAAAGCATCAACATACTGAAAAAAGACACAATAACAGGTTTTACTGTACCCACTCAAGGACAAGGAACTCAGCTTAGTATGAAAACCTATCATACTTTCCAGTATGTGTTTGCATACTTCATTTCTACTAAATGATGACATACAGTACAGGCTCAGGAACTGCAGGTAATCCACTTGAAAAGCGAGTCCAGCTTTCTCCTCAGCCTACTCTGTACAGCCTTTTAACTTCTCTGACACAGCTCACTCAAAAATATCTCACAGGCTAAAATCTTTACAAGAAATGCTATCTCAATAATGTTACTTGCAGTGGGCAATTAAAACTTCACGTTAACTGTGGTGATCCCCTATTTGCAGCTGATCAAGAGAGAGGAAGGAAGAAATAAAAGAAGAAAGAAATCCCTACAGCCATCTCTTCATAACACATCTCTTGCTAAAGACTGGTGCATCGCATCCCTTGATCTTCCTCTTACCATGTTAATTGACCTTTTCTTTTCTTCTATGTCTCTCACATGTCTTGCTTCAGTTTTCTTCTTCTCAGTCTAATCTTTCTGGTTATGTTGGTACATTCAATTTTCCCCCTTCTATATGCTTAGTAATCTGACAACAAGTATAACTTTTAAAACAGACTCTGAACCCTAGACAGTAATTTTCTATAGTTCCTTCCATGTGGGAAGCATTACAATTAGTAGATCTATCTGCATCCTTTCAACATCCAAACTCCTCTCATTTCTCAAAGCAGGAGAGAACACAGAAAAGCAGATCAAGTAAGGAGCAAAACTGCAAGATGACAAAAGTTGATAAATAACACACAGAACAAGAAAGAAGTATGTGGACAGGAAACAACCAGACTGTGCAGAAGCAAGAATACTGCAAGATCAGAAGGAAGAAAAATCATCACCTCCCTCCTGCTTTCAGTCAGTTTTCATCACCTTTCACATTGTGGCTTTTCTCAAGTCCTTCAACTACTACCTACAGAAAAAGAGTAGCACATACCAGCCAAATCTTCTAAAATGCAGTGAAGTACAGGATGCAGGAGAACTAACATCTTAATAAAAAGCACACAGTCCATTACTGACTGTTTGCCTCCCCAGTGTATAAGGAACCTTTACTGGCTGAATCAGTCGTGTATCAAGTTGAACATAACACTAGCCCCTTTTCAAGGCGCAGGTGAACAGCCACCGTACTCACTAGTTCTTTCAAGCCACAGCATCACATCACTGCATTACCTATTAAGTCAGTTATTTATTTTTATTTTATCAGAAGAACACAATCAAGCATTTGTTATTTCCAACTGCAAAAGTTCTCTTCAAGCCATTCTCCATGGAGCATGGCACTGACCTCTGAGCTTATAAATCTCAGATTACTACTTGAATAGTTTTCCTCCATTAATCTGGGACTCCTCTAGCTCTTCCAATGTCAGCAGCACTAGCCTGTTCCAACATAATTATCTGAAACGTTTGGAAGTTGGTCTCTGCTATATAGCAATTCTGTGTGAGCTAGCGGCGTTATGTTTGACAGCCTTGTTACATGGTATCTCTAATACACTGGTAGATAACTTGTGATACTTCCACAGAGTGCACAATTCCAGAATGTGTTTATGATGAATCGCGCCTTGATATAAGTTGACTGATTTCCTGCCAGGACTGTCCTTAAAATGGATAAACTCTCTCACAGTTATCCTTTAATGTAAAGTTCTTACATGAAAGAGACATAACATTCCTATAAACACTGTATAAATTATCACACAAAACTCAGCTATCTAACACATTAAACCTTTAATTTCATTTTCTGCTACGCACCTTAGGTGTAACGAAGAAGTACTGCGATGTGCTTTCATTACATGCAGTTTTCACAACCAGTTCAAAAACTCTTCTCTCATTCATTGGATCCATGCCCTAAAAAAAAAAATTCAAAAAACCAACAATCTCCAAAACCCAAGTCTGTTCCATGCACTGTGTCATAAGCATCTGTACAGCAAGAGGTTATACACTGCACTTGATCCTCACCTGATTTATTTCATCTACAACCCTGAAAGGACATCTGTTGAGTTCCTGGAGGGCCATCAGGTACAACATAGTGGAAACACTTTTCTCACCTCCACTCTGATGATACGGAGTCAGTTCATGGAGTTTACTTGTACTGTGGAATTTGACTCTAATGCGAATCCCATACTTGTCATACTCATCCTATAAAAGCCAATAACCAGATGGTTAATTGCAGAATATTTCTGGTTTCAGAAAAGATATCTGCAGCAAAGGTATAATGAGGAGCCCATTCCATAGAAGCTGTCACACCGCAGTTTGGTTCAGGTTGCCACGTGCCACAGCCAAAAGGTGTATAAATCCAAGTCACCTGGCAGAACAGAGTTCCATTGTAGGGTTACCTTTTATGAAGAACAAGGTCTAGAAGCCAGTAAATAAGCCATACCATCTCGAAGTCTTAAAACTGCTTTAAGGAACGAAGACTATAGGAAGAACTTTGAGCTTCTTTGCACCCTTCAGGCCTTGCTTTGGGATGAGTAAAACATACATATCAGACATCAACTAAGACTGGAGAGGATCCATCAGATCCTCTGAGATCAGCTGATCTGTTAAATCAGAACAACTTCGGTGTTTCTCCTGGTGTTTTACTACATCTGCAGGCAGACAAACATCCTCAGGACTGCTAAGTGTAAGGTCTTATACCAATACTTACTTCATAAAATCACAAACCTCTGGTGCTTCTGGTATACCAGTATTACAGAAACATGTAACAGTATACCTCTACGGCTGAGGCAAATGCATACAGAGAGAGTAAGTGTGACCTGACAGTTACAAATTCATGGTTGCAAGGTGTCCACTTTTTCCCAATTCTGAAGACAGGTCACCTTTCTCACTCTCAATGTTCTCCCTGTTTAGATGACTTCATGTAAAGAGAAATAAAAAATAGGACCTAAGGCTCCTAGGCCCACAGTATTTCAGATGCATTGGCACACACTGAAACTAGGCTCAGACCAGTTTACAAGGTACAGGTTGGCAAAATCTCCAGTAAAAAAAGATCTACCCTTCAGCACAGGCCACAATGGCACTGGAAAGTCAGGCCTTCTTTGACAGACTGCTGGGAATGTAAGTTCACATAACTAACAGATATTCCAAGACTCGTCAAGAACGGTGGTCAAAACTCCCTGTGGAGACCTGAGCAAGGTGAGGGTTATCACAGCTAGGAACCTGAATCCAAGTTACCAAGTGCTACTAAGGAAATTCATGTACTAATGTTTCAGCTAGGATGTCCAGGAAGAACCTAGTGAAGTATTTCACACAGTGGGTAGTATCAGTAAGGACACAGGAGGGCTAGGGAGAATCTCCAGTCCCTAGTAGATGCAGAGGGAACAACAGTAACAGGGGACGAAGACAAGGCTGAAGTGCTCAATGCCTACTTTGCCTCAGTCTTTAACAGTAAGGAAAATTGTTCCCTCTGTGCACAACCCCAAGGGTTGGATGAGAAGTATGAGATTCCCAAGGTCCGAGAGGAGGTGGTTAGAGACTTGCTTGCCCAGCTAGATGCCCACAAGTCTATGGGGCCGGATGGAGTCCACCCAAGAGTTTTGAGGGAACTGGCGGATGTGCTGGCCAAACCCCTTTCCATCATCTTCCAGCAGTCCTGGATGACTGGGGAGGTTCCGCTGGACTGGAGGCTGGCTGATGTCGTGCCCATCTATAAGAAGGGGCGCAGGGAGGATCCGGGGAACTACAGGCCTGTCAGCCTGACCTCGGTACCAGGGAAAGTCATGGAGCGGGTGATCTTGAGTGCTATCAAGAAGCACTTGCAAGAGAACCGGGTGATCAGGCCCAGTCAACACGGGTTCATGAAAGGCAGGTCTTGCCAGAGTAATCTGATCACCTTCTATGACCTAGTGACTAAACTCTTGGACGAGGGAAAGGCTGTGGATGTGGTCTTCCTGGACTTTAGTAAAGCCTTTGATACAGTTTCTCACAGCATCCTGCTTCGGAAACTGTCGGCCTCTGGCCTGGACGGGCGCACACTCTCCTGGGTGAAAAACTGGTTGAATGACCGGGCCCAGAGGGTGGTGGTAAATGGAGTTAAATCCAGCTGGAGGCCAGTGACAAGTGGGGTTCCCCAGGGCTCAGTCCTGGGTCCAGTCCTGTTTAATGTCTTTATCAACGACCTGGATGAAGGCATCGAGTGCACCCTTAGCAAGTTTGCAGATGACACCAAGCTGGGTAGAAGTGTCGATCTGCTGGAGGGTAGGGAGGCTCTGCAAAGGGACCTGAACAGGCTGGACTGCTGGGCTGAGACCAACGGCATGAGGTTTAACAAGGCCAAATGCCAGGTCCTGCACTTGGGGCACAACAACCCTAAGCAGAGGTACAGACTAGGAGAAACCTGGCTGGAAATCTGCCTGGAGGAGAAGGACCTGGGGGTGTTGGTTGACAACCGACTGAACATGAGCCAGCAGTGTGCCCAGGTGGCCAAAAAGGCCAATGGCATCTTGGCTTGTATCAGAAATGGTGTGACCAGCAGGTCCAGGGAGGTTATTCTTCCCCTGTACTCGGCACTGGTGAGACCGCACCTCGAGTACTGTGTTCAGTTCTGGGCCCCTCACCACAAGAAGGATGTTGTGGCTCTGGAGCGAGTCCAGAGAAGAGCAACAAAGCTGGTGAAGGGGCTGGAGAACAAATCTTACGAGGAGCGACTGAGAGAGCTGGGGTTGTTCAGCCTGGAGAAGAGGAGGCTGAGGGGAGACCTTATTACTCTCTACAACTACCTGAAGGGAGGTTGTGGAGAGGAGGGAGCTGGCCTCTTCTCCCAAGTGACAGGGGACAGGATGAGAGGGAATGGCCTCAAGCTCCGCCAGGGGAGATTTAGGCTTGAGATTAGGAAGAAATTCTTCACGGAGAGGGTGGTTAGGCACTGGAACGGTCTGCCAAGGGAGGTGGTTGAGTCACCGTCCCTGGAGGTGTTTAAGGTTAGGGTAGATGAGGTGCTTAGGAGCATGATTTAGGGATTGGTGGGAATGGTTGGACTCAACGATCCAGTGGGTCTCTTCCAACCTGGTCATTCTGTGATTCTGTGATAATCAGATTTCAAGGTTCCCGCTTGGCAGGCTAACAGAGGTTTGAACTTCAGTGTCACAGGAATATTTGTAACAAAAATAATTCTGCCTCAAGCATCTTTCTTGTATCTACAGGTGAGGGCAAAAGAGTCCTCTGCAGAAAAGGGCAAGGAATCCAAGCTCTAGAACAAACTATCCACCTCTCTGCATTATACATGTTGATCCCCTGAGGAAAAAGTTTTAGTCATGGCACAGTCCCACTAGCTAATCTCTTAAACTATTTGTGACATCTTTGCAAGAGACAAGCAAGGCCTTCCAAAGATAGTGAAAAAAGAATCCAGACTCACTTTGCTTTTAAACTGCATTACTGTTCTTTTGTGTACTCTTTCCCAGTGCACTCTTGGATAAAAGATAGTGTCTATGTAATATAGATCTGACTCTGTAGGTAACTATCAAAAGAACTGAAAAGTCCATGTCTTAATGTACTACTGTTTCATAATACTAGTTCCTGTGTAAATATTTTTACACAGTTCATATAAAGAGCCCTGTCAGTCATTATTCTGCCCCCAACATAATTACCTCTACAAATATTTTAAGAAAAGCTGCCCAAGTAATTTACAACAGAAAAAAAAGTCAACTTTCACTATTGTGGAGTCCGTGCATTATATAAAAGTTTAATAAACATCATTACAGATATTAACTTAAAACAAAACACCTAATTACTTTTCAGCCCACTGCACTGAGTATTTCTCCCCAAGGTACTATTACTGATGCTTTAAACACTCAAGATGTAAACCCTGCCTATAAATGTTACTGAGGGCATAACAGGTTAGGCCAAATGATTGCCACTTCTGTAACAGATAAAATGCCAGCAGACTTGAGTAGAAACTACATGTATAACCAAATTATTGCAACTCTTGATAACAGAAGATTTAACAACTACCAATACGACAAATTAGCTAAAGGTGTACAATTATATTTCTAACTTAATAATCCAAGTAACAGCTAAAGTAAATAAAATGCTTCTAACTGAGCCGTAACTGAGCAAGAAGCTTCCAAAAGTCAGTGAATTGAAGACCTAGACGAAGTCTAATTTTCCTTTCATCATATTGGAAAGTCAGTTCTAGCAAAAAAAGAGTGTGTTCATCAGTAAAAATTTGTTATTTATTTTAAAGAACATCTTTCCCATAATCCAAATGAACACTTGACATTTTTTCATATTTTCCAAAATATGTTATTCTTCCATATGAAAAATAAATCATACCTCATTCTCCGCATGAAGATCAACTTCACCAACACACTGCATAGAACTAAAGAAGTTACTGAACTTCTCATTAATTTTCTCAATCATCTCTTTTAAGGGATTTAGCCACTTTTCTTTGACCTAGAAGTAAGCATATCTGTGTAAAATAATTTTAATAACTGATTCTTAATTTAAAAGATACAGAAGCTAACATTTCAGCTTACATTCAAAACTACTTGGAAAGTTACCCTTTTTTCTGTACATACACTCTATTCTAATAAGGACATACTGATACAGAAGTGATAATTTCAGCTATTACCTGTGAAATGTTTTGCTTATAGTTTTCCAATTCATTTTTCTTTACATCGAGATATTCCATCAGCTGCTGTATTTCTTGTGACTGCTTATTGTATTCTTCAACAACCTACCAGAATAAAACAGAAGCAGTCAACAAAATGCTTGCCAGTTCTAGCCTTGACTGTAAAAATATCACACTGCACTGACTCTGTTCAAACACAATTATACAGATTATTGCGCTGCATACTGAACAAGACATTTTTAGCTTTAAAGCAAAGAAACTGTAAAGCATTCCTTATTTCAGGTTACTGGAACTTTTTTTTTTTTTTTAAAAAGGCACAGAACACACTGTTCTTTTGGAAGAACCTACTTAAAATTCTAATAGATGCTGAATCTGGCATTTACAGCACATTGTTCTGGCTGTCTAGCTTATTATACCAAGAGATCTAGCACAGAGTGGGAAGTAAGTACAATACGAGTGGAGGGGGAGGAAGGGAGAGCGGAGGGAAAGCAGTGTACCTACCGAAACAGTCAGACCTGTGAGACAGGAAGCTTTGCTTTTCTCTTCATTCAGAAAAGCATCAATCTCCTCCAATGTGTTCGGAAGAGCCTGAAAAGCCTGTTAGAGAAAGGATGCATGTGCTACACAGCAGTGCTAATGAAGGACTCAAGTTTGCTAAAAAGAAACAGAATAAGCCCTAGAATATTCTATTACTCTTAATCAGTACATCATACATTCAAAAATCATTGCAGTAAAATTCCCTCACAAATCATTATGGACAGAGAAAGAATGCTAGAAGTACTACTACATAACAACAACACACAATTAATTACTCCTTAGTTGCCTACCTTGTGCAGCTAGATGCTCACAGACTTGTTATAAGCCAGAGGCTATGTTAGTTAAGCCATGCAAATACTTTCAGAGGCTGGGGAAACCTCTAGGTAAGTAGGCAGGAAAGATTTCAGTTCTTTTGTGTCGCTCCATTAGAGCAAGAAACTAGAAACATATGTCCTCTAATTACTTTTAGATCCAAAAGACTATGGATTTTAATTGAAATTTCAGATCAAATTTTCTGTCCGCTTCACATAATTAAGTCAGAGGATATGCCAGCACTATTTACAGGTCCTTTAAAAGAGTAAGTGACAACACAGCAGTTAACACTAACAAGTACACATGATCCTTTACTAGTAGCCTTCTAATAAAAAAAATATATAATATATTTTGCTGGACAAGTTAGAATGGTGAACATGATTCAGCACTTAAGAGATACGTAGAGTTTTTTTGTACATACAGTTTGAAATTCTTTTGGGATATGTTCATCTGGGCTCAGATTGCAGACCTGTCGAGCTTTGTTCAGCAACTCCTTGCAGTTCTCTGTAAGAACTCGTTTCCTCTCGTCCAGATCGTGAAACAATTGCTGTTAGAAAATATGTTAAAAATACCAAAATGCACATTTTTAAAATGTTATTGTAAATTTCCAAAGGCAATACTAGCACAATGGCATATAAACAACATCTGAATCAAAGAATGTAGTTGAAATCAGACTGCTTAAAGATAAAAAAGTCCTTGTTTCTACACACAGGGTTCATTCTGTTTCTGCTCAAAATCAACAAATGCCAAGATAAACTGATTAAAAGGATGTCCCTGTAATATAGCTAAACTTATTTTCTCTCAGCTAGACCAGGGTACATGCAGATTCAATATATGTATCAAAACATACTATTTTACAGTAAATTCCCTTGTAAGCCAAACCTCAATTACTACGAGACTTATTTTTCATTAGTTCCCATTTAACTGCACTTACCTGCTTAGTAGAACATGGTGGACATGATACACACAGAATTGTATTTTCCTTGAAATTTTACAAAGTAAACACCATAATCACACAATAATAAGTATTTAGTTTGATGCTTTCGTATTTTACCTCAGTAATACAACCAGCAATGTACAAAAAGGAAACATATCAGTACTGAAAAGTGAAAGGCAAGTACAATTTCTGGTTTTGAAGAGTGGTCTTAAGTTTAAACTCTTTGGAACTTACTATAGGCAAGTGGCCAACCCAGCCCTGTGACTTTTATAATGCAATGTTACCACAACAGCAATTAAATAAAATACAATATACAAAACACAGAGTCACTAGGTTGGAAAAGACCCCCTGGACCATCACATCCAACCATTCCCATCAATCACTAAACCACGCCCTTCAGCACCTCATCCACCTGCCTTATAAACACCTCCAGGGAAGGTGACTCAACCACCTACCTCCCTGGGCAGCCAGTTCAAGTACCCAATGACCCTTTCCATGAAAAAGCTTTTCCTGATGTCAAGCCTGAACCTCCCCTGGTGCAGCTTGAGGCCATTCCCTCTCATCCTGTCCCGTCACTTGGAAGAAGAGGCCAGCACCCTCCTCTCCACAACCTCCAGAACTGAACACAGGATTCGAGGTGTGGTCTCACCAGTGCTGAGTACAGAGGGAGAAGAACCTCCCTGGACCTGCTGGTCACGCCATTTCTGATCCAAGTCAAGATGTCATTGGCCTTCTTGGCCACCTGGGCACACTGCTGGCTCATGTTCAGCTGCCTGTCAACCAACACCTCCAGGTCCTTCTCCTCTAGGCAACTTTCTAGACAGACTTCTCCTAGTCTGTAGCACTGCATAGGGTTGTTGTGCCTCAACTGCAGGACCTGACATTTGGCTGTGTTAAACCTCATGCCACTGGATTCTGCCCCACGGTCCAGCCTGTTCAGATCCCTTTGCAGAGCCTCCGTACCCTCCAGCAGATCGACACTTCCACTCAGCTTAGTGTCATCTGCAAACTTACTTAGGGTGCATTCAGTCCCCTCATCCAGGTCATTGATAAAGACATTGAACAGGACTGGACCCAGCACTGAGCCTTGGGGAACCCCACTTGTCACTGGCCTCCAGCTGGATTTAACTCCATTTACCAACCACTCTCTGGGCCTGGCCAGCCAACCAGGTTTCCACCCAGCAGAGCGTGCGCCTGTCCAGGCCAGAGGCCGACAGTTTCTGAAGCAGAATGCTATGAGAAACTGTGTCAAAGGCTTTACTGAAGTCCAGGAAGACCACATCCACAGCCTTTCCCTCATCCAGTAGTCGAGTCACTCTGTCATAGAAGGTGATCGGGTTAGTTTGGTAAGACCTGCCTTTCATGAACCCATGTTGACTGGGCCTGATCACTCCAATCTCTTGCATGAGCTTCATGATACCACTCAAGATCACCTGTTCCATGACTTCCCCTTTCATTGAGGTCAGACAGGCCTGTAGTTCCCTGGATCCTCCCTGCGACCCTTCTTGTAGATGGGAACAACATCAGCCAGCCTCCAGTCCAGTGCAACTTACCCAGTCTTCCAGGACTGCTGGAAGATGATGGAAAGGGCTTTGGCAAGCACATCTGCCAGCTCCTTCAATACTCTTCGGTGGATCACATCCAGCCCCATAGACTTGTGGGTGTCTAGCAGGGCAAGTAAGTCTCTACCTTCTTATGGATCATGGGAGCTTTGTTCTGCTCCTCCAACTGCTGAGTGTGTACACTGAGGGAACAACTTCCCTTACTTTAAAGACCGAGGCAAAAAAGGCATTAAGTACCTCAGCCTTGTCCTCATCCTTTGTCATGGTTGTTCCCCTTGCACCCAAAAAAAGACTGAATATTCTCTCTAGTCCTCCTTTTATTGTTAATGTATTTATAGAAAGATTTTTTTGTTATCTTTCACCAACTTGGCCAGTCTGAGCTCTAGTTGGGCCTTAGCCCTCCTGATTTTTTCTCTGCACCATCTCACTTCCTCCCTGTAGTCCACCCAAGACATCTGTCTCTTCTTCCAAAGCTCGCAGACATTCCTCTTCTTTTTGACGTCCCTCAAGATCTCCCACTCAACCAAGCTGTTTTTTTCCCCCCATTGTCTCCTTTTCCAGAACATGGGGATGGCTTGCTCCTGAGCTGCTAGGATTTCCTTCTTGAAAAGCGCCCAGCCCTTAAGGACTGTCTTCCAAGGGACTTTATCAACCAACCTTCTGAACAGTCCAAAGTCTGCCCTCTGGAAGTTTAATGTGACTGTTCTGATAATCCCCATCCTCATCTCATCCAGAACTGAAAACTCTACAATTTCATGATCGCTTTGCCCCCAGCATTCTCCAGCCATCACATACCCCACAAGGGCTTCTCTGTTCACAAACAGCAGGTCCAGGAGGGCACCTTCCCTTGTTGGTTCACTCACCAGTTGTGTGAGGAAGTTGTCTTCCATGCACTCCATGAACCTCCTAGACTGCTTCCTTTCTGCTGTATTGTACTTCCAGCAGACATCTGGAAGACTGAAGTCTCCCACAAGAACAAGGGATACTGATCATGAGACTTCTCCCAGTTGTTTATAGAAGAGTTCAACAGCTGCTTCTTCTTGGCTGGGTGGTCTATAACAGACCTCCATCACAGTATCTGTCTTCTTGTGGGCTCCTCTGATTTTAACCCACAGGCCTTCGATAGAAGGCTACCCCACCTCCTTTCCTACCCTTCCTGTCCCCCCTAAAGAGTTTATCTCTCCATAGCTGCACTCCAGTTATATAAGTCATCCCATCCCGTTTCTGTGATGGCAATGACATTGTAGTCTCAGCTTTCAACTCCTCCTGCTTCTTGCCCATGCTGCGTGCATTGGTGTAAATGCATTTCAGCTGGACTGGCAAACCTTCAACCCTCATAAAGAGAATAGCGTTCATTCCCAATTGACAGGTCCTTGGAGTAGCTAACCCCTCAGTGCCAGTTTCATCTGTTCCATCAGCAGATGTACTCACCCCCACCCGCTCTGTGGTGACATACTGGTGGTCCTTGTCAGCACATCATCTTTCAGGCACTGGAGTTCAACTTCCAGGCTCACTCCTGATACATTAATACGACACTTTCATAAACACCAAGCTAAAGATTACCTCAAATAAGCAGTATTAAGGAAAAAAAAATGGAGAGCCTTCAGTAACTCTTCCCCCCGTCCCTAGCAATCTTATTCACTTATCTCTGCGCACATGGTCAATACCACAGGCCTGGGGCTTCCAAATGCTGAGCTGGCAGTACTTGGGAATAACTGCTTTCTACAATCTCTCAGCTCAGGTGAGTGCTCAACTGCTGGTAGCTAGGACCTACCATATCCTTGGAAGTGAAAAGGAGTACATAACAAGATATTGGAACTTTTAATCCAAGTTAATTTTTCAAAGACACCCATATGCACAATATCTTGCTTCAGAACATTCTCCTGACAGCTGAGTAAGTTATGCTTTTACACTTTGGATAACTTTATCTGCCCAATTTATATTGTTGTGTACTTTAGTTAAATGTAGGACTCTAGTGGCATAAAAATTTCTAAATGTTCATTTGAGTATTATATAGTTATATAAAGGTTTATTCCACATCTTTGGAACACAGGATACCAACGCTAATTACTAAATCTAATTACTTTCTGGCAATTATATTAATCTTTGTTTACTAAATACAACAGACACAGCAGTAACAGATAACAATCATGAGTAATCATCAGGAGCTCTCACACTCACTGAAGAATTAGGGCTGCTGTTCTCTACAGCATATACCAACTCAAGAATCCTGGTTTTCCTTTCCTCCATCAAGCACTAGGAAATAGATTTGGCATTAGAGGTAAGCATTTCAGAATCTTCACAAACACATTGCAAAGACGTTTTTTCATATTCTGTGAGTTGATGTTTTCAGAAAGTTAAAAAAGAGGCCATTTTTAAATCCCCCCCACCCCGTTTCATAAAATCTGTTGCAAGAGACCAAAGGAGAAGTCACAAGCAGGCAAGGACTAGCATTGGAGCTATACAGATGAAAAAAGCAATAAGCAATAGGTGTCCCTCCTTTTGGTTATAGCCAAGAACTTATACTGAATTAGCACAACTAAAACTGTATGTCACAACACTTATGTTCCATTATATATCTGCATATGCCCTGTAGTACCTTCAATAAACGTTTTTTTTAGGAATATTTTAGAAAGTTCTAAATTAAAACCAGACATATCTTGGATCCCAGAAATCTAATAGCCAGATAGCTTAATCTGAAATGTGCTTGCCCTTATGATAATGAAGGCAAAGAGATCCAGTGAAAGGCAACACATTCACTCTTTTTTATATACAAGAAATATCAATTTTATACTTGTGTTTGACCATTTCCAGAGCCAAAGTTAATTCTGAATTATGTGAAGTGGGGAACCTCAGCTCTCAATGGTACATAAAGCTGCCAGCTGAGACCCTGGAGAGTTGCATGTAACGACATTTTGAGCTGATCTCTAGGCACTGAGAATCTGGAATATATTCAACATTGAATACGCCTGACCAAACTCTGAAACAAGAAAAATTCTTCATAGTGTGAAAAGGAAAATAAATGTTTAGGCAGAGGAAAACCTCAGCATTTAAAAGAACGTCTGGGAAGCAATAGACATTTGATGTGGTTATGAAACATGTACTTGAATAAATGGGCTGACAGTTTATCAACAAAGTCTCAATTTTCATTTAGCTTTGCCAGCTGATTATCATGGCCACACGCTAAATATACAAGCTCTGATTCCTTCTCCTTCCTATGTATTCAGAAGTGCATGGCAATGTGGAGGTTCCTGTTGATTTCCTGAAGGCAGCTCAATAAAACCATCTGCATAAAAGGTAACTTGATTTAGAAGAATTACCATTTTGAATGGAGATGCTGCCATAAAAAATCATAGGCTAGACAGAACTTTACATTTGTTTCAGCCAACAGCATGAGAACCAACATAGAAACAGCTTTGTCTGGGTGCTTCAGGGAAGTTCTGTACTAGTGTGGGGTGCAATCAAAGCTTCCTGAAAGGTAGCTATCAAACAGCGGAAGAAAATTTACGTTCTGTATGCACAAGTGATTTGTATTCAGTTGTGCTCATCAGTGCAGCAACTAGTCTTGTGCAAAATAAGAAGCAGCCAATGTTTTCTCATGAATTTGCTTGACCACATATTTGGTGACAGCATTTAATTATTTGAAGTTTGGAAATGAATAGTTTTTATAAAGTCTGAATAACAGCTGCATCACATGAGAGAACTGATGCAACAGTGGTATGCAAGTAATATGGTGGACTAACTTCTCTAACTTCAAGTTACTTTTTGCTCTTAGGATTTTCTCCTCTTCCTACTTTTCCTGCAAGTGATAATACTATATAAACTCAAGTGTTTTTCTAACTATATGCCAAGGTCATCCCTTTGCAAGTGCATGTGCATCCAAAAACCACTTACCACTTATGTTTTGAATTGCTTTCCAATTTAACATCCATTTTTTTGTGGATCAAATTGAATTAGAGGTTTATAGTTAACTTGATCCTTGCAAGATGAAGAAAAAACTTACTATCCTGTACTTTGGCAGGTTTTTTTCCCCAGTAAACCGAAAGATTGTAACACTACACAAACACAAAAACTGGCCCCTGTGCATCAATCCATGAGATACCACAGCATTCTCTGCTCTTATGAGTACTTGTTTGCAGAACTAATTCCTCAGAAACTGTCTTTTTACCTGAACACAGAGTAGCTTCCTAATATAATATGTACTAGGACTTATGCTCCTTTCTGTCCCCCAAAAGACATTTAATTACACTGTAAGAAAACAAGCTACGACAGGTAAACCAACTCTACTTTACCCTGATACAGTACTTCCTGGTTCATCTTGGGCTTGCATCTTCCATGCAGGTTGGGGCTATTTGGAATAAAACCCACTTCCAAGTAACAGCTAGCCTTTTTATACACACTATGCATTATAATAAAAAGACACAGGACATGATGCATGTTCAGCACATTTTCACAGAAGCCTAGTTGTCTTAACTGAGAAAGGCAAAGCTCCAATTCAGCCTTAAATGAAGAGACTGTACTCAAACTATAGAAAGCAAGGCTAAATGTTTACCAGCATTAAAAATAATTTATAAACAAAGACACAGAAACATTGTTTTCTACACTATAAGGCTTCCACAACTGTTTTCATAGCAGATATCCCAGTATTCATAGAAATGGTTACCTCTGCAACCTTCAGCTGTGCAGTTGTTTCTTTATACTCCAATTCTAGTTTTTTCTTATCAGCAGCCACGTAAGTGCTCTGAAGAACCAGATCTGCTTTGTGGATGTTCAGTGAAATGCAATTCTAAATAGGAAAACAGAAAATGTTTGGGTTTTTTTTTCACCACAAGAGACTCAAAACTGAAAATCACTGTCACACTTCAGAAACCATCCATTTTTTAGACATAGCATACAATCATACAATCCCACAGTGGTCAGCTCTTCAACACATGGCTGTCTGCCAAATTCAATGAAAAAGAAAGGTAACTTACTGGTGACCCAAGTTCTTCAAGATACATGGCCCCTATGTTCTTTTAATCTTTAAGCACATATCTATCACTTGCAACAAAACTATTTTACACTGAACATATTCTCTTTCCTTACGCCATATACTCACATGTGAAATGCGACAAGAGACAAAGCTATCTCTACTCTTTGTCAGCGACAGAATACAATAGGTGGATTTTGGCAGATTTCACAAGTCACATGGAGAAATGAAAAAGGTCAAAAAATAAGCACGTAAGATGTATACCTCTCTCACTGACCATACAAGATGACTAACCCTATGTAAAGTGACTCTAATGTCTCATGTCTTAACTGGAACAGTATATGACAACAGAAGGAAACTGTATTTTGGAAGTTTCATAACAGGCCTGGTTTGACATCTCTGACATTAAAATGGTTGCTTCTTTAAATGATTAAGCCTCAGGAATAGTCTAGAGGCTTCATCATCAGCAATATATTCTTGACTGTGTGAAGGGTAGCTCCAAACCTTGAATTCTGAGGCACTGAGAGCACTGCTTTATAAATCTTTTTATATTTTGGGTTTTTTTTGCAATCAGCATGTTAGTACAAAGGAATCCTCTCTCTTAATTAAAGGGAGGACAAGGTTCCAACTGTAGACTATGGGGACCTGCAGGATGAAGTTTTGAGAGTCTTAGCTTCTGACTACAAGAGCAGGCCAGGGTCTGAGATCTTCCCTATTTGTCATTTCAACATAAAGTGCCTAAACGTAACTTGGACATACGAATAAGTTTATTTGTTTCCAATCCACTTAAACAGTTTAACAAAAATTACCAGAGAAGTAACCTGAAAAATAAGTCACAGGTAAAGGAAATGAAAAATGGAAAAAGTTAAGATTATTCAAAGACACCAGCAAAAAGAACTACAAACAAATGCAGCGTCAGAATCTGGAACAGTGCAACAAAGCAGTTTCTGTCAACTGGTTGTAAAGTACTGACATGGATTAGGTAAGCGCCAGGTACATTCTGCCTTGTGTATCTGTGTAAATGTACCTGCAGCCTGTCACTCTAGTTGACTGTTCTACACAAGCCACAGAACTCTTACAAAGGTAAAATATATTGTCATGATGCAAAGACACATAAACCCCACACACATTTTACATTTCCTTCACTGGCAGAAGTGAGTATGCCTGATACCTGTGACTACCTATATTTTTATCACTTTAATAGCCTACAGCTAGTATATGTGTGTATATTTTCATATACACATATACATAAATATATAGATGAAAATACACATACATATAAATATACATATAAACATATATAAAAATACATACGAACACACACATTTATATATAAATGTAAACAGATAAAAATTATATATTCATTTCTCTTATATATAAATGTAAATATATGAAAACATATAAACATAGGCGTGTACATATTTTCATATATTTATATATATACATATACATAAATATATATATATACTTATATATATAAAGGGAGAGAGTACAAAGGCTCTGATAAACTTAGAAGCATTCATAAAGTTTGGTTTGGGGATGAGTATAAATGTATGGATTTCAACAATTTTGAGAAAACAGATAATGAAACATCTTTCTTGTATCAGAATATTTTTCTTCTCTTCAGTGTGTAACAGCATATACTTCCTACAGCACACAAAGTGTAAATTAAGCTGAAATAAATCCCTTTTGTAATCAATAACTATTTCAGACAAATACCATCCTACCTCCCCTGCACTCCTGGTATACCAAGAAATACCCAGTATGTGTATTTGGCAGTGGGTGAAAGAAATACTAAGACACTCCTTCAGACAGGTCATACAGCACTCAGTAAACAAGTTCAGCTACACTTTACAGCAGCAACACACTTCTATACTAGGAAATCAGCATCAAATATAAAAATAAAAATAATATTCTATAAATTCTTGTTTTAAATACAAAATATTTGGATAAGTTTTGAGAAGAGTTACTTTTTGGTACTGGTATTATCTGCACAAGTTCTCTAAGATCTGTTAACTAATCTACAGCCTAAGCAACCTTTTTAATATGGCAGATGTCTCCTGCCATTCTTCGGCATTTTCAAAACTATTTTGGCTAAATGATAGAAAGATGATCTCTGAAAGACTCCAATTGTTGCCATCCACAACTACTAAACCAAACAGAAACAGCCCATCCATTTGGAATATTTCTTTCTTTACTTATTATATAAACACCAGCAACTGGAATGTATTGAAATCAACCTCACTTCAAAGGTAAGCATATATCCTCTTTTCAGTGATTAACACTGAAAAGTGTTCTTGCTTCAGCTTCAGGCCAATTTTTCATCTGACTACTCTTTTCAATAAAAATAATAAAAAGGAGACAATGAACTAGGGTTGAAGGAATAGTTCAGAGAATCATGCAGTATTCTGAAAATGTACAGGCTGAAATGGTTACACAGTTCATGCCTGGTTCATTCCTATACTTCCTGAATCACACGATGGGCTGTTTGACTTCACTCACCAAGAACCTAAATAAACTCATGTAAATAATGTACAAATAGGATTAACAACAGACGAACAAGTTCAAGTTCATAAAGACATCAAAAGATGCTTAACTTTTACAGTAACATGTAATAGTGTTACGTACCTCCTACTTAAGTTAAAGAATTGGACTTTTCACAATACTCAAACACATGCCAAGTTAAAAATACATACCTTTACAACATGCATTAATTCACTAACAAGTCTTGCTTTTTGGATATTTATTTCTTTGATCTTTACATTTGCCTGTTGAGATTCCTTCTCTAGGTTTATAGCGTCTTGTTCCAGCTGCTTCAAACTATGAAAGGAATCAATATTTGATTATTCCTGATTAATAATCAATTGAACAAAACCCCAGAAACTCTTAATCTTGGTGATGAACCAAGAATCAGTAACAATAGGAGTTTGTATACCTAAACATTTCAAACACATTAGAAGCATTCCCAAGCTATGCACTCTGAACCTAAGAATTTCAAGACAAAAATGTGATAATTAAAGACCTGATTTTGGCTAGTTAGGACATCTCTCAGCAACCATACTCCCTTACTCTCTTTAATCTGAAAGTCACAGAAGGTCAGCGTAGAGATGACCTTTTCCTTCTGCTGCTAGTTCCTTTCAACAATACAACACAGCAGAGTTCAGGTTTGTTTAATTCTCATTATGCTTACAGGTAAAAAAAATACTTATCCCCTCAACTTACTGCACAAACCCAGAATTTTCACTCATCTTAAATCTCAAAACCACATAATTATGAAGAACTTCATATGAAATAACCACAGTATTTAGTGAGCTGCGAATAGTCTGAAGATCTTAAAAAATGGCCAAAGAGGCCAGAAGGATGATCCAGAAGACAAACCAATTGTTCTTACATTGATCCCCAGGAAAACTGTGGAGCAAGTCCCCATGGAAAACAATTGCAGGGGCATAAGGGAGAACGTGATCGTGAAGAATCAGCAAACAGCAAGCATATACCAAGAATACATAATACCTGACGAACACAATTGTAAAACAACTGGATGACAGGAGATCAAGTGGTTGCCATATTTACCTTAACATTACCAATACTTTCTGCTGGGTTACCTGATAAAAACTCACCTACATGTTCCAAAAAGGAGAGACAATAGCAGGTGGGGGAAATCCAAATACCTCACCCTGGCTATCCCTCAGGCATATCAGAGGAGTCATCAGCCCATGAAATGCCCATCTCTGCAAGGTGAGAGGAGCACAGGGGCTGTCTAGCAGGTGGGAACTTAAATTCAGGGCTCAGAGGCAAAGATATCCTGTCCCAAGACAACATCTGCACACCCGTTGGGTTTCACACCTGGACAAGATAAGACCACAGCACCCTCTGGACTGAGGGGTGTTGTTTCTTTGGAGTATAAGAAGCATTATGGGATCCAGCAGAAAATCACTTTGCGATTGTGCAGGATGTACTATTGGATATTCAGGGGAGAACCCAAATGCAGGGAAAGGGAGGGATCTAGATGACTTGGAGAGTGTGGGAAAAGAGAGGGATATGGAGATAAAAGGAGGTACCTATATATAAATTCCTGGCTGACCAATACGCTTGTCTAGTAATTCCCAACTTGCACACTCTTATTCAATTCCATTTTTCACTGTTTGCCTGAGTGAGGGACTCTCTATTCAGCACTTATGTGTGTGTGAGAGTCTAAGTCCAAAGAACTACAATCAGATCACAAGTCAGAGGAAAGAGCCTGCCTGTCTGTTGTGCCAGAAACTGGAGAGGCCAGAGTGACTAAACTTAAGCGACAGCCCCTGGAGCAAGACCACAGTTCAGAGGCCCATGTGTCCATAGTGCCAGCACCAGGTACAAGTGTAGGCATGCAAGTATGTGACCACTAGCAAAAATCAGGCCAGACTAGGTGGCAAGTAGGTGAAGTGGCCGGGGAGCCAAGACTGTATGTGTGTCACCAAGGATGAGACCACAGAAGAGACTGGTCTATCTATATCCCTCCACCTATAGCTATTGGAGGGACTAGGGAAGTGCAGCCTGGCTGCCAGAGACCATGAGGTCTGCTGTCTCTAAGGGTGAGACCTGCTAGCATGTGTGTGTATTTAAGGTAAGATGACAGTGATATTAGCTGTTGGGGGTGGTACTAAGTGAGTCATATAATACTCTGCACGTTTGTATGCCTGTGTATCCCTGAGGGTAAGACCATGGAGTTGGCTACCAGGAAACCTGGGAGTCCCAGCCAGTTTTGCATGCATATGCGGGTGGGTAAGTGAGACAGTCTGTACAGGCAACAGAAGCAGTGCTGCAGACTAACGGGTTTGAATGACCAAGTACAAGCAACTGAGGAGACTGGTGTCCAGGGCCAGGCTCTGAGTGCCTGGACTTGGCTGGTAATGTATGGCATCCATATGTATGCACAAGTCTCACCAGAAGAGCCTCATCCTGCTCCAATGGATAAGAAACATTATGAGGCCGTGAGCGCAGAACTTGTCCTATTGCTCTGTTGCTTCCATCTTAGCTGCATGGCTGTCTGTATGTACATAGATGCTATTCAGACGTGGTCTATGTGAATGTGCCTACTGGGAAGACAGGCTCAGCCTTACTACTGGTTGCACCTGGGAGCATTAAGCTCCTCTCAAGCTGCTGGATCCAGACCTATACCTCCAAATCTTCCAATTCTATCTCCCACAATACTGTTGTACCTAAGTTGGAAAACTACAGTCTAGGTGGCGGGAAGACTAGATAGGTAAAAAAATGAGGTTGGATGTTCAGGCTCAGATGGTCGTGGTTAGTCTGTTGTGTTCTGCCTGGAGGTCAGTTATCAAATAGGGTACCAAAGGATTGAAGCTCTGCAATATGTCCTACCTATTTAAAATCCCTACCAGTGACATAAAAAAAAGCAGAGAGAGGGCTCTCTCACCAAGTTCTCAGATGACACTAAACTGAGAAAAGTATAGGCCTGCTGTTCAGAGGACATTGGTGAGACTGGATGAAGGAGTCAACAGAAGGCTGGTGAAATTCAGTAAGGACAAATGCAGAGTCTTGCCCCTGCAAAGAAAGTGGGTTTGGAAGTTATACAAGCTTGGGACTGGTTGGGTAGAATCTCTGCAGGGAAGGACCCAAGGTATTGGTAGAAAATAAGCTCAGCATAAGCTAGTAGTGCATTCTGGCAGCAACAAGGTTCCCCAGCATCCTTGGCTGTATGAATGGAAGCACAGACATGAGGAGCCCATGTTCAGCACTGCAATCATTTTTGACCCCAGCCCCAAACACCAACAAACTGGAGCAAACCTGGAAAGCAATCAAGATGGTCTGGGGCTACAGCACAAGCCCTGCAAAGACAGTGGGTGTTCAACGTAGACAAGAGACAGCTCCAGAGCATCTAACAGCAACCCCTCACTATCCTTTCCCATAAGGAGGCCACTGACAGGATGGAACCAGACTCTCATTAAGAGGTGCGCAGTAGAAGGATGACAGATAGTAGACATAAGTTGAAACAAGAAAGGTCCAGACTGGATATAAGTAGGAACTCTTTCTCCATAAGAACAGACAAGCAGTACAACAGGATGTCCAAACATGGCACGCAATCTCCACGGAGACCTACAAGGTGCATTGGGATACAGTCCTGTCAACACGGTCTGAATTCAGTGTTCATCTTGCTTTGCGAACACAGCTGGACTATAGACTACATGAAGTCTCTAACCTAACTGATCCTGTTGTACATTACTTCCAAAATTATATTCAGCTTTATACTAATATCAATAATATCATATACTCATATCAATTAAAAACGTGAATATTTAGAAATAATTAGACTAACAGGAAGGATTATTTAAATAATTTCTGTCTCTACAGAAAGAGATCCATGTACAAGAAATATTTTTACCAGTCTCGTCTGTAGTTGTGTCAGGATTCTTACACCTATACAAGAGAAGGTAGTTAGAGACTTGCTTGCCCTGCTAGATGCCCACAAGTCTATGGGGCTGGATGGAGTCCACCCAAGAGTTTGGAGGGAACTGGCGGATGTGCTGGCCAAAACCCTTTCCATCATCTTCCAGCAGTCCTGGAAGGAGGTTCCGCTGGACTGGAGGCTGGCTGATGTTGTGCTCATCTACAAGAAGGGTCACAGGGAGGATCCAGGAACTACAGGCCTGTCAGTCTGATCACAACGAAAGGGGAAGTCATGGAACAGGTGATCTTGAGTGCTATCATGAAGCACATGCAAGAGAACCGGGTGATCAGGCCCAGTCAACACGGATTCACAAAAGGCAGGTCTTACCAAACTAACCTGATCGCCTTCTATGACAGAGTGACTCGACTACTGGATGAGGGAGAGGCTGTGGATGTGGTCTTCCGGGACTTCAGGAAAGCCTTTGATACAGTTGCTCATATTGTTCTGCTTCAGAAACCGTCAGCCTCTGGCCTGGACAGGCGCACACTCTCCTGGGTGGAAAACTGGTTGAATGACTGGGCTCAGAGAGTGGTGGTAAATGGTGTTAAATCCAGCTGGAGGCCAGTGACAAGTGGGGTTCCCCAGGGCTCAGTGCTGGGTCCAGCCCTGCTCAATGTCTTTATCAATGACCTGGATGAAGGCATCGAGTGCTCCCTTAGCAAGTTTGCAGATGACACTAAGCTGAGTGGAAGTGTCGATCTGCTGGAGGGTAGGGAGGCTTTGCAAAGGGATCTGAACAGCCTGGACTGCTGGGCTGAGACCAACGGCATGAGGTTTAACACGGCCAAATGCCGGGTCCTGCACTTGGGGCACAACAACCCTAAGCAGAGGTACAGACTAGGAGAAACCTGGCTGGAAAGCTGCCTGGAGGAGAAGGACCTGGGGGTGTTGGTTGACAGGCAGCTGAAGATGAGCCAGCAGTGTGCCCAGGTGGCTAAGAAGGCCAGTGACATCTTGGCCTGTATCAGAAATGGCATGACCAGCAGGTCCAGGGAGGTTCTTCTCCCTCTGTACTCAGCACAGGAGAGACTGCACCTTGAATCCTGTGTTCATTTCTGGGCCCCTCACCACAAGAAGGATGTTGAGGCTCTGGAGCGAGTCCAGAGAAGAGCGACAAAGCCGGTGAAGGGGCTGGAGAACAAATCTTATGAGAAGCGACTGAGAGAGCTGGGGTTGTTTAGCCTGGAGAAGAGGAGTCTGAGGGGAGACCTTATTACTCTCTACAACGACCTGAAGGGAGGTTGTGGAGAGGAGGGAGCTGGCCTCTTCTCCCAAGTGACAGGGGACAGGACAAGAGAGAGGGAATGGCCTCAAGCTCTGCCAGGGGAGATTCAGGCTTGAGATAAGGAAAAAATTCTTCACCAAAAGGGTTGTTAGGCATTGGAACAGTCTGCCCAGGGAGATGATTGACTCGCCTTCCCTGGAGGTGTTTATGGTGAGGGTGGATGAGGTGCTTAGGGGCATGGTTTAGAGACTGGTGGGAATGGTTGGACCCGATGATCCGGTGGGTCTCTTCCAACCTAGTGATTCTATGATTCTATTCAAAATTAAGAGTGCAATCATTTTTTTAAAGCAAAGGATTTAATCAACTTCTGTTTAGGTAAAGGGTCCACCTTCTGCTTTCAAGCTGTCTTCTCTGTTCTAGTAGAACACCATGACAATACATGCATCCCTAATAAGAAACCCAAGAGCAACACTTGACTTTGAGGTTAAGCTCACATTCACACTATTTAAAGCTGTTTCCTTTCACAGCAAGCTAGGCACTTGTGACTATAATGTGGTTGATTTTGATCTAACAGCCCGGCAGCCCTTTTTTTCTTTTCTTTCTTCTCCCCAACACTCTTTTCAGTTTAATGCACCATAAGTAACACAAGAGCTGTTCAGACAAGCATCAGCAACAACTTTAAAAAAAATCAAACCGATGTGGCACAAGAATATATAGGAGTATTTGAGGATACACAGTCTGCTGTAATTAGTGGAGGGAGTGAAGCTGGGGCAACCTCCTCTAGACTGCCTTTCTTAAGTGAAACATCTCTTGAATCATGCTCAGGTTCCCCCTTATGAAAAACACAGTAACAGAAGAACTAACTACAGAGGCCCATAAAATCAGAAAATATGTAAAGACAAATATGGTGGACAATGGGATCCAACTTCACCCCTGACATGCTTATTAGTACATGCTTACGTACATTATGGTATTACTTAGATATGTGCAGCCAAGACATAAGACTACAGTAATATTTGAGTAAGCGGGTGAAATGATCTCTCACTGGAATCCTATGATTTTATTACAGGAAAGCATTTGGAACATTGTTGTATCGATTCTCTAATACTGTCTTAAACTCAATTTCTAAACACCTTTTTTGTCTTGGTTATCACCTGTACCTGGTAGTCAACTACTAGTTAATTTGTAAGGGTAAAAGCACACACACAACAGCAAGATGAAGTCAAAATATCTTTGTTTACTACGATTATTCATGTTTCATAGATATATCGTTTCCTACCTATCATACTTCACACCAATTTTTGATTCCAACTGTCTCCTCCTGTTTCCTCTCTCTAAAAGCTCCTTCTTCTGTTGCCTGAGTTCATTGTCCCTGTGTTCCAAATGTTTCTGTCTCTCTACCAATGTAGTCAAACGCATATCCAACGACTTTAGCGTGTTGCTGATGTCCTGAAATAAAAGAACACACACCACTAGCAGTCTTACCACAAACATATCGTACTGACACATGCAAATAGGCCATGCTTTTTGCATGATAAAACAGTCAGTAGTTCACATCATATAGAGCACAGAAATTCCTACCTGCTGCTGGTTTTCCAACTGTCTTCTTTCATCTGTATCTACTGAACTAGTGAGAAACTGTGCATCTCTCAGTGATGTGTTAGTAGAGAGGGTTAGGTTTGTATAAGCAGATACTTTAACAACATATCTTTCTTCTGCTGTGTATATCTGCTTAAGTTTCGTTTCTTGTATGACCTGAAAAACATTCAAAACCATTAACCTGACAATAAGGCAATGCCTATCAGAACAAGGAATAAACTAGCAAAAATACACAGTAAAGAACTTCATCTTATGCAAGGCTCTGACTTGTTGATAAGCCTTTGTAAAAAGATGATGCTAAATTTAATGCATCATTAGACTTTTAATACAAACCAGTCTGCAAAGAACTGTTAAGATACTGTCAAATAGAGTATGTTACCTAAATAAATCAAACAGGTTCTGATTGTTCTGATACTACAGATGGACAGTGAGAAAACCTTATTATTTATACTGCATCATAAGCACGGATTGTACTCACTATGTAAGTGTAACATGCCTGTGTACCAAAGAACCATAAGTACTTCAGAAATTATTAGACAAAACCATAAGGTGATTTGTAAACCATGAACGTCACTGAAACAAATGTATCAGTACAAAAAAAAAGGGTATAAAAATACTAGGCTTACTATTTTTACAAGACTCTTGTTGAAAAGGATATTACAAATAACCAAAGATTTACCATAACACAAGTTAGTATACTACTCAAAAGCATAAAAAGTGCCTAGCAAACCAGCAACAGCAAAAAGTGTCCACAGAAAAATGTATATTTGACTAAAGATTTTATCAGACTATACACATAGCATCCGCAACATTGTGGTCATTTGATTCCTTGACACTGAAAACCGTGTTTACTTTGTGTTACAGCTCTGACTGCGTTTCATGGCACTACCGTCCTAGTCCTTTTTCCACTTGGTCAGCTCTGTGAAGCAGGTCTCCTTTTAAAATGAAGCTGTCTCAGGCATGTGTGAAACAAAGTGCTGCAAATAATGCAGTTCTCAATCAGAAACAATAAAAACAGAGAAAAAACCTGAACTGAGAAAGTACGATGTGCAACACATTCAGAACAGTAGCTCATCCTTGTCCCCGGAACAGTGGTTTTTCACTCACTGCCCACAGAACTCTGGAAAGGAGGAAGTAACTAAGAAGCAATTCTGATTGGTAAAGACCTATTACAAAGGTAACAGGTGATAAATACAAAGCGGTGGCAGAATTGCAGTTTAAAGATGATAATGCTTAGAAAACAACATTCAGAGAAGAGCTCTTCGTGTACAACTCCCCCCGCCTTTACCTTCCTCTTCCTCATTCTTAGAGCCTAGCAACAAAGACAGGAAGCAGTAACAGCTATTCCAATAAACCAAGAACTGTTCTCTATTCACAGAGCCTGTTCCCAAGTTCCTAAAAAAAAAAAGCAACTCTTATTGCTCTCACAGAGCCCAAAGTAGTCTTCTGAATTTAGGAAGTTCACTTTCTGTACAAAACAGACAATAGACATCCAATATAGCCAGAGAACTAAACAACGATTTAAGTCAAAAATGTTACCCATTACAAACCAGCAATGATGAGCTTGCAAGAACATGAGTGAGTAAGGCAGGGAGATGATTCCTACAGGGAGGTCTTTGCTAATTTCTAAGGATCCAAAAGATTTATATACTATTTATCACATCAATTCTGACTGAAGTGATACAACTCTAATTGACAAAAACTGAATAACTTAACATATTTTAAAAAAAAGGCAGCTTCCAATTGTTCCTTTAAGCATTACAGTGTTCTAAAAATTACTACCTTGTGTAATGTACTAATAACCATTTGACTAAAATTCTGCCCAGAATACCTCACCCCCTTAACAGCAGAAGTTACAATAATAAAGCAACTTCATATAACTGACGTGGAATGGTATATGCAGGTGAAAGATTTAACTTTCTGTGAAATATTGCCTTAGATTGACTAGATTTGGGAAAATGGCTTGCAATGTGTTTGTGTATAATGAACTGTTCTCATGTCTAAAGGATAAATAAAAGGCAAAACCAATTTTTTGCCTTTTCCACATGAACTTCACAAACAGTATTCAAAATAAATCTCTAGACCACAGGCATGTTTGCGCTATTTAAGATATCTCACCCTTTCGATCATGTTTCTGGTCTTCTCTGTTCCAACAGGGACATCATGAATACGATACTGGGAGCACAGATAACTCATCACAGGATGAGGAGCATCAAATAACTCTCGTAAATATGAGAAAAATCCATATCGACTGGAGAGGAGAAAAAAAAGCATGCATGAGACACCAAATCCAACAGGTAAGCAAGCTGTAAATCACTAAAGGATCAAGAAAGAAGTTCTGCTAACCCAGAATTGAATTAGTGAAAATTTGATTTGCATAAAAAATTCTAACATAAAGCAACAACCCCAAAAGGTTGTATTTAAAGACATTTCCCACTGATATAATCTGATACATACTGAAATTCTTCAATAGGTCTCGAAGGTGCATTTTCTGCACATGACTCAGCAGGTGCACATACAGCATTCACTTTTAGTTTCTGATGATCGCGCATCTAAATATAGATTACAATAGATTATTTAGTAAAGAAAAAGCAGAAAAAAATCACTATGTGAAAGTAAAGCATTCATACTTGATTTACAGAACCAGAACTATTTTAAACTGACAATCTCTGGAAGAACACACAAAGTCCACTCCAGCACAGGCACGATTGAGTTCTCTAGAAGTCAACTCAGTTAATAGCTCTCCATAAAGTTATCATGCATTACAGAAAACATAAGCCATCGAAGAACTACAGAGCCAGGTGCTTAATCTATATAGCCAAGCTGGTTATAACAAGGAAGCCCCCTCTTTCAGGCTGTATGGCCATTTTGCACAGATAATGGTAGACCATTAGCTACAGAGGCTCTGAAAAGCCTGATTGTAACAGGGCAGAAATTAAGGATACAAATGAAATATCAGATTAGCTACTTAAAGCATTCTTGCACTGGGTTCCACAACTACGGAAGCAAGACAAGTTTTCAGAACCTCAGATATCACCATTACAGTTCACATATATAAATCACCTAGTTTCTGTGAAAGGCAGATAGGTCGTCAAAAGTTTCAGGACAGTTTGTCATTAATCACATTATTCTGTGGTCAGTAGTTGGGAAGCATTGACAGTTAATGCCGTAACCTGTGTTTTTTTTCCTCCTGTGTCATCAATTTGGCTAAAGGAAATATCTCCTTATTCCACTGGAAGCTACTTGGACCATTGTCTTCTCACAAAGATGCTCTCGCGCCTCTTTAATAATAAGGCCTTGAAAATGCTTTGTACTAAATTGGTAGCTTCCTGCCCTTGTCATTTTCTTGGACACAGTATTTTTGGCTCAGTGATTATTGCCTCACCAAAGAAGACAGAAGTTATTTCTAAAAGGAGATATTTTTCTCCACATTAACAGTTGGCCTAGGCTTTAAAGAAAAAAAATCTTATTCCAGAAGAAAACCTTAAAACTGAAGAAAACCTTTGAATACTTTGTATTAGCTATCGTGCTGATTCTGCCAATTAAAAACTTAATAAATACAGACTTACTTGGTAGATCTTAAAGTTTAGGGCTCCTAAGTCAGTATTTAATCAATTTTTTTAAATTGGTTGGTACTTACCTCCCTAAGAAATGTTTCCATATCCTCTGGACTCTCAAAAACAAATGCCCTCATGTCATTGGCTGAAATGTGATTTTCAATATATTTAGCATGTCTGTTGTCTTTCATATTGATCTGATAAAGGTAATGAGAAAGTGATTTAATACAATTGGACCTAACCCCACCCCAAAAAAAAACATTTTAAGCAGTCAGAGGATAATCCAAGCCTACATTTAATGAAAATAAAGAAAATGATTAAGTGTTTAATATGTTTTAACATATTCCCTCTCTTTTTGCAACAAATGCTCTTGGGAAGAAAATTATACTAACTCACACGTCACTGCGTTTAGTTTTTAGCCATTCATTTTTCTTCTCAGCATTTCTGAGAATCACTCTTTAGAAACAATAACCTAAGGAATTAAGAAACAGAAAACACCATATTCCACGAATTATTAATATGCAGTTCCTTTGATTTGGGTACAGGGAACATCAAGGACCAAACTATGAAGTCCTAGAAAGACAGAGATTTGCGGATCAAATTATCTTACAATTCTCAAAAATATCCATCTTAAAGATTAATGAAGCTTTTCAGATCTGAATCAAGTGTTGTGTTAGACTTCTTCAGTAACTCTCCCCAGTAACTAGACATTTCATCATCATATGTAACATACAAGGGCAAAATTACAGACAACCACACAATTCAATAATCTTATGTAAGCGAAAAGCTGGGTACACTTACTAGCAATTTGAATGCTAGAACTTAGCAGTACATAACACTAATATCATACAAAAAAACCCCAAATTCAAACATTAGTGGATGTTACAGAGGTTAATGAGGCATTTGAGTAAAAGCAAAGGCATCCCATCAAGGCATTTGTAAAATCAGCTTTATAGTACAGGAAATACCTGGCATTTCATACTAAACAAAAGTGATTTTGAATAGTTCCACCACATAAGAATTGGTATAAAAATGTTCAGCATTCAATTAATTTAAACTGTAGCAATATACTTTCAAAATAAGCCCGCAATTCTGAAGAGCAGGAGGAGTGCACTGGAGCTCACCCTCTTCACATAATATGGAGCACATTTTACAGGAGGCTAGGATAATGTTGAACAATGCACTAGAAAAACAGTAGTCTCTTTGAAATTTAGTCCTGCTATTCCTAGTCAATAAAGCATCCATTGAACCAAAACACAAAATAAAATTTAGGATAGATCAGATGTCTTGCAAGTCTTGGATTCATTCTCGAAGTACTCCAAGGCACAAATAAACAAAATATTAACTGGTTAGAGTGACATGCAAGTAAATTTTCTTACTTCAAGCATCATGGGTTCACAAACTTTTTTTTTAAACTTCTCTTTGTTCCTTCTTAGCCACATCAGAGCAGAGTGTGTGTCTCGGAATCTCACTTTAAGATTCTCTTCCTTCATATTCATTAAATTATTAAGTTGTTCAAGGCGATCAAGTACTCCTGTAATTTAAGGCAATTTCTTTAACAGACTCCATAGCAAACACACATTATAGAATTTTCCAAAGCAATAAGGCTGTTAGAAGATTATAAGAATTAGGAGTTTCTCTTTTACAATACAGATGTTGCTGATTTCAAAGAAATCTTAAGAACTACTACAACTTAAAATCTAAAATAAAACAAAGACTTAAAAAAAATATAACAAAATGTGGTAGTACATCAGGAATTTAGTCCAAAAAGTATCTCTCTTCAAAACTTGTTCTACCTTTGTATATAAAGCCAAAAATGCCTCAAGAAGACAGAGGAAGTAGGGCTATCAACAGGAAATCTGAGTGCTACTCTATGACCGCAAAAAAACAACAGACCATGTGCTAAAGGCTTCGCTATCCAGGAGAAACAGATTCAATGCTTTTTGTGCCTCTCAACGTAAAACATACAGTGTCTCCTTCCCTAGGTCACTTGGTCTCTTTATACCTCAGTTTCTTCTTGGATTCTATGACAAGTGCCAGAAAGACAGGTACATTGAAATGTACTACAGTCACTGAGGAATATATAAAACACTCCCCTACTTGCCAAGCTATAATTTTTTGTTCCTTAGAAAGAACTAATTCTAAAACCTAGGCTAATATGAAGAAATTCATTGCAATTAAGGCTAGTTCAAATCCACTAGAAAGGACAAGACCAGCATCAGCAGTTTATATACTACCAGAGTGATAATTTTAAACACTGCATCTTCAAAGCAAACTACTTTTGCTTCAGGTCGGGGATTTTGTATCCTGCTAGCAGTACACACCTTCACTTAATAACAGAAAAAAACAAAACTGGCAAACCAGTCTCCTTACCCAGAAATCAGAGGAACCTACATTTTTTTGAAAGAAAGTTTTAAGGTCAATTGCCACTTTTGAATCTTCTTGTTCTTTCTATTTTGATAATGGCTTCTGCTGCTTCTAATAAAATTGGTAACAGGCAAGAGGACTGCTACACATGTCAGCTACAACTATGAGTCTTGAGGTAAATGTCTCAAATTATTCAATACAGCAGGACAAGTAGATTCTGTAAGAACTGTCACAAAAAAGAGAAAAAAAATCAAACAACAACAAACATCAAGTAACTTACTTTTCTTTTCTTTCTCTTGGTTCAATTTTTCTATGACTAGATCAGAGATATCACTATCAATATTTGCCCTTTCTTCTTGTAATTTTTTTAGCTCATCATTAACAGCATCAATTGGTTCCTGAAGATTCTCACAGACTGTCATTGCATTGAGCTCTTCCTTCCACTCCTCTATCATCTTGTGCGTGTTGTGTATTTTCTTCCGTCGGTCCATTTCTTCATCTTTTTTCATTCTCAAAGCTTGATTAATTTCTCCAATCTAAGAATTTTGAGTATTTCCAACATTAGAGGAGTTTAGCATACAAAACCTATGATAAACAACTAGGACAGGTGTGCAATTGGTATTAAATGCTTATGTATCCATGCACTAAAACTGTAAGTCTGTTACAGTTCTAAAAAGACAGTTGAAGAACTGAGAAGATTTTGTTAAGATATAGCCACATTTAAGCAAAAATACAATCTCGACAATTTTTGAAGTTCCTTTATTTCTACAAAAGCAGAAGCTTAAAGCTTAAGATCTCCTTTAACACATCTCAAAGCTAGTCTAAGATTGCATAAAACCTGTAACACAATCATAATGTGCAACATTAACTCTGCATGCTTATACATTTATTTATACATTTCTGGACTATGTGCTTAGATGAAGTTCTGTAACCATTTTACAACATATCTTGGCATTTTCATTTTAGAAAATGCTGGACGTATACACTCAACAGAAGCATAGGATACTTGAAAGCACGATCAGTGCTGAGAGCATTACTATACTATAAACTTTTCAAGAAGAGCCTCTAATATACACACTGGCTATTCCTAATTTTGTTGCATTAAGGTAACTGATTTTATGTAGTAAACACCTGTCTCTTAGTAATACCTGTTTGACTAAAGACTTCAGATAATGAAGTGTGCAAACGTCTGAAGCCTCTCTGGCGAAATTTACTTCTGTGCTCACAAGAGCAGCCAAAAAGCCCCTGTATCTGTGGTTTACAGAAAAATTTAAGAAGCAGCCAAAAAAGTCACAAATATCAAGACTCTTACTTGTTTATCTTTCATCTCCAAAGCATCTTGCTTCTGTTTATACCTTTGAGAAGCATCTTTGATTTCAGCAGTCTGTATAATGATAGTCATAAATTCAGTTATAGATATATTTGTGAAAAACAGTAATATTTAAAGAACATTATGTATATGCATAACTAAGCATTTATTCCACATTTCATTACTGACAAAGTAATTTGTACCAATTTCTTACTATTCTTATTTGTACCTCTAACATGTACATTTTCAGCAATTTGTGAACAACTGAATAATGCCATATAAACTACTGACAACCATTCATACAATACAGAATCACCAGGCTGTAAAATAGCTATTGGATAATCAAGTTCAACCATTCCTCCCTGCCCCTAAACTATGTCCCTGAGCACCTTGTCTACCTGTCTTTTAAACACCTCCAGGAAAGGCAACTCAACCACCTCCCTGGGCAGACTATTCCAATGCCCCATGACCCCTTCAGTGAAAAATTTCTTTCTGATATCTAGTCTGAACCTCCCCTGGTGCAGCTTGAGGCCACGGCCGCTTGTCCTGGGCCCTGACACCTGGGAGAAGAGGCCAGCTCCCTCCTCTCTACAGCCACCCTTCAGGTAGTTGTAGAGAGCAATAAGGCCACCTTTCAGCCTCCTCTTCTCGGGACTAAACAACCCCAGCTCCCTCAGCTGCTCCTTATAAGGCCTGTTCACCAGTCCCCTCACCAACTTTGTTGCTCTTCTCTGGACTCGCTCCAGAGCCTCAACAACCTTCCTGTGGTGAGGGGCCCAGAACTGAACACAGTATTCAAGGCATGGGCTCACCAGTGACAAGCACAGGGTCAGAATAACCTCTCTGGATTTGCTGGCCACACCATTTCTGATACAACTCAAGATACCATTGGCCTTCATGGCCACCTAGGCACACTGCTGACTCATGGCTGCCAATCAACACCCCTCAATCCTTTTCTCCTCCAAGCAGCTTTCTAGCTACTCTTCCCCTAGTCTGTAGCACTGCAAAGGGTTGTGATGCCCCAAGTGTATGACCCAGCATTTGGCCTTGCTGTCCTTAATGACACTGAGCTCAGCCCAGTGGTCCAGCCTGTTAAGATGCTTTTGGAGAGGATCCCTCTAGCAGATCAACACCACCTCCCAGCTCAGTGTTGTCTTCACACTTACTAAGCGTGCCCTCAGTGCCTTCATCTAGGCCATTGATAAAGATACTGGACAGGACTGGACCCAGCACTGAGCCCCAGGGACACCGCTTGTAACTGGCCTCCAGCTGCAGTTAACTTCATTTACCACCACTCTCTGGGCCCGGCCATCCAACCAGGTTTCCACCCAGGAGAGTGTGCACCTGTCCAGTTCAGAGGCTGACAGTTTCCATAGCAGAATGCTGTGAGAAACTGTGTCAAAGGCTTTACTGAAGTCCAAGAAGACTGCATCCACAGCCTTTCCCTCATCCAGTAGGTGGGTCACTTTGTCATAGAATGCAATCAGTTTAGTTTGGCAAGACCTGCCTTTCATGAACCCGTGTTGATGGGGCCTGATTACCCAGTTCTTTTGCATGTGCTTCATGATAGCACTCAAGATCACCTGTTTCATGACTTTCCCTGGCACTGAGGTCAGACTGACAGGCCTGTAGTTTCCTGGATCCTCCCTCTGACCCTTCTTGGAAACATCAGCCAGCCTCCAGTCCAGTGGAACTTTCCCAGTCAGCCAGGACTGATGGAAGATGACGGAAAGGGGTTTGACAAGCACATCCACCAATACCCTCAGGTGGATCCTATCCATCCCCGTAGACTTGTGAGTGTCTAGTTGGGCAAGCAAGTCTCTAAACACTACCTCTTGGATCATGGGAGCTTTGTTCTGCTCCTCTAACTCCTGGGGATGTATACACAGGGAACAACTTGCCTTACTACCAAAGACTGAGGCAAAGAAGGCATTAAGTACCTCAGCCTTGTCCTCATCCTTTGTCACAGTTGTTCCCCTTGCATCCAAAAAAGACTGGATATTGTCCCTGGTCCTCCTTTTACTATTGATGTGTTTATAAAAGGACTTTTTATTATCTTTCACCAACTTGGCCAATCTGAGATCTAGTTGGGCTTTAGCCCTCCTGATTCTTCCTCTGCATGATCTCACTTCCTCCCTGTAGTCTATCCAAGATGCCTCTCCCTTCTTCCAAAGTTCATAGACATTCCTCCTCTTTTTGAAGAGTTATAGATCTACAAATTCACACATGACAAGAGAAGTCTCCTAACCTAATCTGAAATTAAAATATCTCCTTTCTCAAATTCAATAAAAATACTACAATCAGATCCTTACAACAGAACTATCTTGTCTCTTTATTCCAAACCAATTGTACCATAGAAGTCTTACACTTACAGCAAGAAAGGCATAAGTTCTTAGGCATGGGTCAGTCAAAACAGAATTTGTCAAAGTCATCCTATCTCTAAAGCACATTGTGCTAAAGCTGCATCTTACACAGTTGAGCCTGACAACTTGTTGATCATGTACAGGCATCCATGTCTCTTTCATTGTCTTTCTCAGCATCTATAGAGTTGCAGAATGATACAGATTGGAAGGGACTTCTGGGACAGGTCACAGTTCAATCTGTTGTTCAAAGCAGGTCTTACTAGGTCAGGTTGCCCTGGCACATGTACAGCCGAGTCTTGTACACAGTCAAAGTGTACAGTGCTTCCTTCCCTGAACCCTCAAGGCTGAAAACAATGCAAGCACAACACTGCAGAGGATGAAAAGATTGTGAGTAAATTCCAGAGCAGAATGGAAACAAACACAGCACTATCACTGTAAGAAATGCCTTCCTGCCAAGTGAGCCATACAGATTAACAACTATAATTGTCTGTGTGGTTTTCACAGTACAACCACGACACGCAGTTTTATACTGTCAAATGTTGCTAGAAGAGTTGCAATGCATAGTCCACTCTGTTCGAATGCTTTTAATGAGCCTAAAGTAGAAACTACTCTAGGCTTCTCTCACACAATTTTATCAACTCTTTTAACCTCTAGGTTAAAACCTAAATGGTTTTAGCAGAGATAGACAAGAGAAATAGTCATGCAGTATCTTGATACATTAATTTCTTCACACATTTAACTTTGCCTTTACTTTTAAGTTCAGGTCCTTCCAGACAAAGTCTGTTGGAAAAAAGCCAGGCATGGTGTTACAAAGTGCAAACAAGACGTAATGAAGAGGTGGTTTATCTCTGCTCTCACATACATAACCTCAAGCCAAGAGCAGTATCTCAAGAAGTCAGGATTACAGTTATTTGACAATGGATATAAGACTAGACCAAAGGGTCTGAAGACAATTACATTCCCTGCAGGTCTGTGTGTCTGAAACAGACAGGATTTAAAATTCTAAACTGTTTTCTCTTAATGCCAAAATGAAATCTGCCCTGAAAAAAAAAAAAAAACTTTTGCAGAAAAAAATACTTGCATTGTTTTTATAATAAAATCATTTATTGATCAACTCCTGCTGGCTCACAGCACAATTATCTATGAAATGCTTATCAGTGCTTACACCTACAGGTAAAATTCTAAGTTACAATCAATACAAGCAGCATCTATGAAAAAGTGAAGAACTATAGAAGCAATTTAAGGATTGAAAGGTATGGCACTTAAAAGCCTTGAGGTTTTGCCTTAGGTCAAAACTATCCTCTGACAGTGCAAGCAGCACTCAATCTCCCTTAAAAGAACTTTTCACAGCCCAGCTATGAAGGTGGGTGGGAAACGGATTTCAGTAGCCAAAAAAAGAGCTACTGTCACAAAAGTTCAAGAAGTAGCAATGCACCTCAAACTTCTTGTTAACTTGTGTAATGTCATAAAAATTGTTTGTGACTTATCAAGGTATACAATATACATTTTTCAATGATTCTGGATTCTGTTGGTGCTTCTTCAAGATAAGGTATGAATAATTCAAATTAGACTTGGATATATCATTTACTATCAGAATAAATCTAATGACTGAAAATGTCTTATAGTAATAGTATATACAACACAGTACCAGCTACACATTACAATCAAAATACTGGTAAAAAAATCTCCAGAATGCAGTATTGGAATACCTCAATAAATCTTCTATGAATTATTTATTTCAAATGCAGTATCTTTCCTTCTCATATTTTTTGTTTCCTGAACACTGTACAACAAAATGCAACTAACTTATTCTCTGGGCCTAATTTAAACACCACTTCAGCACACAATTAACTTTGTGAATGTTTAGTGTGTGAAAGCTTTACTCCATAGATTAACTTCAGCAGAAAAATGTGTTACTTGAGCATGAATTGACCTGTTAGTACACTCCCTTAAATTTTCCTTTACAGTTTGGTAGCAAATAGTCTATGCTGAGCAAGCTCCCTGCAAGTTAAAACTAAAATGGTCACTTTCTGTCCTGTTTCTCATAGAAACAAGATAACTCATATCAACAGAGGTTCATTTTAAATTAACACAACCCAATAATTCTAAGAATTGTGGAAGCAATGGTTCAGTAGAATTCTTTCCTGTTTAAAAAAAAAGTGCATAACGTTAATTAAAAATGGAAGATATGAGTAAAACCTAGCAGTATATACCAAGTGGTAAAAACAAAGTCTAGCACTTCATATGCATGAAGGTACTTACTGGGCTGTAAGAATTAATTACAAGGTTGTAGCTATTAACTTTCCTTGAAGGAAACACACTCTTAAACAGCAACGAACACCCACAAACAAAATAAAAAACCCCAACCACAGCCAAAATAGCCCACTTGAATAGAACTGCAATGTCTTAAATGTTTAGGTATTCTGAATCACATTTATTATAATGTCTTATAGTATTGTGAAAGACAAATTTAGCAAAAGGCTTTCCTACTAATAATAATGTACTTGGCAAAGTAGTATTGCCTCGCATAGTTGCCTCTCAACAAAACCAGAAGTGTTAACAATCTGTGGGTTTTGTTTGTTTGGTCTTTCATGTTTATTTTTGGGTTTGATTTTTTGATATTGCTTTTGTGGTTTGGGGTGGTTTTTTTGGTTGTTGGGGAGGAAGGTATTTGTTTGCATTCTTAAAGAAAGCACATGGAGGGTGAGTGTATTAGCTCAGTGCCCAAAATGCCACCGAAGATCCAGACGCTGATTCTACAAGACATTTCATTACAGCAGTCCTTTACAGGTGATAAATGTGTTTCCACACCAAGTCCTTTGATCTGATGAGTTATCTTAAAACAGAAGTCACTGCAGCAAACATTTTCGTGTTATAATCTAGCTTTGGCTACCTATTAAAAATTTGGGCAGCCTACGCATATGACGACTTCTGCAGCCTGGATAATAAAATAGTTAAAAATCCTGCAGAAAATTACAGCAGTTTCCTATTTGTCATACAGCAACAGTAATTTTCTATACCCCTAGAGAGAGCAGCTATTGAAAAAAAACAGATAGCAAGCTATAAGGCATAGGTAGACTTAATAGTGGTAAACCAGTGATTTCGTAATTCTCCTATGAATAGTGGTATGCACAACTGATGGGGGATTACTGTCTAATGAAAAAAAATACACCCTAGTAATGAAATTAAGTTAGAGGAATATTTTTAAGGCAGAAAAGTTGTAATATAGCTTAAATTAACCACGCAAACTGGCTGCTTTTTAAGAAGATAAAAAAAAGCATCCACAAACCCAGACTACAACAGACAAAAACAGGCAAGTAATTCAAAGTATCCAACTTAATGAAACTGTAATTGTACAGGCCTGAAGATTTTTAATATTCTGTAAAGAGAATTATAAAATTTCTCTCCTTTTATAATAAAAAGTGAGTGGACTGTAGGAGTTACTGACGAAGGTTTCCCAAGAAATGCATTTCTTGTGTTTTACTGCTTTTAATGGAACAGAGACATGGAGAAGGCAGTGAGAACCAAGGGCATGAGTACTAGAGTACCTCAGAAAAATTTCTGCTGAAACATATCATTTCTGCTGAAACACTAGGAAGAAAGATAATTGCTTTACACTTTACAAAGTTGAACATAGTACACATGCTCCACACGTTAATCAAGAACTTAAGACACCAACCTTATCTCTGATTTTCAAATCCAGACTCTTAAGATGTTCTTCAATTTCCTGGATTTTTTTTGTCACTGGGGACTGCATTTTTTTCTGATTCTTCAGGACTTCCTTGGCTTGGTCTCGCCTTTGTTTCACTTCCTCATGCTGCTGACGAATGTTTTCATATTCCTTGAAGGAGTTGAAAGTAAAATAATGAAAGATTGTTGTCTTCTATTCCACTTTTTTTTACTGTTCTAACATTTTATGTAATTATACATGAGTTTTAGGAGAAGAATCTCATTCAGAAGCTAGGATTAGAGAAACTACTTAAGTGATCTTCCTGTTACTGGTCAATAAGGCTAGGAGAGGTATGGATCATTCAGTCCTCCATGAAAGGCACACACATTTAATGGTTAAATAATATGCAATTAAAGTGGCACAAGAAACAACCAATTTGTCTGCCACCACCCTGCCTCTAAGTCCATCTGAGGTTGGTGTGGAAAAAGTAATTCTTTAGACCCTTATGCCTATAGTCTGAGAAGAAGTCCTCAAGCTGAGAAGCAAATAACCACAGAAAACCTCTAAAGGAACGAGCTAGACAAATCATAGCCAGGAACTGCCATAACTCTAAAGTAAACCGAGAGAGACAGACTGGAACAGAACTTGGAAAAGCAAACGAAACCTCTACCATATAGTACAAATACCAGGGAAGTCACTATTTAGGGAGCTTAACTGGAGATGCATTCCTGAGAAGAAAGATTGCAATGACCAAGAACTTCCACTTCAAGTAAGGAAGAATTTTGTGGAGGAAGTAGTTTAGACTGAAGGAGTCATTACTAGTGATTATTTTTGTATAATGCTGTTTGGATATGGGGGAGGGAAGAACTAAAAACAAAACAACAATGACAAAAACATGACATTCAATGATTTCTAAGGCTTCACAAGAAGAAAAGGCATTCAAGAGGACTAGTTGGAAGAGGTTAGATATGAGTATGTAAGGGTGTAGAGGAAGGGAAAGCTGTTGGAACTGGCGGGCACTAAAGAAAGTTTAGAGCATATGCCTAGATTATTCCAAGTTTTGGAGCACCAAAAAAAAAAAAACCAAAAACAAAACCAAGGGTAGTCTGAAAGCTCTGTTTGTAACACCTAACTCTGCTTTATTTGCTACCACTTTTTCCTAGTTAGTTATTTAATAAACTTGCTTGTAAACAACTACTATTAATCACAAATAGATTAGTTTAAAAATAAATCCAAATTCTTCCTTTATAATATCTTTTTCACAAAGCCAAAAATTATCTGAAGAAAGCTGCTGTAGTTCTATAATATGGAGTACAATCAGCAGTCACCATTGCAAAGTTAGAGTTAAAGCATTTATACTCCCCTCAGCTGGAAGTATACCTTATGGTATACCAGTCTACCTTAAACTTAAGCTCGGAGGGGCAAGAAACTCCTGTACTTAAAAAGCCTACAAAATAAGGGATATCTAGGTCCAAAAAGATGTAGTTCCTCTAGTCCAGCTGGCACAGACTAGAAAAAACACTCAATTAGAAGTGTTACTCAGGTGAAGAGCAGTGAAGTGTTCAGAATAAAAACATAGTTCTACAGTGGTGAAACAGCAAAACAAGTTCAGCACTAGACTTCCTCTTCTTCATTCAAGATGACGAGTCAATTCAGTGTCACAGTTCAGTTGACCTGTTTCCAGGCTATCTGTCTTCTCCATTTCATAATGTTTCTCATTGTCCATGCATCTGCCTCCTGATTGATTTGCAGGCTCACCTAGCTATTCTTCTTTGTGCAGAGGCAAATAGCTAGGTATGTCTGGTTTACATGTAGAAACTTACCTTTTGGGGAGCTAGGAGGCAGAAGATCCACAGAAAGAATGAATTCCCATGCTACCCTCAGATTTGGTGAACTGACATTTTAAAACATCTAAAATATTCATTCTCAGGTTTAAACAACAGTACTAGGTCAGATGACAAAGAACTATGCCTAGTAAGAGAATGCATTTCTTCTTTTAGAGAGCTTGATATTTTGCAATATAGAAGAATTCCAAGAGATCCTTTAGATGGATTTTACAAACCACAAAACAGAAAATCTTCTACACCAAAGATCACAATGGAATGTGAAATTTTGTGGAAGCTTATAAGTGAAATCTTCCAGGTAGTAAAACAATTATGTTGATGACCTGATTTCAACTGTACATTATTATCATGTGAAAGTGCTTTCTAGTAAACAATTAGCCACACATTACTGATTCTGTACTGGAAATCTGAACTTCAATCAGGTGTCAAAATGCATTGATGTTTCTATGGATTCAGTGGCAAAAAAGTTAAATTTTTTCCTGCTTTTGCACTCATCAGAAGTATTGAATATACTCAATGCAAACTGTCTAGAACACTGCAGTGAAAGAGTAACATGTGAAGTAGTCTGTCTAAATTTGCTTAGCAAACATTACTAGCAGCTCTCTCAAAATTATGGAAGGTAATTTAACTGACAGGCAGTAAGAGTCTTAATTTAGTTTCCTACCACCAGCTTTAGACCAGTCTTCAGAGTTCTGTATCAACAGATATCTTGCAGCAGAGAATAATGAGTATCAGTCTACATTAACTTTGCAAGACTACTGCTCTTCCAATAACTCTCTCCCTGTTAACTAAGCAAGGCTACAAGGCATGTGTAGTAGGAAAAAACCTGCATCTCTCCATGAGTGCGTAAGCCCAGTCCTAATGGCACTGACCACTCAGGCCACATCCTCAACACCCGTCACCACAAATCAATTTCAATTGCTGCTCCTGTATCTCTCGTATATCCCCTGAAACCAGTTGCTCTTCAAGATGCAAGGGAAATGAAGTTTCCCTGCAAAACTGCAATAAAATACTTTACAAAAGTTTTCAAAATCCTCCACAAATATTAAGTGCAAGTTTTGATAATTTCTGTATTTCATGAATTATATAAAACTGGTAAAAAAGGCAAACGACATTTTGCTTTAATATTATAAAATTCACATCTGACTGACCATTTAACATTAAACTAAACTAGCAAAGTGCTGTTCAGAAAGACTTATTCTGCTTTGTATAAATGACCTGTCCTTGATTCTACACTCTTAAATTGTCAGAAATTTCCGACTCTCCAAATGCCAGATCATAATTGCCAGTCTCTAATGCTATGCCAGGCACACCAAACCTGAATTAATAAATTAAGATTAGCAAAGGGGGAAGGCAAGTTAATAAAAAAAAAAAAAACCACAAATTCACATTCACTACAGCCAGAAGCAACAGCTGGAACTAGCAAGGCACAGCTTCAGCCAAGCCAGTTGTAAGGAATAAAAGGAGTACTGCTCTTGGACCAAGAGCAACTTTTTTCCTAAATGGGCAGCAACTACTCAAGTTACTTCTTAAGAAACTTCTTCAGTTCCACGACACGTGCAAGCAAACCTCTGATCAAAGTTAGGCCTAGAACAGTATTTCAAGACCTGGCCTGGTTGCAACAAGCAATTGTAATGATGCTTAACTTTTTTTAAAGAAACTTGTGACATATTTCTAATACTGCAGTACTAGGGAAAGAAAAAAAACTTACCACCCACGGCCTTTTCCTCTCAAGCATCTCAATTAAGTCTAAGTGGCGCTTGCGCTCATGGTATTTCTCAACATCTTGTTGGCATTGTTCAATCCTTTGCTTCATTTTCTCCAAAGAGTTAGTTTTGTCTCTGCATAAGTTCTGTAAGAATATACATTTTCCTATGTTACAACATCTACTTCGTGAAAACACTTTTCAGAAACAGTCCGCACTTCACCTGTACATTAAAACAGAAATCTACTACTAGAGAGGATGTTTTAGTATAGCAGTAATTAGAAGGCAACAACCAAATTATGAACAGTTGTCCAGCTTTTTAAAGTACTTTTGTGAAACAAGTCTAATTTAAACAGAAATCTTAATCCAAAGAAAATATCTTCTTATTTTATTTTCTCAGGAAGTTACGCTCTACAGCTGAAGCTTCCATGAATCTAAATGTTACTATCCACCATAACTGGTTTTGATAAATTAAATATCAAAAATGCTTGTGAAAGATCTTGTAGAGATTTGTAACAGAAATATTACAGTTAGTAAGTGAATGCAGTCTATAAGCGGAAAAGCCTGTGCATGCACAATCTCAAGAAGAAACAGAATCAAGAAATAAAAGAATGGTCTGTATAGCTAGCAACAGACATGGTTCCCAGAACTCTGTTCCCAAGACACCATTTCCACCAGTAACAGCAAGGAGCAAATTACTTCTGCGAAACTCACTAGGCTTGCACTCTGTTAAGACTACAGTACAAGTAACTGACAGGAAAAGACCTTGTACCCTAACACCACAATGACCAATTGTGTACACTTTCCCTTTTCCTCGCTGTCAATATTCCAAACCAGGAATTAACAGGTAGCAGGCAACAATATTGTCCATAATGTATGGCAGTTAAAATCAGCAAGGGAGCACCCTGTAACAGCAGGTAGCTTCTAAAAGGCACAAAGGATGTGTCCAGGTAAGTTACTGCCAGTCAAGAATCCTAGGGAAGCAACAAATACTTGACAACAAATGTTCCTTGTCTTCTTTGTCTGGACCACTTGCACACACATCTTTATGCTTATAAGCAGGTAAGTGTCAGAGTGAATGAAATTAGAAAGAAAATGGGTGTCATTCAAATCAACTTACCACAGACTCCGTAAATAAACACCACACCTAGTTCTGCAAGAATTCTCATTACATTTTATCATGCTAATTTCCCTACTCTCTATTTCTGCATGTTTACCTCCAGTTCTCTTTCCTTTTCCCTGAAGTTTTTCAGTTCACAGTGAAACTGGTACATTTCTGGAGGACCGATGGACTTTTCGGTGGCTTCAAGCAACTCAATCTTACTTAGTCTTGCAAATTCTCCAACTTTGTCCTATGCAATAAAAAAAAAGGTTACAAAATCAGCATTAGTTAAAAAATGCAATACAGTAACACTGGATTTCAACTCTGCAATTTCTCATGAAGATCACCAGACTTACAGGTCTATGTCAGATAGCTCTGGCATATTTAAGGTAAGGAGAAGATGACCACCTCAGAGTAACACAGAAACCCTCCTAAATACTTTCAAGATTTCATACATGGGGGGGTTTTTTGCACTTGTTCTGGAATTATTTAAATTAAACCTTAGCCATTCTTGCCTCTTTGGCTGTTTTTGAGGGTAGCTGTTGAAGAAACGAGTTTGTTCACTATTTTTCAATTGGCTATTATTCTTCTGAACAAGAAAGTTTAGTACAGACAATTACAACTTTTATTCAACTGTGTACTTCATACCAGTTCTCACATCTTCCCAGTTTAAATGTTATGATTAACTGAAAAGTTCAGCAATGTAGAAGTTAATACTAAGGTTGGACGCCAAGGGTAACAGGAAACACTGCTGCTGTCCAGCACAAAGGAAAAGCTCAAAACCATGACTGGAGTGAAAAACATGCTAGCCATTGCAATGGTGGCAAAGTGCAAAACACTCAAACTCAGTTAATATCCACTTAACTGAATTTTATATAGTAAAGAAAAAAGGCAGTTTAAAATACAGAAGTTATGTTAGCAGAGTATGCAGAAAGTTCTACTCTAAACAAACAATGTGAGTATGTAATTGACAAAAACCAAAACCAGGTATTGCGAGTATGTAAATGAAAAAAAAAACCAACACATCACCAGAATACTTATTCCTGAAATGTTAGCCTTCTAGATTTTAATATTTTCCAGCATGTCATTTTCATGCATGTCTTCTTGAATGTGATTCTCCTTAACCAGAACTATAAACCTATGGCTGGCTAAGCTGCGACAGGTTTCCTTTTACTACCATCCACGATGATCCACATAAACTGGGAAGGTCTCACCAACAAATCCTGCATAACTTTTTTTAAGGTGCAATTTTGAAGCAATTTAGTTATCTGCATAGAAATCCTGATCTGCCCGAGCATGACTTCAGATACAGAAACTGCTTGTAGTACCTTTTAATCTTCCGTCTACTTTAGAAGCTTTTTCTGCATCATCTCTCACATAATTTGACCCTAAGTATCTGTAACTGTAGTCATTTAGGAGGACTGCTTTTTGTATTTCTGGGAAAGAAATCCAGAAAACTCTTCTCCTTCACTTACCAACTAAAGGATGCAATCCTGAGGAACTGACTGGATATAATAAAAGTGCATGCAGTGCTTGACTGGGAAAGTTAGGGATACAGAACCATAGGAACCATGCAGGTAAGGATACAGAGACAGCGCCAGACCCGAAGAATTTTCCTGCAGATTTGTTGTCTAGGAACATTGTCAGAGTACCACAGACATGACAGAGAGGCATCATTGCTAGTGTTGCTACTCAAACACTACCATGGGGAATATCAGCAGCTTTCCTTTCAGTCTCAACTGACTAAGCAGAAAACTTTCCAATTAGTGAACCTTAAAAGTCACACAGTTCTCATTTTCTTTCACCATCACACCACTCTGGCTACCTCACCCCTCTCATACTTCGCACTCCCCCATTAAATGGATGAAGAACTACTAAAGCTAAGAAGACACAAAACCCTCTCAAAACACAACACTTCATCTGCACCCACTATCTTTCAAAATTCATTCATACCTGAGGAAGAAACTGGCACAAATTGTCCACCTGGATGTTTAAGGCTGCAACCTGCTCTTCTACCATCTTCAGGGTTGCTGGCTTTCTGTTGATATACCATGTTGATGTGTTGTTCACCACTTGAATCTCACGTGTGATAATGATATTGTCAGGTGTCTTTGACCTGATTAATTAAAAAGAAGTGTTTATGCTTTTGAAAATATATAAAGGTTTATAAGTGTCAAAGAATGTTAGAGTTATAGTATAAAAACTTAGAGATATTTAAATATTTTTGGACAGCAGCAGCAGATTCACACTTTATGCTTCAGAAAACACCCCGTACTTCAGTGATCAATTAACCTCTCAGAAAACATCAAGAATATCTGCAAATCTTAACTCAGAGAAAGACAGTAATGTAAATGACAATCATGCTGAACGTATGAACTGCTTAAAATTTTTACAGATCTGAACAGTTATTGAAAAACAGATTTTCATATGGTATCTAGGAAGTTTTGAAATTGGTATGCAGGAGATGCACACTAATGTTATGCTTTAAAGTACTAATGTAAAGAACTACATCAATAAACTGGGTATACATGTTCCATTTGGGAATAAAAATATAATCATACAGTATGAAAAATACTAATTTGTTTTCATTTTCTGCTTTTGAATTACAGCAAAGATGCATTAGTTGTCTGCTTTGTTCTCAAGCTCAACATTTATCATAACAATATCTAGTCTGGGCAAGACACATCAAGACCAAATAAGCAATAAGATGGTCAAAAACTCCTGGATTTTTGGTTACCACTTTGATTTAGACAATGTCTAATGCCTGTTCAGTAAGCATAGTGTTGAAGATGAAAGATAAGGGCTCATAACAGTTTGGCGGCTACGTATCTTAGACTTCAGAATAGAGGACAAAGTACAAGTGAGTAATTCAACAGCTTCCAGTATTTGGAATAAATACCTGAATTACACAACATTATTACTGCAGTGGTTGCTAAGTCTTCACATACTGCAAGTCCCTCTCCAGACTTCCAAGGTTCATCTGGATGTATCTATGCTGAAACAATCCCATCCTCTACCTGAAAGACATCCTACCTACTGATCCATTGCTTGGCCAGTCTCTGAGAATGTCCGGAATGATCACTCTCACAAGAGCAGAGGTGGATAGGATTTTTCCAAAGATACATTCCAGTATATCTTTTTACCTTTACACAATTTTCTTTTTATAAAATTTGATCAGAGTGGGCCAATTGGACAAATTAACTCAAGCTCTGAATCAGCTGATTAGCTTTACATTCTGTTTAGTTCAGGCAAACAGATTAGTTCAATTTTTATCGAAGCCACCTGTACTACTGCAGCTTCATGTTAAGATCTTCAGAAAAATGCACCCATTTAAGGAACTCCATTGGGATTGTCTCTTCTTAGGTGTCAAACAAACAAAAATTTACAGAAAGCGTGTAATAGTGCCCTGTAACCACAAGTTTCTGATGGAATTTTACACAGTAAGTCCAAATGATTTTCAGTTGTTCAAAAGCTTATCTAGAAGCCTCCATTAGCCAGATTAGTCATATCTACTTTTTGTTCCTTCTATTTTCTTTCAGTATGTAACGTTTTCAGTAAGAATGTACAGGAGCCCCTCATATCAGCAATGTCAGTATAATAAAGTGAAAGCACAACATTTGATTTAAAATTTAGACTTTGGGGGAGTATTTTCTTCTTTAAAAATAAAGTCTCACCATAACATCACTACAGTAGCACGTACTGTAACTGAATCATATGAACCTTAAGTGCCATCAAAACTTCAACCTTCTCCTACGCATTCCTTCCACATCAATACAAGGCAAAATCTTTAGAAAGTGAAATAATGACCAGTTGGCACTGCTTACTTTTTGCGTGATAATTAAAATTTTGACATCTGGGTTAAAAAAAAAAAAAAGTAAATCAGCAGCTTTAAGACAGAAGTCTGTTCACCAGATCTTTTGTTATTTTTTTCAACTTTGTGAATGACTGTGTGGGGAAATAATTAAAATGCATAAGAAAATACAATTTTACTACTTACAGTTCAACTTCTACTACACCCTTCAAGCACCCCTGCTTTACAAAGAGACCAATCTACAAAAATAATTATAGAAATTATTATTGAAAAATAAGTGTTATTAAAATGTATTCTCTTACACAAAAAGAAGTATTTGCATAAAACAGTCACTGTAATGTCTTTTTATTGAAAACTTATGATTAAAAACTAGAATTTATTTTCTCTACTAACTGGAAATAACACAAAACACCACTATCCTCCTCATCAACTGGCAGCATTAGAATTTGTTCCACAGGTTAAAAACTTCTTATTAATTTCAACCTCCAAAACTGAAAATTATGATCAGTAGATCTACTGAAAGAGGAAAATTTCATGAATTCAAGAGAGCAAAAGGAATAAAAATAAAAGACATTACCACATGGCTGTGCTAATAGAGCTGCCACTCCTATTACCATAAAAATATATAAACATGAAAAGTCAATAGAAATATCAATGCACAGTGCTGCCATGCACTCAGTTTCCATATTTACATTTGCTCAAGACTGAACTGCAACCACTGAATGTGTACAATCAATTTGGTACCCAGATTCAGTGCTTCAAAGATCCACTGAAATATGTTCCATCCAACCAGAATATCCAAAAAAGCAAGAGCAAACCTTAAAAACTTGACAATACAAACTTCCTACTCTAATGTCAACATGTGAGCTCTTCGGAGCAAAAACTGAAGATAACAGTAAAGCAACCCAAAACAATTCAACTTCCACTTAAATAGAAGGTCAGTAGCTCTATGCTTCTAGATAAATTCTCAGACACATGAAGGATATTTTATTTCTACAGGCCCCATACACTTGTAAATTTAAGTTAGACTTTAATTTCTCCTCTAGTTAGTATTTCCAACCAAGTGTTTTTATGCATTAGGTCACATTTCCCTACCCCACTGTGGAGCTTCAGACATCCTCAAATATAACCTCTAGTCTACTCAGATGCCAGTACAGTTCATATGTTTCCATTTCATAATCCAGCCAAGACAACAAGTCATTAACTAAGACAAAATCCTTTGGTAAAAACCTTTGTCTCTGGACCAGGTTATTCTACAGTCTGGACACCTGACTTTTTATAAAAATAACGCAAATCAAGGACAACAGTCTTTTTTTCCAGCCCCTCTGGAGCTGCTGGACAGGGCTCTAAATGAAATTCAGATTAAACATGAAAAATTACAGAATTCATAGTTACCTTATCAGCTCGCCCTATGAAAGAAGGTTTTCCAGCCAGTCCCAGGCACATGGCACAAACAATGCTTGACTTTCCTGTTCCATTGGCACCTACAATCATGTTCAGATTGGGTCCTGGACGTACCTCACACATGTCATATGTTCTGGAAAGCACAACAATTTTTTGAACTTTATAAGCATTACACTAAAAAAATTCCTTCCTTAAAACATTTATGTTTATGTTATATACGACAGATAATTTTATCGAATATAGACTTAAACAGTAAGAAAATCTCAGAGTGAAAACACTACAATGAAACACTGTGGAATACATTCCCACCAGCTAGACCATTACGGCTTTCTAGAAAGCAAATAATTACAAGGAACAAAATCCAGACACGTAATGACAACTCCTGTTTTCTTTACTAGGACATCATATTATTTTACATATCTAAAGAAAGAAAGAAAGAAAATTGAGTGAATTCAGTCAAATCTGTTCCATTTAATTCCAGCTGCCTGTTGCACTACCATCACAAGATTCCACCCCCTCACAATGCATTTAGGTCGTAAGCTCCAGAGGAAGCCTGTGGAATTCTATATTGATACATACAGTTCTCTTGAGTTACAAGTGCTTAAAACATTAGTCAGTAATCAGCAATTCATTTATTTTTTTAAACTGACACAGACATCTTTCATTGTGTGCATCCAGCATGCCTACTGCAACAGCAGTAGGAAGTACAGGAACAACAGTACAGGAAGAGACCAAGCCCCCGCATGCAAATTCAGGAAAAAAGATTAACATTGGCATGAGCGGTAATGCCCCAAATTTATCATGAACTCCATCATTCAATGCTCCATTTCTGCATTGCACTAATCATGTGGAGAGGAATTGAGAACCTAACAACAGAAAAGAAACTGAAAGCAGTTAATGATAAGACAATAACGTAATGTAAGAACAAATATTACGGAGATTCATGTCAGCATAACAGGAAATGGTGGCAACCGTGAAGTTGTGAATGTTTATCTTCAAGTTTAAGCATCTGACAAAATTCACGGTTTAACATTTGTACAAGGTTTAGCTGTATTGGATCGTGCAGACTGGTGTTCTGTGGGGATGGCGGGTAGTTTGCCTTAGCGGAGCCTGGGGGAGGAGCTCTTGAGAGTCCCTGCGTGGTCCAGGTGCACTAAGGGAAAGGAACATTCTCAAAGATATTCGTGAAACTAAATGAAGATGCATGAAGGAACATTCTCGAAGCTGATAACGTGAGAACAAATGTAAAAAAGGGTGTGGCAAGCGTGGTTTAGTGTGCGAGTTGGTAAAGCAGTAGATCTCTGCACACCGAGCACTGTATTACCCAGCTCCCTGTCTCCGGATAATAAAATACTTTGCTGCTGAATTGGCCTGGCAGTGTAGTAATTTATAACAATAACACACGTATACAACCATAAGAAAATGGCATGAAAACTTCTACTACTAACTGTAACAATTCCAAACAGAATGCTATTGCCGGTACACAAAACCTAGAGAAAACACGTGCAGAGGATAACACTACAGATACTTATTTTTCCTAATGGTTCCCAAGGCCCACCTGGCTGCCCCATGAGCATCTTCTGTATTACTCGCCTCCACTACTTGAGCATCACATGAGCGGGAAGGAAAAAGTAGGCAGAAACTCTCGTAGACAACAAGAACTGGCGCCAGAGGGGGACAAGGGCCGACAAGACTGCCTCAGCGAAATGCCTCGCCGGGAAGCGCCGCCCTCCCCTCCTCGCAAAGCATCGCCTCTCTCCTCCAGCACCCGACCCCGGGCTAACCGAGAAAGTGGCAGCATCGCCTCTCCTGCCTCAACCGCCAGCTGCCCAGCCCCGGCCCGGGGTGAGGCGGGGAAGGCGAGGGCGCCTCGGCCCATGGCGGCCGCTTCGCTGCGGGTTACTCACAGGAAGTTCTCCATCAAGATCCTGACGATGGAGCCCTCGATGAAGCGGGAACGCGCCTCGGCGCCCCTCGCGGCCGGCCGGCTACCGCGACCACCCTGGCTCCTCTTTCCCGACACGGCCGCCGCCATCTTACCCGCGCAGCCCACCGTGCACCGCCCACGAGGACGGGCCGCACGCCGCGCTCCCATTGGCGGGAGGGAAACGGCGGGCGGCGGACGAGCCCGCTCATTGGTTGGTGGGGCGGGACTAAGACACGGTGAGACCTGTGATTGGCTTGCCCTGTGCCGCACCGCTCCCCATTTTCTGGGCGGGGCATGGGAGTAGCGCGCTCATTGGTCAGTAGGCGGGACTAGGGCTCAGCGAGGTTTGCCATTGGCTCGCAGCGAGCCGTGCGGCCGCCCACTGGCTGCAGGATGGTTGGACGGGGCGGGGCGGAAGGAGGGCGGGCGGGGAAGGAGCGCGCTCATTGGCCGGTGGGGCGGGACTAAGTCACAGAGAGGCTTGTGATTGGCTCGCAGCGTGCGGAACTGCCGGCCATTGGCTGGGAAGAGCGGGGCGCTCATGGCGTTCTTGCGGGTTTGAGGGTGCGGGTGGCGTTGCCACGGGCGGGCAGCAAAGGCTGAGGATCTCCAACCCGACGCGGGGACTCGGGTGCGGGGCGGGACCAGTCGCCGTGTGTTCATATTAGAGCGCCCGCCTGGGCTTGTATGCTTTTTCTTAGTTTTTTAACAAAATGCATAAACTCCACACACGCACGCGGTTTTTACATGTGTTGCTCACGAGACTGGAAAGTTTGGGGAGGGGGGGAGGCGTCCTGTGGTAGTGGTTCCTTGTGGGTGATGGTCTCCCGAGTGACTGGCGACGGGAAGAGAGGTGGGAGATTGTAACTGGATGATCTTTAAAGTCTCTTCCAACTCAAACTATTCTATGATTCTATTAAATGGCCTCAAGTTGTACCAGAGGAGGTTCAGATTAGACATGAGGAAAAATTTCTTCACTGAAAGGGTTATCCGTCACTGGAATAGGCTGCCCAGAGAGGTGGTTGAATCACCATGCCTGGAGGGGTTTAAAAGATAGGTAGATGAGGTGCTTGGAGACATTGAGTAGTTGACAAGTACGGCTGGGCTCGATTATCTCTAAGATCTTGTTCAACCTTAGGATTCTATGGGAATGCACGTGTGGGATTTTGGTTGCTTGACTGCAGGGCAACCAATAGTCACTGGGGCTCCTGCGGATGCCTTTCTTTTCCCACATGCTTTATTTTTCCCTCAGAGCAAGAGTTCCTGCTGGTGGAAGGCCTAGTAACTAACTACCCAAAACTTCCATGAGGGGGCTGGGAGCTGATTACGTCTGCTGAGAGATAGAGATAAGAAAATGCTTGTGCTAACATGGAACAAGGTAAAAGAATTGACACTTAACTGGAGTGATTTGACCTAGAGGGAAGGTTTACAATGTTTTTCTGATATGAACCAGATACTCAGCATGTGGAGGCTTACCAGGCCATCTGTACCTAGCAAATATATCTGTAGTACTCTGTGAAGATGGCAGCTGCCATGGTAAAGACAGCATCTTTGAGTACAGATCTAGCAGAATTGGGACCAAAGAGGAAAAAGTAGTTTGAGGCACGTTGCTTCTTTGAGGGGAATGAGGTAGATAAAGGGAGGTGCAAGGGCAGGGAAGAGGTTGTAGATACAGGATAAAACTGGAGGAGGAAAGATTAAGATCTGTTAGGAAGTGTAGGCAACTTGTGCTTCAACATTATGAGTGCAGATGCCTTCAGATAGTAATGAAGCTGACCTGCATGTCCAATCCCAACAGATCATCAGACAGTTACTTTTGATAACTCGTTGGATTCTCTAACAGGTCCATGTCCAGAAGACTTTATTTTTCTAAACCAAGAAGCATAGGAATGTACCCTAGTACTATGTGGTATGGATGAGAAAGGATAGAAAAATTTAAAGTACATCATTCATAAGATTTGTGATAAGTTTTGTAACAGCTGTGTAATAGAGTGGAAAATTATATTCCTGTAATTTAGTAACACTGGTGTGTCTATTAGTAAATTAGAGTATTAGTTGATTTATTAGTTGGTAATATTTTGCTTAATCAATAAAAGTTGTAGTCTTCCAAGTCAATTACATCTCAAGCTTGCAGACCAAATGAGTAGAGTTGGACTCATTAAGTAACAGTGACCTCCAGCCAAAAGAGAAGGGGGCAGTAGATTATGGAACAATTTCAACATATTCCCCTAGGGAATGCTAAAAAGGCCCGTTTTCTTCAGGATTTGTCAGGGAGCATTTTCCGGGATCTGTTGATTATGGATGCTGGTAAAAGCCAGGAAGAGGAATATGGTGAAAGCTGCAAAGTAGGCAGTGCTTGGACCAAGAGGAGTTTTTCAAAGAAGAGAAGGAGAGAATGTAAAAGTTAGAGAACGTGAAGAGCAGCAACACAGTACTTAGCAATGAGCAAAGGCACATAGCAGAACATGCAGTTGGATAAGAAAGAGACCAGAATGCTGATGTTTGGAAAAACTGTTCACATGGGAAAAACACACACAGGAGATGGAAAGCAGAACAATAGAGGAAGGGTGGGAATAAAACAGCATGAAGATGAACATAGACCAAATTAATGTAAAGGAGTATTGAAGGTTTATTCATTCATACCAAAGCAAATAAGAAACTTGAAATCACAATTTGAAATATTTTTTTTCAAAGACTTGCTAAAATTAAGTAGCTTTCACATCTGACAGTATTTTGTTTGAGGTTGAACAAGACTGATGTTTTCTCATTTTCAAAGGCATAGAACCTTTTGACTCAGCATGGCATGTTGCAGGAGAAGTGTGCAGTCTTACTTTACACAGTGTTTTTTTTCAGAGCAGTGGGTCTCCCGAGTGTGGGCAGTCACTCTTATGAGCTTATGTTCAGATCTGGGTAGATAAAATGCCAGGTCTCTTAGTGCTCACCTTGGGCTGTCTTCCTGAAGCTTCTTAACTGTACTGCTTGATTTATTTTGCTATATCACTGTAGACAGCAACAACTGAATTTCCTTTATGTTAAAGTAAAGATACAATAACAATAATATTTTATGTTGTTATTCTGGCTTTCACTGGTGTAACTGAAATCTGAATTTGTCCCTCTTTTTTGAAATGAATAAGGGTAATGACAAAATGTCAACTAATGGAAAATATCTAAAGACTAAAAGGAGCATTATATAGAAGGCAGTAAAAGGGCTTTCCCTCTGGTGTCAGGACAAGTTCAGTTCCACTCCAGCACAAAGCTACATTTTAAGCACATACAAGCCTGCTAGTGTTCGGGATGTAATGGCTGCTTTTGAAAGTTTCTTTTTCATTTCCATTTTATGAACTGTGCCATAACTGGGATCAAAGCAATTAGTTGTATGTTCTTCAGTAGTTTTTGAAGAGATTTTCAGACAGTACGCAGGCCTATTATAGCAAGTCTCAGAACTGTTCTTTGCCCTGTACAGCTACCGCAGCAGCGACAAAGGAACAAATAGTAAATAAAAATGGATCCAGGGCAGAAAGCAGTTGAAGAGGGAGATTCAGAGCTAATGGGAGTTTTTTTAATCTCATCATAGAATCACAGAACCATAGAATAACCAGGTTGGAAGAGACCCACCGGATCATCAAGTCCAACCATTCCTATCAAACACTAAACCATGCCCCTCAGCACAGACCCCTTCATAAAACTGAAGTTTGCCAATGTAGAAATCTTAATGTATCTTCCCTAGTTTTCAGATGTTTTGCAGCCATTCTTTCACTAATTCAGCAAGTAGTAAGGTAATTTAAAGCCAAGTTTCAAGTTTTCCTTCTGTTCATTTCTTGCAGCAGAAATGGTTATAAAGGTGCTGTTGTTCCCTAATAAACAAAGAACTTAGCATTTTTTTTTCAGTCAGGATAGTGCTTTCCACCCTACAGATAAGTGTTACCCTCAGTGATGCCAATGTTGTCATTGTACCAGTGAGGTCTCTAGAGGATTCTGTTCTGCTCTCCACTGAGCATACTTAACTTATGTTCTTATTCAGATCAGCCTAAATCTGATTACTTTCATGGAGTGAAGCAGAGTTGCATAAATCATTAGAGAAAGGAATCTAATAGCTATAATTTATGCTTAATTTCGTTTACAGAAAAGTCCTATCAGAAATATGGAGAACCAGCAAGCCTGGTGATTTTAACCACTTCATTTTCTTTGTCTTCTACCTAAATACTTCATCTGAATGTTGATACCAGAGAATAAGCTTTTATAGAAGAACTGTAAAACTGCATTGACTCTAAGAAAACAGTCTATTGTTTCTGGTTGCTTTCATTTTCTGCACGAGCGATGCATTCACAATCAACTGCCAATGGGGACTGTAGGTAGCCAGAATAGGGAGTTAAGATGTCAATTCCTTTTGACTTTTCCTCAGTCTGTAGGAAATAGTAAACTGTAGTCAAATAAACATATTAGTACTGAATGTAGTTAATTGAACAATCTCTTTAATTGATTGTTACCAAAATGAAAACTTACTAGAGATGTAAAGTGTTAGGTTGTCCTAGGTGTTGTTGATCCTTATAGACCACTAGGAAAAATATGTACTTTGTTCTGAAAGGAGCAAGGGCTATATCACATTTCAGGGGTTGCACATTGAAGCAACAGCTTGAATGTGCTGTCTGTAAGAATAATTTCTATGGCTCAGTACAGGAACCTCCTGCAGCAGATAAGATTGCTTTCTGTCAGCTGTCTTACATGATGTGACCTGTGCATTTAATATTCTCTGTATTACAAACATTGATTTCAGGCTGTTATGTTAGGTTCATTTTTTTCTCATTACACCAACAAATGCGAAGTAAAGAGCAGACCAATAAGGTCATTTTCCAAGTTACATTTTATTAGGAAGTTATAATAATTTCAAAACAAAACCTTGTACACAAACACGTAAAATCTTAAAAATTAACAATCTATGTGAGTTCAGTTTCTTATTAATATAAACTCAAGGCATCTGTGGTTGTATAAATGGTAAGTACATTCTCTGTGAGTGTACAAACTGATTTATTAAAAATCCCCAAACTTGTATGCCAGGAAACATATAGCTTGAAAGAGTTTAATTTTGTATAAATTCTAAATGCCAGCAGCTTACAGTGAATTATACTGGAACATTTAAAGTGAGTTTGTTATTGGCCAGAACAACAAATGTATTTGTTTTAGTAAAAGAGTACAAACCCACAAAAATTGCCAGCAGAGTGTTATGTTTCCCAGAGAGATTTGTCATTGTGAATAATTGCACTTAACCTGTAGGCTATTACTAGCAGCTAATAGTATTTATCATTGCGAAGTATTCATTGTTTCCTTAACAAAAATCCATTCTGTGCCCAACATTCACTGAATGCAGATTTAAGGCAACACAATACTGTATTTTAATTGTGCACCTTTACTTTCCTTTTTTACCTATATAGCAGAAAGGTTAGGGAAAAAAAAAAAAAGCACTTTAAACTGAATGATCTGTGCTGATACCTCATGCAAAAGAGAAAAAATATAAACCAAAACACTCTAAGAAGCCCTGAGTCAATAATTTCATTGCAAAGGCAAGGAACATGAGTGCTGAGTTCTTCCTATACATGGCGCATATTCAAATCAGTCCAGTATTTATTTAAAACATATTTTAAAATAGGCAGTTCGTGCAGTTTCTCACATACCATTCTTCTGCATGCTTTATTCGTTTCAGCAAACTACATTTAATATTCAATTTCATTTAAACTGTCAGGATAGCCTGATGAGAACTGAATGTCTTCCATTTCTAGAATATAAAAAGGGAGAAACGCTGTAATTATTTGTATTTTCATCATTCATAAGAATGTGCATGACAGTCTAATTAACATGCTGGATTTAAATGAGACTGCCATACAGCTTTAAAAAAGTGTTATAGCATCTTTACTAGATGAGGTTCTGAGGATGGTCCTGCACCTTATTAGAAAACAAGAATTCTCCACTAGCCCAGCAGCATGATACTAAATTTAGATCCATTCAGTGGAGATTCAAGGGAAGAAATATCACCTGCCTAATTAAAAAACACTGTGAATACTAAGTGTCTTCTGAGAGAAACAAAGTATGTTTAAACTTACCTAAGCAGGGTCCTGCCTGGAAAAGAATATCATCGATAGCAGTATCACTTCTCACTGATACACCGCGAATAGCCTCAAAAATAATCTGTAAACATAAGACACATATTTTCATGAATCCCATAGGAGGAAGAACTGAAAGAAATAATACCTATGCAGCCTATTCAAGGATCTGGCCTGTTCTGAAAGCTTGCTTCTGGGACAGAAACACCTCTATTCCATCAGTGGATTGACGGACCTTGTCAGAGACTGGGTTTGTGCTGTGCCAAAGGAAGCCAGTTTATTCTTATTATTTGTTAAGAAATTACTGTGTGTGTTACAGACCACTGATAAATCTTCTCTAGTGATATAGCATTTCTATCTCACTTTTCAGCCCAAATGTGTTGCTGTGTATTGTCCATATGCAAGCAAGACTGAGGGGAAAAAACAGCTTTACAATATTGTGTTGTGGTCTTACTGATGAAGCTAAACTTGCTTTTCAGTAAAACTTGGTTGTTTTTTCTTTAATTAATTTCCAGGCTCTTAAGGCAAAGTGATAAACCTTCACCACCTCTGGTTAGTGATTGGTGCAGTTTTGTGCCCAGTGCTGTTTCAGTCAATAGCAGTTTCAGCTTTCTCTTTGATAGAGGCTTTGTCTTCAGCAATACTGCAATGATGGAACTCTTGGAACCAAAGGCAGAGCTCTGGCTTTGCATCTTAGAATCATTTAAGTTGGAAAGAACCTTTAAGATCATCAAGTCCAACTGCAAACCTAACACTGCCAAGTCCACCACTAGACCACATCCCTACGGACCACATCTGCACATCTTAAAATACCTCCTGGGATGGTGACTCAACCACTTCCCTGGGCAGTCTGTTCCAACACCTGACAAACCTTCTGGTGAAGATATTTTTCCTAATATCCAATCTGAACCTCCTGTGATGCAGCTTGAGACCATTTCCTCTTCTCCTGTCGCTTGTTACTTGCCTCACTACAACCTTCTTTCAAGTAGGTATAGAAAGTAATAAAGTCTCCCCTTAGCGTCCATTTCCACAGCCTAAACAACTCCAGTTCCCTCAGATACTCCTCACAGGACTTGTGCTCCAGACCCTTCACCACCTTCGTTGTCCAAAACTGAAAACAGTAGTTGAGGTGTTGCCTCACCAACACCAGGTACAGGGGGATGATCCTTTCCCTAGTCCTCTGGCCACACAAGCTAGGATGCCATTGGTCTTATGGGATATCTGGGCACAATGCTGGCTTATATTCAGCTGGTTGTTGACCAAATCATCCTTTGCCTTTGGTGCCACCTTCAAGAAGCAGTCATTTTATCACAACTTAGTGGTTACATCAAATCTAGACAGGACTTTAGACAGCTGAAGAAAAAGAAATTGCACAAAGGATCTAAATAAAAAATGCCACTACTGACAAGAAATGATGGGAGAACAGCACTTCAATACTCCAAAATATTAATTTTGAATTAATGAACTGTTTTCTTACCTGCAACCTATTAATCTGTTTAATGATTCCTTCCCTGCCTTCATTTGTAAGAAATCATGCGTTACTTCAGCTTGTTCAGGTGTCCATCCAATTCTATTTAAATTTCAACGTTTTAATTCTTTTATACAACTCGAAACTTGGATTCTAGCACATAGTTCAGTTCAACATTCCCATTTGACTGCTTTTTGTTTCTTTTTTCTTACCTGGTAGCTTCTGTCACTTTCATATTCTATCACTCCCCTTAGCCATGAGATACTTTGTTCCCCTGTCCTCCTCCACAAAGGAATCTCTTCATCATCACCTTCCTTTTTCAGATAAACACTTAACAATCCAGTCCCCGCTCCATACATGTGATAGAAAAATGTCAAGCACTGTTTTCCAGAGGTTCCTCTTAGTGATCTTGAAACCAGATATGCTCTCTGTCCGTAGACCATGTTGGATGCTTCTATGTACATGTAGTATCCTAAAAAACATATACAATCAAATGTTAGCTAAGTAGAATACATATTCTCAGCATATTAATTATGCTCAACATGCTGATTATATAAAAAACTATATCTGAAACTATTTTGATAAAGATTTTTATGCTGCTGTTGTGATTTAAGCTAAAGCAGAATCAGTTTTCTGACCTCAGCTAAGTCTCATTTAGGTAACCTAATTTTCTGAAAGCTAACTGCATGTTTTTCAGACAGTGTTTGTCTCTGCAAGTGTCAACATGGGGCACTGGTGTGCAGAATGGCTATTGTTTATATTTATTCCTATAGAAACCAAGGCAATCCGTGAGCTGGTGGAAAGACAAAGAGGCAAAAAAGGGGCAGACAGGATAGGTGACCCAAAACTGACCAACAGAGAATTCCATCCCATACACATCATACTCGGTATAAAACTGAGAGATTATGAGGGTCAGTTTCTTTTCTTTTATGGCTTACATCCAGTAAGGATCTTGTGCATCTGTTTGCCCCTCACCCCAGAACTGTGCATTCCTGAATCCAGTTCCTAGCCTCAGACCCTCATTTCTACTCTGCAGCATTTATGGTGACAAATAGCAGTTGAGGGCTGGCAGTGTGATTTAATATATTTGTATATATTTTATTGCTTCTTATTATTACTCTTATTATTACCATAGTTGTTATAATTATTATTTCATGAAAGCTTTAGTTTTAGTTTCCAACCCACAAGTCTTTTTCCTGTCATTTCCCTTCCCTGGGGTGGGGGATGAGGGAACTGGGAGTCCAGCTGCTCTGTTTTAGTTACTGAAATTGGCTGGGCTGTGGCTAAACCATGACAGCTATAGACTATTATATCTGTGAACTGTAATATCTGTGATATTGTAATCATTGTGTAGTGTAGTAAAGGTAATGTTTGGGAGTGCTAATATAAGAACATTTAAAGACCTGTTTGTTTTTGATTAAATACTTAGCATCAGTCTCAGATCTCTGAATACTTAGTGATCTACATAAATTGAAATTAGGTCTAAAGTCAGTTTCTGCCTTATAAATTACAAAAATGGTGCAAACAGCTTTTCTTAAGCAAGAAACTCTTCACTGTTGCTCCTACTTGTTATCCTTGGAAACACAGGATCTAGCATACAGAGTATATGAAAGAGGAAAAATGAAATATGTTATCTAGGGAACAACTAGGGGAAAAAAATTCAAACAAATCTGAATGTTGAATCCATTTATGGAGCTGAGTTTGGTTACCCAGCAAAACAACCAGCAACTTTAGTGTGATGTAGTCCTTTTGGATTACATTCGTAGAAAAAGAAGGGTCTGCCAGACAACACAGAAATGGTCAACACATACCGCTCTGGAAATGTCACCCACATTTCAAAACAAAAATTCTCAAATGAACTTTAAAAAGCTCTTTTAAACTTTTTTAAAAAAACTTCTCCATTAGGAAAAATTATCTCTTCTTTTAAAGCTGGTGATGACATTTCTAGCTGGTGCAGAAGAACTGGACAGCACGGGTAACACAGACTTACAGATAGTATGTTATCTAATTCAGTTTAATCTCATTTAATTTTTAACGGAAAAGGGAAAAGAATTTCAACATTCCCTTTTGAAAGTCACTCCACACTACAAAAGTATCATTATTGGGAAAATGGTCTTGATTTGTACATAGCTTACATTTTCCACTTAGATAACTTAGCCAATAGATCTGGCCAGAATATACCGAGATTTATAAGTAATGCTTCTTGTTTTTATCTCCAAACATGTAGGACGAGTTTTAAGATTTAAGAATGTTGGAAGGCTGTTTATGTTTCTAGCCAGAATCAGTACTGTTCAGAATTAACAATGGAAGAACATAATTTCTTGGTGATCTGAAATTTTAAGGCAAAGAGAAGCATTCCCATCTGCATTCTCAATTCAACATGCAGGATTTTGGCCAAATAGTCCTACACCATGAATTTACATTTCTAGTCTGTTTCCGTACCCTCCTCAGGATGCAGCTATTTCAAAAATTTCACCAGGAAGCAAGCAAGGAGCAATTTACTGAACTTGAAAGAAGCCATCTTTTTAGATAAAGAGATCAGAAACAACAACAAAAAATAATGCTATCTTATTAACTAGAAGCATTTGTTATTTTGTTAACAAGAAACAAAACAGTTTTCCAAAGTAACTTGAAATAAACTTGCACAGAGCGAGATTTCATATGCACAGCTGAAATAACTGTGCTTCATAATACTTAACATGGTTTGCACTCAATCATAGTTGACAGAATAATAATAGCTTTTGGTAAGCTTTTTGAATAGGCCATCTGTTTTTGTAATCCAGCTACAATTTTTAACAGACTGGATAGATGGCTACCATGAGTAAACCAGCTTGTCAGCAGCTGGTTGAACAAATGCTAACCACTCTGAAAGAGGGCACATCTAAAGGCCCAAAAAGCCTTTTGAAAACCCTGTAAACATTTCAGGTTCACAAGCCTTAGGGCAATTTCATCCATTATACTGAAGCCAGAGGAGCTGCTACTGAGGTCCTCTTCTGCAGAAACACGAGGATCCAAAATGGTGACACACTTCTTCATTTCCAAAAGTCACCAGATACTGCCCCTGGTGTGGGGACAATTCTGATCCAGTTTTCTGTATGCTTGCTTATGCTAATCAGATCCCACTTACCTAAATAATTGAAATTGAACAAGTGGTGTTATGGAGCAGATTTTCCAGACAAAAGGTCTGTGGGACTTCTTCTATTATTCATGTTTTCTTCTAAGTTTGAACAGGAAGGTGTTGATGCAGAAAAGCCCCCACTCACTTGTTTGCCTTTTAGTTTCAGGGAATATTCACATAAACAAGGGGTTTGGAAGGTGGCCTTTCTGCCAAGTCTGGAGAATCATCCTGTCCTTTACTTCTCCCCAAAGAACTTTAGGACATGAAGACCAAATTCCCAGTTGGTCAGCAGATTATTCAGAATATGCATTGCATTCTCAAAACCATCCCCTTACGAAATGCATTTACTTCATTTGATTAACAGCTATTCTGAAAAGAACAGTAAAAACTTTCTCTGTGGTCTAGGTTGTAATTTCAAATTATTTTTTACTAACTATCCATTTCTATTTTGGAACTTCAATGTTGAGCTTAACTCACCTACCCCAGTGGTGTGGTCTCCTTTTGGTCCAGTATAAGAAGTGGGAGTTGGACCCCTCCTCCTGTGCCAGCTCCCACGACCTCTCTTCTTCTGGGTAAACACACACTCATCTTTTTCAAAAGTACACTCTCCAGGATTGGGCAGCAGTACATCTATAAGGAGACGGCATTTTAAAAACTGCAAATATGTTAATATGGAGAGATTATAAAAGCAATGCATTGCATTCACTTACCTGCCAAGAGCATTTAAATCTACCTAGCAGTACTTACAGTAGTCACAGGCTTATAAAAACTTATAAAGCTTATAAAAGCTGGCTTCAAATTGATGTGTGAGATTTAATTTTGTTTTCTTCACAGCTTTGAGGAAATCTGTGCCCTACACTGTCTCACTAACATGTACCAATATTATTTAAAACAGCTCATACAGTTTATTACCATCATAGCTCTTACTCTGCAATGAACTGCATCAGTGTAATTGTCTTCACCACTGTGGCACCCCAAGCAGTTTAGCAAGACCCAGAATGTAAAATGTGCACATTAAATGAGTTTTGCCAAATATTGGAGTTTCTGTGTTCTGAAATCAAACACCACATTTAGCTCTCTTATGTTCCCTTGACAACAGATTCTAATACCACATACAACAGACCACAGAGCTGCAACTACTAGGCTATTTTCATTATTTCAGTTCTATTAGATGATGCAGAAGAGAGAAAGTTGACAATTCAAGTGCTTGCCAGGAAGTTTCTGTCAGGTTTTCTACAAACTTCTATAGTAAGTTTGTAGTTTAGTGAGCTGTTTTCACCTTTTGGAAAGGAGAGAGCCTTGACACCTCACATACTCTGGGGCATTTTGGGGGCATTTTTTTGCTGCCATCAGTGACAATCCCCATATAACTGTACACCCAGATATCGGTTCTGCGTGTTTGTTTCCTTTTCAAATTATTTAGGAAATACAGAACGGCAAAACAGACAACTGTTGGAAATACTTCAGAAAAATAGCATCTCGTTTTATTCACTTGACTTCTCTCTGTTCTATAATGGTTAGCTGCCTGAATGCATGTAATCAAATAAAAAAAGGTCATTAAAAAGTTCTTATTGCATGTGAATATAAATGGCATGGTAGATCAGCCTCATCACCATTTCAAAGGCATGACTTTATTCTGAAAAGGAATGGGATTAGAGATTATGTCTGTCTCAGGAGAATGGTTTCTAGATTAGGATATAATCATTGCCTTGTCAAACCTCAAAAAGCCCCAGAGGAGGGAGTTTGGGTGAATTCAGAGAGGTTAGCCTGTACGCGTCAGAGGGTAACAACTTGTTCAAAAACATCCAGTTCTTCCTGCTACAGGGGAGAGAGTTAAACTCATCTGTCTTCATCAGAGAACTGCAGCTCAGATAAGAGGCTGTGTCCTGGCCTTGCACAACTGTACTTCTGGACTAAAAAGAATGTTGTGTTTTGAAAATATTGCTTTGGGGGCCATTCCTGGTTTTCTAAACACCATTTGAAAACTACTTTCCCTTCCATTAGACTGTTGCTTTTATCGAAGTTGTAATGTCTCAAAAGAACTGCTCACCTGCAACTGCACTGCAGGCAGTGAAATTAATTAGGAGTTAGCTGGTACCCCTGGAAACAAAAACTGGTCCTTGCTGCATATATACTACTGCAAAAATAGGATTTATGCAATACTTACTAGAAAAGGAAAAGAAACCACAGTGGGATGAAGGCAGCTGTAGGCTAGGCTTGGAAAATTAAGACATGCAATGAACTCTTACTAAAAAGGGTAAACAGTTGTTGGACGACAAATATTCATGGTCTTACCAGTAGCCTGACAACTACCCAAGCTCAATGATATATCATCCAGTGCCACAAGTCCACAGTCCCAGAAGCTTTTACACCAGCTGACAAAGACAACCTGCAATACATGAAGTAGGTTTCAGGTATCTAACAAAAGCTGGCACTGTTAAGAGTCTGAAATTTTACAGTTTTCCAAATGCACTAATGATTTTGATATATGCAGAATATAAATGATGAATCCAGATTGTTTTGGCACATACCAATACTGCCAATGACTGAAATATCAAAACCAGTGGGGTTTAGATACATGTTTTCATTCAACAGAAAATATTTTCTCACTTTTAAAGGCAAATTATGTAACTCTATATGTGGTTTCCATTTCATTAGGTGAGTATGTATTTTTAAGTGTATAAGAAGACATGACTCACAGAGGGTCTTGCCGTTTTCCCCCTCTCCAAAACTAACATGAACAGCGCAAATGTCCTCAGCTATCTTATCCTTACAACCAAGAGGTGTCATCCATGGAAAAATGAATTTGAAACAGTGATGGGCAAGAGAAATGGCCATGGTAAAAAACATGGAAAAACAGAGATGAGATGAAACTACTGCATAAAATTAAGTTATTCAGAAATTACACAATGCCATGATAGCGTAGAGCAAGAGACTGGAAAAACTCAGCATCGTTCACTGTGTCGATTTGGGTTTCTGAGATTAAGTCTAGTGTCCAGGATGTTTTATTTGGCTACGCATTAATTCTGTCATGGAAAATGCAAGTTGCTCATAGGATGACAAAAAACATAGAAAAACCGAATAAGATTCCCAGCTGCCCTTCTCCCAAGGTTGACACAAATCTGTTTGAATTACAGAAGACAGAATTAGCTTTATTCTGAGAAAATACTGTTGGCGGTTTTATTTGCCTAGCTACTGCACACCATCTGTTTGACCATGGGGTTATGACCATTATTTGGAAGGAGCATTTCAAAACAATTCCTTTGTGATGAGGTCTGAACTAGTGACTGGAGACAAATGAGTGTCACTTCTTAAAGTTTAATATCCTGGAACAACTGTAAACACCTTAGTTACATATTTGAGGTAAAATGCTGACTAACAGTTCCATGTGGGTACAAAAGGGTTGCTAAAAGTTGTCCATACATTATTTAATATGTCCTTTTTTAACAGGCTCAGTAATGCTTCCAATATAGTCATTATATTGGATTTTGCTGGATTGCTTTGCTATGTAGTATTCATTTATCCATCTGCTTCTAGAACAGGATGGGACATAACTACACTAACCTTTGAAGCATGCTGGTTTATTCTGCCCAGGACGGAGCCATTTTCAAAAACACTTTCCAGTAGTACCAGACCTGGTAACAGTAATAATCTGATCTGTACACCATCACAGGGGTGGACTTGAGAAGTGCCCCTGCATAGCAAGCACAACTACTCAGTGTATAGTGGCCTAAAAATGACTTTTTTTTTTGTTTTTTTTAAGCCTGTAGAACTTCTCTCCTAACCCTAAGATTTAACAGGAAAAAATGAGCATACTTTCTAAGCTCATTGTCAAGAAACATGCACAATCTATTAAAAAATGTTAGCATCTCTTGGAATAAAGAATACAATTAATATTGATGTTAGGTGGATATCATTCACCAGATTTAATAAATGCATTCTGGTGAACATTTGTAATAAACCAAAGGCATATTATAGTCCTAAACACAAGAATCTTCAGAAACCACACATGAGAGGGTGAGGTCAGTCCTCATTTCTGAAACAACTTTTCCATACTCTGAAATTGTGTTCTAAGTGATGTTTTCCTATTGACATCACTGGGAACAGGATCAAGGTCCTTACCATTAAATCGCAGTAACTTCTTCCACCCAAGGTATGTAATTACCCATTGGATCCTGTAGAAAACCCTCTATTTCAAAAGCATCGCAACAATAACTGTTGGTCTCTCAAAGGCCATTGACCCAGCAGCCTTTGTACAATGAAAGGATTGATCTGTTTCAGTGTCACTTGTAAACCTGTTCTGTACGTTTAGCATTACTAATTCTCCACTTGCTTTTTTGGTGTTGGGTAACATGCTGCCATGAGAAGACTTTATAACTACACTGGGATGAGTAGGGGAGCTTGTGCTTGGGAATGAGGAGTTTCCAATATTAACTATAGCAAATGTACTGAAATTGTTAATTGTCCCCTCGGCTTATTTTATTATATTCTTGATGTAGTTTTAAGCAATGGGGAAGAACATATTTTCATTCACAGGTCAAATTTATTCACTGCTCTTTTGTCCTAAATGCCCTTTTTTATCATACAGGGACGTTTTTGACTATTGAACTTTACCTACCAAAATTGTGTCAGTTTGGATTTACTCAGTTACTCATCTTCACCCTAAATCAGAACTCTGGATCCTTCCTACACTCTCGGAAAGGGCTAATGCTTTACATTTGTTCTTGTTTTAATGAAAATATTTCCTAGGTGAGTTCTTCAAAAAGAAATGCTTATGAAGTTATTTTATGCGCTGGAGAAAAGAACAGGCGGATCTTTGTTCTCAACTCACACTTTCTTCATAAAACAACTTAGATGAACAATATACTAATTGTTTCAAACTAGTAACAAATCTTGCTGGACTTGAATGCTATCTTGGAAGCTAAATTATAAACATTATCAGATGCAAACAGCTGTTGCCTGTGTTACTGAAAAATAAAAAGCATTTTCCTCTCATGTCTCTTTTTGTTCCAATAATCAGAAACAGCCAGGGCATTAGTTTCCTTCCAAGTTACTGTTCCAATTCCTGTAAGCTGGCTTGTTTATTTTCCAGTGCTTAATTGATGTTTTTGACTCGTAGCCTCAGAGTATCAATAATCAGTTCTTAGCATTTGTACTGTATTGTACCAGTAATAACCAATGCCAGATGAGAACAGCTGGTAGTGCAAGCAGATTTTCTCTTCTCCCATGGCATGTTGTTGGGTTGTGCTGTGGACAGGAGTGAGGTAGAAAGGACTTCTTGTCCTTAGCCCTGTGCATCTCTACAGGTAGATGCGGGTTAAAGGGTATGCATATGAAGTTTACCTGATTTTGGAGAAGAAAGAGTAAGCTTTGCAGTTGGGTACCTCTATCAAGAAGAGTAAGGAAGGACTAATGGAGAAGCTTGTAAAAGGAGGTTTGGAGAGAGTATCCAGCTCTGAGAACAACAGAAGAGAAGATGACTCCTGGATCCCTACAGGTTCTGTGTTATTTGCTTTCCTATTTGTTTATCCTAGAAAATACAGCTTTTGCTCAATTAGAGAGCCAGACCAGCCAAACATAAGAAAAACTGTGACAGCAGCCAAATCTTGTGAGTTAAAATCAAGCTATGCCTCTGCAGCAAATTAATGTACCTAATTACATCCTAGTGAATATGCCTAGGTTTAAACTACATATTGAATATCAGTGTAGACACAAAACTAAGTCTATTACTTAGACACACATTTAGGTTCAGTTTCTTAAAGGAGAAAATCAGTTATGGTGGAGTTTGAGGTAGGATTTTGTGAGAAGCAACTGTTATGATTTCTATACAGTGACACAAAACTGTGAAACCAAAAATATTGTGAGCCCCAGAAACGAAAGTCTGACATGACACAAAGAAGCAATCAAGATGCTTTCACAAAACAGGGAGTCTGACTTTTCAGTCAGTTACTCTAGTAAAAGTGTAAGCCAGGAAGCAATCACTGGCATGGAGAATAGCAGAGCCAGTCTGTTCCTCTGAGGGCTGTTTGATAAAAATGTTATGAGAGTAGCCTGGATTACTTGTCACTAGTTTAATTAAATGAGATTTTAAATAGCTCGTTTTTCTTTGGCTTAAACAGTCAGAAACTCATTTATCAAGAGTGCAAGTAAGCTATTAAATCAAAATTAGAATGTGTACAAGCTTCTGCCATATAATATAAATTAATTTGAAATGGCATTCGTAAGGCAAATTCAGTTTCTTGCCATGTAAATGTTACACTGAGTTTCTGCAGGAAAATAATAGATTGTAAAATCTTCTGCATAAATAACTGGATAACATTAGTAATAAGCTTGTGACATTTGAAGAAATTGTTGAAAATCTGTCCTATCCAAGGGCAAATGGGTTGCAGAAACAAACAAAGAGAACCATAAACCTAACAGAACTATGTAGGGCTACAGGCTGTTAATACTACACCTATATTCACTAGATTACACTGTCCAGTAGAGAATACTGCCTGCACAAAAGTGTATAGAGGACACCAGTATCTTCAGCTGTCCCACAGAGACAGTTTTCCTGAAATCTGCTGTTATGACTCCATTCTCTTTTCATGCCTGTAGACTGAGGAGTCTTGTCAGACAATGAGGCATCATAACAATACTAAGTACCCAGAACAAAAATTGAGCAATGTCATTTAAGTATCACAAATACCAAGAGGAGGTATGTAATACTTCTTGCAACACATCCACTTGCTTAGCTTTGGTGAAGATGCAGACCACTTAGGTGGCCCTTTCTAACCTGAATGAATTTTGCTGTTTTCAATATGGCATTTCCATAACCATATGCCAAACACCACAGACAGCAGAGCACACATTTTGCAAACAGTATTTACAGGCCCTAATGTTCTTATTTTAATTAGGCATTTCCAGTGGCTGTTCTTTAAGAAATTTCTTGGTTTAGAGGTGAGAGAAGGAAGGCTAGAAAGGCCATATTATAAAACTGCAGCTCATTCCAACCTCTGTAGGATGCACACCTTATCAAAGCAAGACTGATCAAAGGTTGTGTCAGAACAGTACCAAAAAGCTCAGTTATTTAACACAAGTGAGGTTGTTTGAGAGGAGGAGGAGAAGGAAGAGGAGATGAGGACTATGATGTCTGCCCTCTTCCACTTGATACCTGACCGGAGAATTGTGTCATTTATACTAGTGATTGGTGACTACAGGGATCTAGGACTTCATCATATAGACAGGATTGCTTTAGATATTTACCTTTGACTTGGTGGACAACTGGGAGACACAGATGTCTCCGGAGCAAAAAGAAACCCTGTAGTATTTTAACATTCACCATCATCACAGTGATGATGTGAGAACAAAGGTCCAAAGATCCTCACATCACAGCTCAGGAAGGCAGATGGGTAATAACGGATGTGCAAGGAAAACAGAACAAGAAACAAAATCAACCATAAAGCCAGTTGTACCATTATATTACATTCAGACTGAAGAAAGTTGAAGAACTTGTTGAACTGGATGTCACACCAGTATTTATGGTCACCGTGAGGCCTATTTTCTGTGTATTTGCCTAATCCCTTTTAAAATAGATGTACTGATATGGCCTCCACAGCTTCCCACACGAAAAAATTCAGTGTTTAGTCATTCTCAAAAAAGTCTTCCCTTTTATTTGTTTTAAAACATGTAAATATTGAAGAGAAACACTCAGTCACTTGATTTTGCTTTCTCACAACCACAAGTAAAATTTGTTACAAAGGATGGGTGAAAACAAACAGATGAACTCAAAGAAAGCAAGAGAGGGAAAAAACCCCATCAGAGATGAAGGACAGATTTGAAAGAATGAAAACTCAAGGATTGCTGCCACAACTACTCTGATGGAAGTAGGGTGGACTGTTATGACGCCACCTACCTTTCTGAGGATTTAGTTTTGATCTCTGTGGGAGGTATTCAAGCACATACACCATATGTGAATTTTTCTTCCAGTTAGCTCTGACATTTAACTGCCATGTATTGGCCTGAAAAATTAGTTTCAGTACATTCGATCAGACCAAAAAAAATCTATGTATTTCAGACTCAGATTTTTATGAAGCCCTTTATGAGGCTTATATAACAAAACATGGATGGTAGTTTTTTTGGTTTTTTAAAATTTCTTCCTTCTCACATTTATTCCCTGAGCACTACAGAGTATAAAAGCAATATTGTATGTGTATAGGATAATCGGTACTTATATTAGCTAAAAGAGAGCATCTCAAGTACAAATTGAGAAATCACTGTTTCAAATTTCCTGCCTTCTCACTAGCATTATATAGCATATATATTTGCAGTACGCATAAATATATGTATATTTATAAACATTTATGACTTGCTTAGCTGGGTCATACCCACCTGACCTTTTAAATCTGGTAGTTTCTAAGTGTCATATTAAAGCCTGATGGCTAGGTTCACATCATTTCCTCCTCACAGAACTCAGGCCAACAATCTGTGCCAGACTGCAGTTAGCTAATTCAAAAAGAACTTGCAAAAAACACTACACAAACCAAGAGGTGAAAATCTGAGCCTTTTTATTGTCCTGATGCAAGCAAATAAGTTGTAAAAATTAAAACAAATCAGATGGATATTATTTTCAAAGCCTTGGGAGTACCATTCATAGCAGAAGAAAAAATAAGGCTATATGTAACCAGGTATTTTAGAATGATTGCTTTCTGGCTGCAAAATCCTTATGACCTTCAGGACTCCCTGGCCAAAACAGCATAACAACTGCCTCACTGACCTTACTGGCCATTAAGGAACTGCCAGGAGACTGTTTACTGTTGCCATAGGCATCAACCCAATCTACAAGTCACACCCAGTAACCAAGAAGTTCATCAGGCAAACTACTGTGCGTGCCTACAAGTTCTTAGCATCCAAGTCTAGAACGTGATGTTATCTCAGAAAATAATTTGATAAGCACATCAACCATCACATTTGTATTAGAGGAAAGGTGGTAGTCCTATCTTACTATGAGGCCCCATCACTCCCTTAAAAGACTGTTTTTTACTTGCTTATAACATTGCCAAGATGCAATGATTTCAGCTCAGATTTTCCATGCTGGGTCCTTGCTTTAAGCTTGTTTTGGAAGATTCATGTCAAAACAGTTCCATCATTTCTGAGAACAAGGCTAAGAAAAAAGGTTTTATTTTGCCCATTTAAAAAATTCTTTGAAAGGCTTGGGTACTCCTAGGCTTTGGAGTAGAAGCATGAAACGTGTCAGGGTTTGGTCTTTGTGCCAGAACTGTGCTTTCTGTCAAGTCATTAGTATTTTTAAAACTAAAATTTGTAGGACAAGCAGTGCAAGCAGACTATGACACGGGCAGGATTAGAGGGGAAAAAAAATTCAACTGTCCAGAGCCAGGAGGAAGATGGGGAATTGCAGGTTTGCTACCTATAGAGCAAGACAAATAAGAGAAAGATGCATCAGTGAGGAGGCAAGAGACACAAGGACAGGTCGGAGGAGACAGAACAAGAGAGGTCAAGCTTGAATATGGCCACTGAAATGAGGGTTCCTTGTCAGCTATTTCACTAGGTCTTAGGCAGACACATCTTTACAGATAACTAACCTAAGTGCTTATACAGTGCCACACAGTGCTCCTTCAATTCCTTCTGTTGGCTTAGAAAAGAAGAAAGCAACAAAATAAAGCATGAAAGTACTAAGGTTGAAAAGGTAGGCATGAGATTGCAAGGAAAAGCCAGAATCAGGTTCACTGTGCCACTTTATTCGAGCCTACCTTGTGAATATTACAAGCAGACATCCAGTAACTACACCAGGCTTTAACCCATGGCTTGTGGCAAGCAGATACACACTTAAACAAAACATATCTTGATATACTTTTCCATATTGACATGCTTCAGAACTTCACCCATTGTTTTCCATGTACTATTTGTCTAACGAAAACTTTATACTGATGGTGTATGTACTTACACAGCCATCATAAAAACCATAAAACCGTTAAGCAAAGTTCAGCACATCATAGCTTGTGCATGGTTTATTATGTGCCAGTGGCATCTACTACATATGCAATACTGCAACAAAACCCCTCTTCTAAACCTCACTTAATCTTCCAATCCAAGAAAAAAGAGAATGTAGAAAGTAAGTTTAAACCAAGGCTAAGGCAGAACTTGACATCTCCCCTTCTCCCCAGATAGAGTTACCTGGCTAAGGGATGTCTGAATTACGATACATTGAACATATGCTGCGTTCTCTGAGGTCCACTAATTTTTTTTTTTCTGATATTTAAGGAATACCCTCTCAACAGAAACATTTTGCAACTTTGCCTCCTTTGGAAAGAGGGCTTTCCCATCACAAGATCTGAAGGAACCACTGAAAGTTTTTGAGAATTGCCAGAGGCCAACAAACACTCCTGCTGCAGAGCAGTTTCTTCCCTCCTGCAGACTTTCAGGCTCAGTAGCAGCATGAATATTGCCCTGACTTCCTTATTCTCCTCTGCCCTGTTGTCCCCATCTGTTATTGCCTACAGACAGATTAGTATCTACAGACACAAAAGCTGCAATTCACTAAAATTTTTCCATTCCCAGGAAATTTCTTCACAAGTGTTTTAGATATACACTAATTTCTAGGAAAATATAAACTTGTTCCTCATAAATTCATATTGGAAAAATTTTCCATGTAAATGTTAGATGCTAAAAAAGATGCAACTTCCAAGGCCATAAATAATTTTTAACTGTCATGCTAAGCTGTCATCACTACTAATACAGTGTATTCTTCTACACAAGCTACTGAACCTTTTAGAAGTAATAAAGAAATACATAAACAGGAGATAGCAGGAAAATGTTATAGGCTTGCCTCGTTAACCAATATCATTCATGATTTAAAAAAAAAAAAAGTAAAATACTTTTCTGTGAATATTTTGGAATGATACTGAGAGACTTTTCTATCATGCAGTTGTTGGGCAGTAATAAAATTACCTTTTTTTTCTGTATCAGAATTAGAAATTCTACTAGGTTTCGTGCACAAAAAATATGTACATAAAAATCTCATAGATTCTTTAAGGTATCAGATACCTGATAGAAAACACTAGCAGACAGTTAGGACCAAAATTTTCAGCATAAATTTCACTTTTAATACAGTTATTTAGTTTTTGGAGGGGGAAATTTTTCTCTTACACTATACTTACTTTGAGAAAAAAAACACTTGGGGATTTTTTCCAAGAAAAGCTAATAACTACTGAAATTTTAAAAAATCCTTTGTAGTGGAGAAAATGCTCAGGATGTCTGTCTATAATTTAGAAATACCTGAGTTACAAGATAAACTCCCATACAGATGTTCACAGTACTATCACACTCTAAAAAAAAAAAAAAAGCTGGATTTATCTCAGTATCATGAAGTACCAATCTATCTTGTCCTCCTCAGATGACTCACAGGTAGTAGAAACCTTTTACGGAAATCAGAATAACCACAGAAGTAGAGCCTATGATAAACTGGCATAAAAGTCAGTCTTTGTAAAAAGAAAGGAGATAAAGAATAACAGCAACATAAGGACTTACTCAGGAGATGTTGTGCAATATTATGTTATTCTTATTAACTTGATGAGATAACAAAGTGACCTCTCCAGTCAGACACTGCAAATATTTTAGCTCCATTGTTCTAAATTACACTGACTTCTAGTTTCATATTTAAACCCAGTAGATGAGTTTAGGGAAGTAGAATCAGCTCCTCATTTTGACCCGAGTTTACCAGTACTGACTTTTGAGATTAATTAAAATCTGTACCAGAGTAAGGTGATGCAAATAATACAGGAAACAAACAAACAAAAACGAGTGAACATGGAGCCAGCTGAGAAAGCAAGACATAAATGGCTCTTAATATAGCTCATCAAGTGAAATCTCCACAGATACTGTGACTAGATTTGAGAACATTAGTGCAATGGTGCCCTGTTTCTGGTATGAAGCCCCTTTACTGGGGCTCCCATAGGAGCCAGGCTGTGAAGAAATACTCTATTTCTCACTGTACTGCCTGAGGAACTTTATTTCACTTTGCAAGTATAGCTCACTTAGGAGTAATCCTAGGATTAAAAGGCAAGGAAAATCTCCATCCAGAATTCACCAGATTTGAAAAGTTGGGTCTTACCTTACAAGGCATAGGCTTTTTGAAGGAGATTTCAGCTAGAGTCCAAACTCCTTTTGGAGAGTCCAAGACAGACCAGATTTTCTCTTGAACAACATGATTCTCCTCAAAGAGATAAACAGCAAGAGTACCACTCATTTTGAAAAAACCATATAAGGCATAATAAAAACGCAGACAAAACTGCAAGTTTCCTGGCAAGGTTGGGCCATACAGACGTCCAATATACCCAGGCTGTGATGTAAACTTTGTGTTCGCCAACAAGTAATAACCTGCAAGACAGTGCAATTATTGAGCATTTCTAGTAGGCAATTAGCACAGCTGAACTGCTATTAAAGGAGCTTCTGTTATTGCATCAGACTTTGGTTTTAAATACAGTTTCTACTAGCAGGAGACAGATTATCATGCTGTTTGAAGGGAAATAAGATTTTTCCTACAAGCATCCTAGTTACTTCAGACTAAACTTGGCACATGACTGGGTTACCAGAAATAAGTACTTTTCAAATTTACAATGAAAAATTCTCTGGCCTCACTGGTTTACCAGAATGAAGGATTGGGCAACAAGGACTATTATTCCAAGTATAAAGAGATGAGACATTAGCACATATACTTAAGAACCATGAATACTCTACACAGAGATGTGCGAGTTTCAGAACTTATTAGCAGGCCTTTCACTATGTGGCCTCACCACACAACATGTCACAGTTTTCTCTTTAAAATGCCAGCTATGCTAAGTCTAGAAGAGTTAAAAGCCCACCATTCCTCTATATTACAAGCAATCCGTTAATCTACTATTATATTTGCTTGCTTATTTTTGTGGAATCATCCCTTCAGTGACTACAGATCAGTAAAGATACTCTCGATACAGCCTACTGACTATTTGATAGGTGACCTTCTCCCCTTACATGTGGGGAGGCACAGCTGGAGTCCCAGCTAGGACAGACTGGTGTATACTGATTTTTAATGGCAGGAAGTTTCAGTGAGGTAATCTAACCAGTGTGCTGATGATATTATTTAACAGAGTGAACAATGATGCAACAGGTTAACTTTTACATCCAGTTTGACTCTTCTAGTGAAAAGGAGTTCGATTTACCAAACCCGGTAGTGTGATCTCCGGTTCTATACACGTTACGCTTCACTTTCACTCTGCTCCATCCTGGCCCATCTTTGTGATCCTGGTAAAAATTACACAGATCTTCCTCAAAATTGCAGCCTGCCTCAGAAGGATTGAAAGGAGCTCCTAAAAGACAGACGCATACATTCTGTTAGGAAGAGCACAGTATTATAAGCATAGCTATTTGAAGCAAAAGTATGCAAAACTATACTTCCGCATCTTTCTTTGCATTATGGAAGACAAGCACATGCAAAGATGAAACAAATATATAGTGCAAAGTCATAATGGTATCAAACTATCAATTTTCTGTCACAAGGTGTTATTTTCATATATTTCTGCTCCAGCCAGGAGGAAGGCTCCTACACAGTCCCTGTGAAGTATAAATAATTACAAATATAATTTTAAAAATACTCCTCCTTCAGGAGATGATGTACAAGGACATTCAGACCATTTGTTTCCATCTTCCTCCTTCATTCAAAAGATACTCTAACAAAATCAGTGTGAGAGTGCACAGGTCTGGGTGTATGGGTGTCATACTTTCATTTCAATTTCCAGCATCAATATTTAGTATTCTTTGAAGGAGTAGTGTTTTAAAAAACCTTTTGCAGTCATGTATAATGTGCATGCATATGTGTACTGTAAGTCAAATAGCTTTTGGTTTGTGTACATACCACTTCACGGTTACTGACCTTTCGGCCTATGCCTCACTCATTTCAGCGCTACAACAAAGAAGGCTGCACTATTTATAGTGAGGCTAATTAAAAGCTAAGCCAAGGTCTTCAGCCTTGCTGATGGCTCTCTCTTGACCTGTCATATGAACTTCAAGGGTCAGGATTTGCTTTAGTCTGAAAAAATCCCTTTGGTGAAAGGTGCTTTTACGTAAAACATTTCTACTTCTTTAAAAGCCTCATCAGTCACATGTAACAGTTGCTGGGGGAAGGAGGGGTCCAGCTCGAAGTCACAATGCAATTTTTGGCTATGTGAGGAATCAGAACCCTGCGAGCATTTCTCTACAGCAGTACACACAACCATTCTGCAGGGAGGCTAAAAGGGGCTTCCCAGCAGGGGCAAGGACACTGGCAATCAGGTTTAGGAAAAGTAAAATTCTGGCACTGGAGAGGTGCCTGTGATCTTCTCAATCTCAAATAAGCTGGATCTAAGTACTGCCCATGTGTCTGCATCTGCCTACCAGGAAAAAGGGGGCAGCTCTGGCCTCCCCTCTGCTGCTTTCACAGCTAAAGAAAATGCAGTTGGAGCATTATCAGCTCTATGCAGCATTAAAGATTCAACCTTTGTGAGCAAGTTTAATATTCCGCTACCTTTTCCCTCTGTTTAGCTAACATTGAGACACTTGTTGACCATAACATCCAGAAAAATAAGTAAAAAATTTCATGGTGTTACGTATGCTGCTATGGCTGATTACAAGGAGAATGAAGATCTCTTGCTTTTTAACACCTCCACTTGAAACAACTGAAGATGGAACAGGAGGTAAATCTGAAGGATTAACCGGCTTTGTTGTAGTTCAATAAAATATAAACCAAACTATTGGCATTCATTTCTCTAACAGAAAAAACCACCAACATTGCAAAACTGGAGTTAGTTGACAAAATTCTAGCTGAATCTACCAAATTTACTGGTCAGAGTAGATCTGAACTTGGGCCATGACAGCATGACTAAGTCAGGGTTGGGGCAGAAAATACTATAAAATTTATTCTACAATGCAACATACATAAGCAACCTGAAAATTAAAATGGAAACCACAGATTAGCATACAACTTCAATCTATGGCATATTGCTAGCATAACTGAGGATTTTTGCTGCAAAACAAAGCAAGAGCAAAGCAGGCATTGAGGAGTTAATGAAACAACTAGATTTAATCAGCCAAGAGTCATTGATTAATACCACATCTGGTATTTACCTCCTGTTGATACTTGAGAAATGCAGGTAAAGCTAGCAGAGACTCCAAGTAGATTAAAAAGGACATAAAATATCTTTTTTCTTGATCATTTAAAAACATCAGCTAAAAATTCAAACTTGGCATGCAAGAATGGATGAGCTCAGTGGAAAACCACTTACTTTCGACTGTTGCTTAGTGCTACAATAAAGCCCAAACAACCAGTATGCAGCTACTTAAGAGGCTGCATTCACAAACGACAAAGCCTTTCATCTCAAGTGCCTCTACAGCAGAGGTCATGTGGATTCATCTGACTACTGCTGCTGTGTAAACCTAATAAAATCCTGTGAGACACGCCAACCTCTGTGATAAATAATACCTTCAGACAAATGAAGACAGGAAGGCAAGGCTTACATTTTGGTTCTGAAGAACACCTCAGGGCAAGCAGCATGGAAGAAGAGATTGCCTACACTGGCAATAATGAAAAGCCCAGGACATTTTCTTCCTCATACAACCACACCTGGGGAAATCCCCCTTTCTTTCTGTAACAGGCATGCAAGTGGTAGCTGTTGAAGAGCAGAGTGATGCAAAAACAGCATTCAGTCCAGTGCTCCAGCTGCAGATCCCTGAGGGAAGGTCTTTGGAGAGGAAGCATTAAAGATCAGTTTCTGGATCAAATAAATGGCATTAGTATTTATCTACTGTTTTGTTGCCAGGAGGTAGAGGAGCCAAACGGTGCTGGTCAGTTGACAAGGCTGCATCTGCACATCACTACAAAATATTGCAAGTATTGACAGTTCAAAGTGGCAAAGCAAAGGGGGAAAACAAGGAAGGCAAGTAGTAATGAGAACTCATACCTGTCTGATTGCTGCAATAAACTGGAGAGAAAGAAATATCATCAAGAGCAACATAACCTTCCTTGGCACTATTGAAAGCAACTTCAAATATTACCTGGAAATGATAATCACTTGTTATTCATCTACAACATACACAACAATAATTTCGGTACACATCTTCATATTACAGAATTCTGATTGGATGTCCCAGGCAGACTCCAGGATTCCTCAGACAGTACTGAAGGTATAAATTAAATATAAATTACATTATATTACTTATTAGGGACATAAATTAGAGCCTAACCCTGGCACCAGATCTTGCCCAGGTAAGGTCAAGGAAAAATCAAGGTGAACACTCTTCTGACACTCTACCATGCATCAGTTTTAAAGATGCAGTAAGGCTACTGTCATGATACCATACAAAGCCAGTATTAAAAGCAAACTATGTGGATTACTCTGCTGTCATGATATTAATTTTACTGTTTTCTCTAAACATCCTCAGACACTGAAACTCATGCCTTGGTATAAGCTGGCAGGGAAAATTTCCTTTAATAAAAATAGTTAAGAACAAAACCAGAAAAGCTATTGCTGTGTTTTGTTTATCACAGAAATCAAACAATGTTTGTACTGAGCCATTCCCAAGAGACATAATTTCCTCAAGTAAGTGAAGGACAGTCCATAACTCTTGAGGAAGTGTCTTAAAGTTTCTTTTAAGTATCAAAGCTCTGATTCATCAAAGGCATGACTCACAAGGAAACCCCAGGGACAAAACAAGGACATAAAGACAAATGCTTCCAGAATGAGATCCTATTCAGTGAAAGCAACGCCTGTGAAGTTTTGTCTAGGGATGTGAGCCAAACGAGGGGAGCTGTGAAAGAATCCTAAGCAGTCTCTTTACAATTTCTTTACCTCCATGGGGTATGGCGCATGGAAATCAACTTCTGCTAGTGCCCAGTCTGCACTCACTGCACTGTCTGCTTTCCAGATCTCTTCGTAAAAGCCACTCATGTCTCTCAAGTAAACAGTAAAGACAATGCTACTCTCCTGCTTAAGTTGATAATAAAAAGATAAGCAGCCAGACATTGGGGCCATGGTCTTTGGTGAAATTAGCTGGGCCACTTCCTGAAAATGTTTGACGTAAACTGAGTCCACATACATGTAGTGACCTAGAAGCATAAAAGAAACCTGGTATTAGGACATTGTTTAAAGGACACCAGTTGCAAGACGTATCAGATGGGCAGGGACTAGACATGTATTTCTATTATGTGGACTATGATGATTAATTCCTAGGAAACCTTTGTAATTCTAAGATCTTTTTTATTTTCCTCCTACATACAATCCAGAATGGTTTGGCTAAAATACCACTGGCAAAACCAGTCAGTCTCAGCTCTTTCTCATGTCTTTATTCAAGACCTTTATACTGAAGAAAGTAATAAACTCTGAATTTTGTGAGCCATTCATAAATGGAAAAATATATTACAACTGACTAAGTACCCTACCTCCCAACAGATCAGTGTAGCACTTAGTCTTTTTCCAAGTCCAACTTTTACTAAGGCAACCCAAATAAATTAACTATAAGCCATGTGTTTCCTTATGTTTTACTCAGCAGTTCATAAGATTTATCAAATGAATTGGCAATCACCTTTATTCTGCACATTTCACTACTTGTATAATTTCCTCAATCTATTTGGTTTCTAGATGTCTTATCTTTATTGAATAGACTGGGGTTATTTTTTTTGTAAAATCCTTAAAAAGACTTTTGGGAGATGTTAATAAAAACAATAAATAATAAAATAATAAAATGCATTACAGATGAGTAGACTCCCTCCCCCTAAATAGCAACTATGATCTGTGGGGTTTTCAAAGGGTATCACTTCTTAGACTTTGATTTTGGGAGAGCTATCCCAGTTTAAGCAGAACATATCCAGGAATATGCTGTGCACCTGTAGTTTTAATTCTTCTACACTTCTGGAGATACAGCAACAATCAGTACCAGTTGATAAACATAAAAAAGGTTCTTCACAGAAAACTTTGAGGTGAAAGAAGTGTCAAACTGACAGGGTACTTCAGCATGTTGTTAGTTTTGTATCTACACTATGACATTACCTAACTACTAGTGTTCTCAGACCTGGAGATGTCACTTGTTGCTTCTCTCCAGTTGAAGGAGATGAAAGGACTTGCTTAGTAGTGGGCTTTTTCCAGCCTTCCCAATGCCAGGGGACTGCTAATACTTCAGCGGTACTTGCCTAAGAAGTTCTGGTGAGTGGTACTTGCCTAAGAAGCACTGATGAGACCACACCTCGAATCCTGTGTTCATTTCTGGGCCCCTCACCACAAGAAGGATGTTGAGGCTCTGGAGCAACAGGCCGAGCGGCTGAGAGAGCTGGGGTTGTTTAGCCTGGAGAAGAGGAGGCTGAGAGGAGACCTCATTGCTCTCTATAACTACCTGAGGAGAGGTTGTAGAGAGGAAGGTAATGGCCTCTTCTCCTAAGTGACAGGGGAGCAGACGAGAGGGAATGGCCACAAGCTCCACCAGGGGAGATTTAGGCTGGACATTAGGAAAAAATTTTTCACAGAAAGGGTCATTGGGCACTGGAACAGGCTGCCCAGGGAGGTGGTTGATTCACCTTCCCTGGAGGTGTTTAGGGCACGGGTGGATGAGGTGTTAAGGGGCGTGGTTTAGTGTTTGATAGGAATGGTTGGACTCCACCCTACAGCACCTAAATGCTGTAAAAAATCTGATGAACATTTAACTTGCCACAACTTCAACAGCAGGCAGAGGCTCTACCTAGTAAATAAAGTATTGTGATAGGAAACACCGCCAGCTGGCAGGTGTTCTTGTGTTCTTATAGCCACAGTATTTTTTGTTCACACCAAACCCTCACTGCTAACCAACAACTGAGAAGACCTCAAGAAGCCAAAAGTCACAGAAGAGCCTTCATTGTGCAAGAATTGTGCTATGGAGGTACATCACCGGGGGAGGTCATACTTAAGTTCAGAAACATAGAATCATAGAATAACCAGAATCATAGAATAACCATGAAGGACTGGAATGACACTCTGTACTCAACTCATACAATTGTGAATTAAATAAAAAGGCACAGCGGCATGAGTTAAGGAAAGAGGATCAACTCTGTTTTCCATGAAGCGATTCCTTGCACTGTCACAAGCATCACATTTGCTGAGATTCACAGTGTGCTGCAGCAACCAGATCTCCTGACTATCCCCTGCTGCAGTACATCATGCAGCACTACATCAAAGGCTAAGATACTGTGCATCCCTTCTTTATGACTATGTAAAATGTTCTCTCAACAAGGTGGCCAGGATGAGTATTTCGTAACAGGTCAAGTGCTAAAAATCCTTTAAGTCTTCACACTATTCTGCCTCCAACAGACTGTTTTAACCACACCACACCTGACTGAAAAATATAACGCTCCAAAACTGTGTAATTTAAACCAAGATTTCCCAAATATGTTTCAGTACCTTAACTTTCCTACTCAACATTCCCTATAGCCATTGGAAAGAAAAAAACCCTGCCAGATGTATAGAGAAATAGTGCAAGATTTTAAAAAATCATTGTGGCCTATACTTTAAGAATCCACAGAAAGATGAATTTCCCCCCCCCCATCCAAAATTTTATTCTTATTTTCAGCAATTCTAAAGTTTAGCAAAGAGCATAACAACTTTATTATGAAGGTTATGGGAAATTTTATGTGAACTTCTGCAAATTCCCCCATCTTCTTCTAATTCTCTTTTTTCATGTAAGTCACTCTTACCCCATCCAATGCCAGGAGAAAAAGAAGAACTCATATGATAAAGTGTAGTTGTAAGAGTCATTTGTGGGACATAGACTCACATTTTCTAGTACACTTCTGTTTTACATTTGTTGCTTACCCAGTTCACTGTTAAGTGTGTGGTCTTTAGGCAGGATAGACTGAGAATTGCGAATGTTCCCTCCACCAACAAACCAGTTTACATTGGGGTTCCATCGGTTCACGAAGCCACAAAGATGATTTTCTTCAAAGTCACATTCTGCAATTGTAGGTATCATCAGCTCAGTGCATGTTTTTGTTATAGGAAGTGGAAAAGAGGCTATTGCTAAGCACTGGCCTCATTTTACATATGGCAGTACAGATTAATCCTTTATTTACAAAACTGGACACAGCATTTAACAGCTTATAAGAAATGGAAGCAAACCTAGCCACATTTTTTGATAACTTTTTGATAAAATTCTCACTTTCATCCAGTTTAGTCCAAGCTATCTTTTCAATTTTTGGCAATATAGGACTACTTTAATTTAGAACCACATAAAACAGATTTAAAATATACCACTATGAAGTATTCAAAAGTCAGAGCAGAGGTTGTGGAGAAGAGGAACCTGGCCTCTTCTCCCAAGTGACAGGGAACAGGACAAGAGGGAATGGTCTCAAGCTCCAACAGGGGAGGTTCAGGCTTGACATAAGGAAAATCTTTTTCACTGAAAGGGTGGTTAGGCAATGGAACAGTCTGCCCAGGGAGGTGGTTGACTCGCCTTCCCTGGAGGTGTTTAAGGTGCGGGTGGATGAGATACTAAGGGACATGATTTAGAGATTGGTGGGAATGGTTGGACTCGATGATCCGGTGGGTCTCTTCCAACGTGGTGATTCAATGATGCTATGATTCCACTTGCAAATCACTAGTATATCATAGGAATAATGTGACTGCTTTGTTTCCTTTACAGGGCCAACAAATTGTGATAATTCAGTTGGACTCCACCAGAGTCCCCAAAACCACAAAGGTCTCTCAGTCTCCTGGCCACTTAAATTTCTGAACATCATTGGCAGTTTTTGATAAATATCATGAGGAAATAGCAGTAAGTGTAAATAACAACTGAGTTTTGAATCTGCCACTAGCCAGATGTCACTGTAAAAAAACTGGGCACAGGCAGACAGCAGAAATAATTTCACAGCTGTTTCATCTAATATATGCAGCAGTCTAATTTTGCTAAAATATGACACTTGTTCCTGCTTGAACAATAAATAGCTTTAGAATAAATAATTGTATGTGAAACGTCTATATGTAGAGATATATAGATACATATGTCACAGAGGTGGATGAACAAAAACACATCTTAATGTGTGCAGCCTTATATTGAAAAGAATCTATATTGGATATGGCAGCCTATTTTCAATAAGGAAAAAGTTATTGTCTTCTTTCCAAACCAATGCCAATATGGCATTTTTCCTATGCAGAAAATACAGGAGCTGAGCAGACAGTACTTACCAATACAATATCCAGGAGTTATTTTAATTTCAAAAACTGCTATACTGGCAGATTTATCTTGTCCCATTTCGCCTTCCAATACAATCTGTACAATATAAACCAAACTGTAAATTTTAGGGTTTTGGTATTTCCATTATCACCCTGGACATTTAAAAAGGATAAACAGGAGAACAGATTAAATATGCTGGGGGGGGTGTGGGGTGGGGCGCGGGGGCGAGCACTGAGGTGGAGAGGTTGTCATCATCCTTTCAGTCTGGAGAGGTGCTTTTGCTGTAAAACCTTGGTAGAGCGTATTAAAGACAGAGTCATTGCCCTTCCGTGAGGACAGAAAGCATGCTGACAATGAGACATAGCCAGAAACCCCCACACTACAAATAAGCCCATGGGACTCCAGGTTCCCCCGCCGTGGCTATACAGGATGTTGTTGTGAATGATGCCATATAACGGGTTTTGGGTAGAAATACTCTCCTCCCAGCTCCTGACTCCTCCCAGAAAGGCACAGAGGACAAGAACAAGCATGTGCAGATGCAGACCTGGAAAGTCCTGTCTCTGCTGCAGGACACCAGCAGCTCTGCAGATCTGCCACAAGGTGAGGCATCCTCACTGCACGGCTCATTTGGTCGTGCTTTCTCATGAGCTGCACCATATGTTCACTGGGAAGAGCACCGATTGCCTGACTGAAGCCAGCTCTGCTCACTGATTTTAGGGAGAGAGGAGTCAGCTGAGCCCCCAAGGTGAAAGCCATGAAGAGGGCCTTAAGTGGAAACATTCAAAAAACAATCTGTACACCCCAACACATGCACCAAAAAGCCTATGGCATCTTCTAAAATTAGGCTTACCTTGTACTTCTTTGTGCTGTTTTTTAAATCTAAGCTCACTATGAGCCAGCTATCTGAAGGCTCCTTGGCTGACCACAGCAAACGATCAAAACTCTCTCCTTCCTGCCTCAGGTACAGGTTGAGCCTGGCAGGATCAGGTAAAGTCTCTGAAGTAGCTATCTGGTAAATCAGTCTGATACAGCTCCACTCCTCAGAGTACAGCTCAGGGCTCAACAGCACTGCTTTTTCACCCTCATAAGATGTATCCACAGAAATGTAATGCCCTGGGAACAAACACACATCAGAATGATAAATGTCAGAAGATTTGCTTTTGCATCCCTGGAAAATGGTACTTATTTATAAAGCAATGGTTGTTCTGGGGCTAGGTCAGGACATTGAGACCACCATTCATTTATTAAGCAAGTCATTTAACCTTTTGATATCTCACTGTACTTACACAAACATCACTTCATGTGTCTCACAGTAGATTTAATTACAATTTTAAAATTAGTGGAAACTTTTGGAGAAAGATGTTATATCACTGTAGAGCAGATCATTAAGTATTGCCTTCCAGAACTGACAGCTGTAGAAAGAAAATTTGATGTACAAGATAATTTGCACAGACAGCAATATACTGCAGGTTTACTTAGTTATTTTACAAATCAAAACTTTTAAATTTCCTTTTAATAATTTAGTTTTTAAAGCAATACCAAAATACACACTGCTGCCAAAAACTTCTACAGCATTTCTGGTTTCAAAGAAGGAAACTAGAAATCACTCTTAGGGAGTAAAACTAACTTGATCGACTCAGAGGATTCAAAATGTGCTAAATGTAAAGCTACATTTAAACGTACCAGCAGACTCGATGGGATTAGTTCAAAATTACTCTCTGGATCATTATCTTAGGAGCATGGCCTAAAACATAAACTTCTCTATTAAAAAAAAAAAAAAAGCTACAAATGCACAAGGAGGCAAAACAAAACCCCAAAAAACAAATGCCAAAGAAACAAGAAGCAGAAAAAGCAGGCAAAAAAAAAAAAAGTGAAACAGAATTTTGGTCCTGGAGACTTTACTTATAAATCAAAATCATGAGAGTAAAATGGGATACAGGAGTCACAGAGCCCTGGAATGCATTACTGGAAACAAATGAAATAGAGAAAGAATTTTTTTAAAAAACACAACAAAATAACAAAACAAGCTACGACATCCATGTCTGAAACATTATCCCACAGACTATCTGGAAAATTATCCTTCCAAACTAGTAGCAGATAAATACCAATTATCAGCAGCCAGGCTTCAAGCAAGAGTTGCCAGAACTGTCAGGGACTGTGTTTAGTCAGGCCTCCACCCAGCTGCACATCACACCTATCCTCTTTAAACTCCCCAGAGCATAAATTTCTTCTTTAACCTCATTTTACTTGACCACACAGCTCATCCCTGTTTCCACACATATGTAAGCATTTGCGTAACTTGGACACATTGACAGCTGGTCTGACGCTAAATACCTTGCTTGCCTTTGAGGCACGCCATCCCCTCCTAAATCCTGCCTGAATCCTCCAACTCCACCAAGCCTCCCTGGGATTGCTTCCCAGGAGATACTCTATTATTTCAAAAGCATTCTCTTGGATGTGAAAAAAAAAATCATCCACATGAACAGTTACCACCTCCCCAAGGCAAATGGCAGGTAACAGATTTAGTCTACAAGGCTTCCAAAGTCTTCTCCCATACACCCTAGAAAGATGACAGAAGCAACCAGTAGCTCTGGCAACACGTGAGTCCTTAGGCAATGCATGTTACAGCATCCTCCTCCATCTTCTTCCTCTCTCACCTGCAGACATTGAGTACAGCAACCCATACGTATTGTACATTTTCGTTTAACAGATATAAGATAAATGACTGCAACTTACTTAGGCAGTAGATGCAAGCCTAAGTAGTACAAGGGGCTGTGTAAATACAGAAAAGCTGAATTTTCTTTCCCTTTTTAGGGCATGGAATTTTTTTCCCTCTAACCATAATTTCTCTTTATATCTACTGTGTCTGGTTTTAGTCTCCTGGAGGAATATCCAAAATCACTGGTTAAGTACGAGTAACTTGTAACTGCAGCAGCATATGAAAGAAAAATAAACACAGGAATAAATATTTAAAAACAGGTAGTTAATGTGCCTGCCAAATACTTAAATCTGCTGCTAAATAAAATGTGAGTGCATAAAACATCCACTTGCCTACAGATGTCCAGTTAGCTCACAAGAGCTAGAAAGCACAGAATTTATCTGCTAGCATGTGCTAGTCCAAGGTGTGCGTGTCTTTTCACATGCATGGAGGACAGAGGGGAAACATCAATGCTTTATCAGAAGTTGAATGCTTTTCACACACTTGTTTTTAACTAATATAAGTGGCAATATCCAGTTCAGATTAATAGTCTGTGGTTTTAGGCTAGTCTGAATTTGAATCATTTTGCTTACAAATAAACCTGCAATTCACAATCCATGCCTGGCAATTTCAGTTTAGATTTCAGCCCTATTTTTGTATGTACTTCATAAGAAACCCCATAGGAAACAGACTCTTCTTATAATATTCATTTTTTTCCATAAAACATTTACTGTTGACATAGGGAAACACATTCACATGAAGACCTCAAATTACCAGCTATGAGGCTTAAATGGCTGCTTGGCTTTAAGACTTAATTATAAGTAAACTAAGGTTCTCCTATGTAAATAGTGATTTAAAAGAGAAAGAAAACCTCTTAGAACTTCTAGCTGGGATGGTTATATTGCCATAAACTTGACTCTGCATTCTCTGTTTGCTGTACACTTGCTCTGGCTTGGTCTGATTCCCCACTGATTGGGAAGCAAAGAACATCAACTCTCTTTTTAATATTTTTATGATGATGGTTGACTTTTTTAAGAAAAAATAATTTGACCTATTCATTAAGTCTCTAGAAATGGAGTGGTCTCACCCCCAACCTGCTATACACTTCAGTATCTTCTGGAAATTTAAATGTGTGACTGACTCCACTGAAATGAATGGGAGCACTGACGGAGAGATTTATGTGTCAGTTTAAACGCTTTGCTAATCAGGATCAGGGCACCTGGCACTTTGCAGTATCATGCACAGAAAATGCTACGGCTAAACTTCTTCCAAATGAATGCTGGCATTGACTAAATGGCCTTTTTACTAAACTGTATGTCAGTAATAGCAATGACATGTGGCACTGCTGCAGAAAGGTCTCACAATGCAGACTTCAAGGACTGACACAGAGCAATTGTGAGAGCAGATCAATGCAAAGAGAGGGTTCCTTGAAGTAAAGAAGCAGACAACTTTCCACACTTCTTTGTGGGAGTAACAGAATATTTAGCAATCTATGGACAATCTGATGAATGCACAGTGCTGTAGCCTGAAATCTCTCATTAAAAGTGTAACACTTTGCAGCACATTATTTTTCCTCTTCCTCCAAATGTCCAGAGGACTTAATTTATAGCAGTCATTCAACAGTTATCAAGAGAGGAATATTCTTCAAAATCACAGGTAAGCAAAAGAGCAGCAGTCACAAAATGCTAGAACAAGCCTGATGACACAGAAACACTAGCATACAATTTCTGTCTATTACTTGTTCAGGGGAGTAGATGCAGCCCTAAGCTATATAAGGGGCTGTGCAAATACAGGAAAGTTGCACTTTCTTTTCACTTTTAGGGAACGGCATAGGGTTTTGACATTCTAGGGGAAACGCCATACCAGCTTCTTCAGAGATGACAAAAGCCAGGCTGCTAACTGCCTTTGGCTGCTAACAGCTAACAGTTCACTGCTGAAGTCAAACACGTACAGCCAGGAGAAGAGATGGAAGGGGATTCTCTGATGTATATTCCTCACCACTCACTTACTACTTAGGCTGGGAAGTAATGCACTTATTAACCCACATTCCTATAATGACTTTTTACCTACTATGTAACTTTACTGTCTTCTCCTTTACAGTTGAATCAAACTGTGCAGGACCAGGCATGTGTTCATTTTACATTCCTCCACATCTAAGCAAAATACTGAGCCTAGGGGGGATTAGGATCCAGTGTTTCAAACATATCCCTCCTCCAGGCAATTATGCATTGCATCAGGAAGACTCACGAAACAAAACCTTTAAAATCCTTCTGTATGCAAGTCTCTCATCTTGCTGTTCTAATAAGCAGTTCCACACAGTCTCTCAATTACAGTTGGTGAGACCATAACTCTGTGAGTCATTCACCCAAGTTTTCCAAATCTATATTTACTTACATAATACACAACAGTACATCAGTCAGCAGTGATTATATGAATGGTTTAGGGGAAGCGGGGGTTAAGATGATGAATACTATTTTCCCAAGTGCAGAAACAACACTGATTGCTTTCTCCATAAATCACACAAACACGACAAAATGTTAGACAATGGCTAATAAACTAAACTGAATTCTTTTGACAAAATAAAAAAGAACCCAGCAACTGAGATATCTAAAATTATCAGTTAGCTTTTAAATTATATATTTCCTGTGTAAAGATTTGGAAGGGTAAGCACAGACATGTTAGACCCTTTGTGGGATTTATAACTGACACAGCTGTTTGCTTAGTTCAGCAACAGTGCAATTCTACAAGGAAAAAAATGCCTATAAGCAGTGAGCCCTGAGTTAAGCAGGACTAAGGAAATATGAAACAGAAAACGTTTGGGAATTTATACTTGATTAAGCACTCATTTATAAAGAAAACTTACAGTAAATGTCTTAAAGTTACCAGTCACATTTGGCTTTTCTCTGTACTTCACATACACGAACAGGAAGGAATATTACCAGGGCCTCTTAGTTACTTCTCACTGTGGCCATTTGCTGGGAAAGCAAGCCAGCCCAAGCCAAGCCGTGCAGAAGTACTTAGGTGCATAGGAACGACTCTCCTAGCACATACGTTCTTGTTACTCCTCAGTGGTACGTGGACTGAGAAGCAAATCTGAAGGTTAGTCTGCCCAGGGAGGGGGTTGAGTCACCTTCCCTGAAGGGGTTTAAGGGACGGGTGGACGAGGTGCTAAGGGGCACGGTTTAGTGTTTGATGAGAATGGTTGGACTCGTGGATCCCGTGGGTCTCTTCCAACCTGGTGATTCTGTGATTCTGTGAAAAACTGATCTACTGATACTTCCTCTAGAATCAGTGCCTGCATTTTGGGCCATGGCTTTACACACAACAAAGGAGTACATACTTTAGGATGCAAGTCTTCTTGCATCTTCAGGAAAATTTAGTTAAAAGTATGAATGATACACCCAGAGAGATATATTTTGCAAAGGAAGTTTGCACATGGAAGTTACCCCTGCATATACAGGTGAGATTTAGATGAAGGTTCAGAGTTTGAATTAAGAACACAGAAATTCTACCAGCTCATACTTCATATGAGATTTTGGGTGAACTTCAGAAAAGGCTTGTGGGACCAGATTGCAAAGCTTTAGACTCAACACTTTTCATTCAATTTCTTTTCAGTGAAAGGCAAACTTTTCAGCTAAAGCAGACATTTTTTGCTGACCATTTATCTCGAAAAAATAGAACTGTGTGGATCAATATTAAATTTGCCCTATATATGAAAAGTTCTGGTTTTCTGGAAAAAATTCTTCTAATCAGGAACAGTGACCATTAATTTTCATATGACTTTTTGGATGGAAAAGGAGAAGTTGGAGGGGAAAACATTTTTTTTCCAGATGTTCTAGGAAAAGCAAAAAATTACATGAGCAAGTGACTTTTAAATTGGAGGGATAAATTTTTCCCTACAAGTCCATGAAGAAAATAAAGTGAAAGAAATCCCCAAACCAATCAAACACAAAAAAGCCTACACAAATATTTCAGCTGGGCCCACATTTTGTGCTGGGACTACAAAAGCATCTTAAACTACAACTATAGGGGTGATTTTTACTGAGAAGTCAAACACACGCATTCTGGAATGCTTTAATACATTTCAGTCTACAAGTAAAGGGTTGTTATTAGAGCAGGAGATCTTTGCAGAAAGTTTCGGTCCATGCAGCCTTAAAAGCTAGGCAGCATCGGGCTAGCGAGGCTTAGCCCTTGCCGCTGGCTGCAGGCTTCTTCTTGCTGCCTTCATCTGCCTGCAATGGTGCACAGCTTCCCTCCGGGCAGCCTTGGCCACAAAGTCACCAAAACTGATCTGCATCAAGAGCCACCAATATCTCTCGTGTGAGCAATGTCTCTTGGTAGCAGCAGTGCATTCCAGGCAGATGGAGAAAGCATTACCTCTCACCACCACGGCTGGACCCAAGGAGGAGGTCTGTCCACTGCTCGGGCCCCTGTGGAGGTCTCCCTTACACTCCCTACTCAGCCTGATCTGGCAGACAGGGTGCAGCAACAGTGGTCCTCCCTTGCAAGAGTCAATATTAAATCATATCCAGAGTGGTGCCCTGAGTAAAGGTACCTGACCCACAGGGCATAACTGATATTTTCACACCCATGAAGCCACAGATCATTGTTTTTAGTAAGCTGTTAGTTTCACACCAGAAGAACTGCATGGTACACACTGGGGCCAATTAGCATTGTCATCACTGGAAAAAACTTTCTGGTCTTTAAAACTCTTAGTCCTCTCTGTGGTTTCCTAAAAGCAGCTCCGTGAAAATAGCTGATGGATGGAGAAACAGGAGGTGGTCTGGTTTTGTTGCCTGCAATGACTGACATGCACTGCTACTGCAGGAGGCTTTTCTTCCTCTTGTGTCAACAGGGGTAACTCTGGCTGAAAGTTGTGACCTTTCTGTGGCAAAAGCCAGTGGCCCTGCCTGGCTGCTGCCTGATCCCAGTCACTGCCCAGGCAGGGAGGGCACCTGAGGACCCACTACATCTTCCCCTGTGCAACACAGCTTCTTCAGGGGAAACAATGGTGTTTCCAGGCAACTTTCACAAAGGTGAGTAGTATTTGTTGAAAACAAAAGCATTTTGTAGAAAAGCACAGCTCTGAACGATGAACACACAGGCAGTTCACCCAGGTAGTCACGTACTTTACTCCTGCTGGAGGGCCAGCCCAGACAACAGGAGCTCCCTCATATGCCTCTCTCCAGCCTACCTTACTTTATAAACAGTTTCCCTCTGGGAACAGAGGTTTACTGTTTGACCTTTTTTGTTTGCATCGGCCACCAGACCAGGCCAGACAGCTCATGTTTCCCAGCCTGGAGGGATGAATCTTCAAAGGCTCCTTTCCTAGTGGAGGGCTTGGATTAACCACTCTCCTGCCTTCTCCTTTACTTCCCCAGAAAGTTCAGAAATACAGCTGTTAGTAAGTCTGTCAAAACCCATAAATGTAGCACAATTAGCCCTGAAACACTCTGTGACTGTAGCATCTGGTCAAAACTACTACCACATCAGCAATGCCTTCCAGCCTTAATCCATCAGCATGCCTGTGAAAGTCTGGCAAGGGCCCAGCCTGCGCTGCCGTCTTCTGTTTCCAATTTAGAGGAGTTGCTCCACTGCACTGAGGACGCTTGAACTTGTAAGAGCTTCTTGGCAACAGCCAGGTCCTCTTCTTGCTCTGCTTCTTGAAGTCCTAAGATCCTTACATTGTGCATCAATTACACCTGACACAAACATGTGGGTTTGTTTTCTTTCACAATGACCTCATAGATTTTTATATAATTTTTGAATTTTCTTTCTGCTTGTTCCAGCCAACCCATTAGACGCAGTGAGCTGTTGTTCAGACCACTCAGTTCTCCTTTTCACACTGTTCATTACATAATTTTGACAACTTTTTATCTGCTGACACAGAGGCTGCCATGGTCTTCTGCAATATCTCTGTTTTTCCTTACAACAGCTCTTTCAAAAAGCCATCTCTGTGATTTCTGTTAGCTGGTATACTTTACCAGGACATATGTAAGATCTTCTGCCTTAATTTCTGAATCAGAAATAATTCAGAAAGCATTTTCTTTATTTTTTGGCATCCTAAATCAGTTTCCATTGTTCTCACTCCACAGGGAAAATTAAAGATAAAAAAACAAGACAAAGTAGAAATCATCAGGGGTCTATTTGGTCACAATGCTCAACTCTTTCATTGCTAGCTCCATGCCTTTGCTATATAACGTTTATACCAGGATCATGCACCCAGGGAAAGCACTATGGTAGCTTTTCCAGCACAGCTGCCTGTCCTGGCAGAGTGCATTACAGGACAGCTTTCCTTCAGCAAAAGAATATGAAACTTCACTGCCACACTTTTCCCTTGCATTACATTGTCTATTTACTTTGTTCATTGATCTTATCATTTATTTATGCAGATAGACATGGTGTGATGTGGTGCAGTATGCCTGTAACGTATTAAAAGCTCTGACGTGCTGCGCACATCTCAGCATGCCCAAGGCAAACCTACCCATTCAGTCCACACAGCCTTGGGACTTTATTTGAAGAAAAATCCTTCAGATTTGCAACCCAGACTAAACTGCTGGCCTGGACCCCAGAGCAGAACCAACGTGAAGAAGCTGGTGAGCCAGAGCCATGACACAGGGGACTTCTCATTGTGTTTTATGAGAGGGGACTTCTGGGGCCACGTTCCTCCTCAGATCAGAGTGACAAGCGCAGCCACAGAGACTAAGAGTTGGAGAGAAAGAAGAGATACTCCAATCCAACCAACCCTGATTTGGTTGCCAGATGTCAGGATTTCCATTAATCTGGAAGATCATGCTTTTTTGATTCAAATGACTTCTTGGATGACAAACTTCCAACTTGCTCCTAAGGGGTTGAACTAAAAGCCTGTGGCACTCATTGTCTAAGCAAAACTCTGAAGTGAACCTGTACTCAGCCAGGGAAGTCTGAAGAGTCTGGTCACAGCAAACAGTGGCCATGGGATGGAGAGGAGAAGCCAGCTTTGGAGCCAGGGCTCAAGGGTGAGCAGGAACAAAAGTCTGCCCAGCATGACTTGGCTTAGGTGCAAGAGGAAGCACAGTCAGGCAACAACTCTGGATGTGTGTGAGTGTGTATGGACAGACTGAGTCAAAATCCACAAAACTGGAGAACCAGGTTTTTCTATGGTTTATCAAAATAACCCCAGGTCAGACAACTGTAATCTCTAAAACACCTTATCCACATTTTAGGGAATGGAAAGTAGTTGTACAATGAATCCTGAAGTCTACACTTGCCATTTGAGCTTTAAGTATAACATGATGTACCATTGCATTCATTAGTTACTGAATCCAGCCCTGAGCTGTTTGACAATTTTTCATTCAAGTATAATACAGCTTCCTGTCTCTTCCCTGCAAATGAAAAATACCCATGCTCTGTGGCAGAAGACATCTGCCGCAAGGTGAACACAGGAGCTCTGGTCATAACCCTGCTCCTGCAAGGAAGCTCCCTTCCACAGACATGAATGATAATTTATTGGCTGAGTACCCTTACACAGAAACTGTTAAAACAGGCAAAATTAAATGAAAGGTGGATTTCATTGCCTAGAATTCAACCCATCAACGTTGCTCTGATTTTTGGTTTTGTTTTGTTCTTCTCAGTTATTAATCTCTCCTTCATTAGTTGAATGGATAATTTTAATAAAATAAAATGCTACAAATCAAAAGGCAGGAATGAAAGCTTGCTGTTTTTTCCCAGAAATTTGTATGTATTTATTATCCCTGGGATGATTTTCCAGTTTTTACAGGGAACATAGAAAATTGCTCATAGTCTCAAAGCACATTAGAAGCTCCAAAAGTATTTTACTGTAGAGAGGGGCTGGTGCCCTATGACTCCCTCCTCTCAGCCTCAATAGTTGCATCTCTAGCCAGTCAAATTCTTCTTTGTAACTGATTCCAAGTCAGTGAACCACCTTATAAATCTCAATTCATCTCAAGTCATCGTATGTCATCTAGAATATGCACAGGGCTCTAATATATGTCTGGCCCCATCTACTCTTCACATGTCTATCACATCACGGTGGCCTCTCTGCTTCCCCTTGCTAGGCAATGGTCAACAAATGAATTCCTCAGGCACCTCCTTCACATACTTCCCAGCTGCCAAGGGACACTTGTCATGGCAGATGCTCAGACTTTATTCTTAACATAGGCCCCAAATATTTATCTTATTTTTTCCTAGATAACTTTGGAAGTGAAAAGCTACTGAAACTTTTGGCAAATTTAAGCACTTAATGCAGCTTCGTTCCAGTGAATATCCAGTATTATCCTCAGGCATTTGCTTGCAAGGGCATTCAGCATACCCCAGTCAACTTGTAACAGACATTTATCAAGACAGAAATAGCATTTGAGATATAAACTGGTCATTGGAAAAAAAATCTATCAATCTGACCTTGTTAGTTCATGACACTGTTTCCTTCAGGATATCCTTACTTATTCCCATCTCACTGCCAAAGTAAAGATAAGCTGCTTAAAACTTTCCGAAGTATTAGAGTTTATGAGCCCTTATTAGATTTTAGAAGTTGTTATTATTACTATTTCCCATAATGGATCATTAAGACTCTTGGGCCTCATTCTTCTTACTTTACAAATATCCTAAATATCCTAGGGTGATCACACAGATGTTAATGAAATTTAGATAAATCCATAGAACACCATTTAGACTAACTTGCCTTAGTGCCCTCAGGCCACCAAATCTCACCAGATACCTAACAGTACCCACAGCAAGCAGTCCCCTGACAAATGTGCACCCTGATTTATTGCTCAGAATGTAAGCAAAGGACCACAAAAGGTCCTTGCATATCCAACCCTGCATCTTCAGAGCCAGCTGTTCATACCTGACAGTGGTCATAGATTAATGTCCAGGGAAGAACTGAGCGCAGATCAAGCACATTGAGAAACTTGCCCTGTGCCCGCCCAGTCCCTGCTGCCACTTCTCAGTGTGGAGAACTGCTTGAGCTGGTTGTGGTATCAGCTGTATCAACAGATGAGCCCAACTGAGCAGCATGTGCTTTGTATTTGTTTTAAATAAAAATAAACCATGCAGAAAATAAACCCTGCAGAAATAACTTTGCTCTATCTGCCAAGCTTCGTGTGGTCTTTCTAAAAACAGTCCTTAGTCCATTTTTGCTAAGAAAGCCTGTTAGTGTTGTATTTGCCATAAAGAATTGTTCAGAAGCTATTCGAGACAAGGCAAATGCTGGAATGTTTGAAGGTTGTTACATACAGTGTCAACAAACATATTCAGTGATGGTCCCAACATATTTTCTGTGTGCTTACAATTTTCCTAGAACCTTGAGTTCTCTGGTGGAAAAGTATTTTCTGCAAACATGCAGCCTTTCTGGGGAATTAGAGCCAGGAGCTGGCACAGGCCAACGCTTCCATGTGGGGCTCTCTGTCCTTGCCAGCACTGCATACAGACACAGCACGCCTGGCTGGTCACTGCCAGTCACTCACCACTTTCTCTCTGGTGTCAAGAAACAGATTTTCAAGACTGAAATTGTCCCAGTTTCACATGTAACCCTGCAGAGTCAGAAACTTGTGCTGCCTGCAGAGAAACTTAACTTACTGAAGAATTTTGCAGTTGTACTTGCCCCACAAGCATCGGTGAATATCACTGGGATTACAGAGGCAATTAGCTCCTTATTTAAATGCTCACAAGCAATTAGACTAGCCCCACAATCTTCATTTTGAGTTCAGCTTTCACATATACAAGATCCTGCTGCAGGCTGTCTCTTAAAAGTGGAGGTGTAGGACTGTCTTTTCCAGACTCCATTCCTAACAACATTGACAGTTGCTCCGCAATGCACACACAAGAGATATTTGCCATTAAATATGCTACTAGTGCAATCTCCTCTCATGGTCCCCCGCCTCCCTCTTTACTCTGGAGCCAGAGAAAGACTCATTTCCACAGCACAGAGAGGGTGAAACTCCCAGACCTGCTGCTCCTCCTCCACCCCTCAAAAGCTGAGAGCAAATTAGGCCACAAGAACAGCTGCTTGCCAAGTTTTATCTTGGAAAACAACGGAAATATTTATGACCGTTGGGAACTAGGGGAAAAAAAAGACAACTTTTCACTGTGTGATACTGAAAATAATCCTAAGTACTGAGCCAGTATTCCTATAACTATGGTGCTCTGAGGGAGGAAAACACAAGGGCTCACACACCAATATTAAAAAGTGTGCTTTCAAACACCACAGAGGAGCGGATCCACGACAAGAATTTTGATATGCAGAATTGAGGCAAATGTAATTTCACATGATTACTGCAAACCAGATTTTTGCTATATAGATTTTTTTATTATATAAAAAGAGAAATCCTTAAAGAAGGGGGAAAAATCAAAAACATACTTCATGCAAATAATTAACTACATTTTATATAAATTTTTAACATGCAGAAAAGCACGCACAGCTTTAGAGAGCAAGGGATACAGCCTGCATCACAAAGAAAGTAACCAAGCAGGGATATTCATATACGTAGTTATTTCCCTGCATTTAGAAGTGTTCTATTTTCTTTTCTCAACCACAGGATTTTTCTCCCCATGCTGGCTACTTAAAAACCTGCTTTTAAAAAAAAAATCAAAGTCTGCAATAAGTTCACAATTTGCAAATAAATAGATTGTTTCTTTGTTTAGCTTCAGACTCTCAAGATAAAGTATAAGAGTGTTAACAGTCAGGAAACCAGCCTCAAGAAATGTCCATGGTTATCCTCACAACCTCTGTGAAGGAAAATGGTTCTGCTCCTCAGTTGTTTCCCATGAAGCAAACTGTTTCACAAGAATATAGACTGATTCCAGCAGGGGAATTACAAAATGAATTTTAAACATGCATTTCTCATTTCTGTGCCACATGAAGCCCATTTAGAAGCAAATTAAACCCACAGAGCCTTTCTGAAGACAGATCTAACTGGATAGCTAACCTCTGCTCAGCTATTTCATGAGAGAATAAACCTGTAGTTACTTCTTTGTATCTCCCTTAAATTCTGTGTCAGATATAAAACATAGAAAGGAAACTATGAAATGAAAAATGTGTTTAGTCATAGCTTGAGGGACAGACAATAGACCACTGGATAAAAATTATGAACATATGCTAAATTCTCTCTCCTATTAAGCAAAAGCTGTAGCTCCTACCAGACAATAACTATCTGACAAAGAGGTCTGCAAATGTGCATGTCAGTGACAGGCAGAAGGCCCAAACCCCATTGCACCTTAAAGTGACTTTCTCGGAATTTAACATTTGTTCCTAGGTATAAAGGAAATGTGTCAGCTGGCAATCTTATTCAGACAGAAAAGTTGTCCTCTGGTGCAGGATCTGAGGTAGGCATACACATTCCCTACTGACTAATTTTCGCGGTTAAAAGTGATGAAGATACTGCCCATCAAGGACTCCCTACAGAACGTAGCGCATAAGCTTTGCTGTCGCTGATGTGACCTGCACACTACATAAATGCAATCTCTCCTCTCACAATCTCCAGCAGATCCGAAATTCCCAGCATCAACATTTCATTTTTCTTCTAGGCCCATTTTAGCTCTGAAACTGACATCTTCCCTTTCCACAGAAAAAGGTCAAGTAGACATTTGTTGGGACAATGGAACAGTTTAGTAAGTCTTTCTTATTCAAGAGGAACTGTAGGCCACTTTTTAAAGATATTTACCCTTCTTCTAGGAGTACAGCAGTGAGTTCCTCCTTATATCAAAACAAATCTAAGACAAAGCAAACAAGGTATGGTTTGAGAGTGTCTGGTTGACATTGCAATTTACACCTCCTGAAGAAGCAATGATTAAAGAGATTCCTATTGCAGTAATGTAGCTTGAAATTTCAGATAAAATCATACCTCATCTTTTTGAATGCTCTTCCAAAACATCTCAGTCAGAGTTAGGGGCTAAAATTGAGACTCAAGGTGGCCTTTTAATGAAGAGTAATTGAAAGGAAGAAGTACACTTTCTGCTTCAGGACAGCTCATACTTCACTTTTAGTTTGTGTACAATCATATTGTGTATAGTGTTGCCAAAGAATTATAACATATAGAAACCTGGGCAACAGATCATGAAAACAGACAATAATCGTAAGAAGTATGTAAACAAACAGAAAGCAAATTCCACTGCAACCAAACTACATTCATCAGACAGACCTATGGTAGTGTATTTCTGTGCCAGCTATGAAAGAAACTTCCTAGCATAGCTGAATATATCACAAAGATGATCAGAGGGCTGAAGCACCTCTGCTACGAGGACAGACTGAGAGAGTGGGGGTTGTTCAGCTGGGAGAAGTCTCTGGGGAGACCTTACCATGGCCATCCAGTGCCTGAAGGCAGCCTACAAGAAAGCTGGGGAGGGAGTTTTACAAGCGCATGTAGTGATAGGATGAAAGGAACTGGCTTTAAATTGGAGAGGGGAAGATTTAGATTAGGCATTAGGAAGAATTCATCATGAAGAAGGTGGTGAGGCACTGGCACAGTTTGCCCAGGGAAGCTGTGGATGCCCCATCCCTGGAAGCGTTCAAGGCCAGTCTGGATGGGGCCTTGAACAGCCTGATCTGGTGGGAGGTGTTCCTGCCTATGACAGAGGGGTTGGAACTGGATGATCTTTAATGTTCTTTCAAATGCAAACCAATCTATGATTCTATGACTATAACAATGAGGTTCAATGAAATTCAGATCCTGTTCAAAATTACTCAAATGTTAACTATGACATTTAAAAACAGCAGTGATTCGGTAACCTCAGAAGATTCTCAGATATTGAGAACAATCTTTGCTATGGAAAGATGGATTTAATGGATAAGGAACTGGTTGGATGTCTGCATCCAAACAGTTACAGTCAACAAACAGTTCAATGTCCAAATAAACAGAAATAAGTGGTGTCCCTCAGGAGTCTGAACAGAGACCAAGACTGTTTAATTTCTTTAATATCTTTGTCAGTGACACAGACAGTGAGATCAAGTACAACTTCAGCAGTTTTGCAGATGACACCAAGCTCAGTGGTGTAACTCATTTTCTAGAGAGAGGGTATGTCATGCAGAAATCTCTAATGGCTTGAAAAGAGAGCTCTTGCAAACCTCATGAAGTTCAACAGGGCCAAGTGCAAGGTCCTACACTAGCACTGGGGCAATCCCCAGTATGGATACAGACTGTGGAATAAGTGGATTGAGAGCAGCCTCACTGAGAATAATGTCAGAATACTGGTGGATGTAAAACTGGACATGAGCCAGCAACATACACTTGCAGCTGAGAAAGCCCCTCAACTCCACTCTCTTAAGACCCTCACCTAGAATACTGCATGCAGCTCTGGAGTCTCCAGTACAAGACAGACATGGACTCTTTAGAGTGGGTTCAGAGCAGGGCCACAAAAATGATCCAAGGGCTTGAACACCTCTGGTGTTGGTGTTGTTCTGCCTGAAGAACAGCAAGTTCTAGTGAGACTTTACTTTGGCCTAAAAACATTTAAAGAGGGCTTCCAAGAAAGATAAGAGATAGACCTTTTACCAGACTCTGTAGTGACAGGAAAAGGGAAAATAATTTTAAACTGAAAGGGAGTAGCTTTAGCTTGGACATAAAGAAGAATTATTATGAGTGTGGTGAGGCACCGGAACACGTTGCCCAAAGAAGCTGTGAATGCCCCCATCCCTGGAAGTGTTCAAGGCCAGTCTGGACCTCAACTTGTGTAGGATATCCCTGCCCAGGACAGGTGAGTTGGACTAGATGACCTTTAAAGGACCCTTACAAACCAAACTGTTTTGTAATTCTGTGATTCTATACTATTAAGTATGAATGTAATCATGGAATAAGTTGCTGGGATAGAGAAAACAATAATTAGTAAAGAGTACTTAATTGCATTTACCCTTTCAAATCCTATTTATTCATTTAACATTAGAATCACAGAATCATAGAACCATAGAATCAGAATCATAGTATAGTTTGGGCTGGAAGGGACTGTAAAGATCATCTAGTTCCACCCCCTCTGCCATGGACAGGGACATCCCACCAGACCAGGCTGCCCAAGTCCCCATCCAACCTGGCCTTCAACACCTCCAGGGATGGGGCAGCCACATCTTCCTTGGCCAACCTGCGCCAGTGCCTCACCACACTCAGAGTGAAGAAACTCCTCCTTATCACACAGAATCACACAGAATAACCAGGCTGGAAGAGACCCACTGGATCGTCGAGTCCAACCATTCCCACCAATCCCTAAATCGTGCCCCTAAGTACCTCATCCATCCTCACCTTAAACACCTCCAGGGACGGTGACTCAACCACCTCCCTGGGCAGACTGTTCCAATGCCCAATGACCCTTTTCATGAAGAATTTTTTCCTTATCTCAAGCCTAAATCTCCCCTGGTGGAGCTTGAGGCCATTCCCTCTCTTCCTGTCCCCTGTCACTTGAGAGAAGAGGCCAGCACCCTCCTTTCCACAATCTCCCTTCAGGGTTGTAGAGAGTAATAAGGTCTCCCCTCAGCCTCCTCTTCTCCAGGCTAAACAACCCCAGCTCTCTCAGTCGCTCCTCATAAAACTTGTTCTCCAGCCCCTTCACCAGCTTTGTTGCTCTTCTCTGGACTCGCTCCAGAGCCTCAACATCCTTCTTGTGGTGAGGGGCCCAGAACTGAACACAGGATTCAAGGTGCGGTCTCACCAGTGCCGAGTACAGAGGGAGAATAACCTCCCTGGATTTGCTGGTCATGCCGTTTCTGATACAAGCCAAGATGCCGTTGGCCTTTTTGGCCAGCTGGACACACTGCTGGCTCATGTTCAGTCGGCTGTCAACCAGCACCCCCAGGTCCTTCTCCTCCTGGCAGCTTTCCAGCCAGGTTTCTCCTAGTCTGTACCTCTGCTTAGGGTTGTTGTGCCCCAAGTGCAGGACCCGGCATTTGGCCTTGTTAAACCTCATGCCGTTGGTCTCAGCCCAGCAGTCCAGCCTGTTCAGGTTCCTTTGCAGAGCCTCCCTACCCTCCAGCAGATCCACACTTCCACCCAGCTTGGTGTCGTCTGCAAACTTGCTAAGGGAGCACTCGATGCCTTCATCCAGGTCATTGATAAAGACATTGAACAGGACTGGACCCAGCACTGAGCCCTGAGGAACCTCACTTGTCACTGGCCTCCAGCTGGATTTAACTCCATTTACCACCACCCTCTGGGCCCAGTCATTCAACCAGTTTTCCACCCAGGAGAGTGTGCGCCTGTCCAGGCCAGAGGCCGACAGTTTCCGAAGCAGAATGCTGTGAGAAACTGTATCAAAGGCTTTACTAAAGTCCAGGAAGACCATATCTACAGCCTTTCCCTCGTCCAAGAGTTTAGTCACTAGGTCATAGAAGGTGATCAGATTACTCTGGCAAGACCTGCCTTTCATGAACCCGTGTTGACTGGGCCTGATCACCCGGTTCTCTTGCAAGTGCTTCTTGATAGCACTCAGGATCACCTGCTCCATGACTTTCCCCGGTACCGAGGTCAGACTGATTATGTCTAATCTAAATCTGCCCCTCTCCAGTTTATAAACATTGCCCCTAGTCCTATAACCACAAGCCTTTAAGAATAGTCCCTGTCCAGCTTTCTTGTAGCCCCCTGCAGGTACTGGCAGGTTGCTATAAGATCTTCGCAGAGCCTTCTGTTTTCCAGGCTGAACAAGCTGAACTCTCTCTGTCTGTCCTCATATGGGAGGTGCTTCAGCCCTCTGATCATCTTTGTAGCCCTAGTTAGTTGAAAACTAAAATGTGTCAACAGTGAAGAAAACAGCAGTCAATTATTTGGAGTTATACCTGTGTAATCAGTTTTATTTGAACCTGACCAGGGAACAAGTTAATGCCCTCATCTCCAGAAGAGGAGCCTGGAGCTGAACAATGCATCTCACGCTCGTTTCTGACATTTACTGAAGTTGTCACAGAGCAGGTCCATCCTCCCTCACAGGCCACTGCTCTTTGCATATGTGTGCTTGTAGACACTTTACTAACACCAGGCTGCACTATCAGCTACATATGATGAGAAGCAGAAGCATTTGGCATAAGGATTCACTATTTAATGATTTTTATAGTTCTTCTTACTTTCTTGGAAAATTTTAAGGTTTGTTGTTTGGCAGTTCACCTACAAGAAACACTGGAAGAGCTAAATTGGTTGAGAAGTAGAGCCCTGACTCTAGGTTAAGTACAAAAGATTAGTGCATATTGATTCCTATTTGACCTGAACTCCTTCTTCAGCCCCCTTCTCTCAACAGATTTACTGTGGTCTGACTATCTAGTGCCTTCATGAAGTCAGACAGTCTCTGTTGCTCTAGACTCTCATCCATATCCTTGCAGGTTTTTATTTCTTGTAGCCTTTAGGTAGGTCAGTGGAGAACAATGACCACAGCAGCGCTAATGGAAACCCTGCAGTAGATTTCTCATACACTTCATGCAGCCTCCTTAGGATTGTGTCAGCAGAGTCACCAGCAAAATGTAAAGGCCGGCTGTGCAGGTAGAGCCTACAAACATCTCTCTCTCAAAATGATCTTATAGGCTGCCTTCTTCCATTAACTTAGAGGAATACATTATTATAAGGACCCTACAGATTGCTTTTTTTCCCCTCTCAGGGACTTACCTGCTATACAAGACTGGTCATACACAGACAACACTGGTGCTACACAAACTAGGATGGCACAATAACTAAATTAGCCTCAAGAGGGAGGCTTAGCTAGTACAGATGTCCACCAGGCAGTTCCACTGTCTGGCAACTTTCAAAAATTCAGGTTTTCTTCTCTTTCCACAAAATCACTTGAATATATTCAAACTGTGAACTTACATAGAATCTTCCAGTGCTCTGGGCTTCATCTGGAATTCTTCCTCTCTCTCTTAAGTAGCAAACAGAGATACTCAAGTTGACAAGTGTGTGCCACATGCAACCTTGCAGTAAGTGGCTAGGTTACATCTCTTAGCAATACTGAACTAACATGCAAGTTGACTAAACACATAGCAGTGAGATTCCCTTCTAAATGCATAACTAACAGAAAATGCAAGATGGTCTATCAAAAAGAAGAAGCACAAAAGCTAGGCAACTCTGAAAAACCTAAGTAACAGAAAAAGATCTAGCTGACCCGGCATGGGAAAAGACTCTTGGAGTCCTCAGTAAGGAACAATTGATCAGGTAACTCTATTTTTAACAGCAGCTGTGAACTCCAAATTCACAAGTGTGTTTTCATATTAAAAAAACATCAATTACAGCATTTTATTTTTTACCTACATGTGGTGGCACAAGCCTCACATACCACTTGTATTACTTCCATATATGACAACTTCACTGTACAAAGTTGTCTCTTCTTTTTCAAACAAACTACAGTTACTGCCTTAATATTACTCACCAGTTTGACAGTTTAAAATAAGCAGTAGAAGCAGCTATCTTTAGAAAACAATCTGGTATTGGTATAAATCCTTTCCTGTTTCCACTTAAGCACACAAGAACAGACGTGGCTATGAAAGAAATCCCTGGCACAGACTTGTAAACATACTTTATTCCTCACGCTGACAGCCTTTCTAATTGTTTGTGCCCTAGGCTTTACCATGTCCCCAAAGCACATCTCTACAGGGAAAAAAAAAATCAAGTAAATCTGCTTTTCTTAAAAATATTTATTGTTGCTACACTGGGCACACTTTAAAAATCCAAGGATCAGTTTTCATCTGCATATGCATATGTACACTAGCACTACAGGCAACCTTTACCTCCCTTTACAAGGACTTATGAATTTAAACAAACACGAATTAGTTTACACTTAGGAAAACCATAACCATTCATCTTCCACTTACTATGAGGGCTTCAGATTTATTCACAGTTACAGGAGTATATGTCTGCTCAAGCTATGGCTCAAAGCCTGAGCAGTACTAAAAGCTCCCCATTATGTTGCTGCCTGTATTAAATAAATTTTCTACTGAAGTCTTAACAATGGTACCAAACTATGCAGCTTTAAAATAGAAAATTACTCAGTGCAGAGTAGAGGCAAGATATAAAACCAGTGGTATTATCCCAGCTCTTCTACAGATTCCCACTGTTTTTATGCCATAACCATATCAGATAAAATAGTCTATCACCTGACACTTGGGTACAGAGATATGATTTTCCCAGAATGAGATAGTTAGGTCTCAATCTTTTGCACAGGAAGATTGTGTAGTATGGCTTGACATGTGGAAGCGTGTCTCTAAGACCCCTCTCCTCTGGTTCCAACCCCTACTTAAAGCTTCAAGTTTCAAGCTGTGTACCTGCTGCAAATGTGTACCTGTTTAAGGCAGGGAATACTCTTCTCTGTACACTAAACACCTAGGGCATGAGGGAAGGAGAAAAGAAGAGATTTACTATGAACAGACAGTAATAAATGATAAATAAATAATAAATACTGATAATGAATTACAAGTCAGCTTGGAGATGCATGGTATGGGAAACCTAAGCTCTCTATTTATCTAACTGACGCAAGACAGATAGCACAGACATCTACATCTGCTTTGTCAATTGCCTGAACCTATTCTGATAAGCTGAGAACCCAGAGACTATATCCATTTATTCACCTGCCTCCCTGCTGACTCCCCTAAACAATTACTGTCGACTCTGTCATATGGCCATAAATGAACTCGACTCGCTTTGGCAAACAGCTGTGAGACGAGACTTTCGGTCAAGGAAGTTCGTTTGCAGAATGATCTGCTAAGAGTGATTAGATGGAGTAGAACTAGTTTGCTAAAGTGTAAAACATGCAAAACAGCACACAACAAATAAAAGGAGCCTTCAAATGGAAATTACTAAGAAGGTATGAAATTATGAAGAACAGATCCTTCTGCAAAATGCATCAGGTGCACTATGCCTTAGCTTATCTGTTTCCTATGAAATCTTGCAGACATGAGCATTTGAAGACTTTAGCAACACCATAATCAAGCCCCAAAAATAGCAGTGAAGAATAAGGTCTCCATATCTTGCTAACAACAATTAAGGGATCCTTTATGTAACAGAGGCCCTACAACAAAATCTCATTTCTTCTTTTGAATGAGGGTGCAAAGATTTCATATACACATACACATAAAAAGGATTCCGGCATATGCAAATACATGTGACTATTCTGTTTAATTCTTACCTTAAAAAGTACCAGAAATTATCTCCTTCTTCATTGTGGGTGGAGACCTCTCTAAAAGATCACTGCAGCAGGACTTTTCTTAGTTTTCAGTCAAAACCGCGAAGATACTATAGAATCACAGAATGTTGAGGTAGGAAGGGACCTCTAGAGGTCATCTGGTCCAAATACCCCTGCTCACGTCTGGAAGACTTCAGCATATCTCCAAGGAGGAAGACTCAGGCACCTTCCAGACACTCTCAGAGTGAGAAAAGTGTTTCCTGACGTTCAGAGGAAACATCCTGTGTTTCAGGTTGTGCCCACTGCCTGTGCCACAGTGTTCTCTCACTGGGTACCACCGAAGAGACTTAGCTCTGTCTTCTTTACATTCTTCCTGCACATATTCAAATTTATTTATATAAAATCCCCAATATATGTATGAACTTAAGCAAACCAATGGATTTCTGAGCACAGAAAGCATATCAGAGGCAGCTCAAAAAATCCAGAAGCTACCCAAAATTTTCTGGCTGAGATGCTATTATACCCAGTCATAGCAATAAAGCTGTGCCATCCAAGATGTGACAACATCTGAAACAGTAAGTATCAAGCCAGGGAAAATTCAAGATTGTTATTTGTATCTCCTCAAGAAAGTTAGCATTACTTATTTCCAAAGAAAATATGCCACAACCCAAATTATCATTTTGCAAAAAAAAAAAATATGGAACAAAAATTAAGGCAGAACTCATGGGTTTTACCTCTTAAAGGCTCAGTTATGTACACCCTCATGAAGGCAGGACTACTGGGTCCTGGGGGATTTAGTGGAATGTCTCAATAGCCACACAGACACATAAAAATATTTATTCCCCACTCAGCCTTCCCACACTATTTCTCAAATGTATCTTCCCTATACTCTATACAATGAAGAGTCTGTGTTTTCCCTGTGTTAGAAAGCACTTGGACTTATTGCTCCTTTCTGCCCTGCTACTCTCAACCTACGCCGACAAGAATGGATGATTCTTCTGCAACATAACAGAAAGTACTTGGACCACTTCAGTTTACCACAGCCCCCTAAAAACATGGAATGTGCTCCCAAAGGGCCCTCCAGCATTCACAAGTCTTGCGGTACACATGAAGACTTTAACTTGGAAGTAACTTCACCTTACAGCTACTTACATGAATATGGGGCTAGCCTGGATTCTCATAGCCAGGCACCAATCTCATCATCTAACTTGAGTGAACAGATAGCCATAAAATACAAGTGACTAAAATGAAGTTTGCATCCTTTCTATATTTCACCATTCCTTATTCCTGACAGAGTACTCATCCCACCTGCTAATGCTAGTCTTCTTCAATGGACATGTTCATGTAGTTACCGAAAGATGACAAATTATGTTCCAGGATGGGAGAAACATGGCTCAGCAAATATAAAATGGGCCTATGAAAGGAGACGTGTTTTGATTGCAAGATCTACAAATGAATCTGGTAGTAACACTGAACAATTCACCTTACTCATCTGTACATTAGCTGAGGGTTTCTACCACAAGTAAAAAGTGAAGCAGTTCAAGTTTTACTGAAGAAACACGTTTACATAGTTAATCTAAACTTTGCTCCTACATACAGTGCATTAAAATGTGATCTTTATTATTAACAGAGCAGGCAGGATTGCCCAGCTTCCTTACCTTCCAGGCATAGATTTTGCTCCAAAGCTGAACGCAATATAATTTCCCTAGACACACAGAACCTGCTTTGACCTTTGTTCAACCTGAGTGTTGGACAAGGCAATAGTCTTACAGTATTGGTTAATTGTTATGATGTAATGCCAAAAAATTCAAGAATCTGAAAGATGGAGAATGACTTCCTTTGATAACTGTACATGTTACTGCGGTTTTAGGTACAATAGCTCCAATCTCCCCTTCAATTTCTGTAGTTCATCCTGCATTTTTAATATGCAATATGGTTTGTGGCCTGGCAAATTTGAAAAAAAATCATCAAGTCACAACAGAGCCTCCTTAAGGATTTTAATGATTCACTAATTAAAAACCATAAAGACACTGTTTCCTAAAAGACTTTTGCTGATATTTCAAACAGAAATATTATTACTGTGATTCATCGATATTTTCATACTAGGATTCACAAGGTTGTCAGAACAGAGCAAAGTGTAACATGCAGCTCCTACTTTATCAGAAAATACATCTATCTAAAACAACATTCAAATTACAGCCATTTAATTATTCAGCCTACTTGAGTTGTATAAGATACTAGTCTTGAACCATGTTTGCCAAAAGAAATTGCTTTGGAGGAATTGCCGTATACCATACAAGAGACACTCTGTTAACCAAAAAGCCAAAAAGCCTTTTTAAAGTGGCAGGCACTATACTGTTAGGTGAAATTGTAGGCATCTTTCACTTGCTTATCATATGAACAAGGACTATAATAACCAGACATGAGTCTTTGGCTGCCTAGAACCTCAGAGAAGGACAGGGCAAAAGATGCTTACTCTTTCAGATAGCAATAACAAAACATGCTCAAATGATGTAGCAGCTTCTAAGCAACCAAAGAATTATATGAAGTTACATGGCTGACCATGTTGGTGTTTTATCTGATCTTCTGTTGTATTACTGTTACAAAGTAATATTAAAAGAAAGATTCAAGGAAAACTATTCTTTTTTTTTTTTTTTTACCCTTTTTTCAGAGGTAACAGTACTAGGCTTGACCCATTTGACAAATTTAATCAGTCAACTTGTTATAGCATTGCCTGTGCTGCTGTTGCACAAGGTGGCTGGTGATGAAAAAACTCCTTAGACAACCATTTGCAACTGGGCTTGGCTTATTTTTCTAATCAGTTTTCAAAGTCTTACGCTTGATAGCATCCTATATAAGATGACTATTAGGGCATTTTCAGTCTGATTTTGTTACAAGTCTGAACAGTGTGTACCATATGCAAGGTGAACAAGTAAGCTCAACAAAAACTTAAAAGAATAAACATTTCTGAAATGTCTATTGTCACAACAGGACAAGTGTAAACTTATTTTTCCTCACTACAATACTTGACACATCCTCACTCCAAATTTTATATTGAAAATTAAAAGTGCTAAGAATAACTTCCTTTCCCTCCAAAACCTGAACTGGCAAATGACTGGATCTCCTCTTTATTTTCAAGATGATTATGTACATAGTATAATAAGACCAATGACCATGAGGTATTTCATACTGCCTGTCAGCAGTTTTACTGATATAAAGAGTCATGCCATGTAGGCACCCTGAAAATCTTAAAAAGACATTTTAGTTTGATTAATTTAAAAGTCTCATTTTTTTGCAGAAACAGAAAATATTTCTAGCTCTTTTCAGCAGGGAAATTTGCAGCAGACTTCAACAATATTTGAACAGTATGTATCCATCCTGTTTATAATAGAAGCTGAAAATAAATTATTTAACTTCCTATTAATGGAGAACATAACAGTACAAAGCTAGACTGATTTCCTAATCCTGGCCCTATCTATCTCCATCAGAGCCAACCACAGCAGCTGTGATTTTAAATGGCCGGCTAAATCACTCATTTCTGTCTACAACTTAAGAAGCTTATTGCTCTCTACAACTACCTGAAAGGAGATTGTAACAGGTAACTTTTTATGTAAACATGCATCATTTTGACCTGTGAAGCTGCAATATAATTTCTACTAAGTGTGGTTTACTGTGCTGTATCAGTGACAGAGTTGATACAAGGTACTCCACCCTACTAACGAGTTACATACTTTGTTACCTGGAGGAAATTAGTTTTTCTCTAGGGTTATATGCAAGTTACTTGTTTGAGGTTATTTGGCCTTCATCACCACTCACAAGCACTCTTTTGCCCTCCTACAGTTGTTTATTTTTTTTCAGTTTCAAGCAGAAAATTATCTATTTTCAGTTGTTTTCATGCAAAGCAAAGACCAGGCTATTGTCAGGAGGTGCAGGTATATTCAGTAAACGTTAATTTTATAATAGCTGTCCTCCCTCTCTTGTGGCTAGCCTCCACAACTAATGCAGAATGCACTAAAATAGCTTGTTGACCCTCACTGAATAACTAACAGCTGTGTGTGAAAATATACTTCTGAGAATGTTACTGTCCTGTGGAGAAGGAGGAATGCTTTGAAACTCATCTCTCACACAGTGACTCACTGATAACAATTTAGGATTCTTTTGTTCTCCGGCTGCAAATGGAAAGCCATCACAAGTGTCACACATAGGCAGCTGCTTATGAAGGTTTCCATGAATATAATATGCTCTTGGCCATATTTTTTTGCACAAAAATTGCCTCTGCAATTGAGGAAAAATATTCTAATAACCGTAATTTGAGCATAGTTCAATAAAAATGCTATTACCCTGAGGGACAGGACAGAAGTTAAACCTGGGCAAGAAAAATACTAGACTTCCTACTGGTATTAGCAAGACAAAGGATAGGCTGGAACAAGGCTGGATGCTACTCACACATGGTACTGTTTAATTGCTGTTGACAAACTCAAAAATAGACAGCAAGAAGAAATTAGTTGCTAACACAACAGCAGTGGCTGAGAAGTCAAAGTGGAGCATGTAGGACAAATGGCTCCAAAGGTGAAGGAGAAATAAGAACACGAGGGTTGAAATGTACCAGAAGTACCTGAAAGTCAGCCTTTCCCCCCTTCCGCTCTTCCCCTCTACCTTGGGAATGACTAGGAAGGACAGTCATCACTCCAAACAGAATTATTTTGGCCAGGAAGACAAAAATTTTAGTTATCCAGTCAAGGCAAAATAGGTTGTGTGCCAGTTCTGTTGGCTTATACACTCCATCAAATGACATTCAGGGTAGACATGCCAAGGCTACAAGTTTGGGAGACCCAAACCAATAAGCTCCCACGGCAGGCTGTATTTATAAGCTGAAAACCTTGCCACTGAGTATGCATGTGGTATGCCAATCTGGTTCTGCTGCAGACTGGTACAAGCTGGTGAACTGCCCTCTGCTTTGTTCCCAATTATACAGTTATCACGAATATGTGAGACCACTTGTCTCATCTTGGAGTTGTAGAAAGCCAGTGATGTTACATCCTTCTTGCATTTAAAGTTGCTTATTTTCCTGTGTTGAAGATAGATGGAAAGAAAACAGGCTACAGGCATGACTGTCCATCTGCCAGTAGGCAGACATAGCACACATCAGGTTAAGAACTGTGTTTTCTGTGCAAAAAAATCTAGGATCACAAATGATTAGCTGTTTCATTATTCTACATATTACAACCAAATGACGTGACATCCAAGATGAGTGAGCTTAGGTCAAAAAAGGTTAGTTTTAAGTCATATGGCACAGCTGTTAAATACAAGCTATTTAACTGGTATGCAGGCCATGTTTAGATTTTAGATTCCTTAATGCTGCTGCTCTCATGCCTGCCTTATCTGATGCCCTGGGATGGTTGTCCTGTCTCTTGACATTATTTTCCATCTTAAAACCATTTTGAAGCGCAACTCTTAAGTATGTCTCAAAAGGCAAACCTCAGTTTTTTTACACTGTTAGTAATGTTGCTTGCTTACTTGCCTACCATAAACTGTGACCTGAAGGATGCCCATTTTGAGTGTATCACAGAAACAGAGTCAAGGAGTAATGCAGAAAAATGTAGGTACATTTTATAAAGATGAAAATCAGGCTATTTTGTAAATACTTTACAATTTATTAGTCCTGAATTAATTTTTTTTTTTTAACAATGAATGTCCTTTGTAATACTAAAGAAAGTGAAAAAATTATTTTAAAAAATCTCTGAAATGCATACTTGAAGACATGAGATTTGAATTAATACAAATAATTTTAGAAGTAAAGCAATACACAAAATATACATTTAAAGCTGCTAATGATCTTATGAATGCCAGATGTATACAGCCGTGTTAACAACCAGTTATAGCTTTTGCGGTCCAGTGCCACACAGCTCACTGACATGGAAAGTTGCTTGACGACACTCCACAGCGGAGGTGATGGGTACAAAAGCAATAGGTACAGACCCCATTGCTGCTACTACTAAAATAACTCCAAGCCCATCGTAATTAACAGTGCATGGGCACATTTAACAATGGTCACTTCATTTTTGTAACACATTGCTAATAAAAACAATCTCTTAACTATAACTTGCAGTGGTAACAGACAAATTTCTTACCTCATGCTTAAATCCAGACAAATAGGAGCAGCACAGCAAACTCCATTACTGCAATTTGAATCGACAGCCCAAACACTACTTCTATCTCTATTAAAATATCTGCTAAAATCAAGGAAGATTATGATCAAAACATACCTATACACACAGGCACACAAAATGCTGTACAGCATTCTTGGAAAAAATGTAAACATGGTCCAGAATCACAGAAAAGATGTGCCATAGGTATTGTGTCCAATAAAACTTAATCGATAATAATGCTATGAGCATCCTTACAGTCAGATTATGCTGACTCTGTGCTGGATGGGGCTGGGAGGAAAGAAAAAAGGCCAAAATCCAACCCTGCAGAATGGCTGCAACTGACTTAGGGCTGTGTTTCCTACTCACATTTCAGGTGGGTCCACATGCATTTATTTATTACTTTACTCAGTATTACTGCCTATTACATATGGAACCTTCCTTTGTTTTAAGGTATGAAGAAAGAAAGTAATCTTCCACTTGCTGAAGATCACAACACTTAAAAAGCACACGTCCTCTGAAATAAATGCTCAATTTGGTTAAACAAAATCTCAATACATTTTATTAAACCCTATCATACAAAGTTGGACGGTACTTTTAGAATTAGTCAGGTCTTCTCCTTGCAACACATGTGCTGCAAATGTAGAAGTAAATTCCTGTGGAACCTGGCCAGTATGAACCTGCAAAGCTTTATGCTTCACCGTAACTGGTCATGAACTCATGCTAAAAATACCTGTAGGTTTTGATGGTGAGCAACATGGTATTCCAGCTCCTCAGCTACCTCTAAATGCCAGAGTGGTGACGAATATAGATATACTTTCTAAATTTCTCATCCATTACTTCTGTCCAAGAAGTTTGGTCTTTGTCTTATGTTCCATACCTGGATTTTTAAAAATAAATTATCTGTTCAGAGGCATCAAGGATGCGAGAATATTTATGGGAGCATGCCTAAACCTCAAGCATTAAAATGGACCATTGACACCTGGGCTTATGTGTACTAGCAAATTGCTTAATGCTTGCAGATCTTACCACTGGTCGACAGATCACACTCAAGTTCATCAGATTTCAGAATCAGGATTACATGATGATGGCCTTCTCCTGAGCAACAAAATTTTGGTGTTCCTTGTGTAGCTAGTACCTCACGAATACCCACTTAAAGAAGCACAACACATTTGCACGGGATTTCCCAGCTTACACTGAAAACAGAACTGGCACATTAGGAAGCATACTGCCTCAAGCATGATGCTATATTTACTCAGCCTGGACCATGACCTCAGTTGGGCATGCTTCTCAGTCATAGGTAGTAAGCTCCCAATAAATTAATATCCTCAGCTGTTTCCCTATTTTACATTTTCCTTTGCATGGTAATTGTGTGCTAAAAATCATTATAATTCTAAAATGCAAACACCAAGTTAGCAGAGAACTGACTCAAAAAGACACCGTTTAATAGAGCACCTTGATTTAGAGACTTCAAGGTCCTATTCTTGCATTTGTAGCCATGTGAGAGACCTTGTTGCTCACAGAGAGTTTCAGTGAAACAGAAGTTTATGGGAGTTAAGTTCCAGTGGACAGATATTATAGTAAAACATCCATTGTTTCTTGTGTAGTTGGTATTGTACAAGCACCCAGTTCATTAGGGCCTGATTTGCCAATCTTGAGTAAAGTGGTAAAGACTGAAACAGCTATCCATTTCAGCACTGACTATTTTGTTTTAATTTTTTCTTTTTTATTTGACTAAAATGGACTCTAAAATGTCAGTCAATTACAAGTACTGAAACTTCAGCTGAAAAAAATCTTTAAAATTATACAAACGATAAAATTAAGCACACAAAAAATCTCGTGTACCAGAATACTCGAGAGAAGTCAGAGACATTTTAAAAAGCAGCTGAACCTTGGAAACCTAATGGTTTACGTGTCAATGCTTTGCTGTAAACAAAAGCAAGATTTAGCCTGACACTTCCTTTCTGTGCCTGGCCCTTCAGAAGAGATTGGCTTCCTTGGCAACCCAGCAGAAAACTTTCAAGTATGGAGTGGAAATTTCTGGGCAGGATTTTAGTTATATTTACATCATCTTGACATTCTGGCACAGGACCACAAAACTTAAGAGATTTATAAGATGAAAGAACTTGCATTGCAAGTCAGATAATCCCTATAAAAGATTTGTTGTATACAACTTTATATTGCGAATCATATTTTAAAATAATAAAACAATTTTGAAGTAATGCAAAGAGAAGTGGAACAATTCAAAGCTAAGCTGCCACTCCCATCCTTAATTTCCCCTGTTGTCCCAGTAAATTACCACATGGACATACACTGACCTGCAAATACCAGGGCCCAGTGCTGCCAAAAGCAACATGGTTAAACCATATGAAAGAGCAAAAGAGTATCTAAAATTACTGGTTGTGCACACCTGCTACATAGATTTGGATGATCTATGTTCAACTAGATATAGTTACAATTCTATGTATTTCTGAAGAGCCTACTACACTGTGTGCCAAATGTTTGCATGGAACAACTTACTGTGATTAAATACCAGTCTGCAGAAAAAAAGAAAAGGTTTATAATGGAAATGCTGAGAGAGCTATGGCTATTAAGAGAGCTGGTATACCATATGTCCTCCCAGAATATAACAGTTCAGTTACGTATCTTTGGAAAACAAGATCTACAGGAACAGAAGCTGTGTAGCCAAGAGTATGCTTATAGTGACACCTCATAATCAAACTATGACAACCAAAAGTGTTCCATGGGCCAAAAAAAGTAGGCTGCTGCTGATACAAATTTCCCCATTTCTTAAAGCACCACGGCATGGATTTGCAGAACATGATTTACACCCATTTCTGCAGGTATTGCTCCCAGCATCTCACAGTCCCTAGAGGGTGAATCACTACCACTACCATGTTGTTCCCCATTAATCATAAGGAGGAACTGCAGCCGCCAGGACAGGCAGCTTAAGAGGGCATAATGCTAAGAGGCATAGCTGGGAAAGCAAAGATGGTTACTAAATTTTCACTGTTATCATTAAAAATGGAGTAAAATCTAAGTATATTTAAATAAAAAAAACCCCAACAAACAATTATCTTGATCATTACATCCTCAGAGACTTTTCTAAGTTAGCACTCTTCATGCATTCTCAAACCTTAAAGATTAATCTGAAAATTAACAACTAAGGTGACTTAGTCTGCATATGTGAGAACTGGGTACAAATCAGGGAAACAATAAAGTTTCATCATCAAGTAACAAGTGGAATGATAAAACTTTACTGTCCAGTTTTGAATGTAGCACTGCTGAGGGGCAATGAGGAGTGTCTATCTCCTTATACCTGCTCTCACCTCTTCATTATCCCTGGTGCCTGTTTTGTATCTTAAAAACTTTAGAAACACAGTCCCTTTTACTGTGTGAGCACAATTTTCACATTATGAATGACATTGTGGCCAGAACTTAAGAAAACCTAAACTATTTTATTATGCAGCTACAACCACATTGTATTTATTTATGTTTAGTCGATCTGTTCATATTGATTCTGTACAAAACTGAAGCCTGCGCCAAAGAACTTACCAAGTAAGAGTTGCATGGAAATTCTGTAGAGTGACTGGATTTTGTTCTGTCTTGCAAGGGCAGTTACTCTTAGTAAAGCCTGATACAAGCTACGGAAGGACTAATGGTTATGTTTTTCCTATTGAGCTGCAGGTACCACAAGTGGAAAAGTCTTAAGTGAACACGGTGTAAAGGTAGGTTGGATAGCGAGGATTTGTCTCCCGTGATGAAAACGCGTCGGGTTCTAGAGACGAACTCAAAATCTACTTAGAGAACACAATAATGCAGCTTAATCGGAATTCGGCAGATGTGGGGATTTTTTTCTAGGAAAAGGATAGTAGATTTGACAAAAGACACCTTTTCCCTAGAGCAACCGAGAGGAGGAGGAGCAGGAGGGTACGAGGGCATCCTGCAGAAACCCGCGTGGGGAGGGAGACCGGCGGCCCCGCTCGGGGCTCGGCGCGGGCGGAGCGGCTCCTACCTTCGCCGTGCAAAGCCCAGGGCAGATGCGCGTAGTCCCACTCGTAGCCGCAGACGCTGTCCTCGAAGGCGCAGGAGCCGGGGGCGAGCGCGGCGGCGAGGCGCAGGGCTGCAAGGACAAAAGCGAGCCCCGGTCACCGCCCGGCCGCCCCCGGGGGCTGCGGGACGGGGACGGCGCCCGGCTTACCGTGCGCGGCGAGGAGGCAGAGCCGCAGCATCGCGGCGGGCCGGCAGGCGCTGGCGGGGCGGCGGCGGCGCCGAGAGCAGCGCCCCGGGGGGCGGTGGCTGCGGGCACCGGGGCGGCCCGGCCCGGCCCACACCCGGCAGCGGCTACCCGCACCGGGAACCCGCGCTCCTGGAGGCGAGAGAGGAGCAGGAGTTGCCGGCGTGATCCGAGAGCTGCGGCTGGTAGGACTGCAGGGCAGCTCGGGAGGGGACTCCGGGATATCTCCCCTCCAAGCCCTTCCCAGAACACAGCCAGCTCTGATCCCAAGGGCCAGTCCTGTCTGACCAACCTACGGGCTCTCTGTGATGGGGTAACCTCAGCAGTGGACATGGGAAAGTTCGCAGGTGGCACCAAGCTGAGTGGTGCAGTTGCCACACTGGGAGGATGGGATGTCATCCAGAGGGACCTGGACAGTCTGGAGAAGTGGGACTGTGAGAACCTTATGAGGTTCAACAGAGCCAAGTGCAAGGTCCTACACCTGGGATGGGAGACCCCAATTTCAGTACACAGCAGGGGATGATGTGATTGAGAGCTGCCCCACAGAGAAGGACTTGGGGGCGCTGGTTGATGAGAAGCTCCCCATGACACAGCAATGTACGCTCACGGCCCAGAAGGCCAGCCGTATCCTGGGCTGCATCAAAAGAAGTGTGGCCAGCAGGTCAACAGAGGGGATTCTACGCCTCTATTCCTCTCTTGTGAGACCTCACCTGGATTACTATGTCCAGTTCTGGAATCCTCAGCATAAGAAGGATATGGAACTGTTGGAAGGGTTCCAGAGGAGGGCTACAAGGATGATCAGAGGGCTGGAGTACCTCCTGTATGAGGACAGACTGAGAGATGTTTGCTTGTTCAGCCCAGAGAAGAGAAGGCTCCAAGGAAGTATTGTAGGGACCTCCCAGTACCTGAAAGGAGCCTACAGGAAAGCTGGAGAGGGACAGTTTACAAAGGCTTGTAGTGATAGGACTAGGGGGAATTGCCATAAACGGGAGAGGGGCAGATTTAGACTAAAGAAAAGGAAGAATTTCTTCACGATGAGGGTGGTGAGGCACTGGAACAGGTTTCCCAAGGAAGCTGTGGGTGCCCCATCCCTGGAAGTGTTCAAGGCCCAGTTGGATGGGGCCTTGAGCAACCTGATCTAGTGGGACGTGCCCCTGTCCATGGCAGGAGTGTTGGAACTAGATTATCTTTATGGTCCCGTCCAATCAAAACTATTCTATGATCTCACACCAGACTGTTCAGGGCCTTCTGCAGGTCCTGATAACCTCCAAGGCTGGAGATGGTACAGCCTGTCTGGACTCTGGCTCCAGTGCCGGGCTGTTCTTGTGAGTAAAAAGTTTCATTCTTATGAACGGTCCGAACTTCCCCTGTTTTAACTTGTGCTGCTGCTTTCTGCCATGCATCACTACGGAAAGCCCACTATATCCTTCCCATAAATCCCATCAATACTAGGGTTGCTGCTGAGTGCCCCAAAGGTGTCCCTTTACCTGGTTGAATCAGCTCTGGTTTTGTAGCCTGTCCTGGCAGAGCAAAGTCTCCAGCCCCACCATCTCAGTGGCCTCCCTTTGCCTCAGTGTTGCTCCTGTTCTGGATCAGAACTAGAGGCAGTAGCCAAATGGGATCTGATGGTATCCAAGCAGAGGGGACTATCCCTGCCCTACCCTGGCTCTTGAGGACATGTCCGGCTCACACCATCCCAGCACTGCTGGCCCATGTGGCTGCCCAGGTATAAAAGTAGCCCCAACTCAGCTGAGTGCCCACCAGTGCCCAGGGATGTCCCCTGGACCTGCTCCCCAGTGCTGCCAGCTGCATTGTACATCTCTGCAGGGCTCTGCCTTCCAGCTGCTGGGTTAAACGTGCCCTTGTTGAATTTCTTGGGTTCCTTGTCAGCCCCTTTTTAGGTCTACTCCAGTAGCAGTACTGTCTATAGTATATTCCCCAGTCTGGTGTTGTTTGAAAACTTGCCCTCTGTTCCCTCCTCTGGATCAGATCTTGCAGCTAAGTCTGTGTAACACAGACTAAATCCACTGCTTCCCTGTTCAGTGGTTTTGTACTTGTTTTGCTTGCTTCAGCAGTTGTTGTGTAACACACAACATTTGAAAATTTATTGAAATGTCTGGGAAAACTTAGTTGACTGGACACTTCGCTTCGGGTCACCAACTAAACTAATCAGGTACAGGTCGAAATTTGAACAACTGAGTTCCTGAAAATTTCCTTCAAAATTATAAAAGTCATCAAGAGGATACAGGATGTCAGAAACATTTTGCTGAACTACTCTGATACTGCTGTCTGCTGTTCCATGGGTTCCAGGGAAACCAGTATGAGCATCAGTCCATAGAGACATACCTTTCAACAAAACCTTCTTTTGCTCACTAGCTACTTTTCTTAGTTTTAACATGTAGTCAGTCATACTATTTCATTTTCTCACAGTCTGTACTAATATTTGCTACTCATGGAAACTGGTTTTCTAAGTACAATCACTGGCTTTAATACTAGGTGATTTGGTAAGGCCATGCCAGACAAGTACTAGAAATAGTCCAGAATAGGCACATAAGGTCTTTCTTCAGCAGTTGTGAGCAAATGTGTGGTTTGCATGACTGCCTACATAGGCTGGTTTTGCTTATTTAACCTTTATTTTTCATAATGTTGGCAAATTTTGGTATGCAGCAAAACTCAACAGGTTTCTAGCAAAGTCACTTGAAGCCAGTGAAAGCACTCTTACATTCCTTGAGTTTTTATATTCCCAAGTAACTGTCATGTAACTTCATAATATACTTAATACATCAGCATTCCTGAATCCCATGTAGTGTCTACAACTTTTCCCTTTAAACAGGCACTGTGTACTGTTGGCTGTGTGCCAACAGCCCTGGTGATATCTTGGATCTTTGCTCCAGCCCTCACACAATTCACGTTTTACCCATGAAGATTTCTGGCTCACAGACTTTAGCGGGGTGGGTGTTTAAGGAGTGCAGGGGATTTATAGTATCAAATTAGCCATGTACATAATCTACCTCTTGAATAATCATGTAAAAATATGTTTGATTTGAAAGGCATTAGTTTTGTCTCTAGTACAGACTTTTTATTCACATGGGGAGGACATGCTTGCTAGCAGTGAGTGGTTAATGGGAAGTCTTGTAACCTGCACAAAGTTATCTGACTTATTTTGTGTTCCTCATGCATTAACAACAGGCCCTTACTTTTGGCCAGTTCTTTGTAGGAGGGCTAGAGTGGCACCTACTTCGGAGATACTTGCTGACAATTTTAATTTTTAATTTGCTGGGTATTAGTGTGATTTCTTCAGCTTCCCAAAACCATAATAGTATTTGCATCTCTTATTCATGGTTTTGCACAGTAACATTCTCAGGTTTCTTTCCTGGATAGGTAGATTACACAAAATTTGCTGCATTGTTCAGCTTCCAAAAATTCCTTGTCCCCTTTCCTTACCCAGAGGTGCTAGTATTACGGGCAGTGCCCTAACTCTGCTCTGTCGTTCACCTGTACTCTTTGGTGTATTCCAAACACTTCTGCAGTACCGAACTTACAACTGTTTAGCTTTTTACTTCAGAGCCAAAAAAAAAATGAATCTAAACTTTCTAAACCTTCAGTCATACTACTCTACTAGCATCCCAGATCAAAACAGCATGTACACAGATCTTAGTGTCCACAAAAAAATCATGAAGTTATTTTATTTTCCAGTGAATCACTTCCTGCATGCAGCCTGTGGAACTTGTGTGCCCAGAAACAATTTCTAAATGTCCACAAAATATCCTCTATTTTTCCTAAGAACACCAGCCAGACCTCTCTGGATACATCAGGCAAGGAAAACAGGTGGTGAAACTACCTGGCAGAAGCTTCTTACAGAATATTTCTTGTTGAGTAGTGGAAAATCTTCCCCCTTTTAGAAATTACCTCAATTCATGTAGGTTTTTATTGGATGTAGTGGTCTTGACCAGCACAGATAACCTTATTTTTGGGTTGGATTTTTTTCTATTTTGATCTTGACCTTTGCTTTCGAGAGCAAGAAGCCTGCCAGTCTTTCTTCCAGTTACTCCTCCAGAGAAAGTGGACGAGTGTAAGCATCCCAGAAGAAGGGGCTCCCTCACCTCTGCTCTGAACTCTGTCAAAAGCTCCATTATCTACTTGAAAAAGTTCTCAAAATATTCTATCCCTCTGCTGCCAGGGTGCTCTATTCTGCCTCCTACTTCAAGGAATGTGCTGTTCTGATGGAATCCAGAAGTCAGCTCATTTTTAGCTCAATTTATACCCTGCTCTTACTACAAGTTTGATATCTTCAGCTTTGTTTTTATACACTACACACTGCTTGGGTAGTTTCTTGTAGAGTGGTCTGCATCAGACTCCAGTTAGACTCCTGGTATCCTCTCAGGGGTTTGACTAATCTCAAAATGCAAAAGTAGCTCCCCAGTCACAGGCTGATCATAAACTCTATGGGTCTTTTATCTTCCTTTGCATTCTCCATTTAAAAACACAGCATTCCTTTAATATATATATTTTTTTTACAGTGTGCAGAGTATCGCAACTTGTTAGAGACATTAAGTGCTTTAGAACCATCTTCAGAAATAAGGTCAGTTTTCCTTTTGTTTATAGGACTCTGTTTCTCATGCATGTACAATTAAGCACCTTTGTCTGTGTTTTCAGCAAGTAGCCTTCCTGTAGCTTCTGCCTGGTTCCATCTCTACTCCTCTGTTTAATTTATTTCTGACATTCTAGACAAAAGATCATGGTAGGATGCAAAAAAATCCTTATGGCCTTCAGCCTTCGGTAAATTAGATTGTCTGCTAAAGGTGTTCAGATGGAGATAGGCCTGAAGCTGCCAGCTTTTGTAGTGTTACCTCCTCAAAGCTTGAAATGATGTCTGTACTCAATTGTTCAGCTGTCCCTTTTACTGTCTTGCCTTCCCATGTCTTTTGCACTGTGAGCAAATCCCACAGAAATACACAAAGTCAAGGAGTTGACAGATTTTTTTAAAAATCAAATCAAATAAATGACATTACATTTTTTTTTCCAGATAGCTAACAAAACTAGGTGGGTTCTCATCAGAATCAAGTCACTTGGTTGCTTTCTCAGACACATGACAAATCCAAATATCGGCTAAAGACTTTTGCTATTTTTGACAGAAGTTGCTTTAGGCTTTTTAGATTTTTGCTCTCTGGTATGGCTGCCACTTGCATAATGATCATGTTTCACTTGGAATGAACAAAAGAGATTCCTATTCCTGAAAAAGAAACAAGGGAAACCTGACACACTGCATGCTGTTATGGTTCATTATGATGCAGTTGACAGATTCAAAATACTCTTTGAGTGACGTACACTGAAACTCCAGACTTGAAGTAAGAGAATCAAAAGGAAATACTTTGCTTTCTCTTAAAACAGTTTTGATTACTTGATTCTTTCTTTGTTCCAGTATTGTTGCTGCAAGTTTCCTTTAATTGGTCAGTTTTCAATTAATACTAACTAAATATTCTCTCAGTCATACTCTTTCTAAATGCTTTGGAGAAGTCCAGTTGACCATCACACATCTCTCTTCCTATTGCTCAGTTTGCTATCGTCTTCTGTCCTGTTAAACATAAGCTGCTTGCTTTCACTTCCAGGCTTTAACAACATCCAACTCCCTACCTGGCTTTTCCTTAGTGCTCATAGCTTCTATACCCTTTGATCCATGCATATATGAAAAGCTCTCCATAATCATCCACACTGGTTTCTTCCTTACTCTGCTTCAGGTTCACTGTTAAGATATGGTTTCTTTGTGGTTTTTTTCCCTGTGAGACTTGTAAAAGGTTGACAACAACATGGAAACTGATGTGCTATGTTCAATGTAAGTCATGCAGGATTGTTTCATTATGTTGAATGTCTAACTGGATCTTTTTGTCCCCTGATCTTTTTCTTTTCTCTCTCCCAGAAAACTTTTGTTAGAGGCAAGGATTACTTTCATTTCTGTTTTTATACAGGGACCAGTTTAATAGCGGTACTCTGGGCCCTAATCGCTATGGTAACACAAATAATAAGAAATAACAAAGAAATCAGGATCACTCCATTTGTTACATTGCCAATACTGAAGTCCTGCATTATTTTTCTGTCCAGGCTGTAGGCACAGCATACTTGCCAGATCCAACTTGTAGCATATAAAAACCTTTAAAATACAGACTTTAACAGCATTCTGTTTTCTCCCCAGTAAGAAGACTTTACCTAGGATTTATCTAGCCAAAGCCATCCACACTTAGGATTTAAATTTCTCTCCCACTCCCAATTCTCATAGCTAAAATCCTCAGAGATTTGAATATTCTTATTTCAGAATATATCTGCTGTGAAGCATTTTTGATAGCTGGCTGACTAATACCTCTGCTTAATCTTTTAGAAAGGAATGAATCATAGAATCATAGAATGGTTTGAGTTGGAAGGGGCCTTAAAGATCATCTAATTCCAGCCCCACTGCCATGGGCAGGGACACCTCCCACTCAATCCAACTGCTCAAGGCTCCATCCAGCCTGGCCTTGAACACCTCCAGGGATGGGGCATCCACATCTTCCCTGGGCAGCTTGTGCCAGTGCCTCACCATCATCATTATGAAGACATTTCTCCTTATATCTAGTCTAAATCTTCCCCTCTCCAATTCATAGCCATTCCCCCTAGTCCTATCACGACATGCCTCTGTAAAAAGCCTCTCCTCAGCTTTCTTGTAGGCCCCCTTCAGGTACTGGAATAAAGTCTTTTTCTTGTTTCAAAGGGCAACAGACTCTTGGCATGTCTTTTATCCATACTTTCTGAAAACAGATACGTACACCTGACATGAATTAATTTCAGTAAGAAGACAGCTGATTAGCTAAATATCTCCAGCAGCTTTGGAAAATGCATTTTTTTGCACAGTATATACACACAGAATTGAGTATGGTGTATTATACATTAATACCACTTTTGAAGACTTGATGCCCAAATACCCAACTGATATTGGTGACTTACTCACTAAGAACAGGTGAAGTGGCTATTGCCCTCAGTTGTTCTCCTGACTGGTCTTCAAGATGTTGCAGCTCTTAGCAGAGACTGCTAAGCTGCATCTGCAGCAGCTCCTTAGGTACCAAAGTTTACAGCTCCGTGTGCTAAACTGGTTATTAAACTGGTAATTATACTGGCAAGTCCAGGTTGCTGTAACATTTCAGGAGCCAGGAAAGTAACAGGAGGTGTGTAATGGCAGAGATGTGTGTGAATGGAATGTTCTGAAGAGCAAAGGGAGAAGTCAAGCAGAAATTTAAATAGGGCTTAATATTTGGACGTAAAGGGAAATTTAGTACATGCAGAGTTTCAGAGAGATTTGAGAAAATATTTAAAATAATAAGACCAATGCTAAGAGTAGATGTTTTTTGAAGTGTTATTTAGATTTACAGATCAATTTAGAGGCATTGGAGGAGGAGGATGCAGAATTTCTGAAAGCCTAGGTAAGCCAAATTGTGACAGACAAAAAAAAAAAGAATCGAAATCCAGGTGGGGGTATTGAAACAGTAAATAGTAAAATGACATAAAAAATCCTGAAACCGATGTAAAACTTCCAAGAAATATGTAGAACAGGACAGAACATTTCCCTAATAAGGAATTTGTAAAAGTAGTTTGCACCCTATTTACTCACATTTCCTGAAATCCCACCTTGTCAATTCCTGCTGCTAAGTTAATTAAGTTGCCTTCTTCATGTCAGGGAGTAACATATCATGCAAATATTAACCAGACTACCTTACTAGTAAAAACAAAATGCCAGAAGCATCACTGATCGTTACATACGAGTTCGAGAGAAGTACAAAAGCCTTTTACAAATGGCAGAGTTTAATTCTGTAGGCACTTCCCTAGCCTACTCCTAACCAGTCAGGAAATGGGTAAGCCACCTTTGTGCTTGTTGCCTTTTAAGACACGGAATGCTGAGATCCAGGATAAGGCAGTAGGCCGACTACATCTCTTGTTAAATCCTATTACTAAGTGTGCTTTCCTTATGGACAAAGTTCATCTGCAGGCCACAATGTGCCTTACGTTAATTTGACTCCTTTCATATTACCAAATTAACTGCAACACCAGAGAAGCAGAATAGTGATTAAAGTCTGAGCTTTAACAAATTCTTTATGCCCCTAGCTACAGATACTGTCATCTACAGTGTTTATTTTGAAGTCCTGGAAAATACACTTTGTAAAAAGTTCTCATTGTGTGCCAGGCACATCCAAACTTTCCACTTATTCTCAGACATTGGACACTGGTGCTATTCTCAGTTGGAAAAGGACATCAGGACTGGACAAAGAAATGAGGTCGTGTGGCACAGTTTACTGTTCATATTTCACTCTCCTCATACACGTGTGCTAATGTTATTTTAAGAATTATATGCTTTAGAGGTACTATAATCATGCACGACACTTTACAAGTCTAATTAGACAGAAATCTTGTTATCTCTTTTATTCTATATTTACCTCCAATATAAAAAAATACAGTCAGTTTAACTTGATTTTGATGCATCCATGGTTTTTATTTCTTTTGCCCATTGTCTCCAATGCTTCACAATAGCAACTGATTTTGATCTTGGTTATGAGCCTGTTTCTGCAGCTGCTGTCTCATCCGTTTTCTGGAAGTATGGAATGCTGTAGGAATACTTCCAGTGACTTTCACTGGGTTTCTCACAGAAAAAAGTATGAGTCCACATAAGAGACTAGATCTGTCTTTCTAAGGACATGACTACATTACATCACGGAGTGCCGTTAACAGAAGTCATGTAGTCATATTCAGTTCAGTTTTGATATCTGACTTTATTGCAGCTTTTGCTCACAATGCATCTATTGTCCCCAAGGACTTAGTCCTGATTTACACACTGGGCTGAACTCCGTTAAAATCAAGCAGAAAATGCTTAACATTTTGCCTCTCTATGTAGGTACCACACTACAAAATGCAGTAAAGCAAGTGAGGATTCTCCTTTTGTGTTAACAAAGAGGTGACATGTAATGGTGAGAATGACTAAAAGGAATATAAATACTCATTTCTTTTTTTTGAGATTTTCTGAGGAATTTGATCCCTAAGAGAACACCAAAGAGAGGCTGTTGTAAGGTACTAGTAGCCAGTAACTATGCTGGCTGTTTCTGCTCCCATATGGGTTATGTGCCATTTGGGGGGCCCAATGCATGGGATAAGCAGTGAAAGGTACTGACAGTTTTATTTGATTTTTTTGATTGCTAACACATTGCACTATTAGATGCGAACTGCAACTACTAGCTGAAGAAGTGAGGAAAGGTTCTTACCACTGCCATCTATGGCATGAGCCACACATGCACATCAGCATAGCAGGTACATCTGTGTGTTTTTCTAGGATGGCTCAGAGAGGAAATTTTTTCCCATTCTGTTGAACTGATGTTGTATAAAGTTTTGGAAGGCTCTGCTCTGAACAGACCCGCGTGATTTAGTGCTAACAAAGTACACGTGTTTGGCATGTTGTCCCTTGATACTGTGTCTTGGTTCAGTGTATTTACTCTTGCATACACTGTGGTTGCTTCTGGTTGTTAATACCCTGAAAACCTCATGTGGAGACCATGGAGCTCTCCAGTACTTCTGGTTTGCTGAGGACTGCTGACTGATCTTAAAAGTTTAATAAAGGAAACTGTAGTCAGGTCCATATGCTGGGACTCAGTGAAGGAGCCACACTGTGGCAGAGCTAAGCAAGACTGGCTGGTACTTAGAGTGGGAGGGGGGTTAATCTGTTTTATGTGTGGAGTCAGCATTTTCTGTATATGTGTAAAGTCAGTACTGTTGTACTGCCAGATAAAAGTTTAGTTAGTGGCTGAGCTGAGCAGTCCTTAAAATTAGGGAAAAGACTGGGAAAGCACTCTCAGAAGAGGTAGACTTGGGCATGAAGTCACAGCTCTGTAAAGCTGACTCTTTGTAAGTGATAACAAAAAGCCTTCAGGATTCCTTTCTCAGAGGACTATCAGTCTGCTTTTTTTTTATTAGATAGAAGGTCTTTCAGACTTTATTTAATTCCCTGTAAAGGAAAGCCAGCTTCTTGAAAGAAAAAGGCTTTTGCTGTGTATCACCATGATTTCATGAAAGAGAGGAAAAGAAACAGTCAAGAATGATACCTGCATATGAACTTACTAGCGAAGTTGAATACCAGTGATTTGTTTCTTTGTTTTTAAAGACACTGGCAAACTGCAACTTCCTTTGGAAAAGAAACACTCAGGTGCTGGGGAAATGGCTAGGATTAAATTAGTTTGCAGCTAATTAATGTTTTATATCAGCTATCAGATCAGACTTCCATGTTTGTTTTGTTTTCTTTTTAAACCAGACAGTTATCAGATGATTGGACTGCAAGACAGCATTGGCTACAAGCCTTATTAATGACCTGCTAGCCAGATGGTGGCCTCTGAAGGCCACTGAATATTGCTTTCAATGGCTGATTCTGTCCTTTTCAGTCAACAGAAAGAGTGTCAACCACTGTAATTTCACAGTTGGTGTAAATGATCAGGTGAAAGGTTCTGAAAAGAATGCCCATGCTTTGATCCATGCCAGAAAATGCAGCTCTCTCACATTCCCTTCACTATGCTCACACCACAGGCTGGCCACCAGTTGTGGAGTAAAGGAAGCCAGGTGGCAGCAGTATGATCCCTTGCAGAGCAGGACAGCTGGAGCCCAAAGTGGGATGGGCAACTTCACGATCTTCGCCACTGTAGATAACCTTGCTAAAAATAGGCTTCCCACATGCATACACATAAAGGAGTTCCCTTCCATAAATCCAAGCTACATCACCTGTGCCAGTAAGGAACAGAAACCATCACAAGAGAAGACCTGACTTCACAAGCCAACACAGAGTCCTTCTGTGGTGGAACTCCCCAGATGTTCTGCTAAAGATGAGTAGTTATGAAATTAACTTGGAAAGAAAAAGAAGAAAATATTAATATTCCTTATTTTGGTCCTTTGTACTCAGTATTCAAACAGGTTATGGTTCCTGGACAAAACCACAAAATTACTTTAATAACTTTAATAATAAATTTCAGCTACTTGTGTGAGACCAATAATAAATGCATCAATTAAAGCAGCAGTATAAATGTCTAATTACTGAAGATTACGTATAGCTAGACTAAATAAACAAGCTTTGCTGCTGTACATGAAGATATGAGTTTAAATGTATACAAATTTAGGATGGGGACTACTTGTAATAATGCAGTCTGAATTTCAACACAAGTACCTTTTTCATTTAAAGCAGGATTTGAAGTACACTGAAACAAGACATGCTGGAGTAGGCATTTATTTATGAATGATAGCGTAAGTGTAACTAGTAAATGGCAAATTTCCCATGAAGACAGAATTCCAGGAAACTCCTGCTCAGTCTGAAGCTAGAATGGGAGTTTGGCTTAGGGCAGAGGATTACAGAATCACAGAATAACCAGGCTGGAAGGGACCCACTGGATCATCGAATCCCACCATTCCTATCAAACACTAAACCATGCCCCTCAGCACCTCGTCCACCTGTGCCTTAAACACCTCCAGGGAAGGTGAATCAACCACCTCCCTGGACAGCCTGTTCCAGTGCCCAAGACCCTTCCTGTGAAAATTTTTTTCCTAATGTCCAGCCTAAATCTCCGCTGGTGGAGCTTGAGGCCATTTCGTCTTGTCCTGTCCCCTGTCACTTAGGAGAAGAGGCCAGCACCCTCCTCTCCACAACCTCCCTTCAGGTAGTTGTAGAGAACAATGAGGTCTCCCCTCAGCCTCCTCCTCTCCAGGCTAAACAACCCCAGCTCTCTCAGCCATTCCTCATAAGATTTGTTCTCCAGCCCCTTCACCAGCTTTGTTGCTCTTCTCTGGAGTCACTCCAGAGCCACAACATCCTTCTTGTGGTGAGGGGCCCAGAACTGAACACAGGATTCAAGGAGCAGTCTCACTAGTGCTGAGCACAGAGGGAGAAGAACCTCCCTGGATCTGCTGGTCACGCTGTTTCTGATACAGGCCAAGATGCCATTGGCCTTCTTGGCCACCTGGGCACACTGCTGGCTCATGTTCAGTTGGCTGTCAACCAACACCCCCAAGTCCCTCTCCTCCAGGCAGCTTTCTAGCCAGGCTTCTCCTAGTCTGTAGCTCTGCACAGGGTTGTTGTGCCCCAAGTGCAGGACCCGGCATTTGACCGTGTTAAACCTCATGCCATTGGTCTCAGCCCAGCAGACCAGCCTGTTCAGATCCCTTTGCAGAGCCTCCCTACCCTCCAGCGGATCCACACTTCCACCCAGCTTAGTGTCATCCGCAAACTTGCTAAGGGAGCACTCGATGCCTTCATCCAGGTCATTGATAAAGACATTAAACAGGGCTGGACCCAGCACTGAGCCCTGGGGAACCCCACTTGTCACTGGCCTCCAGCTGGATTTAACTCCATTTACCACCACTCTCTGGGCCCGGTCATCCCACCAGTTTTCCACCCAGAAGAGTGTGCACCCGTCCAGGCCAGAGGCCGACAGTTTCCGAAGCAGAATGCTGTGAGAAACTGTATCAAAGGCTTTACTAAAGTCCAGGAAGACCACATCCACAGCCTTTCCCTCATTCAGTAGCCGAGTCACTTTTCATAGAAGGCAATCAGGTTAGTTTGGCAAGATCTGCCTTTTGTAAACCTGTGTTGACTGGGCCTGATCACCTGGTTCTCTTGCACGTGCTTCATGATAGCACTCAAGATCACCTGTTCCATTACTTTCCCTGGCACTGAGGTCAGACTGACAGGCCTGTAGTTCCCTGGATCCTCCCTGCGACCCTTCTTGTAGATGGGCACAACATCAGCCAGCCTCCAGTCGAGTGGAACTTGCCCAGTCTTTCAGGACTGTTGGAAGATGATGGAAAGGGGTTTGGCCAGCACATCCGCCAGCTCCTTCAATACTCTTGGGTGAATTCCATCTGGCCCCATAGACTTGTGGGTGTCTAGTCGGGCTAGCAGGGCTCTGACCATCTCCCCTTGGACCATGGGAGCCTCATGTTGCTCCTCCAGCTCTGGGGTTTATACAGAAAGGGAACAACTTTCTTTACAATTAAAGACTGAGGCAAAGAAGGTATTAAGTACCTCAGCCTTTTCCTCATCCCCTGTCACTGTTGTTTCTTCTGTGTCCAATAGGGACTGTATGGTCTCCCTAGTCCTCCTTTTATTATTTATATATTTATAGAAAGTTTTTTTGTTATCTTTCACTGACTTTGCCAACCTGATTTCTAGTTGAGCCTTAGCCCTTCTAATTTTTTCTCTACACAATCTCACTTCCCTCCTGTAATCCACCCAAGAGGCCTGTCCTCTCTTCCAGAGCCCATAAACTTTTCTCTTCTTCTTGATATCACTCAAGATCTCTCTGTTCAACCAAGCTGTTTTTTTCCCCTGCCGGCTTTTTTTCTGGAACATGGGGATGGCTTTCTCCTGAGCTGCTAGGATCTCCTTTCTGAAGAGCTCCCAGACCTCATGGGCTCCCTTGCCATTAAGTACTGTCTCCCATGAGACTTTGCCAACCAGCCTTCTGAAGAGTTCAAAGTCTCTCCTCTCGAAATTTAATGCTGCTGTCCTGCTAACCACCCTCTTCGCTTCACCTAGAACAGAAAACCCTATCATCTCATGATCGCTTAGTCCTAGGCGTCCTCCTACTGCCACATCCCCCACAAGGCCTTCTCTGTTCACAAACAGCAGGTCCAGGAGGGCACCTTCCCTTGTTGGTTCATTTACCAGCTGTGCAAGGACATTGTCTTCCACACATTCCAGGAACCTCCTAGACTGCTTCCTTTCTGCTCTATTTTACTTCCAGCAGATATCAGGAAGATCAAAGTCTCCCACAAGAGCAAGAGGCATCGATCGAGAGATTAATCCCAGCTGTTTATGGAACAGCTCATCAGCTGCTTCTCCTTGGCTGGGTGGTCTGTAACAGTCTCCCATCACAAAATCTACCTTCTTATGGGCTCCTCTGATTTTAACCCATAGGCACTCAATCCCCTCATCACCACAATCTATCTCAACAAGTCCTCCCTTACAAAGAGGGCTACCCCACCTCCTCTCCTTCCCTTCCTGCCCCTCCTGAAGAGTTTGTACCCCACCATATCTGCACTCCAGTTATATGAGTCATCCCACCACACTTCTGTGATGGCAACAGCATCATAGGCTCCTTGCCCTACAACAGCTTCCAGCTCTTCCTTCTTATTACCCATGCTGTGTGCATTGGTGTAAATGCACTTCAGCTGAGCTGCCGAGCCTTCAGCCCTCTTAGAGGGAACAGAGTTCGTTCCCAATTGCCTGGTAACTGGAGTAGCTTGTACCAGAGTGCCTGTATCTCCCTTACCACCCCCAGGTGTGTTCACCCCCACTTTCTGTGTGTTGATGTACTGGTGGTCCTCACCAGCACATCCTCTCCTAATCACTAGTGTCCCACGTCCAGGCTCACTCCTGTCTAGCCTGATCTCAACCTCCTCCCCCTTCACATCTAATGTAAAGCTCGGTTTATGAGCTTAGCTAGGTTTTTAGCAAAAGCTTTAGCCCCCCTAGGAGACCCACGTGTCCCATTCTTAGCAACAAAGACTGGGGGTGATTGGGACAACATCATCCATTTCCAGCTGAATGGGTTTGAAATCAACAATAGTGAAGCACAGCATTAGGGTTAGAGTTTGGGAAGTAAGGATCCTCAGGGCTGGAGAAACATAGAAATCCTGTTCTTGGCAGAGAGCTAAATGAAGATGATCTCTGGAAGAAGTGATAGGTCACCATACATTTTGAACTGGGGAAGTTTATCATCTTACTTTGCAGAAGGATATGGTTAGGGTTTAGGGCTGGAGTAACAAAAGTCCTCAGAGCTGAAATGCCAGCAACTTCTGGCTCACTCCAGGAACGTGGGATGGCAGCTGGGCTCGGAATAGGGCTATAAGTCAGTGTGCATCTGGAATAGGAACTGGTCTTATCTCCTGCAAGGAAAGCTGACTTATAAAAGTAGAGTTTAGGATAGTTATCTGAGTGTCACCATACGGTCCTCGGAGCAATGTGACAGTACTAAACTATTCTTTCTAATATAGCCTAACTGTATTCTGCTGTACATTTTAATTCTGAAAATAGATAAGTATTCTTTTGTTTAAATAATATTCAAATACCATTATGATGTTTGGATATTACAGAATTAATCAGGTATGAGAAAATTTTGTAAAAAAATTCTACCAATCCAGAAAGAACAAAACATTCTGGGCAGTAATCCTTGCTATTTGTACCAGGTATAAAAGCAAACATAATTAAGCCTATTAACAAAATAACTGATTGTTTATAAATAACTAACTCACTCTTATTTGTAGGCATGAACAAACCAAAAAGCCATTGACAATTGCAGAAAACCTTTTCTGTGGATGATGTCCTTTTTCCTTACTTGTTGTGTGACTACAGCAATCTGTTTTTAAGGTTTGTTTGAGATACCAGCTGCAGAAGAAGCAGGGGAATGCCCAGCTGCTCAAAAGCAACTTCATTTTCCAGAAAAAAAACCAGGGTTGCCATGGCAAAATATTATTTGTGTACAAATAAATGCCCTGCGGTCAGTTTCCTCCTCAGATGACAGTACTTTTGCAGAACTCCGAAGAAAACAGAGCAGAAAGCCAAACAGGAGATGTGCAGAGATGGAAAATGGAAAAAAAAAACCACCAAAAAACGGAAGTGAGACAGAAGAAAAGGAAGATTTCTTCAGCTCTGTTTAAAACCATTAGCCCATGTTTTTTATGCATATATGAGTTGGATCTTCATGTTCCATATCTCACTGTAAAGAAGTTTTTCAGGGACTTCTTCATAAGACTGGCACTACAGTAATGAATCTCCCTGGCAGGGGCAAAATAACTCCCCAAAACAGTGCAGAAATTCTGCAGAGGAGGGTTGCCCTGTTTAAGAGAGTCAGGACTAGTTCAGTTATGTCAGGAGCTTTTCTGTCTCCTGAGTCAGCAAAGACCTGGCAGATACCATGTCAGTATCATATTCTTAGTCTTTGTAGTCCCATAGCTGGAAGTGACTGCTCTCACTTGGCTGCTGGGCTAGGATTCTTTGTGGCTCAAAGTCATGCAGGAATCCACCTCTCAGCTGGCTATCTCCTCCTTCCTTTGTCAGAGCTTTTTCTCTGCTAGCATTGACACCATCTCTTCCTTTTGCTGAATGGAGCAAGGGGGTATATAAAAAAAGGAAAGATGTTCACAGCAACAGTTGCAACATCAAATAGTATGCTTATGAGATTAAAGAAAAAAACCAAACCCAACAAACAACACAAACAAAAAAAACCCAAATACAAACCCAAGAGAGATTACATATGGCACTTTTGCCTGAAGGGGCTGTAGATGAAGATTTACAAATTCATAACAAAGTGAAGAAAACTATTTATCTGCAGCTGCAAAGGAAATCACAATATGCACTCAGGCTGGAGATTGCTGCTTACCACACAAAGTACAGCTTCACTTTTACAATCCACCAAATGAGGCAGCTCCAGCTGCTCCTCATTTTTCAGTTTTCCACATACCACAAATGTACAAAACACAAGATAAATATATATTGCCACACGGTTCCCCCCTAGCCTGTTCATGTTAAATGCCAGCGTTTCAACAGATTGCATACACAAAGAAAGATGTCTGTAATGTATCGCTCACTTTGATTACAGGTCTGAACTTGTTACTTACCTGATGAAAGACGTGGATGGCATCTTCAGAGTGTTCCTGTATATCCAATTCATCTTGACATTTGCCTTGTTTCACAGGCATAATTGGCTTTTTGTTTTCCTGTTACACCAATTTGTTCGGATCTTTGAATTTTGTGATACTCAAGCAGTGCTGAAAATCTTTAAGGTGGCAGCTATTGCAATGGTACAAGAAAGGAAATTGTTGGAAGAAGGAAGCAGAGGAATAAAAGTTTAGAATCATCCATTTCATTCCCCAAAAGACAAAAGCATGCTAATGAACTCAGATACTTGTATTTTCAATGTTGGTTAAACATTTAACAGGCCATTAGGATTTCATATCCAGATCTTATACTTAGGTCTAAAGATTCCTGAATTTCCTTGCGGTTAGTGTGAGGAGAATGAAGCTCCCCAATCTCAGATTAAGGGACATGAAATGGACATCCAAATCCAAATAATGAACATAAATGTCTGAAACCTTGGAAAGACAGAAAAATCCCTGTATATTCTAGTCTTTAAAAGCTAATTTTCATTAAAAAGACAGCATCGCTTTGTCATTTGTTGTTCACTTTCCAATGAAAAAGCCTTGCTAATTTGAAAATCTGCAAGGATGAAAAAAGTATTCCTCAGATTAGAATATTTGTTCCTCAGAAATTATTAGGGGCAATTATCAGGCATTATTGCTTCTCCCAGCTTGGCAGAGGGAGTGACTGAGTCACACTGATCAACTCTAAAGGAGAAAAGCAAAAAAATCCCATAAATCTAAAAACTTTAGAGGCTCTTCCTGTTTTTAAAGCTAGCAAACAGATGAGGCTATTTCTTCTAAAGTTTTTCACTAAGACAAAAAAAATTGAAAAGCCAAAATTACATCCCTTCTTGTGGCTGTGGTTTGCACTGTCAGCTGGTTTGATCAATGTCTGCAAACAATCTGTGTATGCGTACTGGGCATCTCACTCTAGGCCAAAATAATCTTATGTGCAAGTAGTGGTCTTTGCACCAAACGTTGCACTTCATGGTAAATAAAACAAAGTTCAGTTGCTAGCAAAATGACAGATCTGTGGGTTCCTTGCAGCCATGTAGAAACAAAAGCAGTGAGTAAACATTATAGTATATGGCAAGGTCCAAGGGGGAAAATGGCTAATAATTACACTGAGCATGAAGTTGCAACAACAATGTGCTGTCATGGACTGAGTTCTATGACTGGCTTACAAAATATGGATATAACTCTTTAAGCTGTGTTCTCATCTGGTTAGGAGTATTCAATTTTTTAGCTGCAACATCAAGACAAGATGGGTTCAGTACCAAGCAAGCTGCTAGTTCCCATGTTTCCATCAGGTTCTAGTCATCATTTTTTACTTGATTTTCTTCTGGGACAAGCTGTGAGTTTCAGTAAACTTTTTGTCTCATCTGGCAAGCACAGTAGTACCTTAACAGTCTCCTTCTGTTGTTTGCTCATTATCATCCCCAAGGCTAAAGCTGATAGACAGATTTATCGCTATGATGTGTAAATTTCTGTAGCCAGCTAAGGAACAAACTAGATTAAGGGATGAGGTACTCAGGTGGGTCAACTGGTCTTTTGCAGAGCTCCAGAGCAGGGTCCCCACTCAGATTTGACAGCTGTCACCATGACATAGGAACAATTTAATCACTTTCACCAGACTGACCCTGACCTATTTCCTGCTCATCAGTGCTCCATGATTTCCAAGCACTGGGGCACTTACTTCTTTGTCCAGACCTAGTGGTATGAAATGGGAGTGCTGAGCTCTGTCAGCACAGAAACTTTCATCTCCAGATTAACTTTCTATTGCTGTCCTTTATACTGATGTGAAATTGGCTGAGGGTCTGGAAATCATCACACCAACTGGCAAATAACTTGCTAATGATAATATGAATTGATGGTGCCCATCAGTCCAAGTTATATAGCAGTTTATGGTGTCAGTCAAGTCACCCTCTACGGAGCAGCAAAACCATGGGCTGAAAGGGCCATGGAAGTGTTCCCCACAGGTTGGATTTGACACACTAAATGGGAGAGCAAATAGGACCACTTACTGCCACTATTTGTATTGTACTATGCCTAACAGCCAAAAGAAAGGAAAGCCACTTTGTTGATGATCAGCATTACATTCCTGTCACATATGGGGCCTCCTCTCACTCTGTAAAATCCTTTCGCTCTTGTTCTTCATGTCCTCTCTCTGTCTTTTGTTGCTATGGCTGATCAGCCACAGGTAGAAGTAGCGCATGCTGGAGCACTTTAGATCAGGCATCTCCGACTGTTCCAGCAGAGACTAAGAAGCTCTACCAAGTTTCTTAGTAGAGGAGAGGAGCATATGCTAGGAAAGCTCATCAGGGAAAATGAACACAGCCTAGTATGTTAGTCATTAAACAGATAATAACTTCTATGAGGACAACGGGAATCTTTTTTGGCAACTATTGTTCTTACAATGAATATGAATTTACAAGTTAAGCAGTTGGTGTCATTGCAAAACAAGTCAGGGTGGACACCACTGAAGTTCCTAGTCAGGTGATTGCCAAACTAGGTTTACAATGCTGTCCTGGAAAATGCAGTATCTCAGCTCAGCACGCTCTGTTGTATTTGAACCTGGATCTTCTATCTTCTGGAAGAGTGTCTTTGCCATTGAGACATAAGGTATTTTGGGTCTGAGCATCTCTCAGTATGTACTGGAGGGTTTCCACTTTGTGTAGAGAAAACTTCATATTTTTAATGGGGAAGATGATAAATCATATGATCACAGAATCTCTCAGGCTGGTAGGAACTAAAGGAGGTCTCTGATCCAAATCCCTGACTCAGTACAAACAGCTATGAGTTCAGACTGGGTTGCTCAGAGCATTGTATAGTCAGGGCATAAAAACCTCCAAGGCTGGAGATGACGCACCCCAGTGCTCAGTGGCCCATTGCTGGACTCTTGCCAGTGTCCACGTCTTGTACTGAGGAGCCCAGAACTGTACATGGTGCTTCAGGTGTGGTGCCATGGGAAGAGTCACCTCTCTCCACCTGGTGGCAACACTCCTCAAAATGCAGCCCAGGATACTGTTAGCTTTTTTTCTTGCCAGTTTAGAGTTGACTTGGTAACCACCAAGACCCTGAGGTCCTTTTGTGCTAAGCTGCTTTATAGCTGGGCAGCCTTCGCCATGTACTGGTGCATGGGGTTGTGACTTGTCGGGTGCAGGGCTGTGCACTTCTTAATGAACTTCATGAGGTTAAGCACCACAAAATTCTTGTGATCTGGAAAAGATATCACTTATCTCAAAGTAATTTCAGATAGGGGCATAACATTCTTATTATTGCAGGCGTGTCTGTGAAACAGAAAATACTTAACACTCTGTTACTTTGGCATGCAACTAAATATAATTGATTTTCAAACTCCTTAGGGTGTTTGGAACTTTTGTATCCAGTTATCTCTGCATTATCATCCCTAGGATAGTAGTTACCCATTGCTAGACAAAGTGACGTGATACTTGCTATATCCTTTCTTCTTTATGTTGCATATATCCATTTAAAGGATTGTATCAATAACTTCTTTGTATTCAGTTACTTTTCAAAAAGTCAAATTATTTATTTATTTATTAGGTTCAAATAAATACTTTTAAATTGAGTTCATCTTTATGAACAACTCTTTTCATTCAACTGAGAAAAACAAGATTATAGATTTAGGAAGGCCTAATTCTTCATGGATACTAACTTACACACAGACGACACTATGGATTCGGGGCAAGCCACTGGCCATGTTTCTTTAATAAACACACTAGGATTTCATTTAATCTTGCTTACCCTAACCAGCCAAACAGCCACCCAACTGAAAAAGAAAGACATAAATCAAAGACTGCAGCTGACTCCTAAAAATTAAAAAATCACATATTTTCTAATACCAGTTGTGGGGCCCTGATAACACAGGGTGGCAGGAGGCTCAAAGGCATGAGATGCTGGCATTGAAGAGCAGTCCTCAAAGGTTCTTGTTCAATATGAAGCCTCCAGAAAAGCACAGAGCAGGGGTCCAAGTGAGAACACAAACAATTACAAGAGAATGGTTTCAGTGTAACTCAAACCTCAAAAGAACAATTTTCCTTTTAAAAGACGTAGATTAACTACCTATGCTCCCATATGTCAGGGTACTTCCACCTACCATTATTTCCCTGGTAAGGGTTACCTGCTCAGCCTGACAGGCATCATACAGCACACTCCTGCTGTGAATACAGGGTTAACAAAATACCTGTATTTGTATCAGTCTCTGAAGACACTGCATTTTCTTTCCGAAAAGGAAACATTTTCTAGTCATGGACTGACTCGGCATTGTGATTTCCTGTTAGGTTATGTGTAAGCATATTAAAGGAGACACCATGGTAGTTATTCACTATAGTAGTAGGCACTGTAAATTCTTCCAGGCTTTGGTCATAATAACTGCAGAATCTGTAGAATTAGAGATAAAATGTCCAGTACCCCAAAGTAAACAGTGAGTTGAAATAAAAGTGAATCACATATTGTGACATGCAAAGATGCTGACAAGTCTAAACTGAGCTAAAAAGATTATGGGCAGTTTAGTACTTGGCATTAATCTGGCAGCAAGAAAGCAAACTGTTTATGAAAAGCTACATTGTGTATGCAAAGTAAGTGTATTTCTACTGAGAAATACATTTCATAAGGGAATTCAATTTAAGAAGAAAATACAAGTACAATGCTGTAAAACAGCTGGTGACCACAAACTCATTAAAGCAGGAACTGCTTCTTTGTGGCTGGTGTTTTATTCCTTAATTGCCAGTATTATTACCAAATGAGAGTAGAATGTAAGGCTCTGATTTTTGCTAATTCAAAGTAGAAGTTACACTACATGAGTCTGTTTGTACTGGACACTAAAATATGACATGCATAAATAACAGAAACCCTGTTGCACCATGTCAAGCACTAGAGACTCAGTCAAGTCTGACTTTGTTAAGGCCACACATTGTGTCCGATACTTACACAATCTCCTGCTTTTTTACAAAGAATAAGTCATTCATGTTTCTCTGTGTACAGATCATTGAAGATGAAAATAGATGAGAAAAACATAACTGTTGCAATAAACATATTTCTGAAGATGTTGGCACTGGCAATATTAAGTAGTCAGCCTACTTCAGTCTATTCCATAGTGATGTATTTCCCTGGTTTTGTTTGCAACATTCTCTGAATATTACTAAGTCTTTCCAAACATAGTGTGCCAAAACAACACACTGAAAGTTGTAAATAAAAAATGAATGTAGTATAAGGCCAGACAATAATACAATATCAATAATTGGTTGATTTCCGTAATAGACATAAGAAGGAAAATGTAAAAAAAAACCCCAAACAATACAGAACAGTCACCTGTAGATGCTGTGAACTAAAAATTCATGTATGCTTGAAGACTACTAGGAGACAAAGAGAACATTACATTTTATTCTATTTTGTTGACCATTTGACACTAGAAATAGAAAAGTAGTCTCACTTGCACCAAAAAGCTTCAGTCAGCCACTAGAACATTGAAACATAGTAGTAAATAAGCTCATTAATTTTTTTTTTCCTCTGGCATCCAGCAGAGGTAATACTGAAAAGGCAGCAAAAAACCACACCAGGCATCCTAACACAGACAATCAGTGCTTAAAAATCATGTTGTGAGCAGTGTGGTTGGGAATTGTCTCCAAGAAAGATTCAAAGGAGCAACAGGGAATAAATCCACAGAGGTTATGGAAGGCATCTTATCTCAGCTCATACTTAGCATCACAGCAGAGGACAAAGATTTCTAGTTTCAGAACAGAAACAAACTAGTATTTTAAAATTAATTATTGTGTGAATAGGTCATTTTCTTTACCTCAGTGTACATTTTTTCCTAAATACATTTGAAATTCAAAATTTCTAATACATCCTAGCCACCACTGCCACTACCCCCACCCACAGCACTAGATTAAAAATTCTTGTCCTTTCTCTTTTAACAGTATATAGGTTCACATTTAGAGTATCCCTTCAGGTGTAGGCTAAACAGCTGCCAGTTCACCATGATATAAACTTAAACCCAGTTCTTGTTCCTATACACACTGTTTAAATTTTCTTTGTGACTGAAAGGTGCACACAAAAGGCAATGGGTCAACTTCTCGTCTAATCTAACCAGATACAAATGATAGCAAACCCCCATGAAATCAAAGCAGGTGGAATAACATGTAAAAAAGTCTTTTAGGCAGAAGCACTAATCCGCCCAAAAAATAGCCTTGCACATCTTTACCTTTGCCTTCATATCAGTTTGTACACTACTTGTCTTCAGGGAAACCATTTATTCTTACAAAGAAACTCTGCCTTCCTCCACGTTCCTCAGTTTTGATTGTGGATCTCCAGCTACCCCAGTGTACTCAACTGTGTCCTTTGCAAACTCCCCTTCCTCCTTAGGAGCTGCATCCAGAAGACTAAGTTTTGATTTGTAATTAACAAGCATTCCCGTGTCAAAAGAATCCACAGGGTGTTCACAACTGATGGCAATTTGCACACAAACTAGTCATTTGGAGCCAGTGACTATGCTAGCTTCAGACGTAGATTTAATGTTGTGGGTTTTACAGACCTTTGAATCTAACCCCAGAACAAATGTCAGCATTTATAGTGGTGATTTCTAACATGCCACAGGGGATTGCCTCATAATCAGAAAGAAAAGAAAAGAACCACAAAAGTAGAAGTCCCGCCAGAAAAGAAGTAGAACAAATCAGACAGATGGTTAATATTAAGTGAAAGGGCATCCAGATTTCTGATTTTTTTTTCCTTAACAGTAATACCAATAAAAAAATTAAGAAAGCTCATAATATTTCTTCAATTTATTGTTCAAACCTTTAGTCTCCCTATATTCCACAGGTGACTTGTGGCACCATCAAGTAGGGGTCGGCTAAGATCTCGCACTGTTCCACATACTTCTCCTGTTTAACTAAGTAACCTTTTATTTGTATGCTAAGAAAACCAGATAATCCTTGTTTTCTGTCTTTGACCATTTTTTTTGGATGTGGTGTATTTTTAGGCATTAACCTTTTATCAGAGGATATGAATTATCTGTTCCTTTGTAATTTAAATACAGCTGCACAGGAAAAGGAGGGAAGTGTCCAAGTAGCAACTAAAACAGCATTGCAATATTAGGTGAAACTGGTGAATTCTTTTGGCACAAAGTATATCTTGGGAGCAAATGGCTTATTTTTCTTCTCCAGCTAAAAAGTTAAGAGAACAAAGAGAAGGAGGATTCAGCTACAGACCTAGCTGTCTCCTACAATTACGGTATAAAAATAGGAATGTTGTTCTCTGAGGCAGGCCAGAGACTGATCAAGGATGTTACCCATTCTCCTGTTGCCTATTATCCAGCGTGCAATAAATCTACATCTCTGAGAGAAAGATCGTTTTATTCAGGTTTGCACAAATCTTGGGTGCTTACAGGTTTTCCTCAAACGAAGGCACATAACAAGGGGTTTGTCGCATTCATTTAACCAAAAAAATTACACAAAGCCATACATTAATCATCAAGAATGTAATCACATATTTACTTGTGAATACAATAAATGCCAAGTCATTCTTTGCACCTTCTGACTATGCTCTTGGGCAGTCTTTAGGGATGCTTGGTGGTCATCACCCCAAAAATTACCTGCTAAGTTCACCTGCTGGTCAACTTCTCCCAGTCTCCTCCCAATTATTGGCAGTATCTCTAAACCACTATCTTGGAACTTTTTAATTTAAATAAGTTCCCAAGTCCCCAATCAAAAGTCACGCTAATAAATTGCTCTATTATTTAACTGTACAGCCGAGAAAACTTAAGTCCCATACCACAGAAACTATAAAAGATATTCATTAACTGGGACCCATCTTGTCTAAGTCTCCTACCTGTCTGATGATCCTACTTTTTAAAGATATTAAAAATATGGGCTTTTACCAATGCTCCTGCTCTAGGTCAGACCAAGGCAGAGCTACATGCGATCTATAGTAGGCAAAACTCTGTAATACTTCTGCCATAGCAGAGCTTGTGTCTGCAAGTCCTTGGCACCTGCTTCAGGGAGAGAATCACACTTTGGAGGTCAGCCAGGTGATGACTGGCTTTTATCCAGCCTGCACAGGGCCAACGGCCTCCAGAACAGCACAGCTGAGCCCACATTCCATGGCTGTTGACCTGAGCCTGCTCTGCACCATAATCATGGTTCCTATTTGGAACTACACTTACTATTTTTTGGTGGCAAATTATGCACAAATCCAAAAGACACAGTGCGTACACCCTGCCACTGTGCAATTATTGAAATATCACATTAATTATGTGGTCTTCCTGCCCTAGCATAGAGCATAAAGGTGTGCACTGGCCTCTTGGGACTGCAGGTGGTGAGAGAAGCCATGCATCACACAACGCATATTTGTGCTGCCTGTTTGTAAAGAACTTGGGATGGAAATACCCTGTGAGATCTTCCCAAGTTTCTCGTGCCCCATCTCAAAGTAAACTAGCACATGTCCATCCTGAATGATCAGCTATAGCATAAGGTGCTTGCAGCAAAGCAGGCATTAAAATAAACTGTCAGAAAATTTGTTCCCATACACTCTCTAGTGGTAGAGGAAATGATGTCAAAGTAGTTTATCTAAGTTCTTTTGTTTCTCCCATACTAGTCCACTCTGCAACTAGGCATCCAAGAGGGTTTTTTTATTCTTGACGCCCAAGTGTCCACTCAAAGCTGGCAACCATGTGTCTTTCTTCTTGGGTGGCTTCCACCATTGGATATTATAATCAAGATCAATTATGGATTTCTTTCCTACAAAGAATAGCCTCTTCTCGTGGTTTACTCTGCCTCTTGTGCCAGTTTGTGAGATAATTCCTATGTCTGTGTCCCAGACAGAAAGTAAATTCTTGCAAAAGACATAGGAAGAGGCTTAGCAGACAGGATTTCTTGGAAATAATTCTTCTTCTGTGTAACACACATCACGGGCAAAATGTCAGCAGCAAATTTTTACTAGGTCATGAGAAACCCTCTGAAAATCTATATGAAAATCTTTTGAAACATCTGAAGATAACATTTAAAGATCAGACCAAAGAAGTACAGAGATGAACCAAAGAAGAGAGAGTAAAGAGGAGTCTTTTATATATCAAGCTTTGCCTATGCAGCAAGTGGAGATTTAATTTCCTACAGTCCAAACCAGTGAAGCATCCCAGATTACGCAGCTTCGGAAAATACCACTTTGCTAGAGCCACAGAGTCTTCTCTGTGAAACAGCACCATGTGAGTCGAGTGCCTGTGATGACTGAGAACATAAGGAGCTGCCATTACCCCAGGTTCAGCTGGGCCCGGAGGCGTGCTGCAGGCCCATGGCCCACCAGATGGAGGAGTTCCTCCTGCTGAGTTTCCTCAACAAAACCTGAATTAGCAATGTCTTTCAAAAGAACACGTCCATGTTGAACAATCCTTGGCTGTAAGAACATCTCATCCACATAAACAATTGCTCCAGCAAAACAAAGGTAGCCAGACTACAATACTTTTTTTTTTTCATGCTCAGATGCAACAGTTTGCTCTATTCTATTTGACACAAAAGGTACGATCCCAGTATAACTGCAGTATGCTTGACTGTTGCTTATGCTGTTGCACAGCAGTCATGCCTACTCCACATGTAAAAGCCCATGAGGCATTTTGTGCTTGGGGAAGCAGGAAAAGGTTTGTCTTCTTATCCAGCAACTCAAGAGAAACATCAGAGTACTGCTGAGTCAGCACACACAGTAATAACCAGGAAAGATATTCTAGACCAATCATACCAATTGATGCACCTGTTAAGAATATCAGATATCAGTATTTTGAAAGTTTTACTTGTCACTATTGCCAGATGCCAAAGTAGTTATTAGCACAGATGCTAGCGGTGTCTGAGATGTCTGCAGTGTGGTTACAGTGACCCATACAGAAAATCTCAGTACACATTCCTGTGGCCTGGGTCTTCAGATGAGTGCTATTAACAGATAATAGGCACATTTAGAAAGTGTTTATCTATTTCTAATTGTACTTGAAGTTCCAGCAAAACATATCTGCAAGACCTTGAAAAGGTCACGAATGACCTAGAACCTTCATCAAAACAATGAAGAAGCTTTTATAGACATATCACACTTCAAGCTGAAGAAACATTTTTTAAGGCTTGGTCTTTTGTTGTAGTTTTCCAAGCAAATTAAAAACTATTCTTCAGTGGTTTTAAAAATAGGCTACTAAGTAACAACTACTTTCCTTCAACTCCTCTTGAATTGAGGAGAAAAGCAATGGAGAAACACAAAGGTAGGTATAAATCTTTCACTATTGATTTGTTTTGGTCACCACCTTTTGTGCTGGATAATATAATGTGGCTTAATAACTCTGGCATACCTCTTTGAGAGAAAAGCTTTCATTTCTAAAGCACATTTCTTTCTAGAGTAGTATTGGGATTTACTACACCCAAGATGCCCAGACTGGAAAAACTCAATTTACAAAGAAAAAATGTGGTTTGCTACCTCCCCACATCTTATACCTGCATGACTTTTCTATTCTCTGTAACATTGCCACAAATATTTAAATTTAAATTGTTGATGAAATGTGAAACAGGAAGAGTCAGGTGGAAAAGAACAGAGTGGGGAGGATGAACACAGAGATGACTTTGAGACCTTCTCTCTGCTTACATCTGTTCTGGAAAGAGCTGTTCCTGCATGGGCTGTTGTGGTATAACAGACTTGCCAGTTCCTGTGGACAGCAAACTCATAGCGAGTTTGCAAAGGAGTGCTTGTTTTTGCAAAAAAGAACGGTTGGCAAGAGGTGGTAGCAACATACAACTGCATCTGGAAAAGCAGATAGATTGGGTGGTGGTCTAACACTCATATCAACACCTGGGGTGGGACACCTGGGGTGAGACAGAGGGCTCACACCCTGGTGCTGCTTCAGATTAGAGCAGAAACTCTTCCCAAAAGCACAGACTGAGCTCCCAGCCACAAAGGCCTGGTGAACTGCTGACTCCTCACTTCTGACAGCATAAGCAGCCTTGCAAAGAGTCAGTCAACACATACCAGCTGATTGTGTCCTGTTAGCTATTTTTGAGTAGTTAAACTGCCATTACCATTTCCTAGTTTAATAAGAATTGTTCCAATTTCTAATATTCATTAACATAAGAAAGCAAAGTAAATGTTAAAACAGACTTGTTTCTACAGTTTAAATAAATAACCTGTCTTATTTTCAGTGTCTGATTTCAGTGAAAACTACAGCAAGGGTGAGTATTTACTTGAGACATTTTTTCCACTCTTCTAACTGTAAAAAAAAGTCATAGCAAAACACAGAAGATATAAGCCTAAAATGAGAATTTGGCCCTGCTTCTTTATCCAAATGTAGAACTTGTCTTCCACATGAGAATAGCTTGGACAAAATGGTAATCTCTTAAAATTGTTGTCATTACTTGTTTATAAGAAGTGACAGAGCTAACTTTTAGTTAAAGAAAGATTATAATTTTACCAATACAATTCCTTTTTTTCACTTTTTTGGTCCTATTCAAAAATTCTATTTTCAAATTCTTCCAGTTTGAATAACCAAGTTCTTCAGACTTTTTCTGAGTTGAAACACAAAAATTGTTTGATTTCATCCTGAAGCCACTGAAAATTTACTGACAACTGTAAGCTTTCTCCCATTTCTTTCCTTTTAAGCCTCTGCAATTTTTTTTTTCTGGTGGGGAAAATGAGAAAAGTAGAAAGAGGGTGGGCTCAGCAGAAGAACTGAAAATCTAAAATGGTATGAATGGTAAACTGAAATTTTAGATGAAAAAAAGATATTAAGTATTCAAATTATAGTTGAAATTAATTTTTCTTTTGAAATTTCTCCATCATCAAAATGAAAAATCAAGTCATAATCATTCTCTCATGGAAAAGGCTGGAGTAATAACACTCCACTTTCTGAGGCGTACTACTTCAGCTGTCAGTTTGCTTTCCATTGTAGAATCACAGAACCATAGCATCATTTAGGTTGGAAAAAGTCTCCAAGATCATTGAGTCATCATCATAATTTTGTGCTTTGTTGGTCAAATTACAGAGGACAGAACTGGCCAGTATAGGACTAACCCCTGGAAAGATGTGCTCTTTGAGAACTGAAATAATTAAAAAAAAAAACAAACATCAAAGGATACATAGCTATTTTGTAATGTGGCTACCTCCTAATGCCATTGGATGGGTATTTGAGAACTGAATTGTTACTGCAACAAAATAAAAGATCTTTGCCCTGGACTACAGCAGAGAAGTGAGATCGTGCAGCGAAAAAATCAGGAGGGCTAGGGCCCAGCTAGAAATCAGACTGGCAAAGCCTGTGAAAGATAAGAAATGCCTACTGAGTATGGCAGTCATCAATGCTAACTGAAACCCAACATGTTTCAGATACAGGTAAACACTTGCTAGCAAACATACAGTTTCTAAATACACAGGGAAGGCAGAATTTCAAATACCATCTTCATCACCATTTTATCCATTATTAAATCAGCCTACGTCAAAGCTACTTAGTGCAGAAAAATATGCAATAAATTACATGTAATGGATTATTCCAGTACAGGAGAGCTCCTGGGCATTATGCAAAATATTACATATTTTTCTGTCTCTCTGTTGTTGTTTTAAGAATAGAATTCAAGCATCATACTGTATGGTAAATCAGGAGCTAGTATCCTAGCAAACACATTCATTAAGAGGGCTGTATTTCAGCAACGGCACTTTCTTACGACAGCGACATTGAGGAAATTCGTCATCTCTAGCCAGACCCTCAAGCGAACTAAGGGCAAGTTTTGGAGTCATAGAAGCGTCGACAGGAAGGTTTTATTGCACCCCCTGGTGTCTGAGGACAGAATTCTGTATGGTTAAAAGGATTATTTTGCAATCGTTATTGCCTTTATATCAAATCATTCTCCAACTGCCACAGCTAAACTCAGGGCATTATAATAAAAAATCTCAACTGCAAATGTTCTTTATCATAAAAGCCTTTTTGTTTTTCACTTTTTTCCTTCAGAACATATTAAAATACCATTTAGTACTTTCACTGCAAGACTGAAGCCCTGAATGACTGCTTCTGAAAATAAGCATTAGTGAGTTACTCCAAAACGGACAACTTCATGCTCTGAAACCCAAGTCCAAAAAGGTTTGAAAAATGAGGTTAGGGTCTAAAATACATAGGTTTTCTACAATTGTAGTAAGAGCTGCTATTCCAGTGGAACATAACCACGTGGTTTCTTCTTTTTCACATTTAGAAAGGCAGCAAATTAATGGGATTTAACAAAGCACCAATGTAGGAAATGCTACACATCATGTTATAAATTGAGGCGAATAATTTGATTCGGCCTTTACGGATCAATTAATCGTTTATTAATTACAGCAAGCAATGACAAGCAAACAGCGCTGGGTGCAGCCGGGGAGCCCGCGCTCCGCCAACGGCTCACACCGATTCCCCCCCTCTTTCAGTCTTTTATATGTTTCCATCTCCGTGTTCGTGGGGTACTCTGCGTCTGCGTCGCCAGTTAGCCAGTTCTTCTTATCTGTGTGTCCAGGCTCGCTGCAACACTTCGGCAACTCCCCCCGAATTCCTCCATATACCCGACTCCCTGGTTTTCTGTAGTTCAATTAGTTTTAGCAAAAGGCAATTTTGACACAACTACCCTTATCTACAAATATATTCTGTCCTTTAATCTTTATCCATATATGGTTATACAACCCAATTTGTACCTAGGCAAACACAAAACTGTCTCTGTTTTCTGTCTTGTGGTTTCTTGTTATCTACACAAGCTCTCCCCCCCATTTGATTTACTACTTGATGGATAAAGGGTCGTATCTATCACAGTACACAAGCTTTCCTCCTCATTTGTTTTACTACTTGATGAACAAAGGGTCTTATCTATCACACATCAGAAATTTATGTGCTATCTCTGTTTGCCCTGGACTTGGGAAACTTTTACTCTCTCCCTTCTGCAACTAGTATTACATATCCTTTCTGACTCAGATGATTCAACATGAAATGGGGCTTTGTCAGCCCCACTTGAAGTCAAAACAACTATGCCACCATCTCAGTTAATAAAGAAACAAAACAAAAGAGCTCCTCCTTTACATTTTCCCACCACTCATATTCAAACATATTTTTCTAGCGGGAAGGTGTTTAACAGGAAGTTGTGCCATGAAGAATACCACTGAATTAATTTAATCAAGTGATAGTAAACATTTCAGATTGATGAGTTTAAATAGAAATAACATATTTCCATAACCTTGTTGTTTAAACACTTGTTGTCTGTAGTGAATGATAGTGCTGCTAGATTAGCAGGGAGTGGTTTTAAGTTCACTTTTTCCAGTATTTTAAGCAGTCACCTACAGCACTTTTTTTGTGTTACACTTTTCCACATCAAGTAGCAAAAGCTGCAGATACATTACACAGGTTCAGCGCAATATGGAATCTGACACTTCAAAAAGCTCTTGCACCTACTGCAGATTAACCAATATTCTTCATATTTACTATATTACTATTCTATGCAACAGCTATAACATTTAGATAAACATAAACAAACCCGAACACATTGAGTCATGGTATGACCAAAAAAAAAAAAAAAGATCAGGCTCTGTTCTCACATGTAGCTGAATTTAAGTTTGCATCTATGTGAGTGTAAATGGAATTGGGTGCTAGCATTTCACAAAGGCTGCTGTCAGTTTGCCTCCTATCTCGAGACCAGTGCCAGCAATTACGGGTTATAAATACTGCTTGGATTTATCTAATGGAAGTTGTCACATTAGAACTGGCCTTTTTCTGGGCCAATCTGATTTGTGGGCTGTTAAAGAAGCCTGTGTATGAGCTCTTTTTTTTTATCTCCAGTTCCAGCTGTAATGTGTGACCAATAACAGCAGGTGAATGCAGAAGGTGCTGCCATGCTAAGAATACCTCTGCAAGCACAGTGCATAAAGCTAAACTTAAATGTGATGTGGCAGGTTGTTGCAAAATTAGGACTAAGAAGACAACCCAAATAAGGATTTAGGTTTGGGGATCAGTTCAAAGCAAAGAGGTAAAGAAAAAGAGGGTCCAGAAAATCTGTTCAAGTAACAGGGAGACTAGCATAGGCATTGGAAAAACAAACAAACCAACTCCAAGGAAAAACAAGAACAAAAATCACTGGTCTAAAGCGGCAAACACCTGGACTTCACCTTGTCCTATACAGACAGGAAGTTCTTGTGCAAGACCAGTGAGTGACATTTGACTAATTTGACTGAAGCCCCTTCTATAAAGCACAGAGAGGGACTCTCCTGTAGGACCCCAAGAAACTCCTGCTCAGATTACATCCCACATGCCACCCACCACACTCATAGATGGCATTAGAAGTAGCAAAAACTTAGTTTCCCCTAAAAAATGCTCGGCTAAAGCCATAAATACACTCCATTATAAGATCTCTAGAGCAGAAAGAATTGTACACTCACTTCTCAGAACTGAATGTTGCTTTAAAACCACATGGATGTGTTTGAACTATGTTAAAATACTTCTTGCTCCACTTAAAACTGTCAAGAGCAGCTTTAAGCTGTCATTTTAGCACATCCATCAGCCTTTACCAAAGGCTGAATTCAGCTACCCAATTCTGCTGCTTTCAAATCAGTAAAATCCCGTTCTGATGATGATACTCTTTAACTCTTAAGTTCTCAGTAAAACACCAGTTAACATTTACATAGAAAATAAGGGATTACATATGAATACCATTTCAAACTCATTAACCCTTTTCTGCCCAAATTGCTTTTTTCTTTCTACTAAAATGAAACAAACTGAATATAACTAACTGAAAAATCTGCAGTTTTAGTGACAATACTAACTTTTGCCATTCTCAATACAGCAAAAAACATGCAGCCCTTGTACAAGCAATTGCAGGATTCCTTGTAATGCTTTTTTCCCCCTAATTTTATAATTAAACACTGCACCAATATACTAATATGTTATATTACCACAATATATGTTAATATAATATTTTGTTTAATGTAAAACTCAGAAACAATGTCTTAGAATATTTTTTACAGTAGACCAAGAGATAAGGTTAAGCTTTTACTAAATAAAAATTTACTTAGCTTTTCTACTACATAACAAGGTTTTAAACTTACTTTTATGATTTGTCAATGTATGTAAATTTATGAAGAATTTCAGAAACAGTTCAAAAACTCATCAAGAGATATATTTTCAGATTTATTCTGGACTGCACTTAATTCAGCAACAAAAACTCACACTTCCAGGCTCATCAGAGCAGTTATCACAGTACTAGACTTTTAAGGTATGGGGATTTACCAGTCTATTGGCGTTTACTTCTATCTGTAACAAATAACGTTCCACAGCCTTTCACATAAAATAATGTTTGCACCAAAGTTCACAATAATAGTAGAATTAAATTAGTGAAGTACAGTGTAGACACCTAGAACAAAAAAAAAGAAAATTAAGACCACTTGAAACTGAAAGCAATTTTAAAATATTAAGAAAAATGGACTTCAGCAAAAATATTTTAATTAGTTGCATTTAATTGAAATAAAAACACAAGAGTACACCTCTAATTTATACCCCATAAAAGAAACCACTTATCACACAAGGAATGCATGTATCACTTTAATCACAAATAGTTTCAAACTTTCAAAAATGTAGTCCTCAAAACTGAATGGCAACACAGCCTGCATACGTAAGAACTTTATACACAAACATAAAATTAAGAATTGATTTGCAAGCTTATTAAAATGCCTGGTTCTCCAATTTGTAGTGTTTCCATTATTACAGATTGTCATCTCTTCCTCCTCTCCCTGCACCAAGAGAAAATGTAAAACAACTACATCCTCCAACAGAACCAACCACTACTGTTAGTAATTATGGTATACAGAAATCTAGAAGTTTTAGATGGTGGAATGGATCAATAGCACACATTATTTTGCATTCCTGAAGCACTTGTCTCCACTGTACCTTTTTCCTATGTTTCCAAATGTCACTTAAGTATTTCCTCCATTATGTCACCAATACAGACATAATGTATTTCTTCTTCCTTAGGTACCAAAGTCCATCTTCAATGTCCCCTGTGACATAAACTACGATATCTACTACAAAGTTGAAGTACAAGAAAAAAATGTAAGGAATTTTGATATTGATACATGCTGATATCGGTAAGGAATTTGTTCCTTATCCCTTCAGTTTCTAGATGAAGGATATAAGGCATTTTAATTTAAATCAGTCAAGAATCAGGCCCACTGTCACTGATGCACTTCTTTACATCACAAGACTGTTGTGAAGAAGCATTAGTTATAATATGTAAATATACAACAAAAGGAAGTTGAGTGGTCATAGAATTCCATTCTCTGCTATCCTTACCCTAAATGAAAATTAATGCTATTATACACAACATCAATGATCTTACATATAAGGAAATGCTCTTGAGTTTGACCTCTGTCCTTCCATAGAAAATGAGTAAGCATTCTCAAAAGTGGCCTAAGGTGGCATTTAGCATAAGCACAAACATATCAAGATATTCTAAACAAAATACAAAATATGCTTATTTACAAAAATAATCATTCCACCCTTATACTACCATAGGACAGAAACCAAAATAGTCATGTTTATTACTTCTCTGTATCTGTCCCTAATGATACTATGAAAAAATCATACTGGAACTGGAGTCTATACAGCTATCATATAAACAGTATGCACCTAGTACAAAAAACCAATTATTTTTCCCTTCAGTGGTACTACAATAACAATTTTACATTTGGAAAGAGGAAAAAGAATGCAACAGACTTACAGTAAGTGATTCTGTCGTTTGTGCATGACTGGCTAACTCAAGTGCATAATGTAACCAATTGCTGCAAGAAAACCTCTCACCCTGTAGACAGGACAAGTATACTCAAACCAATTGGTAGTACACATACATATACAAGTTCTGCTGGAACCACTCCAGACTGTATGCAGATCTTAATGGAAATAAATACACCATTTGATTTTAAGAAAAATTGTGATATTATTTATTAAATAAAATGCAAGTAGAACATTTTATCCATGTAACATTTTTTTCTTTAATGTTACTCTAGAATTAAAATCATTGTAGCTTCAATCGTTATGTAACATCATACTGTCTAACAAATGAGGATGAATAATTCATCATATGTGACAGAACATTTTTCTTGGCACTTCAATTGCATTTACTTCTTATAAGAAAGGAAGAGAATTAGTTTGGAGAAACAAAGAAAACCCAATATACAAAACCAAAGCACATTATACCTAAATTTTAAGAAGCATGGGATGTTTGTCAAAAACTTCTTATGCAAAATTTTTCCATATATTTCAGTGTGAGGCTTGCTTCCATTCCTTTTCTCTTTCATCCTTTTGAGTACCATGTTTGCACTGTTGCTCAATGATGCTTTTTCCACTAGCCCACCTATGTTCATTGACATGTTATAAATTACGCCATATCACATCCTCTACAATGTTAAGAGGACATTTTAATAAAATATAATGTATTGCGATAAAAACATCATATTAGAATATTAAAATTTGCCTCAATAATAGATTATGATAAACTTCTCATATAAATTATCTTCCACACAGCAAAACCAGAAGTAACTGACAATATCTGGGCACCACTGTAACAATTTCACAGGAGAAGTACTGAGAGGAGTCATCAGTGTGAGATTAACAAAACGGGTTTATTAAACAATGATTAAATGATGATTACAGAGAGGACAAACACTCTACTACTTACTATACATCAAATAACTAGCTTGTACACAATTACGATTTAGATCTAATTAAAATTCTTACCACACTGAAGACATCAGATAAGGGACCCTTCACCCTCACGGGGTAACCTTAAGAGGCATGGCATTAGTCTCTGATAAGGTGTGACTTTGCACAAGTTTGCATGTTTCGCACAACGGAGTTGATTTCAGTTAGGCTTATTTGTCAGTGATGCCTGAAATAAAATACTGTTCACTCTATCAGACTGGGTGTACCCATTGCAAACAGGTGGTGACAATCTACTGTTTGCTTGCCTGAAATGCAAAAGTTGGCAGAACTAATAAATATAAAACTACTCCTACACACATTGTACCTACACATTTATACCAATCATGAGGTGCTTTCATGCAAAATATGACTCTTAAATCAATCACATTAAAGTCAATTGGACTTCTTCAGAAAGCTGCAACAAATTACAATGACTGAGGAGTACAGAAGTGAATATCGTCATGCATATTTTGCAAAGGTGGCCATGAAGATGCTAACAATTACATTTCACATCTGGTAAACTGGATCTTAATAGAAATATACTAACCTTTCAGTTATTAAGGCAAGTTTAATGTAATAGAAGTTTGCTATTTCACTTCAGATAGCTGCAAGGTCACATTATTCTATACTCATCAGAGAAGAAATACCTGATTCAAATTGTTTCCAATATTTTTGGCACCTCCTCAGATGTCATAGGAAGAGATTACATAGGAAATTTCTCTTCTGTGTGTAACATAAATATAATTCTCAGATTTTTAAATTATGCTGTATTTTCTACAGTTTATTCTTATGCCCAATGAAAAATTTAACAAAAGAATATTTTCTGAAACCTTTTATTATAAATATGTCAATATTACAGCAAGTAACTATGCTTGGAAAACAACCCAATAATCACTCCCAAAGCTAGTGTACAGTATCATGTTCAATATTAATACCAATGCCTGCCTTATAAGCTTTGACAATGTGTATAAGTATCTAAGGTACACAATTTAATATTCAGTCCTCCTCAAAAAGCATGCATGAAGTCAAACACAGTATACTGTCAGTTAGTTGTACACTTCTAAATAACTGCATTTGCAGCTTTTAAGTATATTAGTAGCTTTGTAACGATTTTCAGTACTTTCAGAACAGAATTTTGCATTGTTATGACTAATTTTCACTTGTACTCAATATTTAATTTAAAACACCTAACCAAACAAAAGAACAATCAAAAACAAAGACTTTGATCCATTCAGTGTAAGTATCACAATTAATGACATTTTAAAGATGCTTCTTCTAGGTCTAATTCACCAAAACCTGTTTACAGAATTCAACTTTCACCTGACTCAAGTTAAATTTGCTGCTTTTAACAAATTTGAAACTGTACTCTGAGCAAAGCACAGCAGACAAAGTGAGAATGCCTGAACAGATATGCTGTCAACTACATAAAACTGGCTTATTCCTTCTGAGCAAGGCAAATGGGCACAAATAAAAACATCTAGGTTATGCTCAACATAACAGTCAAAGCTATTTTGAAAAATCACTTTGGATTTTTCAACTAAAAATACCTCCCAGTGCCTACCAAGAGTTACAATATATTTTCTCATGTTTGCATCTTTGGTTATTTGACATGGAGAATGCATCTGCTTACTTCAGTTAACTTCAGACACAACACATCACAAAACAGTGTTTGTACAGTCTACAAGGTGAATGAAAATGTGAAGCAGCACAGCCATACAACTGAGTTATCTGAAACCAGCACTATTTAGTCTGTATTTTTCCACCTAATATAGGGGCTGTTATGAAAGGCCCATAAAATCTCCCATATCTAATTAGTTTTCTAATTTGGAGTTTAACACACTGTAGCTACAAATAAGTCTGTGGAGGCCGAAATTTGTGAAGCACTACAATCTTTTAACACAACAATCACATTTCAAATGCCATGTGACTTGTACAGATTCTTGCCTTCTCGCTTATAGAAAAAAAATTTACTGAATTGAAGCCAAATCCAGAATTGAAGTTTCACTCATTTTCTCAACAAATGCCACAGAACAGATCAATTCTTCAGTAATTTGAAGATATTTTAGACCTACCTTATAAAATTATATCCTCTTTTTCCCCTGTATACACTGGAATGAAAAGAACTACTGAAAGGGGGAAAAAGCCTACATGAAGTCAATATTCATGCAGTTACAGTAACAAACAACTTTTTCGAATCCTAAGAGTACTGGAAAGTCTGCTGCACTGGAGCCAACTGGAGCTGCCCATGCAATCCATGCAGCATTATCTTTCATTTGCAAAGGCATTCAGTTCAGAATTCTGCACTTAGGGTCACTTGCCATCTGGCGGCATCAAGATCCCTCCTTAGGCAACCTATCTAAACTAGACTTATAACAAAGTAGCCAGTTCATAGTCCAGTAGCTAATATTATAATGGTGAAAAAAAGGATGTTGCAGGGATTCAGAACACAGGAAATCCTAGATTCTAAATAAAGGGTATGTGCTCTACATAACTCCTGATCAGAGAAATCATAGAATCACCAGGTTGGAAGAGACCCACCAGATAATTGAGTCCAACCATTTCTATCAAATACCATGCCTCTCAGCGCCTCATCCACCCATCCCTTAAACACCTCCAGGGAAGGTGACTCAACCACCTCCCTGGGCAGCCTGTTCCAGTGCCCAATGACCCTTCCTGTGAAAATTTTTTCCTAATGTTAAGCCTGAACCTCCCCTGGCATAGCCTGAGGCCATTCCCTCCCAAGCTGTCCCCTGTCACTTGGGAGAAGAGGCCAGCACCCTCCTCTCTACAACCTCCCTTCAGTTAGTTGTAGAGAGTAATAAGGTCTCCCCTCAGCCTCCTCTTCTCCAGGCTAAACAATCCCAGCTCTCTCAGCTATTCCTCATAAGGCCTGTTCTCCAGCCCCTTCACCAGCTTCGTTGCTCTTCTCTGGACTCGCTCCAGAGCCACAACATCCCTCTTGTGGTGAGGGGCCCAGAACTGAACACAGGATTCAAGGAGCAGTCTCACCAGTGTCGAGTATAGAGGGAGAATAACCTCCCTGGACCTGCTGGTCACACCATTTCTGATGCAGGCCAAGATGCCATTGGCCTTCTTGGCCACCTGGGCACACTGCTGGATCATCTTCAGTTGCTGTCAACCAACACCCCCAGGTTTTACATTCATAGTAAAAGAAATACAGCGTTCATATGGAAAAATATTGCAGCGGGGTTAACAAGACATTTAGAAGCACCAAAATATTATTTTAGGAAATACATAGAAAACAACACAAAACCCGGCAAGTTATCTCACAGTCGTAATCACTGAAAAGGTCTCCAACACATCCTTTTCAGCTTTGAATATCGAGCTTCAGTCGATGCCTTGTTTCACTTGGGACTGCAGGGGGGTCTGAGAGAGGTGCGGGGGGGGGTGGTGGCCTCAGAGGGGGACGTGGCGCCAGAGGGAGGAGGCGGATTCTGGGCGGGGCCGGGCCGGGGCGGGGCCCCAGGAGTGGTACCATACGGCGGTGCAGAGAGGGGCGTGGTCTGAGAGGGGGCGGGGGCAAGGGTGGGCGGGGAAGGGCGGGGCCTTAGAGCGGATTCCGGTAGGGCCGGGGCGGGGCCTGTGAGGGGCGGGGCGGGGCCTGCTGCCCCGGAAGCTCTGTGGCCGCGCGGCGGCGCCGGGGCCGGAACATGGCCGAGTCGCTGGAGGAGGTGGCGGTGCTGGTGCAGCGGGTGGTGAAGGACATTCGCAACGCCTTCCAGCGCAACCCGCACATGTGAGCGGGGCCGGGGCGCGACGGGGCCCGGGGCGGGCGCGGGCGGCCCCGGCGGTCAGCGCGCCCCTCTGCTCCTGGGTCGCGGGCGGGGAACGGCCTCCTCCGTGGAAACGGCTCGGCTGCGGGAACCGGCGAGGGCTCTGACCTGAGGGAGCTGGGTTATCTTCTTAAAGACCGTACCTAGCTGAACGGTGCCTGCGATGCTGACAGTTGGGGGCCGAGGTGCAGCCCGCTGAGCACCCGCTCCGTGCCGGCAGCGCCCCCTTTTCATTAGGCTGGGAAAGACCTTAGAGATCATCAAGCCAAACTGTACTTGTCTACTATTAAATCATGTCCCCAAGCACCTCATCTACCCACCTTTTAAACACTTCCAGGGATGGTGACTCAGCCACCTCCCTGGGCAGCCCGTTCCACTGCTTGATAACCCTTTCAGTGAAGAAGTATTTCTTAATGTCCACTCTAAACATCCCCTGGCACAGCGTGATGCTTTTCCCTCTTGTCCTATCACCTGTCACTTGGGAGAAGAGACCAACACCCTCCTCTCTGCAACCTCCTTTTAGGTTATAGAGAGCAATAAGGTCTCCTCTCAGCCATTTCCTTGCCCCTCCTTTGTTGTTTTAAGACACGTGCTCCTTAGGAAAGCATCTTTCCATTTATGTAAACTCCATATTGGTTATGGCAAATGAGGTAGCATGTAATGGTTAAGTACTTCATAACCTAAGTACAGTGCGCTTTTGTTTGTCAGAAATGCTGCAGTCTCTGAGGTGTTGGCCTATTAATCTGTTCCAGAAAGTGATGAGCTAAGAAACTATGTAGAAAAATTTTGCAGGCACTTAATTTATTGCTTTGCTTAAATGAGAGGATTAGAATGACTATTCTTGTGTTTCTATAAATGTGATAAGGAAGTTGGGTGGGTGGCCTGGTTTTAAAATAGAGCATATGGATGCTCTCTGGAAAAAAACCCAGTGTTTTGCCATGAAGCCTTTTTTTTTAGGCTGTGCTGTTACCAGACAGTATTTGTGAATGAATGTTCTGATTCTTCTTAGTTCCTATTCCTTCACCAGAAATGTTGGTTTGTCGTAAACTTCAAGCCAGTATTTTTTAAGAATATGCTGCTCTTGCCCTTTTTTTTCATAGGTACAATCTCAGAGATGAAAGTAGGCTACAAGAGTTGTATGATCTGTAAGTGGTGTACTGTGCCTTACTTCAGCTAAGGAAGCATGAACTGCAACTAGTTTACCCTCTGAAGTAGAAAAAGCAGATTTCTGCCTGCTAGACTTCTGAGCTGCAGCAATTCAAATGGAACAATGCACAGCTAATATAGATTGTGTGCCCTTTGCTATGATGCCCCTCTGACTCTACAGGACCAGGTTATAGCTGTGCTGGCGCAATGTTTTCATGTATGTTGAAACATCTCTGTCTTTTTGTTGGTGGCCAAAATGTTCATAACGAGCTGCAATCCCTAATAGATAGTATCCTCTTGAATTTAGCAGCCTGTTGATGTCATAGATCCAGGTCTGAATTCTTTTATAGAAGCTGCTCTTCCAACATCCCTACACACTAAGAGAAACCTGAGGAAAAATTAAAATATGGTATGGCCCTTTGAAACTAAACACTGAGTCTCTTCTGCTTTGTTTGCTGATATGAATTTTTGTAAACATAACTATTTTTTAAAGGCCTGGTTAAAACCTGTCATACAAAGTTGCTGTTTGGCCTCTGCATCTCAGATCTTCCCCCTGTTCGGCAGGCTGCTTTGCATGGGGGAAGGAAAAATGAGACTTCTGGAAATGTACATGTGGAAGAGTGCACATGCCTGTCCATGTGATTTTCTTTTATGTCCTATTTGGTTTCAGAGCATCTGTTCATGCTGCTGCAGGGCGCACACTGAGTAGCTCTGGATCAATCAGGTGCCTGTCCTGATTAAGGTTTTTTGTTTCCTTTGCAGTAGGAGTTGCTGCAGTTCCATCCCTTCTTGGTCGATAAGAGTAAGCCAAAGTAATTGTGTTAATTCATCCAAGCTGAACTGCTTAGGTGATAATCTAAAAAAAAAATTTAAAAAAAGAAACCTTCCTCATTTAGGATCTTTGGGAAAATCTAATAAAACTTTTCTGATTATCATAAGGTAAGAAGAGCCAGAATCACCAAAAGGAATCTTCCTAGAGAATGTTCAGAGGACTTTTAATGTCTATTACTTCCAAAGCCTTTAACAAGCCTTAAAATATTTCTAATTTTCTATCATTACAGCACTGGGGAACCAAGTCAAAATTTTCTTTAGTGGTTCTTAACTCAAGACCACAACTGGCTTTTATGTTGTGTTTGAGTAAACTCTACAGAGGTAAAATACATTTACTTTTTTTTTGCTCAACACAAGTGTTAACTTATGACTTAAAATACATTTGAATCATTTATTTGCCAAGTTAATGTACTGTGTGAGTGTTGCAGAGGATGGCTTTCTGAAAATGTATTTTTTCATCCCTGCAGTCCAGCAAGAATTAAGAATGTGAATTTATTCAGATTTTGGTCAACACAGGGAAAAAGATACTGGGTGGGAACCATTGATAGTCTGATCTATTGAGAAAAATAATTGCTATCTACTGCAATTAAGTGTAATTATGTCATTTTCTGTTTTTTAAGAGATGAAATTGGATTAATACCATGCCCTGAGGCCAGGTATAACCGGAGCCCTATTGTCCTGGTAGAAAACAAACTTGGTGTGGAGAGCTGGTGTGTCAAGTTTCTTTTGCCATATGTCCACAATAAACTTCTCCTCTACAGACAAAGAAAACAGTGGCTGAACAAAGATGGTAAGTTACCAAGTTGGAGAACAGTGTCTAATGTGAATCTTTATGCACTTTTTAAAATTTATCGTAGAAGTATAGGATCATTCAGGTTGGAAAAGAGACCAAAGATTATTGAGTCCAACCAGAAACTTGACACTTCCAAGTGCACCACTAAACCATGTCCCTAAGCGCTGCATCTAGGCATCTTTTAAATACTTCCAGGGATGGTTATTCACCCACTTCCCTGAGCAGCCTTTTCCAGTGCTTGACAACCCTTTCAGTGAAGTAATATTTCTAATACCCAGTCTAAGCCTCCCCTGATGTGTCTTGAGGCCATTTCCTCTCAGCCTATCACTTGTTACCTGGGAGAAGAGACCAATGCCCATGCTCGCTACAACTTCCTTTCAGGTAGTTGTAGAGAGTGATAAGGTCTCCCCTCTGCTGCTCCTCATCAAACTTGTTCTCCAGCAGTTCTCTAACTGCTCTTCTCTGGACATGCTTCAGCCCCTCAATGTCTTTCTAGTGATGAGGAGCCCAAAACTGGACATAGGATTCAAGATGCAGCCTCAGCAGCAGTGAGTACAGAGGGCCAATCACTTCCTTAGTTCTGCTGGCCATGCTGTTTCTGATACAAGCCAGGATGCTGTTGGCCTTTTTGGGCACCTAGGCACACTGCTGGCTTATGTTCAGCCAGCTATTGATCAAGACCCCCAGGCCCTTTTCTGGCAGGCAGCTTTCCAGCCTTTCACCACAAAGTCTGTAACAGTTCAGGAGGATGTTATAACCCAAGTACAGGACCTGAAATTCGGCCTTGGTGAACCCCACACAGTTGGCCGTGACCTATTAATCCAAGCTGTCCAGATCGCTCTGCAGTCTTCCTACCCTCAAGGAGATCAACACTTCTGCCCAACTGGTGTCATGTGCAGACTTGCTTAGCGAGCACTCAATGCCCTTGCAAATGAAATTAAAATGTAAATACTTTCGTGCCTCCCAAAGCTGGGAGGCTTAGAGGGAGATGACCTATTTAATGAATGGCTTAGGTAAGTGATATTAATCTTTACAGAAGGAATTTTGTCCTGCTTTCCTGAGTCAGAAGGAAAACGAGTGATGTTTGGATCTAAAGTAAGAAACAAGTGCAACGGTTTTCAGGTGTAGGGGTACCAGAAGTCATTAATCTATATGGCTCAGTAATTGCTATATTTGCTTTTCCATCTTTTTGGTTTGGTTTTTAGTTTGTTTTACTTGCATGAAAAACTCCTATGTATGTTGCTATCTTGAATTTTTAAAAGAATTTTAAGTAGTTGTGACATGGAAGATATTTGATGCTTACAAAGTGTCCCATTCTCTTCAGAGTAAGAATGAAAGACGGTACCTGTGGTTTAAGAAACTGGGGTTTTTTGTTCATGGTTCACGTCTTCTAAATAGCAGTCAGCATAAAAAATTGTTCTTATTGCAGGTATAGCTCAGTATCTTTTTTCTGGTGTTTATTCATATGCTTTTTGAGGGTTCTTTCCGGTATCTTCTGCCTGCTATGACATTTTTTGCATTTTTGTGCCCCCAAAAGAGAGAATTCTTTTCAGTTGTACTCAGATAGTTCAGATCTTTATCTCAGGTGCACATGGGCTTCAGTTTGAGGCTGTTACCATATTTTAACTTTTCTCTGTTTCCATGTAACAAGCCTAATCCATAAAGCACTGGATGCATCCATTGTATTTTAAAGTTACTGTCTTGGATTATCTTTCTCTCCTGGAACATACCGAAGAGCCACCATTCATTGCATTGTGTTGTCTGTGGCTACAGCAAAGGCAATCTCCCTGGTTGCTTAATGAACTAATGAGTTAAATAATTATGTTTTAAATAGTAGGATGCTAACAGAAATCTGATGCAGGCTTTAGCATCTAGCCATCATAAATCTAACATGCTCTAGCATCTTGAACAGATAGGTTTTGAGAGTAAGTCTGAGTAGATCATCTGGTAGTAACATCTCTTTCTTGATGTAACTGCTGTTTGCAGGTTTTTTTTTACTATTATAGTCTGTTTCACCTTAACTGGATGAAGCCAGCTGTGCACTTTCCCTCATTAAAGTGTAGGGTAAGAGGCAGCAGATTGTTAATCAAATCTATAAATGTGCGCTTGAGCTTCTTCCATGTTTAGGGATGATATTGAGAAAGAAGATTGAAATCTTCAGTGAATCTTAACAAGGGAGCCGTCTTAAGGTGATGATTGTTGCCTGCATTTGTTTGCCTGAATTCAGGGTCTAGAGTTTAAATTAAACAGATTTATTACATGTGGATATATATGTAATGGGAGCATTTTGAAAAGTGTAGCATTAAATGGTAAAGAGGGTTTGTAAAGTGGGCATGAATGTCTTTGTGTTCTAGTGGATGGCAAGGAGTCATACATAGGAACTTTTTACCTCTTTGGCATCCAGATAATAATAAAGATGAACCCATTCCTCTGGCAACATACGGTCTTCCAGTACTGGCTGTATACCTGTGGTGGTGTTTGAGTAAGAAATTGCTGGCTTTGATACTTGAGGTTAATTCTTCATTCAGAGGAATACGTTGACTTCTTGGGTAGACTACAGGAGGGAAGTGAGATCATGCAGGGAAAAAATCAGGAAGGCTAAGGCCCAACTAGAAATCAGATTGGCAAAGTCTGTGGAAGGTAATAAAAAAATCTTTCTATAAATACATCAACAATAACAGGAGGACTAGGGAGAATGTACAGTCCCTATTGGATGCAGAAGGAAAAACAGTGACAGGGGCGTAAGTTGTTCCCTCTGTGTACACACCCAGGAGTTAAGCTCCCATGATCCAAGAGGAAGTGGTTAGAGACTTGCTTGCCCAACTAGACACTCAAAAGTCTGTGGGGCCGGATGGGATCCACTCAAGGGTATTAAAGAAGCTGGCAGATGTGCTGGCCAAACCACTTTCCATCACCTTCCAACAGTCCTGGAAGACTGGGGAAGTTCCAGTGGACTGGAGGCTGGCGGATGTTGTGCCCATCTACAAGACAGGTCGCAGGGAGGATCCAGGGAACTACAGGCCTGTCAGTCTGACCTCAGTGCCAGGGAAAGTCATGGAACAGGTGACCTTGAGTGGTATGATGAAGCACATGCAAGAGAACCGTGTGATCAGACCCAGTCAATACAGGTTCACAAAAGGCAGGTCTTGCCAAACTAACCTGATCGCCTTCTATGGTAAAGTGACTCGACTACTGAATGAGGGAAAGGCTGTGGATGTGGTCTTCCTGGGCCTCAGTAAAGCCTTTGACACAGTTTCTCACAGCATTCTGCTACAGAAACTCAACCTCTGGCCTGGACAGGCGAACGCTCTGCTGGCTGGCCAGGCCCAGAGAGTGGTGGTAAATGGAGTTACCTCCATCTGGAGGCCAGTTACAAGGGGTGTCCCCCAGGGCTCAGTGCTGGGTCCAGCCCTGTTCAATGTCTTTATCAATGACCTGGATGAAGGCATCGAGTGCTCCCTTAGCAAGTTTGCAGACGACACTAAGCTGGGTGGAAGTGTTGATCTGCTGGAGGGTTGGAAAGGTCTCCAGAGGGATCTAAACAGGCTGGACCGCTGGGCAGAGTCCAATGGCATGAGGTTTAACAAGGCCACATGCCAGGTCCTGCACTTGGGGCACAACAACCCTATGCAGTTCTACAGACTAGGAGAAGTCTGGCTGGAAAGCTGCCTGGAGGAGAAAGACTCGGGGGTGTTAGTTGACAGCCGACTGAAGATGAGCCAGCAGTGTGCTCAGGTGGCCAATGGCATCTTGGCTTGTATCAGAAATGGCATGGCCAGGAGTTCCAGGGAGGTTATTCTCCCTCTGTACACGGCACTGGTGAGACCGATCCTTGAATCCTGTGTTCATTTCTGGGCCCCTCACCACATGAAGGATGTTGAGGCTCTGGAGCGTGTCCAGAGAAAAGCAACAAAGCTAATGAGGGTGCTGGAGAACAGGCCTTATAAGGAACGGCTGAGAGAGCTGGGGTTGTTTAGCCTGGAGAAGAGGACATGGTTTAGTATTTGATAGGAATGTTTGGACTCGATCCAATCGGTGGATCTTTTCCAACCTGGTGATTCTGTGATTAAGAAAGTGGAAGTGTTTTCCTGTGTTGTTAGGTACAACTGACCTGTTGAGTGTTTCTATTTTGGTTTTGTCTGATAGATTCTTGTATGTGTGTGTTCGCTCCCACCCCCAACAGGGGTTGATGTGATGTGATTATCTAGAAAAAGTGTTTTGTGGACTTAAAAGAAAGGTCAATGTAAAATTTAATTTACGCATAATTTATTTTCTTGAATATTCTTTCTCAATGCAGCATCTTTGAAAATACTTTTATTCCTAGGGGATGTGTATTTCTAACATAAGTAACTTCCATTTATTTCTTAGTCTCTGGTTTATGGTTGGACCTAGTAAGACCTGGATCTTTTGGATAGCTGCCACCAAGTTGCTGCTGATGAATTCGTTCTGATAGAAACTAATGATTGTGATCTGATTTCAAGTTTGGAATTTATAATGCAGGCTGTGATAAAATTCAATAAAAAGAGCTTTCATATAAGGAATATTAATCATGTTGACTCTGACATGTAGCCAGAAATGCATTTTAGCATTTAAAGTTATGAACCTGCTAGCACAGGCAGTCTTAGCAAGACTGTTGTTTCAATTGCAGTATTATTTGCAGGTCTGAGGTAGGAATTTATGTGGTTTATTTTGATTATGCTATGGATCTTCTTCTGGGAGACTTCTCATTTCGGTTTCAAATATGACAGAGAAGTCATCCTGTAGAAATTGTACCACAGATAAAAATGTTTTGTTTCAAGGCAAAATACAAACTAATGAGGTTTGTGTCGCTTTTGCACTGGGAGTCTGGAGACTGCTGATATCTGTTAGCTAAAGGACAGCTTGTTACTAAGAGCTGGCACCCTTCTTTATTTGCACTGGTCCAGGAGCTTTGTTGTGGTGACACTGCAGCACATGCCTATTCCACCAGGATGGTGTGGTACGCCGACTAGTTGACAAGTGTCTCTGCTTCCCTCCCAGGTTGAAAACTTGCAGAACCCTCAAAATGTACCCCTCAAAATGCAGATCGTAAACCTTTGTTGGTAAATGCTGGAGTGGCATGAAGTTTAGATTACTGGCTGTGAGTAATCTAATGACTTGTTTGTAACTTGAAGCAAGTCTTGAGACTTGTTTGTTTTGTTGTTTTTTTCATTTTGAAAATGAAATTCCAGTCTCATTTGTTTTTTCAATTACAAAAGTCAGTTTAAAATGTGAGAGAAGAGGTGATCTACTGCATTTTCATGTCTTTTGAGGTTTTGTGTCACTATTGTAAAAAATGATCAGGACCTCCATGTTAATAACCTGTTTGTAAAGCAAGGAACAGCTTAATAGAGTGTAATATGTTTTACCTTAACTGAGTTTCACATTCGATAAATTTTAGCAGAAACTCTAGTGGTGAAGGGAATGAAGACACAAGGCTTTCCCAGAAAGACTTACAGAATTATCTCTAGTAAGTAGGCATACTTTATCAAGAGATGTTATGTTTTCTGTACATTTGAAATATCCTCGAGGATCTCCCCCATTTTCCCTTTTGTAGACGGAAGTGTATGCTTTGAATTTGGCAAGGTAGCTGTTTTCTTCTGAATATAATGAAGGGATAGATTTGTTTATTACTGCTGTAAAACTCAGTTGTGTATTCTGTTGATGCTTGTAATAATCAATGATTGCAAATACAGTCTCTTGTTACCTCTTCTGCGTTGGTCAGATTACTGTAAGCCATTTAAAATAGAATAGGGAAGAAGAAAGGGTGGCGATTCAAGTGTCTGCTTTCAGATATGGTGATTGATATTTTTCTGGCAGCAATCTGAAAGAAGGAAGTGCTTTGTAAGTCAGTCATTGGTAGCTCATTGTGACAGATGTTTAATATAGTTATGGTTTCTTTTGGATACTTGGAATCCAGAATCATGATTACTTCTCTTGTTGCTGTTGTTCCAGGTTAGAAATCCTAATCTTACAATGTGTTTTTATCTTTTCTCCTGTTGTTTTTTGGGTTTTTTTTTAATTTATGCATGCATATTATTTGTATTATCTCAAGGTGGTTTACTGAATTTGCTATGAAATTCTTTTTTATGCAAAATGTTGTTGTGCATAGACCTAGAATGTCCTTTCTTCTTCTAAATCTGTGTTTCCACCTTTACGATACACTTCTGAATAGCACATCTTAGTGTGAAAAACTTACAAAAATGAAAATTTGGATATGACTACATTTAAAAAGAAAAGGAGCTAAAACCATATTGCCATATTTGTCCTTTTGCAGCTGGAGAGACTTTCCTGTACAAAAGAATGTGCTTTTTGAACACCTGTGATACTACAGTTTGCCTAATATTTATGCAGCAGAAAGTGCCTTTAAATTGTGAATAAAAGATCTTAGGTTTTGTTACTGACACAGAAGGAACTAGTTGGCAACTACTGTCATTGTGTGCAAGATCTGTTGTAAGGCTTTCTGTTGAAAAGTGGCTAAAAAAAATTGTGTCATTTGACATCTGAATCAGAATCCACAGTTCACAAAGTCTTCATCTGAGACTTGTTGCAAGAGCTTCAAAGAATGCTGACATAAAAAAAAAAAGAGTATTGCTTTGAGATTTTCCTTTTGGCTGCTTCTTTCTTTCAAAAGGCTGAACTGGACTGTAGTAAGCTTTTGCTGAGTGTGTCTTGTCAACCATAGCTTTTATAGTGATAGCACCAAATAATTAGTAAAACCATTATTGCATTTAGAAAATCCAACACTCAGAAGTTCAGAATTTTATTACTAAATTCAGAACTACTTCTGATTGTGTTCTTTGCAGCATTTTGCTACGACTCTGCTTTGCCTCTTATCCTGCACTGCAGTTTCATTTATCTCCTGTAGCAATCACCTTTCCTCCTGCAACAAATGAAAAGTCCTGCAGATATCTCCTTTATTGCAGTCCTGTTGCTTCGAGACACACTATGGCTGAGCCTGTAGACACAGGCCACTGACCTCTTGGCAAAGTGATAAGCAGCTGAAAATGAAGAAAATGGGAAGTGTCAGTAAATCTAGATTTGGTGTGCTGAACTCCGCATGTTTCAAAAATTCGCTAAGCTAGCAATTGCTGGTAGTCTAGATTAAGTATAATTTAAAGCAAGTTTAAAATACATGTGACACTCTTGTTTAGAGGAGTAGCTATTATTAAGTTTTTTGGGTTTGGTGGGGTTGTTTGTAAGTAATCACCAATTGGAGAGAAAGTTGTCTGGATGGGCTAAAAATGAAATTAACTGAATAAAGGAATTTAGGCTTGTTTTGTGTTAGCAACAAAGCTTGTAATTCCTCATTTTTTTACCTTTCTTCTCTTGAAGAAACTCTCAGTTACCATGTAATAGGTACTATGAATTTGATGTAAAAAAACATTTATGTTACCGTGGAAGAGTTACTATCAGTGTATAGTATTTTGAAAGTTAATTTGTATATTGTTTATGACACAAGGTGGTAAAAGCAGAATAATCAACATTTAATGATGTACATTCATGTTATGTAAAACTGAGATCTTTTAAAAATATAGAAAAACTAGTAATATTTTGAAGCCAAATGGAAAAAGCTACATGAAAAATGAAAGCTCACTATTTTAGCTGCAGAACTCGTAAAACTAGTGTTTTGTTAAATGGTAATTTGAATATGAAATTGAAGCAGCAGGCAGCAAAGCACTTTAGTAGGTGTTTGATTTTACATATGTGAATAATCTTGATTATCTAAATCGGGCAATTAATTTGTCTAAACTTAAATAGGTGTTGAAGTACTTTACCGGTTCAGGGATTGGGTAAATCAAAGAAAAAGCTTGGTACATTTTGGCAGCAAATTAGGAAGAAAATTTGTGTATGTGAAAATTATTAATTCTCTAGCAACAGAGAGGGGTTTAAAAGAAAATCTTTTGATAAAGAAAAAATTATCTCAGCTATAACACATGGAAACAGAAAGTTAAGTTAATTCTTAGAGGTAATTTCTGAAATATCGCTGTAACAGCTTAGTGCGAAATTAAAAGTGCACTAAAGATAACTTTCTTCCTTCTGCATTATATGATGGCATATTGTATTCCTCATAAGCAGGAGCATCATGGCAAATACAATTACTTTATTGGACATAATTGTATGAGTAGTCATACAGTAATGTTCCAAGGTATACCACTTTTTGACCCACTTAAATATTAACTGCTCTCTAAGTCTTGGTTCAAAGATGCAGTTCCTTTGCATTTTGAATTAATATGCTCCCATTATTGCTGCTTTTCATCAGCTACTTTGTAAAAATTAATTTTACTGTCATATTAACTACACTAACCAGAGATTTAGTTCCATGAGAAACTATTTTTTACTTTTCTTTTTCTCCCTAAAAAGAAATAAAGTGCCTCTTATTTGCTGGAAATTGCCTGGAGTATGATCTATTTAATATGTTAAATACAGGGTGAATTGAAATGAACGTAGCCAGACTTAATTGGTAGTAAAAGTCTGGGTAGTCATGTGCAGTTTTGAAGAAAGTTTCTTTTTGCTCTCTTGCAAAATTTCCATGTAAATTTTAGAGTTGCTATTGCAGGACAGGATAATTGATCTGATGCTGTGTCTCCCAAAAACAGGTTAAGGGAGCCAACACAGTGACAATGTGTAGTACCTCACGCATAAGTGGGTATGTCTCATGAATCCCTGCTGTTGCCGTGATGGGACTCAGAACTGCTTGAATGTTGCAGTGGAGTGCAATGGGAAAGGGAAAGACTAGGTTACAGTTAAATTACTCTTCCATTCTCATCAACCATATACCTTAGTCTTGCTTTTACAACGTTGTTAAAAGTGTCGTAAGTAAATTTAGTCTGTGCAGTGCTTAAACAATGACATGCCAAGAAATGCTCTGTAAGTTCTCTTTAGTGAATTAGTATTAAAATCTCAGTCTAAAGCAAGACTGTCACTTCAGAATATATTTAAAGTATTTTCTCTGCAGTTAGATACTAGATGTTTTTTGTGATTCTAATTCATGGTTATGTTGTTTCTTTTTCTTAGCTACAGGTTTTTTTTATAGTATGTGTATTTTTTGAAATAGTATAGTGAATGTCAGCCATCTGCAGCTCAGACTGGTGCTGATATAGTAGGATATTTTTACTGGTACTATCTTACTTTAAAATTGTTGGATTTTCTTTGAGGACTTCTCAGTTTATGATGTATACAGCATATCTGGAATTCAAATCAGTAAATACTCCAGTATTCTATCTAATGGCAGTTCCTTGTTGAGAGCATACTGTATATTTGATTTTAGCAGTACAGGTAGAGGTCAGAAATCTGCAGCTGCCTACAACTTAAATGTGAACTGATAGCAAGATGGAAGTCCCTTATTTTAAAAAATGAAAGAGAGGATATGGAAGTTTTGCTGCCTCCTAAATTAAGCCAGCAGTTTTTCTGAATAAGATGGAATAGTGTTTTGCAGTGGTAATCATCCGTATATACAGGAGCCCAGGGAGGAGAAATTTTGAGGAAAGACAGGGAATAGGAGAGTGAAGAGAGAAGGCTGTTCTGTGCAAATTGTTACTAATCTTTGTCTCCTGTTCAATTGTTTTAGAGCTGATAGATATCACGTGTACCCTGCTGCTGCTGAACCCTGACTTCACCACTGCTTGGAACGTGAGGTATGTTGCACTCAGCAAATGACGTAAGCCAGATCTAGCCCTTATGTACGTGTCAGCTGCAAGCTTTGTTTTAGGTGGTAATTAGTGACGCAGCAAGAACTTTTCAGCTAAGGACTGCTGAAGGAATATTAAAAGTCTCTTCTATTCTTTATGCCTTGGAGATAGTTTCAGATTGCCATTTTTTCTTTATTTTCCTACTTTTTTTTTTGTAGCGCAGGCTAAAGATTACACTGCTGCATATAAAGGCACATATTTGGCCTACATTTTGGTGTGATATAAGTTCCATTGAACTGCCACTCCTCATTCCTACTGTCAGTTAAGGAAGGCCGTTTGTAACCTTTAGATGGGCATATCTTTTTGCTGAATTGTGTAGTGCCTAACTGATGACTGCTCTGTGTTTTCTTTGTTTTCACTTTACTCCTCTTTGAATATTATATCTGAGTCCTTTTAAGATAACAGTTCAGTTTGCTGCCACTATGACTACAGCTTATCAAAGCTGAATAGCACTCAATACCTATGCTGCAAGTGAAGGCGAGAAAGACGTCTGTCTTTTTTTCTGGACACATTCTCCCTGGCCCTGCTCCTTTTTTATACCTGTTGGGATTAGTCTAGCTTCTCTATTAGTCATGCTGCAGCACCTGTCCATGAGTCATTATGGAAGAGATTTAGAATTTTACTTGGGGTCCAGAAGCAACAGTTTTTCATAATGCTGTAATCTAAGATTTTTTGTATAAATCTCAGAGATGGGGGAATATTTTCTTTCTTCTGCCTCTGTAAGACTGAAGACAGTCTTAAAGGAGTAGCTTTAAAAGAGCTGGAGGGCTGACAGAAAAGTATATGTTGGCATCTAGGAGAGCTCTCATTAAAAATAGGACTTTTGTAGTTGAGTTGCATTATTGCAATAGGAAACATTAACAAAATTACCTAAGAAGATGGTGGCTACAGGTAGCTGTCAGCCCTAGATATGGCAAATTCAGCCATTTTTTTTTTTCTTTCTTTCACTGCTATAATAGTTCGGAAGAATTTTGCTGTGATCTGTCTTTGTCTAGCATCTCAGGTCTAAGAAAGGGGAATGAAAGCGATAGCAGAGGACTTACTGTCATGAAAATGTATAGCATGAGTGGCTTTCATGTGATAAAACAGAATTAGGAACATATATAAGTAGTAGAGTTACTACAGTAATGTAATTCTTTGGTATTTAAAATTGAATTCACATTTTATTTTAGAGTTTGTGGACTTTTTTTTAATGCAATTCCATCCATCTGTATCAGTCTGGCTCTTTTGCAGCATGACTTCTTAAAAGAATTTGCTGTTATGGGTTGGTTCAAAGTTGTCAATGGAGTTAAAAATGATGAAGAATATGGATGAGGATTATTCTCTCTTTTATGATGTTTACGATTTGCCAAAGTACATGAATTACTACAGAAAGTGGTCTTGCTCCCAAAATTCTTGGTCAGTGACATTCAAAGAGAAACTATTGTTATACCAGCCAGTCAGTAGCTGTGGAGTTTACCACCAAGCCAGCTTTAGCCAAGGGAGTGCTTTGCTGAATCTCACTCTGTGTTTTTTTAGGCAGCTGCTGGCAGTTTGCTCTTTTGAAGGATGGGTACTTAACTGGGAGAACAGTTCAGTGTCTTTCCTATTCTGTGAAATTCCCACTTCATTAAATTACAGGTCAAGCTAGCCAGACACGGCACATACAGTCACAAAGCTGAGTCTGCACAGATGCTGGAGATAAATCCTAGTACTGAACTTGTATAAGCTGGGAACAAATTGTGTGGAACTTGCATTCTGCTTGTAGAATCTGCCATGGGATGATTGTTTTCATCTTGTTCAGATAATATTTGTTGCACCAGATTCATCGTATGTTCTCCACACAGAAATTCACAGCTTTATTTTAAGGGGAAAAAAATAATAAACTCTAAGAAGTGTAATAGTTATTTACTGAGTACCACTCCTGCACATAGCATTTCCTGTAGAACTTAATGACTCTCTCATTTTAGGCTGATATAGTCCCTTTTTCTTAGGTTGAGTTCTCTGCTAAGAGCTTCAGACATGGTCGTTGACTCAATAGCACAGAATGTGAAGGCACTGGGAGAGATTTGTTCAAGAGCAGGAAAAATAAATCTCTTCCTTTGCAAGGAGATGGGACTTGGCAGAGCAAGTAGGTGATGTGGAATGCTAATGAGCCTTTCAGCTTAGCCGACAATCACAGAAGGTTTTATCTAGTTCGTGAAGCACAGAAGAGCATAAAACTTCAAAGGTGTTCCTTGCTAAATGATTTCTAAACAATATTTTAAACAGTTCTAATATGCCTTCATGTTTATTTTGTTTATATGCTTTTATTTATTTTAGAAGTGATTGGGAAGCTACAGAAGGGTGGGAACTATAACTTAAACCATTAAAACTGAGCAATAGCTAGTTGTATGTTGTAATAAAGGCATGTTAAACACTAGGAGATACATCACTTCTTACAACTCTCAGGGAAATCCCTGTTATACTGAATGGTGAACAAGACACCCTCAGTTGTTAATCATGATTTCAGTTATCCTGTGTTTTTAGAAGCTGAAAAATTATTTTCCAAGATAGAATGACCAAAATCGTTGTGTACATGATGGTAAAGGAATTGTCACAGGTGGTTTTGTTCTTGCTAACATACTCACTTCCACATACAGTTGATCAAAAGTCAAAATACATTACGTAGCAACATGTTCTGAAAAGTCAATTTTTTTCTATAAAGTATCAATAACTGCATAGAAGTCGGCAAAAACATAAGGCAAATTAAAATAATGTCATAATATCTTTTATAGGAGCTAGAATTCTGAAGGCTGAAAAATTATCTGTGGTACACGTGGGAAAAAAGTGAGCTAACAATTATATATCCCAAGTTGGATGTTTGCTGGAAGAGTTTGGAAGAGGTTTATTTGACGTAATATAATACTTTAGTCATACTTGTGATTGAAGTCCCGTACTTGTGAATGGGAGGGTGTCTCATTTAAAAATCAATGATGGTAAAACCTGCTTTTCTACCATATCAGTGACGGTGAATATTGTCTGTAAGGTTCCTCAAGTTTGTGCAAGAGTAAATTTGCTTTTAGGAGTAAAAGTGTGTGACCTTACTAATTTGCAGTTAATGCTTTAATACAGGAAGAGTTTAGGTTTTGGGAGGTAGGTGGCCGGTAATCTAGATCTGTTACACATGTATGTTTATTTTGAGTGCTAGACTGACCTAAGCTACTTTTTCAATCTCTTTGCGGTAAGTGATTTTTACCAAAATGTCATCTTTTGCTTTGCAGTAATGGGGCAATCCCACCTGCTTCAGTGTTGACATTCCCTGAATCTGTCTCTTATCTGCTTTGCAAAAATCAACAAACTGGTACTGAACAATCTAGTCACTCTCTTGTTCCTGACTGTTAAAACCTGGATTTCCTTTAAAGCACCTGCTAAAAGCATCCAATCAGAAGTGTGTTGGAACTCGGTTCAGATGAAAAGAAATGCTTTAGTAGCTATGTTTCTGGTCTCTGCAGACAGTTCTCTACTGACTTCATTAGATTTCAGGAGCAAAACTTACTTCAGAATTTGTTCAGCTGTTGGTTCAGTAGCAAAAGGAGGGCGTAGCCTAATGCCTAGTTGCATACATCTCACCACTTTTCTTGAATCTGAAATAATATATTGCCCGCTGTTAGTTTTCCTACCATTAGCTTCTGACTGAAGAAGTAATGAAGAAGCCTACAGTTGACTTAAAACAACACAGACCAAATGTATCAAATGGAGTCTGTTTCCTGCTGAAAACTTCCAAAGGATTACAGTAAATCCCCACACAAAAGGAATATGTAGAATTTTTTCTGAGACTTAGGCTATGACTTTAAAACCACGTTGTATTCTGTGTCAGGCTGCCGAATTTTACCTTCTTACTGGATAACAGTTTTTTTTTAAAATGTATTTCCTTCCTGCCCTCTTTCCCTCTTTTTCAGAAGATTTATTGTCCGCTTTTCATCTACTAATGCTCCTCTTGCTGAACCTTTGCCATGCATGTCATTATCATGAGCCATAAGTTATACGTATATATATAAAAAAAAAACCAAAACCAAACCAAACAAAACCCTATACCAAATCCTTGACAAAATTGCTTCTACTTCTTGCGCTCTAGGTTTCTAATTTTGACTCTGAATGTTCTGGTAAAGGCATGTTTGCTGTCTGTAAGCAGTAACATTGTGATTTACTGTCTTTTCTAGATCAGAGAACAGAATATGGAGACTAATGTTCTGTCTACAAGCATGCTCAGAACAGGCACTAAGAGTTATAAATATAGAAAGAAGAGTAGGTATGGAGCAGGGAATTCCGTGCAAAGGAGGCAAGAAAGATAAATATAGAGTTTCAGGTTCCTCTGTCTAAGAGGTACTTTAAGAAGTATTATGTTGGGTGTACGTTATGTTTTGTTACAGCAAAATCTTTTATTTTTATTTAAAAAGAGCATTTTTCATGCAAGTAAATTTAGTGATTTTAGCCTTCCTGTTAAGTTTGAAAAACATTCTACACAGACTATTTCCTACTTCTTTCTAAATTCAGGGATTCTTGATACTTTCTCTTAAGTCATATCTAAAAACTAAAGGAGAGGACTGTGTGGAGGAGTTACTGTTTTTTTGGAGATAGGGACTAAGGGCTTAATTTCAAGAAGGACTGCTTAGTCACATATGTAACTATTGACATCAAAGGGGGAAAGAAATCTGGTTGTTTTATTAAGATACTTTTTGAGTTTGCAGATTAAAAGCAGCGTTGTTCTCAACAGGTATTACGTGTAGCCCAATTTCTGTTGCTTTCTGGTCAATACAAGAAATGTGATAGATAGCCACACTCATTACAACTGACTGACTGATTTCTGGTTAGGTTTGGGAACCAGTGGGTTTTATGTGTTTGGATTAAGATAAAGTTTCTTGATCTGGATTTACTTTATTGGGCCTGGTTGAGTAGGATGTGCATATATATAGCATAGTGGAATGGGTTAATCCACCAGAGGCTTTTTAAACTTGTGGTTTCAAGTTCCATTGTAATACCAAAGAAATGCCATGCTGTTTGGTTTGGGGGTTTGTGTTCTGTTTCCAGGTTACTTCTTTTATTCATACAAATTTATTTTGTCTTTTTTAGGAAAGAATTAATACTGTCTGGCACTTTAAATCCACTTAAAGATTTGCATCTTGGAAAACTGGCATTAACCAAGTTTCCAAAGAGTCCAGAAACATGGATTCATAGGTTTGTTTCCCTTGCCATCTGTTGCTTTCCCAAATGTAAATGTTCTTCCTAGCAGTTTTTTTCCTGTGGTTGGGTTAAGGAGAGCCTTAGATAGGACATTTAGAAATACAGCAGGTTCTTTAAGCTAGTCATTTTGAAATCCTGTGCTTTGACTTTTCAAGATACCTGTCTACATTTTACACTTAGAACTGAAATCCTACGCACCTTTTTTTCTGCATTTTTTTTCTGCATTTTTTTTCATAAATTTTGGAGGTGGGATAAATTTTCCTAAAGGTTTATCATGTCTTGCAGCATGTAAAATTCTCAGCCCGAGATGCTGATTCCATCAATAGTAAGTATTAGAGCACTGTGGGTTTCTCCCTCTTTCCTTCCTCCAGCTTATTACTATATTGCTTGTCTGCAGACATTTCAGAAAGACAAGAGTCTGTAGCTAGCCTTTGTAACTAAAGTTGGGTTCTTTTCCATTTCAATACTGGTCTTTTTGGTGAATTTATTTTTATTATTTCTAAATTAAGCAATGCTACTAAGTCACCAGCACTAAATATAAATGTAAGAGCACATTTCTGGAAAAAATAACTACAGAATTACTCAAATACACAAAGCTAGCTATCTCAGTCGTGACCAAGTGTATGTAAAAAGCCTGTAGCACAGCTAAGTGAAATACAGATCCATTGTGCAACTTTGTTTTAAAAAAAAATAAATCTCTCTGTGTGTGACTTTTTTTTTTTCATGATGTATTTTTCACAAGATAACTCTTCTGTGGACAGGCTTTATGGAATTTGAATGTAACACATTAGAAAGCAGTATGGAGTGTTTACATTTCACATGTCCAGCATTAGGACTGCTGTAAAGTTGATATACCATTATGGGATTCACATTCTATCAAAACTACAAAGCTTTAGTTGTACTGATAACATGAGTTTTTGGAAGATGGAAGCGCTTCTAAACTCTTCTGTGTGAGTGCATGAGCTTAAAATTCTCAAAGTTAAACTAGAATGTAATACCTGCATATTCCTAATTGTTTCTAACTAGCATCTATTTTAATTCTGTTAATTTCTTTCTTAGTAGCATTGATATAGCAGCAACACTGATGAATTTCTGCAACACTGCTTTTTAATTTTGTTGTGTTCAGCTGCTTTTGATCATCTCCATACTAGTGACTCATGCTGTTTGATTGCTTTGTTTGAAGAGCAAGTATGTAGAAATAATGAGGGAAAACATTTTGCAGTTAGTCATGATTTAGCCTTTCCTGCATGGGCGCTAACACTGGAAAGTTATGAATTTTTGTGTTTAACTAGTGCTGAATCTGGTGCCATCCATATCTTTTGGTGATCAGTACATTTTTGTGAAATTAGTCAGAAAGATAGGTTCTTAAGATTTATTTACATCTTAGAAATAACTTAAAAACTGTCTATAACTTTTTGAGGGTTTTCTATCTTTGCCTAAAACAGAAAAGTATGTTTGAGGGTAATAGTACAAATGTTTGACTTGGTTTAGATGTGTTGATTGTGATTGATATGTATCAGAAAATTGGACGTGCAAAGATTTTCTTTCTGCATCAGTATAGTGATTAATCTTACATTTGCTGTTCTCCCATGATACCAAATTTCAAACAGAAGTCCAAAAAAAATAGAAGGGGGCAATTATAGAATTCAGTAAAACATACCCAATATTTGGGTTTTTATGCATGGTAGATATACCTGCTAAAGATATCAAAATACTTGTCACATGTTTTTCCATATGGCCTTTTGCTGTTCTTTTTGAGGGGTTTTTGGATAGATCTTGTGCACACACAGTCAGTATATCTATTGATTGCAGAATTTTTACTGAATAATCCTTCACTCATCTGTCGTAATTCCAGGAACTGTAATAAGAGCGTGCATTCCATGACAGAAGAAATTGTATTTATTTTTTCCAATTTTTTTTGAAAAAACATTTTCTTAAAAACCTCTGAAATATTACCACGCTATTCAAAAGATACCAATAATACCTTTTAAATCTTCTGAGGTTGTGCTTGTCTGTCTTTTCTCCCATGCAAAAAGTCTAGAAAGTATCTCAGACTTTATTTTCTAACTTTTCTTTGGTTGTAACGCAGAAACGATTAATTCTGTATGTTTTGACATATTCCCATCTGTGTAACTTAATCTGAATTCCTTATTTTATAAAAAAATTCTTATTTTAAGAAATCAAAATTATTTCTTTTTATGGTTTTACTGAAAAGTCAGTGTTAATTAAGTAATATTTATCTTTTGTTAAAGTAATGGTCCTCTTCTTGTTTAGCTTTCATTCCTAGACCTTTTTTCCCATTTCTTGCAAACCTACTGATTGAAGTGAAAAAATACTAGATGATGGTGCTTGGATCAAAGGTATTTTTAAAAATTAAAAATTAAGTCTTCAAATTACTACATTTCATAAATTTACACAACAGCCAAAGAACCTGGTTTGTCTGGCTGTACATCTTTAATTAAAACAAATGTTATATAAGAAGCAAGTATATGAACACTGCCTTCAATCTAGTGTTTGTGATTTTTTTGAGAAATGCAGGCAGTTTAAAAATGCCATTATCATAAATTATCTTTGGTATATTCTTCCCATAGTTTAAATCTTTTTTTAATGTAGCTTAAGAGAAAAACACACAGTGTAAATAAGAATACCAGTGAACAAGACCATTATAAATGTTCAAATGAGAGAGAAAGCAGATGGATTATTGATTCTTTTTGACAGTAGTTAGCATACCTATTTTTAATTTTTGTATATAGATACATGCAATTTTATATATGAATTGCAAAACAGAGTTATCATTTTAAAGAAAATTAATGTATTATTTTTATCTCATGTGTTGATTTATTTTAACCAGAAATGCTCCCTTTCTGAAAGTAGCAATTAATTAGTTTTGGAATCTCTGTGGGCCACTACAAAACAGAAAAATGACTGTTTCACAGGCCAGAGGTTGTCCAGGTTTCCAGAGCATTCTATGTGAGTCCATTGCAGCAGCATATGTCAAGAGAATTGCAAAGAAGTCTGCACATCTGTGATCCCTTTTTGTAGGGATCTTCTTGTGTACAGTCTGCAGATGTATGTTTTCTGCAGCGTTAAGGACATCTGTCAAAATACCAGTAAAATATTACTAAAAGTCAGTTCACAGTAAAACTTAAAGACCCATGTAGGAATATGTGCTTATCTCAGTCACTTCAAATCAAATACGTATAATTCAGTAGTAAAAATATTTGGTTTGGTTACACCTATAGCCCTTGAAATTGTAAGTCTTTTGCACTTTCTTTCTGCTGGTGTTGTACAGAAACTAGTTTGGTTTGCTGTGTGCAGTACTGACAAATGTAAAAAATACTGGCAAAGTACATTTAGTCAATTTTTTCTGTCTCATTTTGGATACTCTTATTTTAGTGCTGTATGAGGTCCTACACAAGAAAAAGAGACTAACCCTATAGCTTGGGAACCAAGAGCAGAGAGAGAAACAAAGTTGTGGTTATTGAACATGTTCTAACCTGTCACAGTGATACAAGGCTCAACTCCATTGCTTTACGCAATAGAAATGGTCTTGTGTTCAAATTTAGACCTTTTTTTTAGCCTTGGTCAGAAAATATCAGTATGTGAAAGTGATCAGCGAGTTAACATCAAGTTAACTTCATTTCTTCTGGAACTGAAGAAATCTGTGATGGAAACTTTTCAATTACTAAGTGAAGTTTGTGGTGAAGAGCTCCCAAAGATCAGATCAGTGCTGAAAGGAGCCCATTTTTTGTCAGTAGAAGACATGAAAGCAAAAACGATGGAGAATCTTAAACAGCCTTTCAGAAAATGATCTATGGAATTGCTTTGAACATGGGCGGCATTGTACGCAGCTGTGTGCCAAGTCAGAAGGGAACTATTTTGAAGGTGATCATAGCTGATTTACTTAATTTTTAAATAAAAGAGTTACAAGCACATTCTTGTTTTTTTCGTGTTGGACCTGATGCAAGTCTCTGAAAGAGGAGCTCATTAGAAATCTCATGCAAACAGTCCTGGCATATTTTTTATAGATTTGCTGTTTCCTTTTGTTCTCTTTTAGTATGCTCTAAGTATCTGTGACCGTTACAGTGAGCAAGCAAGCAAATACAGATAAAGTTAAATTTTTCTGGAGTGTGATCATAAAGTCATAGTTTTCACTATGGGAAGAATTCACATGGTTATGTTTACTTATTCATCATCTAGTTACAGTGTAGTTCAGATAGTTGAAATATTAGAAAGGTTTGGTTGATTATTATAAATTTAAAAAAACAATTTTTTTTTCACTTAAAACTGTTCTTTCACCATTAACACTGTACATTATTTAAACAGACGATGGGTGCTGCAACAACTAATTCAGGAAAACTCCTTGCCCAGTCTTGTAACTAAAGGAAACTTGGGAGCAGCACCTGTGGAGAGAATTCACCGACTAGTGCAGGAGGAAATGAATGTCTGCTCTGAAGCTGCTGGGAGATACCCAAGCAACTACAATGCCTGGTCCCATCGCATCTGGGTTTTACAGCATTTGGGAAAGCTCTCTGTCAAGGTATAATACAATAGTGAATAAAGTCTGATATTTGCTTGTCTGAAAAAAAAAACCAACCTGGTTTGCCAGGTACCTCTTATGACATGAGTGGACCCTATCGTATTAAGTTATCTCAGGTAGCTAAGAATGTTTTAAACAAACAGGCAAAATATTGCAATCACTGTGTTTTTCTTGCTAGTGTAGGCAGGTTCTGCTCTGCATAAAGAACAGATATTTCTTGCCCATGTACAAATTTTTTTTTGTTTTTTGGTACTTACTGTTAATGAACTTGTGGCAGGAGAGTAGATGAGACATTGAGCTGAAATAAAGAAGGGACAACTGAATATAATTCTTCTACCACTAATCTTGAAATTCCTAATAGAGAAAAAGATAATACGTGACAAATAGTGTCAGGTGAACTCTTGTTTTGATACCCTTATTCAGCCTATCTGTGGTTTCAGAATATTGAAGAATTAAGTGAAAACAGCAGGAACTTTGGAGGACATATAATAGTACTTTTAACCATTTTTTTCAGCTCCAACAGTATCTTTTGACAGTGTGTAAACTGAGGGCTGATAAAGCTATTTCATCTCCACCAGGGACGTCTTATGCAGTGGTGAATATTTCAGATCACAGAGTGGTATCATTGAGACTTGCATCAAATTGAATTAGTTAATGTGACATGGTCTCAAATTATATAGGCACTTTTTTAACATTGTGGTTTCTAAGCTATTATGAATATTAGGTTGATACAGTAGCATTTCATTCACACATTTGATAGGAGCTGCTGCATTTTGCCACCCTGTAAGTAGTAGAGTGAGGGAGGGATTTAGTGGAAGTTACTCAGTTGGTCTAACAGTTATTTTTATGCCTTATGGGCCAGCTACTGCTAGCAGCAGATACTGTTTTGCTGATGTTTCCTGTTAATTGTCACCTGAGAAACTTTAAAAGTAGCTATTTCATAGCAAGTATGTTCCAGACTCCAGAGCCAGCCTAGAATTTGGACTCCTCTGCCCAGCAAGCTTGTACGAAATGGTAGTTAATGGGAAAACTCAGTTGAACTACAGGATTGGAATAGATTGGAGGTTAGAAGTTAGGGTTGGAGGTCTATATTAATAGAAATCAGGGACTTTCACGGAAGTCTTTAATTGCTTTCTTAAAAAGGCGAGTGGGAGGAGAAGCACTGTTAATTATATTTTAACATTAACATTAGTTAACATTAGTTTGAAAGTCAGGATAATGCCCTGAGTGATATTGGCAGTTGCTATTCCTTACTAGTTTAAATAAACAGAAATATTGCATTGTAGTAGATTTCTTTAGTTTTGTCCAAATTACTTTTGTTACCTTTGGCAAAATTTCAGTGGTGTTGCTGTTCCTCAAACAGTGTGTTTGACCCATTGTGAAACCTCCATGTTGAATCAATGCATCTCTTCTGATGGCCCGGCAGGTGTTTGGGATGCGGGAAAATTAGGAAGAAATACGAAACATAAAAGATGTTGAGAATCTTGAGATAAAGTTTGTGTCCAGGTAGCTTTAAAAGGCAGGATTAGAAAGTGATTATTTAAAAGATGTGATGTTAGGAAAAATACAAAGGAGAAGAGTAAAAATGTGGACATCACATATATACAAAAACACATGGGTTCTTTTCTTCCTTGATGTCTGATTTTGTACCTTCAGCCATTGGTGTGTCTGACTATCTAAAAAGAATGGTGAATTTCACCAAGATGTGAGACTGGAATTGTGCTGAGATGATTAGCAGATAAAAAAATCACTGGGATTCTACAGCCATTTAGTTCTTGTAACATTGCCTCAGATTAGAGTACTCTGTATAATTTAGGGCCACATTTCCACTATAATACAGTCTTTAGCTGTAGTTTGGGTATTTTTTATTACTCTGTACAGGGAAACAGAGGCACAGAAACAGTATATGTTGTGTTATCATTTAAATATGACTTCTCAAAACAGGTTTACCATTTTTGTAACTGTTAGTCTTCTTTGAGGGTCTTGAGGAGGCAGGTTATTGGTAAGCTCAATGGTTCTTCAGACTAAATCTCAGTCTACAGTCTAGGTAAAAGATATAAAATATTAGAGAAGAAAGTTCAGGCCCTGCAGGAAGATTTTCTCACAGAATATAGATGTTTCTTCTTTTTTACACTAGACAGTAAAGCACATGTTCTTGTTTGAATGTAGAAATCCCTGTTTGCTTTTCCTGCAAAATTTGAACCACATCAGCAAGTTTGTGTAGTGTTTGAATAGTGTTCATTAAGGTACCTGTCAAGGATTTGTCAAGAGAGGATTGTTCCAAAACAATTTAATTTTTCTGGTATTGGAGTTCTTGCCTTGGGAGGAGGACGAGAAAGTTTGACTTCAGCCTTCTCACGTGACAGTACAGTTAACTAATGGGGGAAAACTTGGGCTCCATACACCTACTAATAGATAGGAGCATATTTAGTTGGAGAACCAGAGTAAGAGAATAATATCAGTATAGCCTGTTAAAATCCATGGACATCATGATGCTTCCAAGAAATGCAGGAACAAAAATAAGATGTAATTCATCAAGGATTGACAAATTATTTTCTTTAGATAGAAATACTTAACTTCATGATTACAGGATAAAAAGTGACTAGTCAGGTCCCACAATTAAAAAATAACAAAACACCACCACCAAAACAGCAAAGAAACAAGTGATGGGGTAATAGTAACAAAGGAAGAACTCTCTTGTGTGATGTCCAGAAGAAAGAATTATGTTCATAAAACAAAGCTAATTTTTCCTGTACACATCCCCAGTAAGGCCTTGGCATTTTGTTAGATGATTTTACCTCCAGAGGTACATGTCTTTTATATGAGTGGACGTTGCCATATTTATTTGGTTATCCTTAAAAGTTTCGGTTTTTTTTTTTTTCCCAGATACAATACTTTTTCACTTCCCTAGAGCCCCATACCAAGGATGAAGTTTTGGGCTGCAGTTCATGATGGGGAAGCACTTTAAAAAGCAAGCACGAGGTCAAGGAGGGTATAAGAGGGAGTGCAGATCCAGAGGATGAGACAAAAGCCACCAAGTGCATATGTCCTGTTCTGGAGCAGAATGCCAGCTCCTTGATACTCAGTTCACCACTGAAGGCAGAAGAGGTCATTAGAAGTAGGGAGGAAGGCATTTTCATATAATTTCCTTTGCTTCACAGAAGAGTGGCAAAGGGCTTGTGCTCTTTGGTGTGGAAATGGAGAAAACTGGCTTGGTATTAAAGTGCTTCTGTTGGAAATCAGATGTTAGCTGGCTTTTTGGTTTACTTCCAGTTGTTTGAAGCGTCTTCTGCTGTTACTCTGAGGTTCCTAGAAGAGAAACTTGATTTTTTGTAGATATCAAGAGGTTTACAGACAATCCTCTGTCTTGCTGCTGTGAAAGAGGTTTTCTAGTTCAGGTAAGGAGTGATTCTGGGAATCATTCTGTTTGCTTTGTGCAGGTAGTTAAAATGCATAATTACAATGTTCTTCTGTAATTTAGAAACATCAGGTAAATGAATAAGATTATTCCAAAATGTAAGTTGGACATAATGTGTGTAGTACCAGTTCCAGCTGAATAAAGACTAATCTGATTTTTCTGATGCTTCTCTTGAGCCTTATATTGTTTCCAACAAGCTTTTAAATTTTAATACTCAGAAATTTGGAATGGTAAGCTCAATGCTTCTGAAAAGAGAGAAGCTGTTCTTGTGGTTTAAAGTACAGAACTGGAGATGGTGTGTTTTATCTGCCTTAACAATCCCATATGCAGGCTGGTATTTAATAGTGCCCTTCAGTTTGCTAATACATAAAAGGAAAATGATGCTGGTATCTCTTGTCAAGACTCAACGAAGCATGTTTTGTATCACAATTAGAAGACACGATTTATGTAATTTCAAATATCTTTTAGAATGGATGCACCACAAAAAAATTAGCCTTGTGGTTTTCTTTGTGTGAGGCTATGCCTCTTGTGCTGCAGGAGAAAAAAAAAAGGAATACTTATGCCTGTGAAAGTAGCTTTGCATCAGCTAGTCCTGTTAAATAATGTTGGTTTGTTGGAAAAAGAGATTAAGAGCAAGAATATACCACTAAAGTTATACTGAAAGTCTGTAGAAGTTAAAGAAAATGTTAGATTTGATCTCTTTGGAGAGTTTAAAGTAGAGAGGAGGAGCAGAATGAGGAGAAATATCAAAGCCTTTAAATAATGCAGCCACTAGTTCTAAGAGAGAAAGTAAAATAAAGAAGCTTTGCCAGTAGCCAGAATCACCTGTCTTCCGAGAAATAAATCATGAAACTTTAAAAACATTCAGAATTAAGAGAAAATCTGAAGGTACCAGAAATGCTAAAAATACCGCTGCAGTCACCGATGTAAACATTTACCACAGTTAGTGTGAAAGCCTTTATTTAAGTTCCCCAATTACTAAGCCAAGCAACTTAGTTATAGACAATTAGTTTTGTATTCCATGGGTTGTGGGACTTGGAACATAATGCTAGAGGTTGACATTCTTTCCTTGAAAATGAAACTGCAAATTACTTTAAATCCTCTTTTTTTTTCTTTTTACAGCAACTCATCCAGCATGACATTCATAATGCACAACGCAAAAATAAAAATACTTTATTATCCATGTAGCTTTACGTACCCTCTACCATTGCCTCCTCTAAGCCATTTTGAGATCCTTAATCCCCTGCTTATTTCTCATCATAAGTGGTTTGGTTTCCTTCCCCCACCCTCCCTCAGCCTATGGGAAAATTTCTGAGATGCCTACCTTTCCAGAGTGTGGAAGAAGTGTAAATTTTTTTGTGCAGACATGCCAAGATATGTCAGCATACAGTGGAAAAGGTTCAGTGATTATTTCATTTTTCTGCATGTATTCTTAAACCATTAGCACAGTGGCTGAAATCCCCAGAGGAGAGGATACCTGAGTACAGAAACAGTGCTGCTAAATTCCTCCTTTTTACTGGATGATAGTTGACACTGCTTTTTCTTTCAGGTTCTCCTCGATGAACTTTCATCCACTAAATATTGGGTATCCATGCATGTCTCAGACCATAGTGGATTTCATTACCGCCAATTCTTACTCAAGTCCTTGATTGGCAGAACTGTGACAGAAAATAATGTACTGGTCCAAAATCAAATGGTAAATCAGGAAAACCTTAGCATTCAGAAGGAGGAGCAGAGCACAGGTGCAGGAGTGACCTGTGTGGAGGAGCAGAACATGGATCTCCCCCACTGTTTAGAGGAAGAGTTGGAGCTCTGCACTGAATTGATTGATATTTACCCAGGGCATGAAACCTTATGGTGTCATAGGTAAGAGGACTTGGTCTAAAGAGTGTCTTTCTCATTTGTGGATTGTTCTTTGCCAGGCAAGTTGGTATTTTGAATTTAAAAGGTACTAATCAATAAAAGATTCCTAAGCTACTATGTCTTAAGCCTTTGGAAAACATTCAGGGGCATAATCAGAGCTGTTGAATGGAAAATTTGCTTGGGCTTGGGTATCTTGTTTATGTAAGCTCCATTTGTCCCTATAGCTTGTGGAAGAGACACAAGATACTGTTGATCAGCCTCCTCACACTTAAAATGTTTAAAGAGAGAAAGATGAGCAGAAAGGATAGGCAGAAGATGACATAGCAGCAGGGAACCTCTGCTTTGCCAGCTGAGTGTATGTGCCTGACTAGGTAACAACAGATTTACAGAAGTGAAACTGAGCCCTTTTTTTGTAGAGTGTGAGCAGTGATAGCAGATTTTGTCGGTCTGAAGGAATATGGTGGGATAGCAAATGAACTGAAGCAGTACAGCAGCAACAGCAGATTATTTTAGGTACATGACTTTTTTTTGTTTTTTCTTTTTTCCTTCTTTCCTTTTCCTCTGAAGAAGACGTGTGTTCTACCTTCAGCACCAGCTAAGCAATCAACTTCCTATTCCTGCTGCAGTAGTATCATCTGTGGACAGCAGTGATGAAATTCTGAATAATTTCCACAACAATCCTGCAACAAGTCACATGGCACAAGCTATGGATGTTGATGGTTTGAATGAATCTAGCAGCAAACAAGGTTATACCCAAGAAACAAAACGCCTGAAGCGTACTCCTATGCAGGACTCTTTTGGTCCAGAAATGGAATACCAATTTATTGATAAAGTGTTATCAACTTGTAGGGATGTGGACCAAGCCAGGTTTGCTACTGCTTATAGGAAATGGTTAGTTACTTTTTTAGGTCATTGAAGGAAGAGTTAAAAGCATTCAGGGTTCTTCTTTCAGTGCAATATTCTATTTTCAGACACAAATGCATGTCTTGATTGCAAGTGTTAGCTTATCGTGTGTTTCTCCTTCTTTTAACAGTCAGTCCTGAAGTTCATATTCAGAACAGAAGTCTGTCACTTAATTTGTTAAAGAGCTGGCATACCTTTTTATTAAGCAAATGTATTTCTTTAATCTTTTTGAGAAATCACTATGCCTTTTCCTTATTTTTTAACTTCTGCGTTAAGGTGAGTTCTGAAACATTTGGCTCTAAGAAAAAAAACAAAAAAACCAACAAGTCTGAAATGCATTTGAAACAGTGTCTGGAAAAAGAATAGGAGGATCTGTCACCATCAGCTAAACCTGTTTACCAGAAACTCCTCTGGACTATAGAGTCATCTTGTTAATACCTTATTGGATTCAGACTGTGTTTGGTGAGTGCTGTTACTTTTTTATCAGCAGCCTTTGGTAGAACACCAACCAGACTGCAGTGTTTCTTTCTCAAGACCCCAGTAACAGTATTGGAGCCATGCCTATTACCATTGTAAATGGGATTTTATTCACTTATATTGTATTAGTTGTCACATGAGTTTGATAGGAAAGTCTATGAAGCTGAAATCCTGAAAAGCAGAAATGGGAAAATGTGACAGAAAATAGTTCAAACACATGTTCACACTCATACAGTCAGAGGTATATTTGGAAATAGTTTCCTTAGACTATTTTACCTTCATTTCTTCCTTGGTATTTATTTATTTATTTTATGTTAACAATCCAGAATTAATGACAGTTGATACACATTTCTGAATGTATTATGTACACTACAGAATCCTACCCTGCTAAATCACTTATTGGTTACTTGCACTTAACCAAGACCATGCAATTCTTCTGACTGGTCACGGAGACTATACAATTTAAAAAAAGACAACAGGAGGGAGGTCTCTCTTCACTTTTGTTCTTTTGCAGAGCTTCAGACTTTGGAGGTTTTTGTCTTTTGACTCTTCCTTAAGAACAACGCTTCTGCAACCATACATTTCTGTTTACATAACTGCAGATTTTAAGGGAATTCAAAACACATTTCTATTCCGTTGAAATAAAACGTGTTGTCATTTCCTTTGAACTTGTCTAGATAAGGGATTTTTTCACACTAATGAACTTGTACTGGTCCAGAGACCTAGGGGAGAAGCTCTGTACAACTGTATAAGTTCATACAATGGCAATATTGCCTCTGCTTTAAGCAGACTATTCACTGAGGGGATTAGATTTTCAAGCTAGAGCCTTTGCCAAAATTACTGTATATTTCTCCTGCCCAAAGTGCCTCCTGACTGTGACAAGTTTCAAGTTGCTGTTTCTGTTGGGCAGAGAGTGCAGCAGTAAGGGAGAAAATAAAACAAGGTAGCCTGCTCAAAAGGTGTAATTTGGAAAGAAAAAAAGGCCCTCAAAACACTGGCCCCTTCCAACAGTTCTTGGGTTACCCATGGGGATTAATGTTGAATTTCAAAGTGAAAACGGACCACCTCTCCTCTTAGAGGGTATGTTTATAACTCATTTCAGGCACAGGATAGTTAACAGACATTTCTGAAAGTACTCTCTTTTGTTTACAGTATCTAGATAAGACTGACCTAAGGCATCTCCACTGCAAAGCTTTTTTTCAATGGGCATCCATACCTGCCTCTGTATAGCTGGGGATGTATTACATGAGCATTTGTTTTGAGGTGCTTGGGATATTGTCTTGGTTGATGGTCTTATTTGCAGAATAACATCATCAGTGTCTGAAGGAGGTGTGGGAATGGCTTGAGAGGGTAATTTCATCATGAGATGTTGTCTCTGTGATCACTGACAAATGTTTAGGTTCAAGTGCAAATTAGAGTCTGACCTTAAAACCTAATCCATCCCAGAGGGCCTGATTTTTTCTGAGTATGAAAGATACATTAAAGTGTGTGTAGTAGCCCGGGTCAGCTTGATTAATGATATCACATTAATAACTAGTATGACCCTGGAAAGTGTGAAGTCAGCTGACAAAGTATTAAGCATCATGTTCTTTGTTCTAGATTATGTAGACAGTAACATAGTTGTATGTTCTGTTTGCCTTTGCAAAAAATACCTGTTTGTGAGGAAAATATTAGTGACAGGAGCAGTCTGTGAAGTGGGAACATGAAAAGAATTATTTCTTGAACTGTGGAAGGAAAGCATTGCTCTTTTCTCACACTGGAATGATAGTGGTTTTCAGAAGAAAAGATTTGTATTAGATTCTGACTTGAAACTTGTATATTTCTTCCAGACTATAATCTGGAGTCGTAGTTAGCTTTCTTAGAGCTGTCTTGTGGAAGTAGTGGACTATTGAATTTGACGATCTTTCCATCATAAACACTTAAGATCAAATAGCTGCCCTCACATGTGTGTAGTTCCTACTCACATCAGCACTAGTTATGCATGCTTGTAGGAAGGCAGCATTTGGTCCTGTGTAACTGAACATTTCCATTGTATTTTCATACTTGGAAAATGTTCTGAGAGCTCTAATTAGAGATGGTGCTGATATTTTTATAACTTCTATAAAACATTGATGGCTGTAGTCTGACTACTAGTGTGGGGTTTTGAAGCCTGATGGAAATACTCCGCCTGCCCCTTGTTTTTTAATCGAGTGCTAATAGTGACATTTAGAAATGCTTGCAGACCAGACTCTGCCACACAGAAAACTAAACAATGAAAGCAACATATAAATAAGTCATATCTTCCCCTTTGAAAGAAGTGCAAACAATAAGCTGTCAAAAGTTGAGCTTTCGGTTTTTCATGCTAACAATGTAAATTATATTAAAGAAGGAAACATGTAACTAAATTACTTCAAGCTGTCAATGTCCTTAAGTCTTATACTGAAAGGATTGGTGCTTCCAGCCAATTGCACTAAGCTCACAGTTGTGTGATGGTTTTGGAACTGTCATCTTCAGAATGTGTCTGTCTAACCATTCAGCAGACACCACTTCAAAAAAAGAAAAATGGCTTCAGGCCATTGGTAGTTAACATGCATAAAGGTTACCAAGTACAGATACTTTAAGTACTATATTTTAGTTGTTTTGTGTTTCAGAGGTCAGAGAATTATTATGTAGTTAATAAACATTCTTGCAGAGAAAATGTTCAGCAAAAGCTGCAGAATACAAGATTCTCACTCTCTGAAGTTGCATCAAATATAAATCAAACGTCGTACATCTGTAAAGGTCTTCATAAAAAGTTCAGCATCTTTACTGATTTTATCTTCTGCTGTAGTATGTCATTTGAATTGATGTAAATTCTTTTTGTTCACTGGATAAGTTTTGTAGAAATTTCTTTGTCCTTGAAGCTACAGAAGTAGAATAAAAGGAACCACATTTTTAAGAGGTTGAATTATCTGCTGCTAAATGTATTAACTATTATTACATTGGCATTTGATTTATCTTGTGTGTTGCAGTCACTGGAGCAGCACATGCAGCATTAAAGATAGCTACAATAACAAACATATATAAAGGTATTATTGGAATGCATTGCTATAGCTGCTGTGATTAATATTTGTTAATGTACTCATATCTGCATATTGGTGTTTTGTTGACTTCGTGCATATTCTTTATACAATCAAATCCTTAAATAAGGGGGATAATAAATTAACCTAATAGTATAAATGGAAATTACCTTATGTAGAACTTATTTTAAGACAAATAAGTGAAGTGGTAATATAGTAAGACAGACTCTAAACTTTCTCAAAATCAATATTTCTGGCATTTCCAGTTTTGTGTTACTGCCACTTAGTTAGGATGTGTAACTAGTTTTAATGGACAGCAGTAAGTTTATTCCTAAGCAGATAATGAATTTCTATGACAATACTGTGTAATATTGATGAGCAGAAATGAAGGGCTTTGGAAAGGGTATGTCTGCACAGTCAGACTCAACAAGTAAACTTTTTCAGAATATCTTATAATGCAATGAACAAAATGTGAGTACCAGAGCCTAATTTTGAGTGGTGAGTCTTCGGAGACTTGATGATTGAGTTTTTGGACAAGGTTGGTTGCTTAGTTTTGTTTTGCCTTCTGTGAGGGAAGAATGTTCCTTTTTTTTTTTTTATTTAGTAATAACTGAACCATTGCACTTAAAGCATGGGGTGAGACAGACACAACTTCTGAGTTGTATCTTCCAGACAAATTCTGGAAAAAGCGGCAGTGAAGTGAGATGTAGATGTGACTTTTAAATGCATGTTTGCCTTGTACTCTTTTGGTGATGAGAATTCGTTACAATTAGATCTTGCTGTTTTATTAATGTTATGATATAAAGGACAGAGGGTAACACCCTCTTATGTTCAAATGCACTTAACATTCAAGTTACCTTTAAAGGAAGTTTAGTGTCCCTGTCTAAGATAATTTTCCTGGGTTTTTTTTCCTATGAGCTCAGAGGTGTGTTTCCTTCCTAACCTCTTCTCTAATCTTCCAGCCAGCAAAGAAGAATGTAGCAAAGCATTGGTGAGGTGGCCTCATTTCAATTTTAAATAACTCTGACTACCTCCCAAAAAGTGCTCTGATCGATGTCCTTAAGTGGAGTTCATCAGGCTGTTTTTTCTGGAACCTCATGCTAGACCTACACCCTCTTTCTGAGGTGAAAAGCAAGAGCTTTATCTATGAAGCTGTCTAGTTTCCCAGGACAGTTTAAATGAGAAAAGAAAAACAAATCTTATGGTTAAAGTTGGGGAAACTAGAATGAGCATAAAATTGCATTAGTCTTATCCTCTAAAGAAGCAATGTTTTGCTGAAAAATGGAGGAAATATGTGCTTCCAAGAAATTCCTTGTAGTGGTTTATGCTTTTGAATTATAGACCTGACACTTAATAGTGGCTTTTACTTAGTGTGTAATGTTACTTCTCAGGGCATAGTCTATTGTAGTGAATTTAGGATACATTTTTACTGCTTAAAATTATTGATTTAAAGAAAAAACATAACTGCTAAACATGCAATGACTAGTTTTTAGTTGTTTGGGGTTTTTTTGTCTAGCACAGTGTTTTATATCTACCCACAAGCTAATACTGTACCTGATGATTCACACTAGACCTTAACATCACATCTGAATCATATTGTTATTCTGTATATTCAATTGATGTTGCAGTCTTGCAGGAAGCTTCTGACAGTTGTTGTGTTTCTTCTGAGTTCCCTAGTATTATACAGTAGGATATTCAGTGTCTCACAAAGACCTGTCTTGTAATGACAGGGAATCTTTTTGCAGTATCTGTTTTGATGCACTATATGTATTAGAGTTATCTTTTAACAAAAAACCTTTTGTTAGGAGTCTGAATACTAGAATTGCAAAAGCTTTTAGTTGTTGATAGCTGGCAGATACTTATGTACAATACAACTATTTTGAACAGAGTAACTCTTAACTTAAGTCTAAATTATTAAGCATCTTCATCTGCACCATCTGGAATCTGCTGTTAATCCTACTGTATAGATGGAGGTGGGATGAAACATGGCAAGGTGAGTATTTTCTTCATGGGGCACTTTCTGAACAGAATATTATAGTGGGGAAACAGCCTTTCTTGGATGAGTTATTCTTGTACATTCATTGTGAATGAAGTTATGAAATTGGTACATCATTAATACAGTAAGACTTCCTGAATGGCTGCGTAAAATGAGTAAATGAATAGTTTGTTCAACAGATTATTCCCTGTTATTAGAAAGTCACATAAATGACATGAGGTACCGGAACTTGTTTTTACAAGACAAAGTATCTTTGTACCTACTGTATTTATTCATTTTGTTCCAGATTTTCTTTTTTTTGAAGTGGCTACATTGAAAACTGGGTAGTCATCTCGAAAACTGTGCTTGGGAATGTTATCTTTAATTTTGCTTAATAGAAATAGTAGAAGTCTTAAATGATTTTAAGTAGCATTAAGATCCAAAGTAATGACAGCACTACAGTATTTATGTGAATCATTAAACATTAATTTTCTAGCACAGTAATGGCCATCAAAGTACAATTCTATGTAGGGTAAAATGTTTATTTTATCAAGATACATGAAAAAAATATTTAATTCTCACAGTTTTCTTATTGAGGGGGAAATTCAGCTGATTTTACGCATAATATTTTGCAGTATTTTTTCTATGAAAAATTCTCAGATACACATTTGTAACCATTATGACGTTTACGTAGATTTTAAGTGCAGATAAATGAGATAAATGCTAAGTTTTTTAGTAGAAAGAATAAAATGATAATAGGACAGTAAGACACTGGAAAGGAAACTGATAGATTGCCAGTGTTTTACAGGATACTGAATGTAAAGCATTAAGTTTGGTTTTCACTGGTCTTACTTTGTTGTAGGATGAATTCCTTTGAGAAGGGGATTGTTTTTTATTTTTTGTCTTCAGTAGAGAGCTTATCTGTGAATAAATTATCTGTATTTATTCTTCCATAGTATGTGTGCATGTATACGTGGATGTATGTATGGATGGCAGAACTGTATTTATATAATGTCCTGTGAAAAAGGCAAAATCTCCCACATTAAGTCTATTTGTATATGACATTGGTGATCTGCAAAGAGGAGTCTTCTGTTGAAGACCTGTCCTAAGTCTCAGTCTGGCAGGATCATTGCCAGTGTCAGGGGTTCTGCTGAAACAAGTGAGATCTCTTGCTTCCCCTTTCTGGCTTATTCTGCCTTACTTCTATGATACTTGGGCAATTGTGTGCATACACAAACTATATTATTAGTGGTGATGTTTATTTCAAGTGCTTGTCGGGAGGTTTTGAGACAGTGAAAGAGTTTGTACGTTCTTGCAGGCTAGAATAATTGGGAAGTGCTCAGCCAGTGTCCTTCCTGGGGGATACCTTTCAGGAGTCCTCCAGGAGGGAACAGAAAGGCATATTTTGGATAAAAAGCTTTAGTGTCACAGGAGATTGGGAAAAGTATGTCAGGCACAAACTAGCAAGCGAAATTGCTATTTGGATACAAACTGGTACTTTATTTTCAATATTTTTTTCAAGCTCTTTTTATAAAAATGAACCACATTAAGAAAGATACTCAAGATTCCTTGTTTTGAATGCCTTCTTATTTTGAATTACTGGATTTGAGAGCACCTTTCCTAGCACCTTTCCGCTTTCCTTCTGGACAATGTGATTCATTCCAAACTGTCTGCAATGAGCATTTAAAATCACAGGGTAATACTGAAAATGTTGCTCATTATCTTAAATGCAAAACATAAAATAGCATGGACATGTTCTGCTCATACAGGTGGTTGGTTTATTTAATTTTACCTTATTAACTGCTAGGACAGAAGTTAGAATTTGCAGGAAAGCCTACAGTCAACATGTACAATCCAGGTTTACTTAGGGGTTCATTAAATCAGAAAGCTGAGTATGAGCATCTCCACAGTCCTTGTACAGAAATAATTTGCAGGATTTGCTCGTTAGTTTATTTCTGATCTGAGTGCTTGATTTTTACATCTGTTAAAATGTGTGAAAAACAATGCTTACCAACTTCACTGACACAGGATCAAGACAAGCTGCCAAGAGGGTATCAGCCTCTACTATATGGTGGCTTTGACCTTTTTAGTGTGGTGGATTGTGACTTCTTTGTCTTTTGCAGATTGTCATATTTCTGGCTTCAAGGAAAAAGGAGCTAGGTTAGTACATATTCATTAGCACTAGGGGTGAGCAGAAACTGTTAAGGTTTTGGAATACTGCAGGTTTACAAGGGCAGCTGAAGAGAAATATGGGTTCTATGGGGTATCAGTAGCTAAGAAAGCTTCCCCGCTCCCTTTGTAGCACTTTCTTCCCTTCCCTTTTGTTCCAGCTTTCCTCCTTCCTTATCCTTTCTGGATATTTTTCTTTTTCCTCTTTTGTAGTGGAAAAATTTTCATATAATATACCTGTGTGCAGGCCAGAATAATACATTAGTTCGGGAAGTATTGTGTATTAATAGCATATAGGTCAATGTCTAAGTTTGATGCGAGATAGTAAGGGATTAATTATAAGATTTTTGTGCACCATATGGTAATAGATGCAATATTGAACAGAGAGAGTCTTAATTAATAGTGAATGGCTTAAATTTTACTGTTCTCCAAGTGTTCTATATACATTTATGGTACAGCAGTAAACTGCACATTTGTCAGCCTGTCATCTCACACATGATTATCCTTTTTAAAATGCATATAATTCCTGTTGATTTGAGATATTCTACAATTATTCGTGGTTATATAGTACTTGATTATTTTCTCCATGCTTTTATTCCACATTCAGTGCAACCTAACCCGGTAGATTTTCATGGTTATAAATCCAGTTTTGCTGTGAAGGGGAGTTGAAATTCTGCTCTATAAAATGTTCAGTTTTCTGATATCTAGTTAGAAATACAGGAGGACATCCTAACACTGCTTTCTAGTTGTGCACACTGAGTTTTACCTTGTTTATCTCAAATATTTTGTATTGCATGTTAATTAAATTTTTACATATCCTAGTAGTACAAAATATATTTTAAAAAACGAGCAACCCTACAGCCCTAACTGTCCTATGCAGATGTCTTCCAAAATTTACAGGTACAATTTTAGTGGTGGTGGTTAATAAATAGATTTTTTTTCTCACTTATTTATCAGACTTGTTTTTATATGTATTAGTGACAGAATGGACTAAGCACAGCTATAAGTTATTGTGTTTCTGTAGAAAATGGAAAATGGTGTAAAATTGTTTTTGTTAAACGTTGGCAGTTTTTAAATAAACATTTCCTCTCCTAAAAAACTGTTTTCTGTAATAACATATTTACCTTGGTCTACAATTTCATTGCTTACCAACAGATATCCTTCTTAATTGTTGCTAATCCATTTTTAGTGAAGCTACTTTTAACAGGAACTACATTATCTCTGGTGAATTTAGGTGATGGCAGCAGATTTATTTTACAGTCTATTTAAGCATCAACAAGACTTTTTCAAATGCATTCATACATCCTTTGGTAAAGCTTAGCACATGAAAGCATGAAGGTGAGCAGCAGCTCTTCTATGCAAGAGTTGTCTTTCTGGCGAGAGAGAGCTGGCTGTACTGCCTGGAATTGCAGAACTTGAACAGCTGAGTGGTGCTCATTTTTCTAACTTCTTTATGTTTCAGCGTGATGTTCAGTGACGTGCTTGCTCTTTTGAATATCTGGAATCAGCTGGCATAGCCTATGCCAGTCCTTCCAAGGTCCATTTTATAGACATTAAAGGCTGATAACTGCCCTCTTATGTTCAAAAAAATACACCTTGTTTGACTCATATATATAACACAGAGGCATGGTACTTCTATGCTAGTTGATTGCCTTTAGAACATAAATCTTGCTGCATACATTTTATGAGACTACCTAAAGAAGAGTCCTCATGTGACCCCTGACCTGAACTGGATGGAAGGATGCTTGAGGTATGGTCATTGTTTTTGTAAAGTTTCTAATTATGCAAATACATGTGCATCAACACCTGGATCCACAAAGTTAGATCTGCAGTTATGCTTCTGAAATAGTGTTTCACTTGTGTATAGTTTTGTGCTTTCATTTATCAAAAATTATTCATTTTTTGTGAAAGCTGGCTTAGGTGTTAAGATATCTTTCACAGATTTGAGTTAGTGCTGCCATACGTTTGCTTCTAGTCCTTGTATATCAGGGCACTAAATAGCTCTATGAAGGCCTTTCATTCTGGGCTGTTATCTAAATAATTCTGAGGTTCATACAATTTAAGTGATAAATTAATATGGAAGAATATTGAATAAACAGAATTTGTAGCTGTGCTTGCTTTTTCTAATATAAGCAATGACTACATAAGGATATTTCAATATATGAGCATGAAGAATTCTAGAACTGCTTTGATGGATGCCAGAAGTCAGTGGTGGCTTTGCCTGGTTTCTCAGAGGTATGGAGCATCTGGCTGTTGCCCTGCAGTCTGTTTAGGGTTGGTACATCTTTGATAAACAAGCTACAGATTCAGCACTTGCTTTGTAACCAAGCACTGGAAGCACTTTTGAGAGCTACTTTTCTGCAGAATTCAGTAGAGAAGTAAAAACAGAAAGGAATTGGAAATGTTAAGAAATATCTCAGTAGTAGAGATATAAGTTGGCAGGGCACAGCATGAAGAAAAATGGCGACAGAGGCAGCTTTGTCAAAGGAGATACATCTGATATGCAGACGTGTTGACAAGCTAGTAAAGCAGTGGCCAAGGGAAAAAGACAGCCTTTTGAGGGCAAGCATGTTTTGACATATAAAGTGGGATGTTTGTGAGGTAAGGATTTTTCTCTTTTACTGTGGGACGGCATTTTTATTTCTCTTGCATAGAAGCTATATCAACTCTGACATGGTCTGTAGTATCAGTGTTGCTTTTGCCAAAGTAGCTGTTCCTGGTGGCTTACAGCTCAAAAGACAAGGTGGACTTTTAGCTGCAGAATCTGGAGTTTTGAAGGTCTTAATTTCTTTCTCCATATAACCTTGCTTGTTAAACAAGTATTGATTTACCTGGCACCTCCGTCTGACTGGAAAAAGAAACGTCTCTGAAGATACTAGATATTTCCATGGCAGTCAGTGATTACCACTGTGCTTCTTTTACACAATAAAACCGATCCATTTCTTGATCGCATTGTGATGTGATGAAAAGCAGATTCTGTGCAACAACCAGTGGTATTCTGTACAGTGGCTGGACTAAGGTGAAGCACCGAAACACTTCCCCAAACTGAAGATGCGTCAGAAGATCTGTTGGTCGGCAAGTAGAATCATCCATAACAACTTCTTGAATCCTGGCAAAGACATCACAGTAGAGGAGCTTTGCCCAGAAGCCAACTAAATGCACCAGGAACTGCAATGCTTACATCCAACGTTGACCAGTTGAAAAGGATTGATTCTGCTCCATGACAATGTCCAATTGCATGTCTCACAAATGAAGAAGCTGCATGAACTGATCTCTGAATCTCTACCTCAACCAAATTATTCACCAGACCTCTCTCCTACTGATTACCACATTTTGAGGCACCTCAACAGCTTCCTGCAAGCGAAGTTCTTCCACGACCAAGCAGCAGCTCAAAATGCCTTAAAAGATTTAAGCAGTTCCCAGACTCCACAATTCTACAGTACCACAATAAATAAACTTGTTGGCTAAAATGGTTCTTATTTAGATTAATAAAATTAAAATGGGCAATTATTTTTGCACCAGCCTAACAGGAACCTTCCTCCATGCATAACTGCTGCCTACCACATCGTCGTTCCTGCCCTTTTCCACTCCTGCATATCTCTTCATCAGTCTCCACAGCTCCACTGACACTCTGAGGCATCCTGGACCCTCAAGTTTGCATCCTTATCAGTTGCAACTTTCCACTTTGCCTCCAGTTTCTTAATAATCCCTCAATTAATGTGACCGATGTGGTTTGTTTCTTGCTTTTGTTTTTGCTGCTTCATTTACTGGGTTTGTGCCTATGTATTCTTGTTTATGGCTTCCCATTTTCTTGCTGCTGCCTTTGTGGTCTCTCTCCTACATATCCTCATACAAACAAGTTAAGCCTTTTTTCAGGGAAATTGAAAGCTTTGCTTCAGTATAGTTTATTGTATCACATGACAGCTTTATTCTTTTCTTTCTGATGACTTTTCAGTTTGACTGGGAATATGAAAGCTCTCAAAAAAGCCTCAAGAAGGAATGGATTTACTGGTTCTTACTGTCCCAGCAAACAGCCTATTCAGTTAAGTGCACTGCTAGACTTGAGTTAATTCAGAAATTCTGCTCCATCTGCGATTTCATAATCTTTCGGGGAAAACTGCAACTACTGCTCTAATTGAGGAATCAGAGGTGAGAGTGGGTGGCAGAAGTGAGAAGTAGTTTCTTGGGGGCTAGAATGGAGATGGAAAGGGAACAACAAATGGATCAATTCTATTTCTGTCTTATGAGAGTTCAGGTTTTGTCAGTCAGCAATAGGTCTTCAATTGAAACAGCCCAAATCTCGTGTGAGAAAGAGAGCATACTTACATTAATGAAGTAGATGCCACCTGGTTAAATGTAGGGATGTATACTTAAATTACTCATTGATATGCAGCAGGATAAAGGCAGTTGCACTGAGTCATATTTAAGAACTGGAAAATAAACTGGAAAAACATCAGTTCTTTGCTATCCCTACTAACAGTACTGATCACTGCAAACTTACTAGCACATGGGTGAAACTGTCAGGTGATCTGTGGGAGGTAGTAGAAAGTACTGCTAGAAGGACTGTTGATGACTGGACATTGAGGAGAGAGAAAGGAAGGTATGTATCTCCGTCTCCCTCAATTAGAGGTTTCCATAAGGGAAGCAGAAATATAAAGTGTTGTTTCCCTTAAACTTGGAGGGGAAAAAAGGGGATAAGGAGAAGACTACTGAAGTAGTTAAGTCAGGTAAAATGCAGATGGCTTACAAATAGTGGGATCTTGCTAGGCATTAATTATCTAAAAAGCACATAATTTTCAATATTGATCAGTATAAAGCAAAAATACCATAAATCAATAAAACAGGTTTTATTTTAATTAAAGACAATATTAAAAGGTGTTTCTTTTTCTTTGCTCTTTTAACCTACTTCAATATGCTCTTATGGGGACATATTATGAAACCATGACAACAAAAAAATCACAAGAGAGGCCAGAAGTAATAACTAGTGTACATGTAACCATAACAGTTGGCCACATCTTTATAGCAAGAAACACAGAATCACTAGGTTGGAAAAGGCCTCCAGGATCATCAAGTCAAACCATTCCTATCAATCACTAAACCATGCCCCTCAGCACCTCATCCACCTGTCTTTTAATTGCCTCCAGGGATGGTGAATCACCCACCTCCCTGGGCAGCCTGTTCCAGTGCCCAATGACCCTTTCTGTGAATTTTTTTCTGATATCTATTGTGAACCTCCCCTGGCACAGCTTGAGACCATTCCCACTTGTCCTGTCACCTGGGAGAAAAGACCAGCACCCTCCTCTCTACGACATCCCTTCAGGTAGTTGTAGAGAGCAATAAGGTCTCCCCTCAGCCTTGTCTTCTCAAGACCAAGTTCCCTCAGCTGCTCCTCGTAAGACTTGTTCTCCTGCCCCTTCACCAGCTTCTTGGTCTTCTTTGGACTCGCTCCAGAGCCTCAATATCCAGCCAGTTGGGCTGATGCCATGACTGGTTTCTGTGGCATCACATGCAGGACTAGAAGTACCATTTGGCTTGTTGCTGAAGTGGCAAAAAAATCCCCATCAAGAAAAAAAACCCATTCACTTGATTAATGATACAGTCAGTATTTCACATTCTGTTGGGCAAGCATTCCTACTGTCTGTCCTCTCTGCAGGTGTTTTTGGCTGAGGGCTTCACCTACCTCACTAATGGACAGAATAGGCACTGACTCTGCAAAGTCCTACATTTCTTTCAACCTTGCAAACTACACATCACTGCTGCCTTCCCTAAATTAGGCTTTAAACTCACTCATGCCCTCTCCCTGAGACAATTCAGAAACTGCACTGTAATAGAAAGATGAAATGGAGGTGAAGCTATCAGCAAAACCACACTGCTAGAAGACATACAGTCCAGAACATCTTTTAATGTTTTTTCACTCTGAACTGCAGTGTTGCTTTTAAAGGTCATTTGAATGGATCAACAAAGTCTCTTCTCCATCTGCTGCTTGGTCTGAGATGGAGAACAGCAAGTGTTAAGGTCCATTCCTTACACCAGTGGTGTTCAGGAGCATCCTAACTTGCACAATCAAAGAGGGAAGGTATTTGGTAACTGTGCAGCAAATCGAAGCCTGACAATTCTGCCAGGGTAAATTTTAATGCAGTATTTATTTGGAACACAGCCAAAATTAGAAACCAGATACTCACCTGCACTCTGAGCTGCAATTTCTCAAAGTTGCAAAAACAGATCCCTGTCTGGTCAGATCAGAATCTGGTACCTTGAAGAGAGCCAAGGTCACTAAACAAACTACAACACAACTCTGACTCGATCCAATACACCATAGCACCAAGGGAAAAGAAGTACAGTAAGATAAGTAAGAAAGAGAGAGAAATAGCAGGGGAAAAAGAAAAAGCAGTCACCTCTCCCATGGGGCATGGTAACTGCTCTGGAAGTTATGGTCAATCTGGCAGCAACTCCTCTCACTCTATATATATAGAGAAAAAAATATATTTTTTAATATATACTTCAGCATGCACAGAAGCTGTGTCAAGAAGGGTCTGGTCTTGGACTTGGGGCTTCAGGGGCACTGACAGTTCAAGAGACCCTTGTCAGAATAACCTCTGCCTGAACCCTTTGGTTATGCGTGTGCAGTCAGGTCAGGAGAGAGCGCCTGCTGCCTCACCTCCTTCCTCTCCTCTGTGGCAGCCATTGCCCATCACAGGTGAGAGGAGAGAGCAGTGGAGCTGTTTGGTGTACTTGGCAACATCCTGGCAGAGACTGCTAAGGGAAATAAGTCAAGTCTGAAAATAAAGTCTCAGAAAATAGGAAGAAATGCGAGTAACATTGAAATGTCCTTGCTAATAAGCTTAGCATAGAAGATATTCAAAACAAAAATGTTTGTGCCACAGGAATTTTTGGTGAGAGCAAAGAGAAGTCATTTTCAGCAAGACCTTATTTCTTAATTTCTTAATTCCTATTTCTTCTGTCTGAAAAATGCTTTTGTACCCCACTGACACAGGGAGACAATGCAGTGCCTGAGGCTGCCAATAGGAGCCCCAAACCTCCATTCTTGGTTCCAGCAGCAGCAAACAATTAGTGCTGCCAACAGGTTAGCCACTCAAAACCCTACATATCAAGTAAAATGAGGGGGATTGTAAGGTAACATAAAGCAAGTCAGTCTTCTCTAGGTTCCCTCTGCTCCTCTTCCCACTGTTTGCACATGTTGGCTCCTGTAAACTACTGAAGATCTATTAGGGTAAAAATGTTAGGGCAGAGGGAATGATTATTTTAACGATTTTATTCCTTCTGAGAGGTTCCTGATATGTACATTTTCCTGGAGAATCCCTTGTGCACATGAATGAAAAATAAGAAAAATCCTAATTGGGTGTACTAAGCACAAGATACTCTCTGTGAATTAATTTGCCTTGGTAAACATTATGTTGTGTTCAATGCTGCTCTGAAAAAAATAACCACCTAGCTAAAGCACTATGAAAATAGGTGTTTTACATGGATGGATTCTTCAATCTGATTATAAAGTAATGTGTTTTATACTCACTATACAAATACTTCTTCTGACTGTTTCAACTGGAAAACACATTTTATTTTCCAGCACTGTATCATGAAAATTTCTAGGGTGTTCATGTCATAGTCTGAATGTGTATTACAGTCTGATACAAAGGAGGTATTCTTGAATTGTTTCTAAATTGTCTTCTAAGCTTTTTAGAAAAATATATAGTTTTCATTTACTCGACAGTTCCAGATAAAGAACCACTGTCAGCTTTATTACTTATGGAATCATAGAATCATTAGGGTAGAAAATACCTTTGAGATCATCAACTCCAGCCGTACCTGTCCACTACTAAATCATATCCCTTCATCTACCTGCTTTTTAAACACATCCAGGGATAATGATTCAACCACCTCCCTGGACAGCCTGTTCCAATGCCCAATGACTCTTTCTGTGAACAAATTTTTCCTAATGTCCAGTCTAAACTTCCCCTGATGCAGCTTAAGGCCACTCCTTCATGTCCTATCAACCTATCGCTTGGGAGAAGAGACCAACACCGACCTCACTAAAACCTCCTTTTAGGTGGTTGTAGAGAGCAATAAGATCTCCCCTCAGCATCCTTTTCTCCAGCCTAAACAACCCCAGCTCCCTCAGCCACTCCTTGTAAGACTAGTTCTCCAGCCCCTTCATTAGCTTCACTGGTCTTCTCTGGACACGATCCAGGACCTCAGTGTCTTTCTTATAGAGAGGGGCCTATTATCTGTGCTTATATCTCAAAACCCGGTAAAAACAGAATGAAAAAGTGACTGATTCTCTAGTGAAGGGGAAGAGTGAAGATAATAGTAAATTGAGTGTGAACTTCATGTACACTATACTTATTTCAAAACCATCTACTTCAGTGTATTGTGGCTGAATTCCTCAAATACTACTGCATACTCATGAGACTATCCACATGGCTGATTCCTGACTGATTACATTTCTCCTTTTATTATAACTTAAACTTTCAGAATTTTTTACCTCTGTGATTTTATTTATTTTGTGATTATGTCTGTTGCCTAGTATTCTGGCAGGCATGGCAGGTTTACTTCATTATACCCCAAAGAGCTTTCTCCTTGCCAGTTGTCTGTTTAAGGTCTCTTCATAGATGAGGCAGCATTCTTTACATTTTAAATTAATTAAATATTTAGTATATGGCCCCTCAGGCAAAGTAAATGCTTCAAAGCATAGCTAGTGATATGCTGTCCTCTCAGATCATTATAGCATTAAAAATGGAGCAACCTGTTTCTACAGGCTATGGGTAGGCAGTCCACAATAATTGCAACCCAATTGAAGTGAACATTTCTATTCTAGTATATGGGATGCCTGCTTCAAAGCTTAGCCAATGGAATGATGAGGTTCATCAGAGGATAAGATTCGTAGAAAACTGCATTGAGCTTTTTGGGAGCAATGACCAATGTTTGAAACAGCACCAGAAGACTTCAAGAGGTGTTGAATCCCAGTTAATTAGAGGCTATATTCTTGGTCTGTCACAAGATATTGTTCAAAGCCAGCTAGCAGCTAAGCACCATATAGCCCCTCACTCATTCACCCACTCACTCGCTCGCTCGCTCATGCCTTGTGGGATGAGGAACAGAATCAGGAAGGTAAAAGTGAGAGAACTTGCGCATTGAGATAAGGGCAATTTAATAGGTAAAGCAAAAGCTGTGGTGCAAGCAAAGGAAACCAAGGAATTTATTCACTGCTTCCCACCAGCAGGCAGGTGTTCAGCAATCTCCAGGAAAACATGTCTTAGTGGTGGGGAGGGATGAGCAGCAGAAAAGGCCTTGACTTTTGCCCTACTCAGCAATAACAAAAACATTTTGTATTATCAACACTGCTTTCAGCACAAACCCAAAATATAGCCCCATACTAGCTACTGTGAAGAAAAGTAACTGTTGCCCAGCCAAAGCCAGCACAGATATAAAGAAAGAAAAGGGAGGAGAAGCATTTACTGAATAAAGCCTTTGAGATCTTCCAGTACAACCTCAAAGACTACTAGTGCAAGTGATAAATAAAATGCCAAGCATCCTTGTGTAATGTCCACAAGTGCTGGAAGATATGTTAGGTATCATTCCCTAACACAGGAAATCACTTCATGAAGGAAAATGTGTGTAGACCCTGTATTTGTTGCTGCTAATGAGTTACAGACTGAATGCAGATACGCAGAGTGAAGTTTTGCAAGTATGTTATACGGGAAGTCACAATAATAGTTGACAAGACTGGTGATTTCTAGGCTTGGAAATTGCAGTTCTGACTCCGTACTCCTGACTTAGCTATTTCAGATCAAACTAATGGACAAGATAAACTGGTTGAGTCTAGGACATCTTACTCAAAGAATGATGGAATAGTTTGGATTGGAAGGGACCCTAAAGACCTTCTAGTTCCAACCCCCCTGCCTTGGGTAGAGACACTTTCTGAAGACCAGGCAGCTCAAAGCCCCATCCAAGCTGGTCCTGAACACCTCCAAGGACTGGGCATCCACAGCTTCTCTGGGCAATCTGTTCCTCACCACCCTCATTATGAAGATTTTTTTTCCTAATATCTAATCTAAATCTATGCTTTTTCATTTTGAAGCCATTACCCTTTGTCTAAAGTCCCTCTACAGCTTTCTTGTAGGCCCCCTTTAGGTACTGGAAGGCGGCAATAGGGTATCCCTGGAGTGTTCTCTTTTCCAGGCTGAGCAACCCTACCTGTCTCAGCCTTCCCTCACAGGAGAGGTGTTGCAGCCCTCTGCTCATTTTTGTGGCTCTCCTCTGGACGAACAGATCCATGCCTTTCTTGTTCTGAGGACTCCAGAGCTGGACACAGTACTGCAGACAGAGTCTTACCAGAGTGGATAAGAGGTGTAAAATCACCTTGCTTAACCTGCTGGTCATGCTACTTTTGATACGTGAGCCCAGGATGCATTTGGCTTGTGGGCTGAAAGTGCACTTTGCCAGCTTATGTTGAGTTTCTCATCAACCAATATCCCCAAGTCTTTCTCCATAGGGCTGCTCTTAATCCATGCACCCCTCAGCCTGTACTGCTATTGGGGATTACCTTGGCCCAGCTGCAGCACCTTGCACTTGGTGTTACTGAACTTCATGAGGTTTGCACAGACCTACCTCTCAAGCCTATCAAGGTCCTTCTGGATGGCATCTCTTTCCTCCAGCATTTTGACCATGCCACATAGCTTTGTGTTGTCAGCAGACTTGCTGAGGGTGCCTCGAATCCCACTGTCCATATCTTCAACAAGCAAGTTAAACAACGTCAGTCCCAATACCAGTCCCTGAGGAATGCCATTCATCACTGGTCTCCACTCGGACATTAAGCTGTTGACTACAACTCTTGAAGTGTGAATATCCAGTCAATTCCTTATCTATCTAGTAGTCTGTTCGTCAAATCCATGTCTCTGCAATTTAGAAGAGTGTCGTGCAAAACAGCGTCAAATACTTTGCACTCTCCCTCCTTCAATGGGCTGGTCCACTATCAGAACGTGAAAAAGCTTCCATCTCTGAAAGCCACCTACTTCAGTATTGGCAAGCACCTCTGAGACAGCCCACACTCTTCTAGCAAAAGATAATTCACACACCAGTAGAGTCAGAGATTAATGCTTTTTGACATATGAAAGCTGTAATCCCAAGCTTGCAGACAGTAAAAAGCATTCATTTCTTTCTCACAGACCTTAAGGTACCTGACCTTAAAACTGTGTCAAGCTTGCGCTGGTCTTTTCAGCCTGTGAGAGCTGTTTTGCCTTTGGCCCAAGGATGAAAATAGCAAGCCACAGATCCAAGATCATTGCAATCTCCAGTTCCTGAAAAGACATACAAGTTGACTAGATTAGTAGATTAATGTAGTAAAAAGTGTTAGAGCTGCCATGGCCAAGGTTTTTATCTAGGTTAATGGTTATATAAATAGAAGTGGATGTAGACATGCTGAATCCAATTAATGTACTTTACAGACTGTAGTTTTTTTTTTCCTGAACAAGGAAACCTTCAGCATAAATACTTCGTCTTTGAAATATTCAACTAACCAGATATTCATATGAAAACTGGGCTAGGCTATTCTTCATGAGATAGATCTCTGCTGATACTCACACAGCAGCTCATGCCAAATGACCTTAAAATATGACAAGAACAAAGGCAGCGTGTGGCATTATTGAGCAGATTTAGAAACACCGTATGACTCTGTCCACGAAGCCCATATGAGCTCTGTGTGTATGCAGGAACCAAGGGACTGATGGGTCTCTAAAATCTGACAGTTTCTGCCTGCTTTTTTATCTTTGCAGCAACACTGAGTGGCAAGTGCAATCATAAGCCATATGTGAGGCACTGAGGCTCATCTCAGCTGGGGCAGGACTGCTGCGAAGGAAGGTCTGCTTACACCTATTTCCCCCTAAGCACATCTTGGTCACTGAGAGGTCACCAAGCCTTACAGCCAATGACACATGGAACAATGCAAATGCTTGGTTTTAAATTGATATACAAGAGAGAAAGCAATATACAATGAAAAATTGGTTCAGTGTAAATAGCACTATTTACATAGCAAGAGTGTATGAGTATGTCAGAAGATGGCTCATTTGCGCTTGTCACAGATTGCCACAATGACTTAAAAAACTGTCGCCCTTGTAAAACTACCATTTAGCATCCGGCAGATTGTATAGATTCATCCACAGGGTAACTTCATTTTACAACTGTTACAGATTAGTCTCGGTGCTTTTAATACTAGTTTTCCAGTCAGGTTTTATGTACTATATTTAAACATGAACTAGTCAGTTTTGAAAGGGCAGTTTACATTTGTTCGGGATCTTAATTTCATGTAAGTGTGGTTCTACAAATCTAAAAATTGTTTCAACATTTTCAGAAATAGCTAACACAAAATCGTGTTGCATTAAAAAAAAAGCTTTACCTCAACAACAAACAGACCACAATTTCCAGAATTTCAATTGTAAAAGCTGAAAGAGAAAAGAAGTGACCCAATAACGATGATCAGATTGAAAATGTAAGAGCCTGACGGTCAGTGCTAATGCAGCATAGCAATGCTGTTGCTTTAGCAGTAGCATCTCTTCAGGTTCACAGACAGCTTGTGCGCTAGAAGACCTGTCACAATGAGCTGTGAAACAAATACAGTAAAATGGAGCTCTGGAAGAAAAATGCACTTAGGATATGGAACTTCTCCTGTATATAAATTGGCAGTCATAAAGCCTGCCGTTATTAATCTCTTGAAATTTTAGGAATACAACAGGATGAGGTAGAGGTCATCTGGTCAAATCTCCCGAACAGGGCAAATAGATCACATTTAGGCCTAACTGCTTCATTATTTTTGGAGGGAGGACAGAAAGAAGGAATTTAACCATAATTAGAGTGTCTTAACCAATGTAACTATCCTAGGATCAACAGCTTTGGAACTCTCTCACATCCATTCTGTACATCCAAAATTGTAACTTAGAGCTGCACCAGGGCCATGTATCCAGGTCACAGAAATGAAGACGGTAACAGAGATCTTGCCAGGTTTTGCTATTTTCACTACAGTACTTACCAGGTTGGAAGATGTCTCCAGGATAGAAGAGAAAAATGTCCATGAATAATAACAATTAGCAAAGTAGGAAAAAAGATGAAGCATTGCAATGTATTGAAAATAAGAAAAGGATTTAGAGAGCAGTTGCCTAAGCAACAAAATTCACTCTTATTTTCTTCTTTCTTCTATCACAACAATGATTTTTTTTCATACTCTCATTTTCAAAGTCTTCATTTGCAGAGGGCTGTGGCGTTTTGGTTAGGATATAAAAGTACAGCTGTTCTTACAGAGTGGCTGAACTGCATCATATTAGGGGAATAGGAACTAGTCTGTTACCAAGAACCAGAAAGTCTCCTTTTAGGAAGGGGAAAACCAAAATTGTATTCCAAACTAAGACAATGTTATGACAGTAAATAATGTCAAGCCTTTATATGTATAGATTACTTATGCTAATTTGCAGTGGGTTATGCTTAAACACTTCACAGACGTTTATTACATTCTCTGAAGACACAAATTCACAATACTGTCACTATGTACAAATGCAGGTTGCAGACGCAAAAAAAATCCTATAAGTTGTTGGGCATCTTCATAGAATCATAGACTCATAGAATAGTTTGGGTTGGAAGGGACCTCAAAGATCATCTAGTTCCACCTCCCTGCTGTGGGCAGGGGCACATCCCAGTGGATCAGGCTGCCCCATCCAGCCTGGCCTTGAACACCTCCAAGGATGGGGCAGCCACAGCTTCCCGGGGCAGCCTGTGCCGGTGGCTCACCACCCTCACAGTGGAGAAATTCTTCCTTGTGTCTAGAAACCTCCTTGCCTTTTTTTTAAATGGAAAACTCTTTAGATATCAATCTAGCTGCAAAAAAAAAAAAAAAAAATCTATGTATATGTATATATTTCTTCTGATAGGTTTTGGGGTTTTTTTTTGCTTATGGCTGTCCAACTGTATTGATTAAAATACCATAAATGACAGGTCCCTAAGTCCAGCAATTTACGATTCTGCTTGTACGCGTGGCACCGAGTGAGACACGGGGAGCAGGAGCTTGGACAGGCAGATAACAGGATACAATAGCGATGAGATCCTGGGCTAGGAGCGCAGCTTTAAGCCTAATACGATGTTTTATATGCGAGTTCGTATTTAAGGGCGTAAGCAGTCCTCTGTCGGGAACCGCTTAGGACTTCGTGGCGGGGGGGGTGCGGGGGGCGCGCTGACGCGGAGCGGGCGGTGCGGCGGGAGGGGCCGGAGGAGGAGGAGGAGGAGGAGGAGGAGGAGGAGGAGGAGGAGGAGGAAGAGGAGGTGGTGGAAGATAATGGTGGCTGCGGCGAGATGAGCGGCCGGCTGCCGGGCTTTCCGCCCCGCGCTGCGAGGGGCCGGCGCGGACCCGCGGCAGGTGAGCGGCCCGGTTCCGCCGCGCTCCGCCGGCTGGTGCAACGTCGGGGAGAAACGCGCGTCCCCGCCCCCACCCGCGGCGTCCTTCCTGGAGCCAGGAGGGAGAGGAGGAGGAGGAGGAGGAGGAGGAGGAGGAGGGGGCGTGCGGCGGGACCCGCGGGAGGGCTGCGGGGAAGAAGGGAGGGAGGGAGCCCGGGCTGTCTCCCCACCGGGGGGCGGCGGTATCCGCTGCCGACATCCATCGATCTCGGGAAGGGGAAGGCGTCTCCGTCCGTTCTCGCCGGGGAAGCGGCCCCGGTGCGGCGATCGCCGTAATCGCGGTCAGCGCCGCGGCGTTCGCCTTCTGGAAAGATCAGCGCGAAAGAGGGGAGCGACCCGCCGAGGCTCGGTTTGCGCCTTTTCAGAGAGGTGGGAACTCGGACCGGGGCTGGAAAACTACCGCGCCATCCCGCTTGCCCCCGCGGCAGCGCCTCTGGGCTGCGGAATCACGGCTGGCTCTGGAGAGCGTGTTGCGGATCCCGCTGTTTCCGTAGTTGCCGAGGAGCCGGAGGGGTTTGCCTGGCCCTGCGCGCACGATCCGCGGGCTGGTGTGGGTGCGGGGCAGCGCGGCGCGTAGCTGTTCCCCGGCCTTTCTGGCGAGCATCGCGCGGGGAGAGGGCCCCGGAGTGGGCCCCGATTCTGCGTCTGCTTTGCGACTGCGGCCCGCGGGGTCCCAACCAGCTCGGCCTGGAAAACATTCCAGTCCCAGTATTCCAGGTTCTGCTGCATTGCTGTCAGATTCTGGACCGGCTGCATCTGCCTTGTGCCGGTGGCTGGAACGAGCCCGTGGTGCCTGGTTTTCCCAAGCGCTGGTGGTGACATGGAATGTGGGGTGTTTTCCTCCCTCTCGGTGCCAGATTTTAGTGGAATGCAGATAACCAAAAGCGAGGAGCGTTTGTTCTAAAGGGGGGGCGAAGGGTGGTCCGCCCAGGAGCGCTGTCAGGGAGTGAGGGAGAACAGTTGCCGTTGCATCCTGTGCATTTGTTTTCATACTGGAAAATTACACGCCCAGTAAATAATAATGGAAGACCACAGGAAACTGCAAAAGGAGGAAATTTAGCATTCTGACACACCTTGGGATGGAAGTTATGGAGGTACAGTGTAAAATGTGAAACGGAAACCTGAGCGAAAGGCTGCTTGCCTCCATTTAGGCTGAACATTAGGAAAAAAATTTTCACGGAAACGGTCATTGGGCACTAGAACAGGCTGCCCGGGGAGGTGGTTGAGTCACCTTCTCTGAAGGTGTTTAAGGCACGGGTGGACAAAGTGCTGCGGGGCATAGTTTAGTGTTTGATGAGAATGGTTGGGCTCGATGGTCCGGTGGGTCTCTTCCAACCTGGTGATTTTATGATTCATTGGAAGACGTGAGCTGAGATTGAGAGGTCTGCAGGCTTTTTGGCCAAACTGATTTCTACAAACTGATGGCAGTTCAAGTTTGGGTTTATAGCGTGAACCATGTAATTCGTTGGTCTGTTTTCTTGAACATTTGTCGTTACAGCTTGAAGCGATATATTTATCTCACATTAATGCATTGTCCTTGCTTAAATGAGCAGATTTTCTGACTATTATGCTGACTTCTAACAGATGCAAGGCCAGCCTTTTGGAAAGTATTAAAAATATTCTCTGATTAGCCCTTTGGCTATAAAATGTAAGAATGCTGGGAAGGTGGTTTGGCACATGTAAGTAGATAGAAAAGATAGTTGGAGAGGAGGGAGAGACACTGAAGATTTTTTCTGTGATTCTGTTTGGTTACTTTATAGAAAATATTCTTAATAATTTCTTGAGTTAATAATTCTTAATAATTTGTTTATAAGTTTGCAATACCTTACATGTTGGGAAGAGTCCAAATGCATTCCCTTTTTTTTTTAAATTGAAACTGTCTTCATATGTTTAAACTCTAGGAAGAAATGCTTTGGAAGAAATTTTGTGATGTCAGATGTGATGGTGTGGTGGATGCCAGAGGTGAAAATCTTGGTGTAGTCTATCATGCCCTTATTCTTGTGGGGCAGGGAAAGTGGGTGTAGATTTGTGGAGATAAACCTGAACATCTTGTTTTCCCTGTGTGAACGTAAAGGCTCCATAATGCTTTGAAATCAGGGACTGCTAATTTTGAGGCTAACCTTTGTGTTGTATGTCTAGTAAGCAACACCAATCAGAAACCCAAATGCTTTACGTATGAGATTTGAATGGGTTTTAACTGGGCCAGGAATTGGCTTCTGATTGATTTGATACCATTTTAAGCCACAGTCATGTACAATTGTTAAATCCATAAACTGAAAAAATCTGCAATATAAATTTTATGTGCATCATTGAAATGTAGTTAAACTTTTCTTTTTTCTTGTTTTTTTTTTTTTTCTTCCTTTATTTTCTTTTTTTGACAGGCTGGTGTGGGTAGTCATTTGTAGTGGTTTTGTTATTTGGCATTAGGTTGTCTGAGCGTGCAGTAGTGTTTATGGCAAACCAAATCAGGAAAGTCAAATAGTAAATCTAGAAAAGGTAGCAAGGAAAATACATGTTAAGTTGGTTCTGTGGTGTTACTGCATGTATATGAGCTCAGTGTAAATATCTAAATGTAATGATCACATTAAAAAAATTCAAAACAAACAGCCATAACCACAAAACTTCAGAATAACTGAGTAGACAAACGAAGGAAAAATTATAGAGAGAGCTGAAACTTGTAACTTGCAACTCATGGCCTAGATACTTCAGATCAGAAGTCTGTCGGAACCTGAATTATCTGCTGTTGATTGTAGCTGTTCTGGATTTATATGAGATTCTGAATTAGAAGAATAAGATCTTTTATCTTATGCTTATAATAATAATAATAACAACAATAATAGTAGTCTGTCAGATAGTTTAATACATGTTTCCATAAGTGGTGCAGCTTGATTACCTGAAGCTTAACTTTGAACAAGATCCTACTGTACGTTCACTTCAAGCTTTGATGTTCCAGTAACGCATTTTTAAATGTGTTTTTCTGGTTTCACAGAAGGTAAAGATTCCTGCTTAATAAGTTATCCAGCAAGCAACTCTGTACTCATTTATTTCTAATAGATTGCATATAATACATATTGTCTAGGGGTTAAAGGATTCTGAAAAACAGATTGATTGGTTTTGCTTGATAGTATTGATGGATTTGTTAAACCAGCTGCTCAGAGCAGATTAATAGTATTTTTCTGTTTCCTCTGCATGGTACTGTCTTCCAGAAAAGCTGTAGGTGTGTTGCTTTACTGAAGGAGCCTAGAGAAGCATCTTTATTTGACACTTGCACGTATGTGGGCAACTAATGATGATAATACGTGTCCTCATTCTGTAGAAATAAATATAGAAGCCATGTAATGGGTACATGACAGCTATGGTTGGCAGAGGACTTAGCTGAGAGTTCTGCAGAACTGTTGGATGGTATTTTTCCACTAGATCCTCTCTGCTGTAGAGCACATGGGAGGAGGAGTGGGAATTTGTTACTAAGTGCAAATCTGTTTGGAAGGGGCCAATAAATAGGGAGGTGCTACTGGGAGAGTAGCATCTCTCCTGGTGCATCGTCTTGCCCTTAGAGTATCACGTCCTACAAGGTGTCTCTGGTGCTATGTTCTAAGTGCAGATACATACTGGGAAAACTTTCCATTCTGAAGTAAGCCTGTGTGTGTAACTATCTGTGGATGAGCAGTGGGGTTTTGTACATCATTTGGGAAACTAGTGAAAGAAATGGATTAGCAGTATTTAAAACAGTAAATAGCCTAAGTGGGGTAGAGGACACTGGGAGCCTCTATTTTTCCCATTGCCTAGCGAAAGAAGGAGCAGAGGTTCTGTGGCATTTAACCAATGATTTCAGAATGTTTGAAAAATTTAGTGTTTAATTCTATTTGTTTATTTTTCACATGTACTCTTACCCCATGTTGTCCAGCATGTTCTTGGATTATTTATTCGATCTGTCAAGTCTTGCTTGTAAGCCAGTGATTGACTGTTACTTTCTGCTTTGTTTTTAACAAGCACTTCAGTTAAAATTACTGTCCTTAAGAAGACAACCACCTTGTCACTTGTGTAATGAAAATATGAGAGTATGGAGTAAGAGACTTCATTAAAAGTCTGTGGCTGAATGTGACAGATGAGAAGCACATCCTTGGAATTTGAGCTGACCGATATATGTATTAAACAAAAGAGTTGATGTAAACTAGTCTGTAGCTTTGTAATTCCATTGCATTTTCAGTGGATGTTTTATGAACCTTGCTATGAACTTCACATGTATTTCTGATATTCACAGCTATTGTACCTTTTGTCTTGAAGTGATAAATAGGAAGTGAACTCAGGGTTCAGCTCTTGCTCTAGAATTATCTTCCCTTGCTGATAAATGATTAATATAATCCACTTAGGAGATTACCATGACATCATTCAGATTTTGGCATGCTTAATTTTATTTTGTAACAATGAGAAAATCCCAGAGGCCTTGAAAGCTTCTTCATGCAGAACCATGGTAGGGCTGCAAGGAGCATGAGAGAGATTTGAGTTTGACTCCTTCTTGGCACGGAGTCGGCCATCAATCTAAGGGGATATCCTAGCCCACTGTACATCATAACATTGTCTCTGTGCTAGCTTCAACATCCAGGCTTTAAACTTTTTGCCTACAGCCTTAGGATAATTAGTTTGATTGCCCATCCCCCAGTTCAAAGTCTTGTCCAAGTCATGTGGTTTTAATGGGTTGTATTTTGAGTGTGGTACCCTTTGGGACACACTGGTTTTGGAATGAGCAGTTTTAGTTGCAGTTAAAGTTGAATTAAGGACTCAACACACTCTCATTTATCTTTTTATTTCTTTACCTGCAGAAACTGTAAAGAACTGAATGTTCTTTATTTGCTTTAGAATATGAAGTTAAAGGTTTTTAAGGCTACAGAAAACACATTTGTGTTTTAGTAGTTACACACATTTAATGCTTTGGTATACAATACATTGAAGCATGTTCTGGATTAAAATCTATCTATTGTATTAAAAAGAACTAATATTTCTAGTTAACTACTGACTTGATTATTTATTGGTTTGGAGCCAAGATAATGCCAGGTTCTTGGAAAAAAATTTTGTCTCAAGGAAAACCAAATAAGCAGGCCGGAAGGAGAAGAGTAGAATAAATTGTTTACCATGTCTATGAGCCACATTTGTCACTGCTTATTTTAGAGAAAAAGTAGCCTTGGTAATGAATCAGGTAGCACTTTGAGTTATGTTGGTTATCACAAGGGACATGGAGCATCACCTGATTCCTCTGCTGCAGTGGTAATGAGAGTGCCTGTGTCACTGGGATCCAGTTATTGGCTGTCATTGACCAGGAATAACAAAAATTCATAGAGGAGATCTGGTTCTCTGTCAGCTCTCCCTCAGGATAAGCTACTCCCTGATAGCCAATAGAAGTATTTTTAACTGAACAGCCGTGTGGATATACAACTGCACAAGGAGCAACTGAGAGAGCTGGGGTTGTTTAGCCTGGAGAAGAGTAGGCTCAGGGGAGACCTTATTGTTCTCTAGAACTACCTGAAGGGAGATTGTGGAGAGGAGGGTAATGGCCTCTTCTCCCAAGTGACAGGGGACAGGACGAGAGGGAATGGCCTCAAGTTCCGCCAGGGGAGGTTCAAGCTCAACATCAGGAAAAAATTCTTCACAGAAAGGGTCATTCGGCAATGGAATGGTCTGCCCAGGGAGGTGGTTGATTCGCCTTCCCTGGAGGTGTTTAAGGTACAGGTGGATGAGATACTGAGGGGCATGGTTTAGAGACTGGTGGGAATGGTTGGACTCGATGATTCGGTGGGTCTCTTCCAACCTGGTGATTCTATGATTCTATGAAAAGGAAGTATTAAGAGCACAATCCTAGCTTTTATACAGTACTATTCGTACAGTGAATTTTCAAAAAAGTAGTGAGTACTCTACTCCAAAAATGATTGCCTTTTATTGATTCTTTAGGAATTAAAACAATGAACAGCTTCTCTATGCATGGAGCAAAGGTGATTTTTATATGTCCCGTTCCTGGTATGCAAATTCATACTTTTTCTTCAGCATCTTTGTCTGTGAAGTTAATCACTTCTTTGGGAGAGATCCAAGGGTAACTTTGATTTTTTTCTTCCAGTATATACCTGCATTGAAACCTGGCCTATTTACAACTGTATTTTGATTTCCAGTGTTAGACACTGAGACACTGTGTTATGATCCTCTAAGCAGTGACATCCACAGGCACTGTGTTGCAAGTTTATATACATATGCTATGTAAAGTCTGGATAACAGAACAGCAAAAACAGCAGTAAAGAGTTATCTTTTTTTTTTTTTTTTTTAAGAAGCAGCACTTGATTTATTTGGAAAAGGAAGAATTTTTCAGCTGCTTGTCCAGCTTGACCCTTGTCTTTTCAAATGGCAGAACATATAGAAGAATGACTTTAGGGTCATTGGACACTGGGAACACTGAGGGATATGTACTGTACTTTTTGGATGTGTCTTAAAACTGAAACCAGAGAGTAAAATTACCAGGAAGGAATTCACAGGGTGGGGTTGAATAATTCAAGGCTTCCTGTGGTGCAAGGAAAACGAAGATATTTTTTCAGTCAGTTAAGATGCTTTTAAAGTCAGTCTGAAGGTTTAGTAATTATGTGAACTGCAAGGACTTAATGACAGTGCACTGAAGAGCTTATATTCTTCTATTTTTATAATCTTCTATGTCTTGATTATCAATGCTTTGCGTGTCAAAAAATCAGACACACACCCCTTAAAGACTAACCTTCTCCAAGTAGGTGCCTATCTACTGTCACTTTATGTACTCTGTTGAAGACTTTGTCTCCCCAGTGTACAACAGGAATCCTGCAGCTTCATGGCCTTTTGCAATGTCTTACACAGTAATTATGGTGTAGTAGCATTGTTGGCATCCTTTGGTGTTGGATTTTCAGTGAGGTGCTGAATAGAGGGCATACCTGATAGTCTAAATAAAACTCACTGCTCTGAAAAGAACCCAGTGAAGTTTTTTGAGAGAAAAGACATCTGCAAATACAAAATTGTCAGATCTTTCAAGCATGAGGTGGTATGCTGTGGAGTCACCTATAATTATTCATACTTAGTTTGAACAACATAGGAGACCTGGCTGAAACGCTGGTGGATTTGGGAAGGAAAACTGAAGGGAAGAGTCAGTCAATGCAAGGCAATGGTCTGTTGCTGCATCTTCACTGGAAATCCACGCATTTCCCACTGGTTCTACTCGACAAGGAAGAGCCCTTGCACGACTTGTGTGGTCAGTCTGTTAAGTGGCAGCAGTCTACAGGGGACCTGTGAGCATAAAGCGGAGAATGCAAGAAAGGGAGGAGTCTAGTTAATATTTTTTTTTCTCCTAAGAGGACAAATTAAGATGTTGAAAACAAAGTATCTGTCACCTATTAAGGCTGTTTCAGGGGAGTGTGCATGACATTGGTGGCAGGAATGGATTATTTTGAAAAAAAAGCCTTGCCTGTGACTTCCAGTTGTGCATAGTTCTGTGTTCACCCTGGTCAAGCCAACCCTTCCCAAGGCCTTGCAAGTGCCGTGACAGTACAGCTTTGTAAATGGTTTCAAAATCAAGACCAAATTTTACCATTAATTTTGATTACAGTAATTGGCAGTGATTACACTTTGGTATAGTAATTATCAGCATAGGGTTTTCCACTTTGGTGCCTGTCGTTGCTCTGTAAAAATTACACCCTATTTGGAAGAGATGAGTGGGGAGGGGAAGAGACTTTGTGTAATGGGAGCATCCATCTGATGTGGTTTGATGACATAGCATATTAGTGTTTGGACTCTTATAATTCCTGAAGTCTGTTTGTTCTTGTACCCTTATTTATTAGCTGAATCTTTTTAAAACACCCTAAGATCGCATGACTACAGCTGTATAGGACCAGTGTTCATGAGATACAAATTTTTTATACGAAGAGGAAAGAATCCCATTATTCCCATAAAGATTTCCGCCATGCTCTTATTATACAAAAGCAGTTCTGGCTGGAGTCCTGCCTAGAGAAAAGATGCATGGATCAACATGTTAAGGGTGCAAATCTGGAAGTGATTTTCTGCTGAGGGAAAGACTAGAGCCTTAGAATTTTAGTCTTTTGTTCTGTTCCTCATCAGTTGTGATACACTTTCTCCACAGGAAGTGGTTTCTGAATTCTCTTTTACAGGCTCCTAGATATGTTCTTGCACCTAGGTACGTTCTTACCAAGCACCAACATAAAGAACTGTTGAGATTTTTGATGCTTTCACTTGTGCGCAGGCATTTGACTGTCAGAAACAAACGTGGAATAAAAATATATCAATTTCAATTTGCATTTTATGACATGGCTTTGGTATTGTTGCCAGTTTTTGTCAGGGAACTCAGGATGGTAGCAGTGGTTTTATTTTTATTTCCAGGATGATCTTTATGATCACAAATTCTTTAGTCTCAATCCCAGGTGCCTCAGAGGAAACTTTCCTGTATGATAGCTATAATTTTTTTTTCCTGTCTGCATGTGTAGCATGTGAACATTGATTTCTTTCTTGTAAGTTATAGCTTTGTCATCCTTCAGCTCTGTCTGCATGTGCGTGGCAGTTGTGATAACATCTGGAAGGTATTCTCATGTATGCGTTTTATTTTCTATCTGGTGTGTATCTGTTCTAGTTTTTCTGTGAGTACTTTTAAAAATGCTTTTGAATTGTATGTGGTGAGGATTTAATCCTTTTTTCTCTTCACTCCCATCTGTCTGGTTTGTGAGTTACGTCATTGTGTTTTTCACTTGCTCTTCTTTGTCTCAAGGAAGCTAATTCTTCTGTTTCTAAATGTAGCCCCATTCATGACTTCCCAGTACACGTGACATATTCCCCATGTAAAAGCAGTGATGTAATAGTGGATATTTATATGTGAGGGATCAACAATAGCAAAAATGCCTTTGCAGAGGATGTGATGACTCTGTGGAGGACACACAGAGAGGGAGTTGAGTGAGTTCATATCCGGGTGTGCATTTAATCTGGAAACATACACTTTAGGAAAAAAAAAAAGTATCTCTTGGAAATTGTAGGAAAATCATGAACTAGGTTAATGGGAAAACCTTAGAGCTTAAAAATCAGTAGATGTTTCACCACTGTGATAGAAACAGCTTCATTGTGCACAGTTTGGAGTCAGTGGCCCACAGCATCTAAATAAGTCTTTGTTTCTTCATGCGAAAGACTTAGCAATGGGTGGCTACCATTCTGCATAGTTCTAATATTTCAGACTTAGGGAAAGTATTTCCATTTTCTGTGTCCTAGTGAATTTATGGTCAAAGAAATGGGGTTTTCTCTATTTTTATGTTTATTTTTTCTTGATGCTGAATGTTTTATTGGGATGGTATCTATATGTACGTGAATAAGGTGGTGTCTGGTTTTTGTCTGCCACGCTGATAAAGATGCTTAGTGAGTTACAGAAATAGAAGACCTTGTTGTGACAGGCGTGGACACAATTTCTCTTGTTATCATCTGCATAGCAATTACGTGGCACTTCTGTTGTGTTCAGTTAGCAAAGGAAGTTTTCCCATTGTTGATGCTGTGATTGTACACTGCCTTACAGGAGGTTTGCATGGTTCTGTCGATTCATTAAGAACAAATGCATTCCTGGATTGCAGAAGCAAACTTTATTCATTTTACTTGTTAAACCTTACACAGTCAAGAAAAGAATTACAGAATTTTTGAGCAGAAATGGGGTTATTAGTCTAGCCTGTAAAAATTGTGCTTTGTTTTTATATCAATAAAAGCCTGTTTTCATTCAACACTTTGAATTGTGACGTGTCAGAAGTACAAGATTTGTAGGTTTTAATGTCTCATTTGAGAAATTGATTTCACTCAACCAATTTTTGGCCTATTGAAGAAAGACCGTAAGGAAAACAGGGACTTAGTTAAGAGTAATCTTAATATAAATTTTCCAGTATTGGAGCATAACTTGCATTTAGAACTTTTTGATTTAAAAGGACTTATCAACTTTTAATCTCTTCCTTACCTTGCATCCCTTACAGTGTGGCTTGTTTCTCTTGAAATAAATAACACAGATGTTCAAAGGGTAGGAATGATGTTTATGCTTAGAGACAACTGAAATGCCATCTCCATTTTGTTAATAAAGGGAAATAATCCTACTTCCTAACTGAAAAGTCCGAGCAGAAGCAGTGGGAAACAAAGCTAAGTATAGTAAGGAGGATTTAAGTGTGAATAATGGAGTGAGACACAGAAAGGAGAACTGAGTGTTGGAAAAAACAACTCAACACTGAGATCTACTAGACTGTGAAGTAGTTTCCCAGAGTGGAGGGGAAAGAACATTTTTGAAGAAGCGAACACTTAGTGGTGCAAAGGCTTCAGTAGTACTGTAGGGAGTTGAATAACCTCAACTTGAATAAGCTCTTTCAGAGGAATTTTGACATGGCTTTAGTTTTCATGATCTGGCATACATTCATCCTTGAAAGTGATATGAGCAGATTTTCTGTTCTTCTTTCGTTTGTTTGTTTGGCACCAGATGTAGCTTCCTGAGATCGCTGTGTTTTTTTTTCTATGAGAACAATCATTTGGTGATGTGATAAATTATTTTCCATTTTAGTTTTTTCCTTGAAGCAGCATTCCATAACTTTTTTGTCAGTCATCAGCTTTAAGTTGAGATTTAAAGTTGAGATTAAAATATAGCGAGGTTTAGGAATGAACACTAGTGTGTTTTATTCTTGCAAAACAAGATCAGAAGTTATTGGTGAGTCAGTATCATCTGTCTCACAGGTGATCATAGGTGTAATCGCATGTGGTCATGCTTTGTAGTGATGGTTTTATTCCTTTGCAGTTGAGTGAAATGCTTCTAACAAGATTGCCTTATACGAATGGGTTTATCTTTGATGTAATTCCAATCTTTACCACAATTTGCACTACTTGCTTTTCCTCCTTAAAAAAATGCAGGGAAAGTAAAATCAACTTAAATCTTAAGAATCAGATACATGCACAGTAAGGGGCAGAAGGAGTGCAATACGGGTGCCATATCTAGGGATTAAGAGGAAAATATTACACTGTACAAGTACCCTCAGGAAAATAATGTTCAGTATGGGAAGGGATTAGTTATGTTTTTCTGAAAGTGGTAAAACAAAGAAGGGTGTTTGGGAGTTAAAGGTGCCAGAATAATTCAAATGTTAGGAGAAACTGTGATAAGAATGCTGGATTAATTGAAACACTGCTAGGGTACGTGTTTGGAAATGATCAATAGGATTTGAGAGTTAATATAGACTAAAAACCAGTGGTTTAGGTCCTCATTGTTAGATTTTCCATCCAGGGAGAGTATAATTTCTAGCTGAGGTGTCTCTGGCTGCCACAGCTGGCTATCAAAAGTGTGTTTGTACACAAACTTTTTGATGGAAAGATGAAGTAGATATTATGATTTCAAGATGGCTTGAGCTATTTCAGAGCATTTTCCCTTGCTGCCCCACAGGTGGTTTAAACTGTGCCACTGTAGCCTTGAGTATTCTCATTGTTGCCTCTCTCCAAATGTTGTTTCCCATGCTCTTGAACTCTGGCATTGTGGCAAATGCTTGCTAGTAATAGAAGACTGACTAATGTTATTTCTGTTGACTTTTGTGGTCTCTGTTATATCCCCAAATCTCATTAAATTCTTTGTTATATACTCACATTTACACATTCTACCCATCCCTGTAATACCTTCAGCATGCAAAGCAGGCAGTACTGGCTGTTAAGCAATCACAACCTATACTTGCACAGGATCAAAAGACAATAATGAAGCATCAAGCCTGACTTTATAGAGTGGTGAGGTTTTGACTGCAAATGATGTAATTACAGTTGTATAGAACTGGTATCATGGCTTTGGTGCTGCTCAGAACTGAGAAAACTATTTTACAGCATATCATTGAAATAGCTCGGATGTATTTTGCTTGCAAGTATTTAATGATCTACAGGCTGTTTCTCCTTACCTTTTCTCCTCAATCTTTTTTCCAAACCTTTTTTTAGCTAGCCATGCTTTGGTGGCTTTGAAGCATCCTGTTCTTGGACATAAGTTTCTTTAAGATAATCATTGTTGCATGACACTTGATTTGCTGCTTGTTTAAACTAGAAAACCTTCAAGAGGCAAAACTCTTGTTATAATCAATAATCTCTTCTGTCTTTGGGAGATGACCTTTTTTGTTTGTAAAGTAGCACTTTATTTTGATAGTAGTTGTTATAATGTGTGCTTCTGTTTACATTTTCACTGTTTGCTCTAGAACAGCTCCTAGGAATGCCCTGTAGAGATAAGCATACTAGTGTTTTCTGAGCAATGAGTAGGTTAGCAGAGTGTTGTGTTGTGGAAACCCTGGATAATAGCTGAGGCTGTGGTTTTGAGCCAAGATATCCAAAATCTCTGAGGTGGAAATAGTGAAAGTGAAGGGTATTATCCACAGCATTCTTTCTGAGTTTAGCTGTGTCTTCTAGCATAACTAGCCAAATCTCAAACAATAATTTTCACTTGCTCCAGGAAGGTAGAGGAAATAATATTTTTAATGAGGAAAACGGCCTACACCAATCTGATTTAAATCTCTGTAACCCTGCTATAATCCCATCAGTGACACAAAGTTGTATTCAATTTTATGGAGTTACATTTACTTAGAATAAACTAGAGGTCTGTCCTTAGTATCCAGTCCATGTGTTTGTTACTATCAAAGGCTTACTTGGAAACTGACCTGAGGTAGTACAGAGGCAATGTGGACGTTTCTGGAGGATATGACCATGTTCTATTTGGAAACAATTTTGATACATAAGTTTTGATGTTACTTTTTTTCTGGACCTCTCTCAGACAAAATATGTTTAAGTAACTATTTTTTTCTCATTGTGAGTCGTATAACATATCCTTGTTGGGCTTGCATTCATAGAATCATAGAATAACCAGGTTGGAAGAGACCCACCGGATCATTGAGTTCAACTATTCCTGTCAAACACTAAACCATACCCTTTAGCAGATCGTCCACCTGTGCCTTAAACAACTCCAGGGAAGGTGAATCAACCACCTCCCTGGGTAGCTTGTGCCAGTGCCCAATGACCCTTTCTGTGAAAAAATTTTTCCTAATGTCCAGCCTAAATCTCCCCTGGCGGAGCTTTTGGCCATTCCCTCTTGTCCTGTCCCCTGTCACTTGGGAGAAGAAGCCAGCACCCTCCTCTCTACAACCTCCCCTCAGGTAGTTGTAGAGAGCAATGAGGTCTCCTCTCAGCCTCCTCTTCTCCAGGCTGAACAACCCCAGCTCTCTCAGCCGCTCCTCATAAGGCCTGTTCTCTAGCCCCTTCACCAGCTTCATTGCTCTTCTCTAGGCACACTTCAGAGCCTCAATATCTTTCTTGTGGTGAGGGGCCCAGAACTGAACACAGGATTCGAGGTGCGGTCTCACCAGTACCGAGTACAGAGGGAGAAGAACCTCCCTGGACCTGCTGGTCACGCCGTTTCTGATACCAGCCAAGATGTCATTGGCCTTCTTGGCCAATGGGCAAGACTGCTGGCTCATGTTCAGTCGGCTGTCGACCAACACCCCCAGGTCCCTCTCCTCCAGGCAGCTTTCCAGCCAGACTTCTCCTAGTCTGTAGCTCTGCTTAGGGCTGTTGTGCCCCAAGTGCAGGACCCGGCATTTGGCCTTGTTAAAGCTCATGCCTTTGGCCTCTGCTCAGTGGTCCAGCCTGTTCAGATCCCTTTGCAGAGCCTCCCGACCCTCCAGCAGATCCACACTTCCACCCAGCTTAGTGTCATCTGTGAACTTGCTAAAGGTGCACTCGATGCCTTCATCCAGGTCATTGATAAAGACATTGAACAGGGCTGGACCCAGCACTGAGCCCTGGGGAACCCCATTTGTCACTGGCCTCCAGCTGGATTTAACACCATTTCCCACCACTCTCTGGGCCCAGTCGTTCAACCAGTTTTCCACCCAGGAGAGCGTGCGCCTGTCCAGGCCAGAGGCCGACAGTTTCCGAAGCAGAATGCTGTGAGAAACTGTATCAAAGGCTTTACTGATGCCCAGGAACCACATCCACAGCCTTTCCCTCGTCCAGCATCTGAATCACTTGGTCATAGAAGGCGATCAGGTTAGTTTGGCAAGACCTGCTTTTTGTGAACCCGTGTTGACTGGTCCTGATCACCTGGTTCTCTTGCGTGTGCTTCATGATAGCACTCAAGATCACCTGTTCCATGACTTCCCCTTTCATTGTGATCAGACTGACAGGCCTGTAGTTCCCCAGATCCTCCCTGCGACCCTTCTTGTAGATGGGCACAACATCAGCCGGTCTCCAGTCCACTGGAACTTCCCCAGTCAGCCAGGACTGTTGAAAGATGATGGAAAGGGATTTGGCCAGCACATCTGCCAGCTCCTTCAATATCCTTGGGTGGACTCCATCCGGCCTCACAGACTTGTGGGTGTCTAGTCGGGCTAGCAAGACTCTGACCACCTCCCCTTGGATCATGGGAGCCTCATGTTGCTCCTCTAGCTCTCGGGTTTGTACTGAAATTCTGCATATGCTTTTGGGATGGATGAGGCACCATTTAGCCTTGTTATTTGGCTAAATTTTAAACTTCTCCTTGGAACTATTGGGGGAGTGGTGGTGGGAAATTGCCCTTTCAGCAGATTGCCAGTAGCACCTCTGCATTTCTGTATTTTAAGTGCTTTTGTGCAGTTACTCCTATGCTTAATCTTTTGCTTTCTGTCATAGTTTGTCCTTAATTTGATGCTCTTTTCAGAACCCAGCAAAGTTCAATAGGTAGGTTGGTAAGATTACAACAGAGAAGTAGAATATCCTCCCTTGATTGACTTGTAACTGCATTGCATACCTCCTTCACTGCTCCAGCATCAGCACTTGGCAGGTGAATCTGGAATGCCTTTTGATCCGTGCTACGCTAATGTGAAAATGTAAGATCCAAGTGTTTTGAAATTTAAAGCCTTCTCATCTCCTTGTATGATTCAAAGCAGCAGGCAGTAGCACAATACTGTTTCACAATGCAGTTAGTTCATGTTTGGAGGTGATTGAAAGTGAATTTAGAAAACCTGGCACGGGAGTGGCTAGAACAGCTGTTCTCAGGGAATGAGTGCAATCCCTCCCCCCTTCACCTACGAATATGAAGCTTGCTTGGACCTCAGAAGATTTTTGTTTATTCATTTTCCTAGGCTATGCTTTGACCTGTTACTCAATTTCCAGTTTTCTTTCCCAGTCACTAAGTTTTCATTCAGAAGCTAATTGCTATTAAGTCCGCTTAAGCAGGAGACACGAGTGCCAAACAGTAGTTGCACTCCATCTTTGTAGGAACAGATAACAGTCTGTCTTGAAAAGTATACCACCTTCTGTTAATGTTAGTGTTGCTATTCCTGTTTAATTTGAACAATGACTTGCTGGTTTCTTCAATGTCTCTCTCAGTGGATGCTGTTCAGTGTTGTTCATGGAGGAGTTAGTACTCCATTATATCTCAGATATCAGAAATGCCCTTAGGTGGTGTCACACACTAGCACTCTCTAAGTACTAGGATTTTTACTGCTGTAGTGCAGAAACAGATATGTGCTGAACTGAGGCATTTTGTCCCTGTTTTCTCACATCTTTCATTGTGAAAACTTGTTAATTAGTGTCAGAAGAAGGGATTTTTGGCCTGCTGGTAGTTTTTATAAATTAGCGTTTGTTCTTCTGTGAAGTGCCTGAGTACTGAAGTAATGGGAGCTCTGTGTGTTGTTCTAGTGAAAAAGCAAATCAGCCTGTAGGAGTTTTAAAACATGATGAATCACATTCTGCCACATTTAGCACTGTGCAGAACTACATGGGCTTTACATTGGTACCACTCAGGGCTTTTGGAGATTGTGAACTGTGGAACAAGATTAAGTAGCTTAAGGGATATATGTATTCTTTGTCAGTGCTGAATTGAGGTTTACTTTGAAAGCAGGATAAAGATGTAAAGAAGACTAATTGTAATAAGTTCCTTTTTTTTTCCTTTATCAGTAATTCTACAGATTAATTTTTATTTCATCAGGGTGTGATTACATTACTATTTTGCCTTCTAAGTTTTTAATTCTGCTTCCTCATGTAGAATTGTACAGTTACTGTTTTGATGATTGGCTATTTTGGCAAAGTTTTTAAGTCTTTTCCGCTGTTAAGTGTGAGGTACGAAGGTATCTTTGTCCTATAAATTGAATCAGCTTTTTTGGGGTGATTATTTTTTTAAATTTTCACTTTAGTATTTTTCTTCTCTTTGCAGAAGGTTTCCTGATAGGCTTCTGTCTAGATTTATTTATTTGTTTCAGTGGCATGGGGAAAAGGCTGTGTGAATCCCACTTTGTGCTTCCTGTGAATTCATTTTAATGTGGGCCATAAAATATACTACACAAACCACAGAGAGGAGTCTGGTAACTCCTTGTTGAAATGGAAATCAAGGTGAATTTTACAGGATTTTATCAGTAGTACTAAACATTTTCATTAGAGGTATCAAAACTATAGTAGAGAGGCAGCATTCTGGGGGACCCGCCACACTGTTGGAGAACAGCACAACAATCATGATGAGTCTTCAGAGTGGGAAGGGAGAGGGAGGTGCTGTTCAGCAGGGACCAGAGCAAGGTACGTGGTACCATGGTGAGGGAGCAGCTGGCTAAGTAGCAGGTCTGCAGAAACCTCTGCGAGTGGTTGTGCTAATGACAGTGTGAGATTGGCTGTCAGTGATGTGTTGTTACTGAAAGGAAGTTGCTGTATTGAGAAAATGGGGATATAGCTTCAGGAGAGGCACAGGGGATGATTGGTGAGGGTTCAGATGGTGTGTTCTGCTTGGCATGCTCTGTTGGAGATTGTTTAGGCCAAAGAAGAGAGGGTCTGTAAAGGGCACTGAAAATACCTGTGTTAAAGAGGTGATGGGCAGTCTGTCCTTAGTTTGGCAGGCCTGGGTGTAACTAACCAGCTTCCACCAAAACGGTGAAGAGTTAGATGAGATCTTGTGAAAACTTCACCAATGTTAAGAATAACGAAACACTCAGATGTGACCCAGTGACTATGGCTGCTTGGGAGGCCTTTGAGACATATCAGAAATGTCATCAGTGTCACTGATGCTAACCTCAGGGACAGTGATGTTGATATGATTGTGACAGACAGCATCAGTGACTGCATAGTTTTTGATATGCTGTCACATAACCATTTAGTTTGATTGCTTTTGTAAAATAGAGCAAAACTAACCCACTGGAGGGGGTTCTGTAGAGAAATTTGCACAAGCCTTCATTTTCCTTGTTTCTTCCAGCAGTATCCTTGCTGGTTATTTCCAAATCTGGAAGAGCAGAGACCTCAAAAATAAAGCAAGCCATTCATTTTTAATGACACTGATGATCAGTTAATGGGAAAATTTATTACCTTTCTCCTTCAGAAGCAGACAAGGTGAACTCATTTATATATAAATTTGGCAGTCACTGGTTGACTAGGGAGTTGTGTGTACTGGACAACCTTTGGTTTTGTAGCACTGGATTCATTATAGATACAGATTTTTATTTCTTGTTTGATCAGCATTTCTTCAAGTATTAGAATTAACTTTCTTATAGTTCTAAAAGAAGATGGTTTAGAAGACAAAGGATAGAAAGCCATAGGGACTTGAGCTTCTTTTAGTTTTTCTGACCAACAGAATTGTTTTAATTTATGAAGCAGTAGTCCCAAGTGTTCACAGAAAGATTACTTCCATCACAATACTCGGATGTATCATTTTATGACTACCGTTATAGCTTTTAACTGCGTCCATTACTTTTTCCTTTATACTGATTAGATTTCACTTGTAATCTGTAGCAGGTAAGGTGAGAACCATGTGTGAGTCTGAGAGAACACCAATAACTTTGGCGAAGTTGTAACCATTGAGTTCCAATATACAGTTTAGATTCTGAGCTGAAATCTTATGACATTATACCCAAGGGGGCATTTGAAAAGGGAGTCTGTTTACAATTCATGATTTTAAGTGAGAGCTGTGAACCCAGTGTAATGGGTGGTTGTTTCTAGTGTTTTAAAGTTGTTAATTTGTATTCTGTATTGAATACTAGCTGTCTCCCATGTTGGTTAGAAATTGTAACACATCTGAGCATCTTCTTTAGTGGGTAATCCGTAGGTGGAGTGAAAGGAGTCTGACTTTTTTGCTTTTCAAGTAGATGGGAAATCCCAGAAAACTCAGATCTACTGAACCTCTCTCTGTCATAATGTGAAGCTTCTACCCTTGTCTATACCAGTGAACTATTTTCACCTGACATGGAAACTTTATGGTTAGTCATCTAAGACGAAGGTTTGATTTATCATGGAGCATCGATTGGGTTGCGACACATTTATTCTGTGAGCTATGATTATGGCATGTTTCTTGCCCATTCTAGTGTTCCCTTTGAATGCAAGTTCTGTGACGCAATTTAAATGGTGAGTAAATGTTTGCTAATTAGTAATGTCAAAGCCACAACTGAAGCCTGGAGTAATCTATTCTGCAAGCTGATGTTGCTGGTGCTCAGTTTTCCTGGATGTTGTCTCTAAAACCAGCTGTGCTTTCTCTTTTTGCTTATTGAGTGATTCTGCATTAGGGAAGATGTCCAAGATAATTCCCAGAGGAAATGAAGAAATTTGAAGGAGGTTGGTTTCATGCGAAGCATTGTCATATCTCTAAGTAACTGAGAACAGCGACATAATTCAGTTCATGTCACAAGTAGAACAGTATGCCTGAGAGAACACAAATGGAAATTGCTTATGCAGAAAGGGAAAGTGAACCGTGATACGCTGGTTACTGTTTTGGAAATGCAATCCACAAATCCATTCTGCTCAGATTCTTAAGCCTTTCTATATAGTATTACAGAGGGCCTCTGTATCATAGAATCATAGAATCACCAGGCTGGAAAAGACCTCTTGGATCACTGAGTCCTACCATTCCTACCTGCTACTAAGCCATGTCCCTGAGCACCTTGTCTACCCGTCTTTGAAATACCTCTAGGGATAGTGACTCAGTCACCCCTCCCTGGGCACCTTATTCCCAATCTGTGAAAAATTTTTACTGATATCCAGTCTGAACCTCTCCTAGTGCAGCTTGAGGCCATTCCTCCTTCTCCTGTCCCCAGACACCTGGGAGAAGAGACCTACACCTTCCTCTCTACAACCTCCTTTCAGGCAGTTATAGAGAGCAATAAGGTCTCCCCTCAGCTTTCTCTTCTCAAGTCTGACCAACCCCAGTTCCCTCAGCCGCTCCTCATAAGGCCTGTTCTCCAGCCCCTTCACCAGTTTCTTGCTCTTCTCTAGGCACACTCCAGAGCCTCAACATCCTTCTTGTGGTGAGGGGCCCAGAACTGAACACAGTATTTGGGGTGCAGTGTCACCAGTGCCACGTACAGGGTCAGAATAACCTCCCTGGACCTGCTGGTCACGCCATTTCTGATACAAGCCAAGATGTCATTGGCCTTCTTGGCCACCTGGGCACACTGCTTCATCTTCTGTTGCTGTCAACCAACACCCTCAGGTCCTTCTCCTCTAGGCAGCTTTCTAGACAGACTTCTAGTCTGTAGCTCTGCACAGGGTTGTTGTGCCCCAAGTGCAGGACCTGGCATGTGGCCTTGTTAAAGCTCATGCCTTTGGCCTCTGCTCAGTGGTCCAGCCTGTTTAGATCCCTTTGCAGAGCCTCCCTACCCTCCAGCAGATTGATACTTCCACCCAGCTAAGTGTCATCTGCGAACTTGCTAAGGGAGCACTCGATGCCTTCATCCAAGTCACTGTTAAAGACATTGAACAGGACTGGACCCAGCCTGGGAAACCCCACTTGTAACTGGCCTCCAGCTGGAGTTAACTCCATTTCCCACCACTCTCCGGGCCCGGCCATCCAACCAGTTTTCCACCCAGGAGAGCGTGCGCCTGTCCAGGCCAGAGGCCGACAGTTTCCGAAGCAGAATGCTATGAGAAACTGTATCAAAGGCTTTACTAAAGTCAAGAATACTATATTCACAGCCTTTCCCTCATCCAAGAGTCTAGTCACTTGGTCATAGAAGGAGCATTTCTGTATTTTGAATTCCAATCCAAATTGTGCCTTGGCACACCTTGATGTGTGGTTTCTGTAGCTTTCAGAGGGAACAGTATAGTTAACTTTATAAAAATAGTTCAAATTACAGTTAAGTTTCTTTTACTGTATAAGAGCAAAACAATAGTATATTGAATCAAAAGAAAGCAAATGAGTGCTAAAAATGACTAATCAGGAATTATCCTGATTCAAGTACAACTATTTTCCATTTTTTTAAATTTTTTTTTTTTTAGTTTTGGATGGTTAGTGACTGCAGAGAAGTTGATTTCTGAAACACAGCATAAAATAAGTTTTAATCTGGAAGGATTGACACAGCTGTTATTTTTTAAATGTCACATGGATTGGGAAAGATCCTCTCAGCTTAAGAAAGGAAAACATTGCATCCATCTTCCAAAGAAAACATCAGTCATAGAAACTACATTCTGATTAGCCTCACTTCTGTCTCTGGAAAAATGCTGGAGGTAGTCCTGAGGGGAATGCGTTTCTGGGCATGGGAGGGACGGGCCAGTATCAAAAGGCATTTCAGAGAGGTGTATCCTGAGACCTGTTGTGTTCAAAATCTATTTCATTTGCTTAGAGAAGAGGACAAAAGGCATACTTATACATTTTAGCAAATGAAACTCTACTGGGGGGACCCTGAACAGCAGGGATCTGATGAAATGTTCAAAAGACAAAGGCTGAGCCCTGCTCCGGGGGATGGCAGACCCCCTGGCAATGATACAGGATTGCACAAAGGGAGATGGAGAGCAGCTCTGGAGAGACCATGAACTACCCTGTGCCAGTGTGGTTGTTTTGACCTTGGCTGGCTGCCAGCTGCTGTTGCATTTCCTTTCCTTGATAGGACAGAGATAAAGATAGGTTGAGATAAAGAATAGTAAAATCACATATCTGTTACTGTCATGGGCAAAACAGACTTGACTTCAGGAAAATTAATTTAGTTTATTGTCAGTTTGAATTGGATGATGAGATATAGAGACAAAACCACACCACTTTTTCCCTACTCCCTTCTTCCAAGGCTCAACTTCACCTCTTCATTCATCACTCTTCTACCTTCTTCCCACCCTGTGCAGTGCAGGAAGCTGGGAAATGGGAGTGTGTGCGGTCAGTTCATAACATCTCCTCTCTGCTGCTTCTTGCTCCTCATGCTGTTTCCTTGCTAAAGCATGTGGCCTCTCCCATGAGGTACAGTCCTTCATGAATTGCGCTATGACACAGTGTGGGACAGCTTCTGGTCTGTTTTCACAGAAGCCAGCTCTGCAGCACCGCGTGCCACCAAAACCTGGCCATGTAAACCCAGTACAGCCAGTTACAATCACTTCCAGACAGGACTAAAACTCGTGGAAACAACCTGTTGTGCACCAAAACCTCAGCCTGTCAGGGAAGCACATGACACTGCTAGTCAGACTTACTTAAGAGAGTGGTTACTGGAAGGCAGGACAAGGGGAAGAGACATGGCTGGAGGTACACTGTTGGAATGAGAGGACTCATGCTGGATCAACTCGACTTCCAAGGGACTGTGGCTCCCAAGCAACACAGGCAGGTTGTCCCAAGAGATCACAGATGTTGGAAGACCTACACCAGGGCAGGGACATCCTTATCTGAATTTAACGTCTGGTTCTTTGGGGGTTTTTGTTCAATTCTGGACTTGTACATAAAATGTAGAATAGAGTGGTGAAACAACACTTGCATTCAGAAGAACAGTCCTCAGTGTGTCTCTGGAGTTCAAGCCAAAGAGGAGAAAGGAAGAAATTTTGACAGCATTTTTCACAGTGCTATATTTAAGCTACTTCACATTTTAAATATTTCAGGCTAAGCCCATGGTGTTAAAAGTACATTTTAAGTCTACCCAAGACACCTCTGAAAAGTATGTTGTGAAAGCATACTTAAAATTATTTGAAAAAAAATTGGGGTTTTTTTGCCAATGTGTTTTCATTTGACTTGTGTAGAGATAGATGCCTCTCAGTTTAAGGTTCATAGCTTGTTGGACTATTGAGTCTAAAGGAGGACTAGAAGAACAGATCTTTCTATGCATACATGGAGATGTGCTTGTTTTGTAGCATGAACTGCGGGGTCCACTTGCCAGTGGGACTGGAGTTTGCAGACAGAGGTTATTTTGTCACTCAACTGCATTTGAGAAACATTAAATGGATAGTCTTGACCTTGGAAATTTTTCCGTGCAGTATGGTTGTCTGTACACTGCACTCATTCAGCCTGATAGTGTGCCTGCAACTTTTGATCCTAAATAGTTAAAACACAGTTGGTTTTCATTTCCCCATTTGCATTCAGCTCTGGGGCTGTCTGCTGAAAAAGTACACATGAGGATGACCTGTTGTTCATACCTTCAATAGTTTTATGCCTTTACTGGGGATAGTGCATAAGTTTCCCTTGTGGCAACAGTCTGTATTTCAGGAAGCCAACTGATATGCTGCCTGTTATCCCTTGTAGTTAACTGAGAGCCTGGAACTGATACCTGTGATTACTGTTTGGAAGGAATGATCTCGTCTTTTTTTTTTCTGGGAACAAACTCTCTTGATCTTACCTCCCTCACTGTCCATGCAATTAGAAAATAAATTGCTTAAAGCAGGTGACATGAATCTCTTGATAGAATTCAACAAAATTGAATTGGGCCACTATTTTGAGGCTGGTGTCTGTGAGATTATATGTATTTGAATTGCATGTCTTAAAAACTATGTAGTCTGTTTCATGGGTTGTAAGGTGCAAACTTTGAAAGATTTTTCAACTTTTTCTCATTGTCACCCCACTCTACTGAGCTGAGTGGGCTTAATAAAATGCCATTACTGAATTCCCCTGGAGGAAGGATGTGCCATTTTTGTGTCATTTTTTTCAAGGAATTTTAAAAAATATATTGTAGCAGATGATGAAGTTCATGGACCCTTGTAAGAGCTCTCATTGGAGCCACTAGCAGTTTTCCTTGCAAAGTAGTTTCAAGATTAGATAGACAGCGTCCGTGGATTAAGAGGATCAGTCTTTGTCTTTGCCTGTGAGCCTTCTGAATAGAATCTGGGTCTGCCCTGCAGTGTGAGTGGAACTGCCATTCTGTGAAACTGCTGATTTGCTTTCTGCCATTAGCAGTGTTTCCCATAATAGGAAGAAACATTTTCAAGGAATCTGACATCTTCTGGATGCCTGTTTCCCTCAGTGTGGCTAAGCAAATAGGATTGCCCAAGCACCTCTAACCCTTATAAACTGAGAGGTTCTATATTTCTACTGAAAAAATTTAGAATCAATTTCAGACAAAAAGCTGTACCTCTTCAGCTTGTTGCCAGCTATTTAACACTTGGAGGACCTTGTGGTCTTCCATCATGCAAAGTAACTGAAGTCACTCCATTTGTGACACCTCTTAACTATCTTATAAGCATACCTGATTTCAAGGCTCATCCAGTTTTATTTTAAGAAAATAAAATAATCCTATTCCTAATCTCCAGCATTTCTGTAGGAGTGCGCAGAGAATTTCACAGTAAAACTCATAGTCACTATATATAGATTTTATATCTCAGTAGCTGCAGAATGCCTGATTTAACTTGCAGTGAAAAAATTCATATCACATATAATTAATGTGCTTGAGATATGTTTGATTTAATTACTGCCATTGCAGGCTCTCATGTGCCAAGTACACATTTCTTATAAATTCTCCGAGATTATTATCTTCAGGAGATCTGTTCCAGGATGGTATAGTTTCTGTATTTATAAACTGAGTATTTAAGTAGACTGGCTTGTTTTAAGCCTTATTTTTGTCCCTGCTACAAAAATAAAACAGTTGAAGGGAATAGGGTGTAACTGTTCCCTGTGTTTACAGAAAATATGTTTCAAAAATGTTATTTCTGTTCCACTTGCTGAAGTTCATGAAGTTTCATGTTGCCAGTGCTCTACGTTTTTAGGCCTCCTTGCTGCTACAAGTTGTCCTTTTCACTTTCAGAATTCACTATAAATAAGAACTGATTAATTTTCGCTGCTGTCTAGTAGCCTGAAACATTTTTATGCCATGCTGTTTGCTCACATATAGAGAGGGAAACTAAAGGGGAAATTTTATGTGACTTGCTCGCTGTCTGGAAGGGGTTAGATAGAAATCAAGAATTTCTGACTGCTAGCTATGTTTTTGGAGCATCTTTTTCTGCATTGATACAAAGGTAATCAAAATATTACAAACTTTAAGCAGTGGCATAAGGTTTATCATAGAAATTGCTTGAGCATTTCAGCTACCTATTTCTTTATTAGGCTGGTGGAGAAAATTGGAGTCTTACAATTGTTTCTTCAAAACACTTTTCTAGTGGTGATTGGTACAAATATTCCACGTTTGTTAATACTATATTTAATAATTTTTAAACCATAATATTATAAGTCAAGGTGATTTTGATTTAGCTTGATCAGAGTACAGTACATTGGTTACAAATTGAGTTTATAGAGCCGGTATTGTCCTGTCTATGTTTTGTTTAATTAGAGGAAAATGCATCATGCCAGATCCAGCAGACTGAGGGAGCTGAGGCTGCTGCTACTCCATGGCCCCGTGTCCATCCAGCAGCAACGCTGAGCCTGTGCTCCTAGCATATCCATGCAGCAGATCTGAACACCCCATGTATCCATATATGCAGTCAGATCAGGCGAACATGTGGAGCACTTGCACAAGCAGACAGTACCAGGGGTCTCCTCCTGCTCCTCTGTCTTGCAGGGAAGGACCAGGTCCTGTAGTGAGACCCATATGTGTATGTATGGGAAATGTGATGCCATCAACAGCTGGTGTCACCTAGTCTGCCCTGCCAGCTCAGGTTCCGACCCAGTTGTTGGCATCAGGGTGTACGAGTCCCTGGTGCTGCAGCCCTGCACCAATTGCTGGTACTGACTGTGCCACTTGCATGCATGTGCAAACACATACAGAACTGACTCCCCTAGTCCCATAGCTGACTTAGCTGTGCACCTGTTCTTGGAGATGTGCAGGATCTCTCCCATCTAGAGCTCGATGTTAGAGTTCCCTCTGTCCCCTGCTCCCAGGCGCTTTCCCCTGCTCACCGGCAAGCTCACCAGCAAGCTTTCCAGCTTAATCTTTACTCAGTCACACACTCTTGCGCACGCTACAGTGCTGGTACCATGGACACATGGGCCCTCCACCTGGTGGTCTGGCTCTAGCTGCTGCATCCAGACCTGCGTACACACATGCACATCAAGAATTCCCTCACACAAAAGGATGTTAGAAAGGAATTTTAACAAGAAAATAGGACAGACCGTGCTGGTCAGGCATAAGGCATAGCCAGGCAAATGTACTGACCAACTCACTATTCACATGTGACCATCCCTTTTTATCTTCTTACTCCTTTACTTTTCCATACTCATTCTTCACTGAAATTCATCCCTTTTCCTGTCTTTGGTTCCTCTTCTAAACTTCCTTTAATGAGTCTCATGCAATTCTCAAATGGCCTTCTCCTGCATCCCATAATGAGTCCAATACCCTATGGACAGCAGCCCCACTTCATCTGAAAGGTGACCCAGAGGCCTGCTGACAGTGACTCGTCTTGATGGGTTTCACACCAGAACACAGGGGTGAGGCTGTCTTGAGTCAGCTCTGGGAGGGGTCCAGACAGGGTATTTCTTCTGCAGGAGTGTGCGTTTTGGGTTCCTGTTTGCAATTGTGTGCCCCTGTGCTACTCTGGTTTTGAGGAGATGGGTCTTTGATGGTCTGCTGGCTCCTGGTGTGGACCTGGGGGTAGCAGGGGTAGGGCATTATTTGAGTTTCACCCCTGCCATTTTGTCTCTCTGCTGCTTTGCAGATGACATTTTATCACATAACCTCACTCATGCATCCTTCAAGAACATCAGAAATAATTACTATGTAGATGCATTTCTGTTACTGCCTACCTTTATCACCACTCTAGAATGGAAACTTGAGACTTAGCCGATGTGAACTATTAAGGTGTTTATTGATTATAATAAACACTGTAAGATGAATTAGGTAGAGCAGCACAGTAGTTTACACAAAATAATGTATACTCTGTGCAATCAACTATACCAATTAACAATTTTTTGATGATACACGGTGCAGACTCTAAGGTATCAGGTATGATTCTAAGTGCTGAGGTGCAAATCTGTTTCCTACCTCTGCCCTCTAATCTTAAGAACATAAACGGGGGGGGGGGGAAAGTCCAGTGTGTCATCCAAGGGGATTTCCTCCAGCCTCTTTGTGGACTTGAATCCACATGTCAGCATTACTACCATCTGTAGGTGTCCACACATGTACCATTGGAAGACCCATCTTCCTTTTTTTCTTCACTGAATTTGGCATTTTATGCTCAATTTGATATTCTCCATGTTTTTTCTGAATTTGGGCCCAGCTTTTCATTGAACTTGCAGCTCCATGTTTCTGCCAGAACTCTTCCCAAGTAAACAGCTGTCTCGTTGACGTTTGTTCCAGTTTTGCTACATGCATACTCAGATTTCGTAATTTCATATTTTATACAGGCAATGTAAGCCTTATGTAGTTTTATCTAGAGGATTGCTTCAGTGTGAGTGTTTTTGATGGTCCAAAATTCTCTTATTATTATCAGCTTAAAGTGCTTGGTTTTTGTTTACGTTTTTCAGTTAATGGATATAATTATTCTGTTTTAGCTGTAGATCTCTGCTAGGTCTAATTCTTACGGTATGTGCTGAAGCACATACCGTAGGAGCAGAGTGACTTGTCTTTCACATTTCTGCTGTGGACTGTCAAGTTTACTTACAAGGTTCCTTGCCTTAGATGATGTGGGGCCTTATGCTCCAGCTTGACTTCGCTCTCAATTTCCTTTACATATAATCCAGCAATTAATGAAATCTTTCTATTTAATTAAATAAATGAGTACCTTAGTGAAAGATGTGCAGCTGAATCTCTTGATTTCCTTGCCTTAAAGAAATCTTTAAATGTTTTAATAAGGAAGATAAACTTACTGCTGTGAAATCTGCCTATTATTAATGGCCAGAATATTTTTCCAGACATTAATCTAGTTAATACCTCTGTATATAGGTATGAAGAATCACTTAAATTACTTAAATCCTTGATTAGATATTTTTCTAATCTCTTCTTAGGTCTTTGAGAAAAGAAAAAAAGAGTTTCCACAGCCTCCAAAAGTAATCAGTTTTAAACTTCATTATCCTTTAAAGTTACAATACTACACGAGGGTTTTTTGTTTGCTTTGGGTACTTTTTGGTTGTTATTGTTCCCTAAAATCTGATCTCAGTATTTTCAGTTGCCTTTTTAGTCTGATTTCTCCACCACCCCCCCAACCCCTGCCCCTGGCCCCCCGAGGACGAGACAAACTCATTTCCTTTAGTCTTTTCTCAGAGGCTTTATATACTAAGCATCTTGCAATTATTTGTTCTTCTCTGGTGCCTCTCCCAAATCCATTATCCTTATCCTGTCACACTTGAAATCCTGCTGTTCCTACAACCCTAAACTTCATTGTTTCGTGATTGTGACGCAATTATCTATCATATCTCAATTTTTAACACTAAGTCCTTTGTATTTAGTCAGAATAAAATGTCTTTTCCTGATAGCACGCTCAGCTGTCTTAAGCAACAAGGGTCCTTGTATAGTTCTACTAATTGTGTTGCATTGCTTTCTCACAAAGTGCTTGAGTCAATGAATTCTATTGTTTTACCCTCATAGGCTCTTTTGGGTAGTTGAGATGACGAAAAGAAAAGTCTGTATTTGCTTCAAAATTTGAGAATCTGATTCACCTATAATATTGCCTTTGTTGTTTTCTTCCCCGTTTTTCATCTTCAGTGAAGGCCTTTCTCTTGAATTTCAGAATAAATGCACTGTCCCTGAAGTACAATCTAGATTTTTGTTATTCTTTTCTCCTCACCATGGTTGTCCTTTATGAACAAGCTGTCACTTTCTGAGTTACTATTCTAGTTGGTTTTAATTGTCCCACAGAGTTTAATGATGCTGGGTAGGACATACGGCAGAACTTCTCAGATGGTTTGTATTTTTGGCATTTGTGTGGACATCATTGGTGTTTAGGCAACTGTCTTTTCACGTTTTGTCTTTTATTTCTTCCATAATCCAATTTCAATTTGTAACTGCCTCCTAGAGTCTAGTTCTAGGACAAAGTTACTGTTTTAATCTGTGAGGGCTTTTCCTATTAGTTCCATCAAAAACCAGTTTACTGCCCTTTAGCTGTTGCTGAGATAGTATTCTGAACAGTTCCTCCATCTCTAAATTTTTGGGCCATCCTTCATTTGCTAAACAGCCTCCCTGAGTTGAGAAAATTTAAAATTCTTATGCTGATGCTGTTTGTGCAGCCATGTTTTCATTGCCAGTCGTGCATCTGCCTGACTTGGGTTGTAATACCTGGCCAGGGGGTCTCAGGAGGGAACCACTTGTGTCTCTGAATACTTCAGCTGTCTCCTAGAAATTAAATATTTCTAATATGTTACAGCCATATCAAGCAATATAATTCATACCAGGTGACTCCCCGTGGGGCAAGAGGGGGCCCAAAGGGGAATGTAGAAAGGTGATCAAACTCTTTGAAGCAGATAGTCTTTTAATATTATGGAAAAGAATATTACAGGTTTGTGTGGAAGCCGGTAGTCACTTAAAGTCATGCAGTATTTAAACTTCCTAAATCACTTTTGTAAATGAACTTGAGGTAGTAGTGTTCATGTGGGTGCTTCTGAACAAGTGTGTGGTCTTGAGTCATATTTCAAAGCACGAGTACAGAGGAAATTATGTTAGCTTTATGTGCTTTGTCCTCTGCAGAATATTTGGGTGCTCACTGAGGTTTCTTTTTTTGGTCCACCTGCTTGAATTGCAGAGATATGAGACACTTTTCTGCTAGAAGATATTTGCAGACAGAATCACATGCAGGGGTCTGGGATCTGTCAATCTATTTGGTATAATAGTTACTAGCATGTTATTCTGAGGTGTCCTAGAAACCGTATTTTACCAACTGAAGCTTTTTCAAAGTGCTTTCTGTATTTTGTTGGTTGGTTTTGTTGTTTGTCTTTCCTCTTGCTGAAATATAATTTGTAGTTCCAGAATAATTACCTCTTGTTGAAAGAAATGCAGAAACAGTTAACTGCTTAGGAATTAATTTGAAGGAGAAGCTGATTTCCTCTTGCAAACTGGTAACATTTATTTCTGAAAATTTTATATACTGACGTAAGTTCAGTGCACCAGATCCCACATATTGGAATAAGGACAAATATGTGGGTTTTAGTCAAGGAGATTGTTAATTTGCTCCATTTGCATGATTTGCAAGTTGTACCAATAGTTCTTTACATCGTTAATGAAAAGATGCTCAAAAAACAACACAACAACTTACATGAAAATAATTCGTAGAATCTTAGAATCATAGAGTGGTTTGGATTGGAAGGGACCTTCAGGATCATCGGCTTCCAACCCCCTTCTCATAGTGGGGACACCTTCCACCAGATAATTCTTAACAATCAGGCTTGCCTTTAAAAACTGAAAATTGGTTTGTAAAATATAAAATATAATATTGATATGACAGAAGTCAGGTATGGAACACTATTTAGTTTAATTGATGCATTGTTGATTGGTTTATTAGATCTGGATCTCAGCTTGGCACTCTGTGTAGTCTAATGTTCTTTACAAGAAAAAATGAGCTAAGGTTAGGATTTTAGACGTCTTTGGAAGCTTAGCTCAAGTGGATGTCAAGAAAATTTTTCATAGTATATTAACTCCATCTTGAGTTTGAGCTGTCAGTTTTATCAGTATCAGTGTTATCCTCGGACAAAATCATAATGTTTGGTATTCTCAGTAATGCAGTCTCTGTTTTAAAAAATGTTATCAGTAAGAAATTCATTGGTGTCTTTATTGCTGATGTTGTATGTTTTTAGCACAGCAGATGGTGCTTGTGGTTCAGCAGTTTATTTAACTGCTGTAAAACATCGCAATTCTCATAAAAGGAAAGGAGAAACCTAGGCTTAAAATTATTATTTAACTATCAATTCCAAAAGTTCTTTCTGACCTTTTGACTTGATTTTGCAGTTCTATTAAGGGAACACCTTATGTTGCCAACTAGGGCAGCTGATGGTCGGTAGTTTCAAAGATAATGGTATTTGTGTTTTGCTGCATCAAAAAATCTGGAGAAGCTTTCTATTTAGATAATACAAAGCAATTCTGCATGGAAGTTCTCCCACCTGTGATAAAATGGCCTGGTGAAGAGAAAGGTCATGAAGCTTGCAAAAACCAGGAGAGTTTGTAGCTGCTCATCTATGCTGCTTTTGAATATTCTATAGTAAGAAGACGCCATGGCTTTAATTTTTTCATAACCCTACCTTAAGCAGGAAGTTGTCACACTTTGTATTTGAGTGTCTTGTCACAGAAACTCTCCAGAGCTGGAAGTATAAAAACTATAAGCAAACCGCATTTAGGTTTTATTTAAGACAAGATTTGGCCCTCAGAAAAACAGCTGATAGTGTAGATAAGGATATTGAGGTTTTAAATCACTGATGTTGATGAAGTTAGGTGAGGTGATTTCAGAGGTTTTAAAAATTTATTCCTACAGTGCAGTCTGTAGAATGGGCATTTTAGTGCCAGGATATTTGGAAGACTGAAAAAAAAAAAAGGTAGAAAATCTGGGAAAGCTAATCTAATTGCAGATGGCCCTCTCATACCTTCATCAGGGTGCTTAGCTTTGTGGTTGGCAATGCCCCTGTGCCAGCTGGTATTGCAGGTGTGAGTGTGGACACGGATTTCTCCTATCCTCTCCGCCCAGCTAAGCTTTCGCAGAAGGGACCCATCTTTTCCCATACATGTACACACATAGGAATAATTGCCTGGCATATGACCAAAATATATATTATTTTTTTTTTGTGGGACAAACAGAAATAATTTCTTTCTTTAATACTGTTACTTTGAGGAGTCAGATCCTATGGGCAAGCAGGCAGCAAAGGATTAGAGCCACAGCTGCATTTTCTAAAATACAGGAATGGGTCTGGTGGTGATGCTACAGAGCCTGATACCAGCAAACCCAACTGCTTTGGAACCTACAAGGTATGTGCGGGAATGAGATTTAACAGTGCCTGCCTGCAGCTGAGAGTCCATGAAGCAGTCAAATTGTTGCTGCTCAGTGTCCTTCAGCTGCTATGCTTTTTGTCATTCAAATGCTGTTGTTCCCAGTGTGTTCTCAGGCAGCGTGCTCTGCTTATTTTTCTTTAATTTCTTCTGATATTTCAGTTTTGCACCTTATCTATGGATTATTGATCTTGAAGTTTTTGTCTCTGTGGTTAACTCTGCTTTGTTGTGCTTTAGGTTGGACTGGTGGGTTTGCTGATTTTTATGTTCTTTTGGTTTTTTGTATTATTTGTGTTTCCTGGATGAGCCCTTTAAGATGCTTGTGTGCATGCTGCTACTCCTATAAGCTGAAATATAAATCTGTATTTTGGCTTCTCAGCATGTTTTCTTTACCTGAATTATGATTGGTATTGTTATTCTCAAACCATGTAGAATTAAGTATTGTAGTACAAAGAATTGTTTTTCCTTTGAACTTTCAGGAAGGAAAGGGATTTTCTGTGTTCTTTTTTATGACGTAGCAGTCTTTCTGTCACAGTAATTTTTTTTTTTCCTGTTAAGTTTTTGCTGTTACACTAGGTTTATCTAATTTGTGTTTTCTCTCAACTTTGCTGGAGCAGGTATCTGAATAAGATATGTCTTCTTTTGCACATGCAACACAATGCTTGTCATTGTTATGATGTGCTTAGAATTATATGCAGAGTTGAGACTCCTGCTTTGCAGCAGTTACTTAGGTCTATTTCCGTACCTGAAGAAATAATTGAGTTATAGTTTATCTACACAGTTTTCTACTGCTGACTTTTTTTCTAGCTTTCAGTGGCTCTGTTTATGGTTACACACCGTCCCCTTGAGAAAATAATCAGCCGTCACATCCCAACAGAGACAGAGTAGAACTCAGAACTGCACATACGTTACAATTCTAAGGCAAGGGTATAAGCTGAAGTCTAGACCAATATTAATGTCCTATAAGGGTTTGTGAGGAACTGTACCACCTGTCCAGAGTTCAGTCACAGAGTCTTCGTAGATGTTCCCACAAGGTTGCTGCAGGCGAAGCTGTTGCAGATGCTTTGGTGGTGTAGAGATTGGATCCTTGAAATGATGTTTGATGTTGGTGAGGGATCGCGGACCACCTCAGAGGGAGCTCCAATTATGACCCACTCCTCTCATCCTCCTATAGCCCATCCCAGAGTGATAACATCTTGGTGTCAGTCAGCCCAGCTTCTTATCTTCTTCACTTAGTCAGTGGTACCGCTGATGAAGGACACATCGGGTTGCTTCGTCCCCCCTGCCAATGCAATCCCCACCAACATGTAGGGATCTGAAAAACTCCAGGATTATACACCAAGCCATTGCCAACATACAAAACCCGTGGTTTTCCACATCCATAAGTCATCCAAGTACAACATATATTGGTTTCAATTCATGTATCTTATGAATACTTCTGCTTTCAGGATCACCTCTGATTCTTTGTTCTATGGTGTAACTCTGCTATATGCGCAAACTTGCTTTTATGTGCAGGAAGGGGTGACCAGGAGCCGGCTTGGTGAGTGATAGAGACATAATGGCTAGATTATTCTCCCCCGTTCATCCTTACTGCACACATGGGCTTTCCTGTAGCTAGTGTGGAGTCCCCAACAGACCTCCATCTTGCTCCTCTTCCCCCCCGAATCAGCAAAGCAGTAGCCCTCTTCAGCACTTCGAAGAGGAGTAGTATGTCATCAGCCTAATATGTACTAATTTGCATTCTCATCTATGACTTTGCGTCCTCATATAACTGTTGAAGAATGTTTGCTGCTTGCTTCTAGACTGTCTGGTTTAAATAGTTCATGTTTGCTTTACATACTCTGGCATCATATAGAAGGGATGCAAATACCTATTGCCAGACTCTCCAGTCTTATTTGAACTATGCAAGGAAAAGCTGCTTTTTCACCCTTTGGGATTTTTTTGTAACCTGCTCTTAAGAGGAAGGCTTTGAATGCTTGCCTCTGCCTTAGCGCTTGGTGTGGGAGTGTCTACGTCTGTAGTATTTCTCATGTTTGTGGTTGTGAATAGCTTACAGTTAAACATACTAGGTTTGCAAAGACATGCCCAGGGAGCAGCATGACACAGCATAATGAAATTCCTTTCTGTGTGAGTGTTAGAGGTTTTGTGATGTTGGAATTTGTCCCCCTGTTGAGTCTTTGCTCTGTAAAATCTCTAGTTGGAAGGTTTGCAGGAAAATCTGAATGGTCTTCTCTGGAATGTTACATAATTTCATCCATTCCTACTCTGTGATCCATAAGCTGTCCTGAAGATTTTCCTGTATATATTGGAATGCCTGTCTTATTGGATTAAAATGACCTTGGGACAAATGGTTTCACCAGTGCTTTCCTAATGCCTCTTATGCACTTTTCTTTTGATTTGTACATTTATGTACATTTACCTTCCAGCCTGATGTGAGATTTACCTGTATATGCTTTGATTAATGTAGATTGGGCCTGCTGTTTATCTCCACTTTAGGGAAGATAATGTCTTAGTGTATGTGAAGTTGTTGGTATATAGATATTTGAATTGAATTTTGTACCAAACTGAATGTTGTTAAGTCAAAGAGTAAAACATATAGTTTTATATTGAACATCTTATTTTCTTTGTTACTGGAGATAAATCTGAAAATATGACTCAGAAATAGATCACATAAGTTTTAGGATTTACTTTTTCTTTTGAGAAACATAATTCTACCAACAAATTATCTTAGAAACGTCAATATTTGCAAGGGTCATTCCTAGATGTTAGCAGAAGTTACAGGCAAATCCTATATTGGCTGTTCCTAGTCTGAGTACAGATTCATACATTTCTCCATTTTTTCCTGGAAGAGGTTTACACATTTAACAGCCCCTCTTGTGATGCAGCTAGCTATATAAATGTATTTCCAGTGTGTGCAAAAGCAAATCTGCAAGCTTGGAAAGAAGGCTTTTGTCTGAGATAGAGACATATAAACCACATATTCAGCACTGTGCTTAGGCTTAGCTCATTTTTTATAGAATCATGGAATCACTTGAGTTGGAAGGGACTCCTAAAGACCATTTAGTCCAACCATGCATTTTGTCACAAGGATCATATAACCTGGGGGCTTGTCGTGTGAACAGTATTACCTTCTTCATATTGCCAGGTGACAATGCTGTAATAATGGTTGACAAAAAGTGAGATCTGCTTAGCTTAAAGCAGCTATCTCTGTGTGTTTCTTAGCTCAAAACCACACACAGGAGAGAAAAAGGATTTGAACACTGCTTTAAAAAAATAATTGCTATTAATAAGGACATGCATCTTTGTCAGATCTTAACAGTGTTTTCTTTCAATATTATTTTGTTAACTCTAATCTGCTTAATGAGCAAGTCTTTTCTGCTTATGCCTTTTGTGTTTGATTTGGGTTTTTTTCTTAAATGTTTGGTCTTTTTGCAAAGCTACTTGGGATAACTTCTGTCATGAAGTATTATGCTTTTAAGCATTCATCTAGACAGTGTTTTTCTTTTAGAAAGGTGCAGTCTTTTTTTTATATACTACTAGACTATTTTGGTAGGATCTGAAGTGAAATTTCTGACTCTGTTTTCATGTAAGAAGTATGACAGAAAGAATAGGAGATATGAGAGTTGAAACTCACAGTAAAATGTTTTTTAATGTGAAATGCTTTTCAAAATCCATTGATGTCCATCAGTTAAACCAGAATAGCTCTTTCATGTAAAAGAGTTTTGAGTGGCATAATTTCATCTCATGGCAAAGCATCATAAATTGTTTCAGTTTCTACATAATGAGCCATGGTCATTCATTCTACCTAAAGCTCTATGTGTGACAGAGAATGACAGAACAATTGGTGCAGTTCGTTCAGAGGTGAATCTTGTCTGTTGGACAATACTACATGTTTTGTAATTCTTTGAAGCCATTTTCTTCCAGTGGCTTAGAGATGACCTTACTTACAGAAGTGTGGTGTTGAAAGGTGTTAGATCAGGCCTTTCTGGCAAATTACAATGCATTGTTAAAGCTTCCAGGTGTGTTTTTGAGAACTGCCCCAAGGCTGCTCTAAAGGTCAGACTTATGTGCTTCTGCGGGTGGAAGAGTCATTAGACTGTGGCACAGCCTCATCTTACCAACACCATTAGTTATTTTAGGGGGGAGTGTGAGTATGCTTAGGAGCCTATAAAGAAACCAACACATAGACAGAGTGCCCTAGTATTACAGGATGAATTTTTATGGGGGCCTGTAATATGTAGGAGGTCAGGCAAGATGGTTTACTGGTCCACTTGGTCCTAACAAAAGGTTTGTATTGTTCCTGTAAGTTTATGCATGTGAAACACCTAACAACTGCCCTTTTTGGTTGCTGCTTTTCCCTGCTATAATTCTACTGTTTGGATGTGTTAAGACTATAAAAAGATTTGGTAAGTTTAAGGCTGCATAACTAAAATATTTTCAATGTGAAATACTCTTCTACTATAACCTAAGTATATATAAAGAGAAGGCAAAGTAAACTACTTTTAAAGAAATGTGAGCCATTGGAAGTTGTTTTTTTACAGTCAATTCTGTTTGGAAGGGAGACTAAAGCACTGCTAGGTGAGGGCAGCAAATAATTTGGAAAAGAAGACAACACCACTTCATATGTGTTTAGAAAATCTTTTATTTATGTTCAGTTTTGCTTATGCCTGCATCCTTAAATGCTATTAGATATATACGTTTTCCCCGCATTGTCTGTATGTATTACTTGACTTTGACTGGTTTACATGGAGATTCTAGCTGTAAGTATTGCACAGGGATGTGAAAAGTGTGTTTGAATGACTCCTTTTTATTTTCATTGTTCTGAACTCTCTCCTGTGTATTGATGTTCTGGTAAGTTTGTTTTCTTAGTGTGTAGACAGTGGCAAGGGTATGGAAAGCCTTGTGGTTTTGACAGAATGCATCTGGTTTTGATTTTCGTGATCTGACAGTACTGTGTGAGCTGGTTAACTTGATTAGCATCAACATTTTTTTTCTTAGCGTGATGAGACCCTTATGGCTGTAGCCAGGCATTGCTCCAATCTTCCTTGCTCAGACTGTAATTTCTGAGCAAGCTACCATTTGAGAGGCAGGTCTGAGGACCCTGAGCTGTGTAGAGTGCAATAATTAATAGTCTTCAGGTTCTGTTCTGAGCCGCAAATGTGAAGAAATGCCAACCTTCATTAGAGTTTAATTGTGTCTGGGAAACGGATTTCATGTGTAGCTGCCTTGGAGCAACTAGTTCCACTAACAGAAATGTGCTTGTACTGAAACTAAGGTCTCAGTCAAGATCTCCCTTTGTGCAGAGAAAATAGAGAAATGTTGGTGTCCTCCCTGTTTGACCAAGAAACTCAACTCTCATCAGCTCTGGGGAGCATCACATCTGAAGGAGCAAAATTATTAATGTTTTGGGACAGAGACAAGTTTGCTGTTGGTGACCCTGAAACAGAGAGACAGATCTGTTGAGGCCAGCCAAATGCAGGTGGGTGTTGGTCTAGCCAGATGGGTCTTTTGCAGCTGAGAGTCCGGTCTGTGGTACATAGTGGTGTATCTGCTCTGGTGCTAACAAGCGGGCATGGCATTTCATAAAGGTTATAGCAGTGGAAGATGTGCTTGAGGTTTTTTTTTCTCTGATCACCCAGGACTATGCTATGATTAAATCCTCCCCAATCTGAACAATATCACCATATCTTACATATTGCCTTTTTCAAGCCTTTCTAGAAGACATTGCCAAAAAACATGTAGTGAAGTCTAAGTCTCATTGAAAGATATCTAACTGAAGTAACAATTGAAGTAAGAGGTATTGGGTTTGAGACCTCTATGTTCTTAGAATGAAGGCAAGGTTGAGGATTATAAATTCTAGTGTGATTTTCAGTCTAGCTAATGAAAAGTAGCTGGCTGTTACAGTTGCTAGGCAATGGTAGTTTTTAGTGTGTTATACTATGAAGGGCAAACAAGTTCTGTATCTCATCTCTCCCACTCTTCCAGCTTAACTCAGGTATAGCTCCTTTGAAAGCTGTGAGATAAAACGAATTAAGGGAGAATAAGGTCTCTTACTTTCATGCTGTGTGAACTATGACAGCCTTTCATTAGGGAGTATCCTTAGCTTGAAGCTCTCCATTAATAACAAGCACCTCAGAACAAATCCTTTTACTGATTGCATGGAAGTTACTGGGTGTTCAGCACTGTCTCTGCACCGTTTTGATTAATTGATCCTCTACTTTTGGATTTGACTTTGGGAAAATAGGAAGCAGATTTTTAGATCAAGATTTGTTGCTTTGTTGTCTTGGTAACTACTGTGTTTGTTACAGATGCTTTTAAGAAGTAAAAAGAATTCTTGCTTAGTTGTTTTTGTTTTTTTTAACTTCACAGGTGTGTTATTCTGTTGTTTAACTTGGTTTTCCTGAAAGCTGCGTATTTGCTGAAAAGCCTTCTCTTATATTCTAGCAGACCCTTGTTCTTTTCTTGATGTGGTCTCAACCATCCAGATGTTTCTTTGTACCTTGGTTCTTTTAAGGAGTTAAAAAGATCTGGAGTTTAACTCACCTGAAAACTTTACTTGCCATAAAAGAAACTTGATATTCCCCTCACAGTGTCATTTCAAGTTACTGGATCAGGAGAGCTAAGTAGCTCAAAAGTTTGAATAGGTGTAGAATGTTTTCAGTCTTGATTCTTGTCTGTCTTCTGTCTCACTTACATCTCACTTTGTTGCGTCAAGACTGTGCAACACTGACCAAGAATACAGCTGAGTAGGATTGTCTCAACTAAAAAGGCTGGATGAAGTCTTTATGTGTAGGGAGAGGAGGAAAATCAAGGGCTTATTGGACATACTAGTTCTTATTCTTTCTGTGCATGAAGCTGGATGTGTTCTTGCTCACTCTGAAAACAGTCATGCCTTACACCTTACAGGACTGTATTTTTTAGTTCTGTCTGCAGTTGTCCTGTGTTATGCTATTAATGGTATCTGAAAGGAGAAGTATTTGGATTCGGGGTTATTTGTTTTTTCTGGACGCCTTAGGGGTTTGTTTGGTTTTTTTTGGTTTTTATTCCCATTTGTAGAATGTATCTAATCCCCCTGTTTAAACAGAGAGAAATACATAGTTCTCATTACTATAAAAATGTCACTAGTGTAAAGGTAACAACAATTGCATTCGGAATTCATCATGGGAGGGGGAGCCTTTTCTGCCCTGCTTTCTGAGACAATTCTGCCCTTTTACACAGAGAAGAAAAAAAAATGGTAAATTGCAAACAACCATATGCTCAGTTTTGGTAGAGATTACATTTTAGTAATTCTATGTATAATAGAGATTGAAGCTACCTCCACATTCTAATACTGATCTGAAATGTTGTTGTGCTTTGACATTGCTAGTGTACTATTACAATTTCTCATTCCTCTTTGGAAATCAATTTTATTAGTAACCATCATTTAAATACCAAGGTAACAATTCCAGGAGTCAAAATTTTAGATTATCCAGATGCTAAATAAAAGTATGATCCACAAAACCAGCCAGGAATAAAATCAACAGTAACCTGTCAGAGGCTTACAGGAGAGTGAAATAAAACCTCAAATTTCCTTAGCTTAGCTGTTACAGGACTTTTACTTGTAATGCTTTATCATCCTAGTTGGTGAGTGCAGTCAGATTATTCCCTCAACCATTTACAATCTGAGACTTGTGGGGTTTTGGGTTTTTTAAGTGTCTTCAGTCTAGTGTGTGTAACTGCCATGCTTCGCTTCAGAGGTTGCCTGTGGATCCTTGTCAAGACTTTTGTCTACTGATTGTGGTTAATTTCTTCTGCTTGGGCCATAATAGCAATTATCCTGCCTCTGGCAGCAAATGGATGGCTTCAGATGCTTCCAGAATCTGTTGTTTCTGTTTTTGTTGTGTAGGCAGGACTTCAGTGTTAAAAGGTGATGGGAAGAATCTGTTTTTTTTTCTAATCAGAACACTCTCTTTTGAGTGCCCTAATGCTTTACCAGCCCTGTCCTCAAGAGACCTCTCTTTCTCTACCCTTGCTCATCTTTAGGCACTTGCAAGATCTGGCCTGTTTGCATTGAAAATTATTGAATTACTTTTCCTGATCAAGTTTAGATTTTAATTTTGAATAAAATAAAAATTTTGAATAGAAAGGCCAGAAAAGTTATTTATTTTTGAGAGCTCATTAACTGATAATTGTAGATCTGTTAACTGTTATCAAAATTTTGGAGTTCTTGTATGTCAGGTGCAGATTTCTCTCAGGCCCCTTTTCTTTTCATGAGGGCAGGCATGGGTCTAGAGGAAGGAAGCCCATGGACAGGAAATTAATTCGCTGTGGTTTTTTTCACCTTGTGTCTAGTATGTTGGCTTCATTGTTGACTGGTCATCAGCTGTTTTCAATAAGTTGTTAAATTGGTAAATATAATAATTAAGCTTTTTATTCCTAAAGTATTTTTCAAACCTTATGAAAAGGTGTCAGACATTTATCGGATTAATTGTCATTTTTTTAAACTGTTCTGTTGTTTCACTAGTTTGTGCGCTGCAGTAGATGAAATGGGAATGTGCTTTTGAAGACTTGCAGTAAGGGTGAAGTTGTGTTATCGAAACAAAAAGTTCAACCTCAAATGTAGATACGTAGAATTAAAAAATGGAGAGTTAAAAACGCTGTTGAGAAGAAATGTGGTAAGGTCCATGTTACCCGTTATCCAGGGATTAATGACATTTCCACACTCCACAAGAGAGTTGTGTGACTTTTGAAGTTTCTTCAGTTATGTTGTCAATTCAATCAAAAAAGATATTTAGGAGCTGGTGTAAATAATATTTAAATTGGAAGTAGAATTTAAAGTTAATTCCCTGTAGTCACAGGGTTAGTTTGAGATTATGTGATTTGATAAGTCTGCACTGGCACATGTTCACCCTCTCCACCATAGAAGTTTGTACCCTGGTATGAGGCAAAAAAGATGTAGAAATAGTGGGAAACTGAAATCTGATGTATGATTTGCCTTGGAGTTACTCAGGTACACACTGTGGCTTAACACATTTCAAGTCCATTCCAGTTTGGGTAATGTACTCTGTTGGTTATTTTTCCATATGAATGTGTTAATAACATACAGTTTGATTGTGTTACAAATGGAGAAGCTTATAGCTACTCATGTCTAAACAACAGATGTAATTATGTCTTCTTGGGAATCTGTAGGTTTTGTTTATTTTTCTGCTGCAGACTTAAATCCTGTGAAAGTCCTGTCCTAGTAGTTCAGTGGTTCTTTGGTCATGAGTTCTTGAGTTTGCGTTATTTTCTCTGTTGTGCCCAAAATTTGACTTCTAGTGTGCTTTCAGTTGTTGGGGAAGTGAATAGTAAGCTACTAAGTCTTGTGCCGTTGTACTTGATCCTTGGCTAACTGTAGTTCTCTTGTTGGTCAGAGGGCTTATTTTAGGTGCCATGCCCAAACTGATGCTGTAAGCATAGGCCAGTGTATCTCTCTTCTATTTTAATAATAGTATTTCCTTACATTTGTTAGGAATTTTTGTACTCTTTTAGGCTAGTTGTGGTTAGAAAAGACTGATGCAGGGTAGAAGCTACTCTCTTTCGAGATTTATGTGCTTCAACAGAAAAAAAAAAAGCTCTCCTGCTGACCATTTCAGAAATAGATCTGGGAGTCAGAGATAGAAGCTACCTGGGTTAGTCTGAGCAAAGTTGGAGTAAAAGACTGCAGAAAATATTAAAGGCAAATTATAGCATCGAAACTAATGCGTTTAGCTTGTTTGAAATGTTACAGTGATACACATTCCACTAGCACTTGTAGAAAATTTGGTGTGCAAAGCAATATTGTGCATGCAGCTTTTCTGCGTCATAGTTACAAATATAACAGGTGTTCACAGTTGTTCAGCCTCGCCTGTATGAACCAATGTGCATGCATGTGGTGGGGTATTAATGTCACTTTCCAGGTGTTTCTTTCCTAACTGGTAAGCAACATATGTTTCGCAGCTTCTCTTTTTTTATTTTGTTTGAAACTATTTTGTAGGAGCTTACTTGGCACATGGCAGTGGGAGCAGTCAGGTTTCCCAAGCAGATTACAATTTGGAAAAGTGAGAGTTGTCTAACATATTTGAGATTGGGAATTCTGTCTAAGTGGGTCATTGCACATGCTGTTAAATTCTCAACCATTTTATAGTGCAGGGGCTCTTTTGAAAGACATATATCTTGTCCCAAAGATATATGTTTGCCAAAAGATAATGTTAGCTTTTGAAAGTTAGCTGGTGGTCATGTGTTTGAGATAACTGTGTCTGTACAAGTAAAAACTGATGTATTGCTGGAGTCTGGAAAAGTATATGTGCTTTGTGAAATTCCACAGGGTGCATGCCAAGAAAACTTGCCCTTGGGGTAGGATGCCTTTGCAAATTCAGTCAGAAGTATCTGATGGGAGATGAGGGGAGGCCACCTAAGATGTTGTCAGTGGACCTTGTGGTACTAGGGCTGGTTTAGCTGGGAGGAGGGCTGGCTTTGAGCACACTCAACGACAGCCCTAGGGATGGAGAGGGCAGTGGGGCTCCTCATGGTAGCACGTGGAGGGAGGGTGGGTGAGAGGCAGCAGCACAAGCTGAAACAGGGGAAATATAAACTGCTTATGAGAAGAAACTTTCTACCCACAGAACAAAGAACAGCCCAGCAGTGGAGCCCAAGCTCAGACAGGTTGTACAGTCTCCAACCATGAAGGTTGTTGGGACTCAACTGGCTAAGGCTTTGAGCAGCTTGGTTTGAACTCAGAGGTGGATGTGCTTTGAGTAGGTCTTGAAGTGGAGACCTCCTGAGGTCCCCTCCTCAGTTATCTTGTAATCCTATATATGACAAAACCCAGTATATGTGCATGTATGTAAAGTCTTGGTTCCACAAGTCACACAGCTTTGTTTTGAGACAATAGAAATAGTACATAGACATATTGAGGTGATGCTTTTCACCCTTTCCCATCAAAGGGATCTTTCCACATAATCATAGAATAACCAGGTTGGAAGAGACCCACCGGATCATCAAGTCCAACCACTCCTATCAAACACTAAACCATGCCCCACTGCACCTCTTCCACTCGTGCCTTAAACACCTCCAGGGAAGGTGAATCAGCCACTTCCCTGGGCAGCCTGTTCCAGTGCCCAGTGACCTTTTCTGTGAAAAATTTTTTCCTAATGTCCAGCCTAAATCACCCCTGGCGGAGCTTGTGGCTGTTCCCTCTCATCCTGTCTCCTGTCACTTGGCAGAAGAGGCCAGCTCCCTCCTCTCTACAACCTCCTTTCAGGTAGTTATAGAGAGCAATGAGGTCTCCCCTCAGCCTCCTCTTCTCCAGACTAAACACCCCCAGCTCTCTCAGCCGCTCCTCATAAGGCCTGTTCTCCAGCCCCTTCACCAGCTTTGTTGCTTTTCTCTGGACTCACTCCAGAGCCTCAACATCCTTCTTGTGGTGAGGGGCCCAGAACTGAACACAGGATTCGAGGTGCGGCCTCACCAGTGCCGAGTACAGAGGGACAAGAACCTCCCTGGACCTGCTGGTTACGCCGTTTCTGATACAAGCCAGGATGCCATTGGCCTTCTTGGCCACCTGGGCACACTGCTGGCTTATGTTCAGTTGCTGTCAACCAACACCCCCAGGTCCTTCTCCTCCAGGCAGGTTTCCAGCCAGGCTTCTCCTAGTCTGTAGAACTGCACAGGGTTGTTGTGCCCCAAGTGCAGGACCCGGCATTTGGCCTTGTTAAACCTCATGCCATTGGACTCAGCCCAGCAGTCCAGCCTGTTCAGATCCCTTTGCAGAGCCTCCCGACCCTCCAGCAGATCCACACTTCCATTCAGCTTAGTGTCGTCTGCAAACTTGCTAAGGGAGCACTCGATGCCTTCATCCAGGTCACTGATAGAGACATTGAAGAGGACTGGACCCAGCACTGAGCCCTGGGGAACCCCACTTGTCACTGGCCTCCAGATGGAGTTAACTCCATTTCCCACCACTCTCTGGGCCCAGTCATTCAACCAGTTTTCCACCCAGAAGAGTGTGCGCCTGTCCAGGCCAGAGGCCGACAGTTTCCATAGCAGAATGCTGTGAGAAACTGTGTCAAAGGCTTTACTGAGGTCCAGGAACCACATCCACAGCCTTTCCCTCGTCCAGGAGCCGAGTCACGTGGTCATAGAAGGCGATCAGGTTACTTTGGCAAGACCTGCCTTTTTTGAGAGTGTGACCTTTTATTCCAAAATGTCAAGATTGGATTCTGGGAATACAATAAAGTAAACTTTAAAGGGCATATTTGGAATAATAATAAAAAACCACCTTCATTCCTGCATGCTTGCGCAAGAAAGCAATCATTTAAAAATCTGGTCTTGGGGAAAAAATAACGAACAAAATTAGAATCTTAACACTCATGTTTTGTCCTTTTCTTATTGCATGTCTTTACCCAAGTAGAATGTATGCGGCATGGATGTTGTGCTCTTAAATCAATATGATTGTATTTTCTTTGATGGTTCGAATTAATTCCTTATTTTTTTAATATAAAGGAGCAGAGAAAAATCCTTCAACTTACAGCATTTTCTGTATATTTCTTGATAAATATGTGGAGGTGTTTAATTATTCTTCTTCATAGGCAGGAAGGTTTAACCTTCAGCAAAGAGAAGTAGTGGTCAGCCTCTGATTTCTCTTATTTTGGAGACAGGTTCATGCATCAAGTCCTGAGTGCAAAGCTAAGAGTGCTTACATAGCACTTTCCCATTTATGTGTGATTACTGGAGCACAGCTGCTGTTCTTGGTAATTATTGTGCAAGTATATTATATTTCAGTTGAGCACTGTGTCTTTATTTACAAGGTCAGATGACCTCTCTTGCCTTCTGTCTATGGCATTTTATGTAGGTTATTGATTTCTGTTTGCCTGCTGGAAATCAAGTGCTTTTCTGATGACCTGGTGAGAAAAATCAGGCAGACCTTGTATTTGCTTGAGGGAAATGCTACTTAAAAAAAAAAGCTATGTTTTTCACTAGTCTTCTGGCTACCATGTAGGAAAGGGATTTAGTGATGCTGAGGCCCACCTTAATAGATGGTTCTTTAAATTACTGTCCTGAAGAGTCGTTGTTAAACAGTCAAATAAACATACTTTACTTAGAAGCTTACTTTTCACTGGAGGTTATTGGTGATTAGATGACCTAAGGGCATTTATTCATATCAACAATTTTATAAATAAACTAATTTTCTTTTCTAACAATTGAAATTTCTCATTTTTGAAAATCATGAAATAAATTTGAAAATAATATTTCTTTACAAAATTAAGAAATGAAATTAAATTGAAATTATTTTTCAGTAAAAAGCTTTAACTAAAGCTTAATTTCCTCCTTCTTCCGTCAAAAGACACAACCTGGAAAATTTCAGGATATCAGTGCTTGAAATTAACCTGAGATTGTTCTTCGTCTGAGGGCAATTTCACCAGTGGAACTTTGGACAGTTTCAGTTTGCAAAAAATGGGAAAATGTTGGGGGTCTCAAGAGGTTTTTAGCAATATTTTGTATGGTTTGTAACCTCTGTGATTTGTTTCTCACAGCTGGCCATGTCAGCAGTGCTGTCTGTGTATAGTACGCATTATATTGTAAGCCTGTGTTAAGACTTCTAAAGTAGGATAACATGTTTTCAGTTACTATTGGAACTTATATGTTGTCATAAATAGTGTGGCATTTGATACCTTATTTGACTTGAGTTACAGGTAGTCTTCATGCAGTTGAATTTTGTCTTCATTTCTAACTTAATTTATTTCAGTTAAAGATAAAGCAGGATATGTTTGTTAAGGATTTGAGGAAGCTGGTCATCATCCTGTGTTCATGTGTGACTTCATTTCTTTCAGATATTACTATCCCTTTTCTGTGGGTGACCAGTGACACTTACGTGCATGTCAGGGTTTACCTTGAATGCAACAGATTTAAGGTAGAATTTTTAAACATTCCTCTATTTTAGCCTAATTCTGACTTCTCACAAAGCAAAGGAAATTTTATAATTGTCTTTTGTGGAAGCATGATGCTAGGGATGTGAGGGGACTGAGGCATGGACTCCTGTCTGATGGACAGAAGACCTTTATTAGGCTTATGAGCTTCTTTATATATGTTAATTAGTAAAACATGTGCCATTTGTTTTATGATGGTTGGTTTTAGCTACTTGTTCATGCATCTAAACTATACATGTGATTGGCTAAAACTAACCATTCAAGCACCATGACTTGTTCTGTTTTTTGATTTCTTTCCACTTTTTCATCCTGTTTTTCTATTTCTCAGCTCAGTCTGTCTGTTCCTCTTCATTACTTTGTTTCTCATCTCCTCACAGCCAAGGTCCTTCAAAGACAGTGTCCATTTATTTGTGTCCTTAGGCCTGTAAGAATTTCTCTATTTCTTTGTGTCCTTCAGTCTGTAAGAATTCCTCCACAGGGATGGACTTTTCAAAGAGCTGTTATACCTTGGCACCAGGTCTTTCTCCTTAGGGCTGCTCCCAAGCACTTCGTCCTCCAGCCTATATTGACACTGAGAGCCACCCCAACCCCGGTGCAGGACCTTGCACTTCTCCTTGTTTTGAACTACATGAGGTTTTCATAACCTCAAAAGCCCAGCTTGTCCAGGTCTCTCTCTGGATGGCATCCTGTTCCTCAGGGGTGTCATTGTCAACAGTCAGTTTGGTGTCATTTGTCATTGGGCACTGGAACAGGCTGCCTAATGAGGTGGTTGAGTCACCTTCCCTGGAGGTGTTTAAGGCACAGGTGGATGAGGTGCTAAGGGGCATGGTTTAGTGTACAGTAGGAACAGTTGGACTCAATGATCCAATGGGTCTCTTCCAACCTGGTTATTCTATGATTCTATGACTTGCTGAGGTTGTACTCAGCCCCATCTCCTATGTCATTGATGAAGATTTTAAATAACACTGGTCCCAGAACAGACCCTGGAGGGACACCACTCACCACTGATCTCCATCAGCCATTGAGCCATTTACCGCTACCCTCTGGGTGTGACCATCCTACCAATTTCTTGTCCACTGGATAGTCCATCTATCAAATCCGTATCTCTCCAATTTAGAGACAAAGATGTTATGGGAGACTGTGTCAAAGGCCTCAGAGAAATCCAGATTGGTGACATCTGTGGGTCTCCTCTTGTCTACTGATGTAGTCACTCCCTCACAGAAGGCTGACGGGTTGGTGATGCAGGACTTGCCCCTGGTGAAGTCATGCTAACTGTCTCAAATCAGCTCCCTGTCCTCCAAGTGCCTTAGCATAGCTTCCAGGAGGATCTATTCCTTAATCTTCCCAGACCCATGAAATCCATTTGGAACAAAACCCAAGATGTATTCTATTTACATGTTTTCTTTTCCCTAGATTTTAAAGGCTAAAACATTAGATGTGACAAAGACAAGGAATGTTCTCTGAGCAGGAAGCTGCACCCACTAGATATCCCATGGAAGTGTAGCACAACTACCGCCTAGCCTTGCCTGCTTATCAGCTTTGCTAATGGAGTGCAACTGAAGGTAACTGTTGCTTTCTCATGGCAAGAAGCTATTCCCACCCTTTTTTGCTGAGAGCTCATTTAGTCAGCAAAATGTCACCTAAGCCTCCTTGCCTCAGTTCAGTAGATTTGGTTCAATTTCTTATTTCACAGTCACATTATTTTTATTTAAGTGGTAGCTGATACATGCTTTTATAGATCCTTCAGGTTAGAAGTCTTCCAACGGGTAACTTTTCTTTTAATACTTATCAACAAGTTACAGGCTAGAGTTGTATTTTATTCATAGATGTATGGTTTGACTTAGAGACCTGACAGGACATTAAATGCCCTTTTTATGACACTACATTTTAAAAACAAGCTTCAAAATAGGTGAAGCTGTTAGATAAAAATGAAGCTTTCTGAGCTAGATAGACCTGTTTGCTCTATGGTACTTGTGGAGGCTTATCTGTTCCTTTGTGGGGTTTTCCTGTTTTGATGGCTTGCGTATTTGTTATTATTGGCAGACCTCTCTAATAGTTATATAATCTTTTGAGATTTTTTTTTTTTTTTACTCAAAGTCAGCAAGGCTAAGGTGCCTCGGTAGTCTCAATGTGGTCATGGTGATGAATATAAGTAAACCTTCTCCATGTTTTAGGAAAGATGTTGGTTGCAGAAGCCATCCTACGTGATTATGAATACTTTCCATGAATGTTGTATTGAGCTGTCATAATTCGTATACCCTGAGAGTGTGTTTTTATGTCTAATGATTTTTTTTTTTAAAGTACATAGGGTAGCTTGCTCAGCTGAAGATACTGTACTGAAGAAATGTAGTGTATATAACTGTCAAATATTGGAACAATAGCAGACTCTGGTGATGGGATCAAATCTGTCATTTTACATTACGACGTCCTTCTTTGCACTGACTTAGTGAGCTGTAGGGAGAGCAGTGGAGCAAAGGTGGAATATTTCTGTCATATCTCTGTGGAGATTGAGACCCTGGCAAAAGTTAACTTTTCTGATGTGCACCTGCCAACATCACTGATACACTGCAGCAGTCCATAGAAACATATCCAGGAGTTGCTTGGAAATGATTCTTCCACGAAGAATTTGTCCATAGGAGTGAGAAGTGTAGTCCCCATGGGTATCGTTGCTGGTTGCTACTGTTGGAGGTCCTCTGCATGGGAGATGATACTGTTGTGCTGACTATAATCTGACTTTGGAGCTGATGGAATCAAGCATTTGTCTGCTGGGGAAGGAAGGGTGTCTTTTGTTGTTGTGCTTATTGACTCCACTTTTTTTTAAGAGTAACATCAGAGGTTTTTTTTATTTCTTTCCAGCTGTCATAGACAAAATGTCAATAGAATAAATGACCTACCCACCAGAACTTGCTATGAACCATTTGGTTGGACCACCTGAGGGTGAGGTAAGTGAAGAGCCAGCAAATGGAGCAGTGAATGAGTCAGTGGAGGCTGACCTGGAGCACTTGGAGGTGGAAGAGGAGCAGCGGTATGCAACTCGCTACCCAAGGCATACAAACGGCAGCCAAGGGAGCCTGTCTGGGCAGGAGGAGGAAGGGATGTTAGCTCGGTCAGCCAGCACTGAGAGTGGTTTCCACAATCACACGGACACTGCAGAAGGAGATGTCATATCCACAGTGGAGGACAGTTACGATACAGAGAGAGCTCAGGAAAATGAGGATGAGAGCACATATGCAGTGCAGTACAGGCCCGAGTCTGAGGAGTACACGGAAAATGCTGAGGCTGAGCATGGCGAGGCCATACATAATCGAACATTGCCCAATCACTTACATTTCCATTCCATTGAACATGAGGAAGCCATGAATGCAGCCTACTCGGGTTATGTCTACACACATCGGCTCTTCCACAGAGGAGAGGATGAACAGTATGCTGAGCCTTACGCTGACTATGGACTGCAGGAGCATGTGTATGAGGAGATAGGAGATACACCAGACCTCGATGTTAGGGAGGGGATCCAACAGTACGAGCAGGAAAGGGAGGAAGATGATAATTACCGCAAAGAGGCACTTGGTGCCCGCCTTCACCATTACGATGAACGGTCTGATGGGGAGTCTGACAGCCCTGAGAAGGAGGCAGAGTTTGCTCCCTATCCAAGAATGGATAGTTACGAACAAGATGAAGACATTGATCAGATTGTAGCAGAAGTGAAACAGAGCATGAGCTCCCAAAGCTTAGACAAGGCAGCTGAAGACATGCCAGAGTCGGAGCAGAGTTTGGATCATGGTCATACTCTTGCTGGTGGTGGGCATGAAAGTAATGGCCAGCTCCCAGCTGGTTCTCGAGTTACATCTGGCTCAGGAGAATCTGTACAAAGATACAGCAAGGAGAAGAGAGATGCAATTTCACTAGCTATCAAGGATATTAAAGAGGCTATTGAGGAAGTGAAGACAAGAACCATCCGTTCTCCTTATACCCCTGATGAACCTAAGGAGCCTATCTGGGTGATGAGGCAGGACATCAGTCCAACCAGAGACTCTGACGACCAGAGACCACTAGATGGAGATGTGAGTATACCAAGCTTTCGGCTTTCAGGTTATGCACATCTCCCGTTCTTTACTTATGACATGCATGGCAGTGAAGTAGAGTGCATTTTGTTATTGTTCTGTGAGTCACCCTTCAGCAAAGTATATAGTATTTTGTCTTCTTAAATGTGTATGCTAGAGAGCATGTAAGAGGTAAGCATGTGCATTACCAGTGGGCAAATTTTGCTTTATGAAGCATTGCTGATGCCAGTTATACTATAGAAGATTTTGTCATATGAAGGTCTTCACTTGTTTTTTTCTGAAACAAATACTCCTACATTTTTTTATTGCCATGGGATATTTTAGAATAGCTACCAAACACTATGCTTCTGTTATCTGTCCTTGTGGGATTCTGTGAATTCTAGGCTTTTAAGTTTCATTTTCTGTTACATAAAAATTCTAACAGTTCCATCAGAAATCTTTTAATATTCTTTATATTGATACTGTAGATCATATTCATATTCCAGAAATGTTGCAGTTTTTTTGTCTACATGCAGGCTCTAGAAATATGTTATGAACCTCAGCATATTGCATTATCACTGTAAAGTACACTCACTCTCCAGAAGCCTAAGTATTAAAGGCCATCATTCACATTTACAAAATCAGCATTTCTGAAATTCTGTACTTGTGGCATGAAGCTTAGCTTGGATGAGAATGAGTTCCCAGTCAGTGATTCCAGCTGCCAATATGATAATCTTTACTTGAAGTTTTATGAGATGTCTGCATCTCTAGTAATATAAACACGTAAACAACTGTTAACCTTATTAAATTTATGCTTGATATGAAAAGAACTGGTAGGCCAAAAATAGTCAATCATATGGACCTATCCATGAAGGATAACTGTACTGCAGACCATTTCATTGCTGTGAAATGTGCTTTGTCACCTTCTTTTTTTTTAAGAACACCAGAAACAGAACTTTTTGTGTTTATTTGATGTTTTAAACTTAAGTTTTGTGATGTTTTAGGAATGCACCAGAACTATCCATTACACTTTAGCCACTGCAAAGGGAATTTGGATGTTGGAAAAACCCCACATGCTATGTAGATCTGTGACAAGCTTCTGATTTTTATTTTACCTGCTTTCAAAATTATGAAGGCTAGTATTCTACGAATGGGAAGATGGTTTTTGAGTTGATGAAAAAACATGCAACTGCCTCAGAAATGTAGTGTCCAGACTTTATTTTACCTTGAAAACTGTTGGAAACATACAGTGATGAGTATGTTTGGGCTTGTATGGTATGTTTCTTGTTTCTCCATAGTTTCTTTTTTTTAAAAAACCCAACTGTATTGCAAAAATAACTTCTACAAATATTTTCAGAATTATGTCTGTTTCAGAGTTGATTAGCAGTCATGTGGAAGGCTAAAGCAATCTTCCACGATTATAGGAGAACAATTATTATTAACTTAACATCTTTAAAAATTTCCAAAAGCTGTAATTCCTCTCTTTTTCAAGTAGAATCATAGGACAGTTAGGATTGGAAGGGACCTTAAAGATTATATAGTTCCAACCCCCCTGCTGTGGGCAGGAACATCCCACTATATCAGGTTATGCAAGACCCCATCCAACCTGGCCTTAAAAACCTCCAGGCATGGGGCATCCACAGCCACCCTTGGTAACCTGTTCCAGTGTGTCACTACTCTCATGGTGAAGAAATTCTTTCTAATGTCTAATTTAAATCCACCCATCTCCAGTTTATACCCATTCCCCTTGTCCTATTACTGCAAGCCTTTATGAATAGTCCCTCTCCAGCTTTCCTGTAGCCCCTTTCAGGTACTGGAAGGTCGCTGTAAGATCACCTCTTAGTCTTCTCTTCTCCCGGCTGAACAAGCCCAACTCTCTCAGCCTGTCCTCATATGGAAGATGACCATCTGACCACCCTGTGGCCCTCCTCTGGGCCTGTTCCAATACTTCCATATCCTTCTTATGATGGAAGGTCATAAGAGGGTCTCACAAGACAGGAATAGAGGGGCAGAATCACCTCCCTCGACATGCTGGCCATGCTTCTTTTGATGCAACCCAGGATACAGTTGGCCTTCTGGGCTGCAAGCACACACTGCTGGCTCATATTGAGCTTCTTATCAACCCATACCCCAAGTCCTTCTCTGCAGGGCTGCTCTCAATCACATCATCCCCCATCACATACTGAAAATGGAGATTGCCCTGACCCAAGTGCAGGGCCTTGCACTTAGCCTTGTTGAAGGTTCTCACAGTCCCACTTCTCCAGCCTGTCCAGGTCCATCTGGGTGACATCCTGTCCTTCCAGTGTGGGAACTACACCACTCAGCTTGGCGTCGTCTGCAAACTTGCTGAGGGTACACTCAATCTGACTGTCGATGTCATTGATGAAGACATTAAACAGCACCGTTCCCAGTGCAGACTCCTGAGGGACACCACTAGTCATGGATTTCCATCTAGACTTTGAGCCATTGACTACTATGCTCTGAATATGACCATCCAACTGGCTTCTTATCCACCATGCTGTCCACCCATCAAGTCCATATCTCTCCAGTTTAGAGAGAAGGATGTTGTGGGGGACCATGTCAAAGGCTTTACAGAAGGCTAAATAGATCGCATCCATAGGTTTTCCCATGTCCACTGCTGTGGTTACCCCATCATAGAAGTCACTAAGTTGGTCATACAGGATTTGCCCGTGGAGAAGCTGTGCTAGCTGCCATTGATCACCTCCATGTCCTCCGTGTGTCTTAGCATGGCTTCTAGGAGGATCTGTTCCATGATCTTCCCAGGCACAGAGGTGAGACTGACAAGTCAGTAGTTCCCCGGGTCATCTTTTCTACCCTTTTAAAAAATGGGCGCAGCGTTACCCTTCTTCCATTCACTAGGGACTTCTCCTGGTTGCCATGACTTTTCAAATATCATGGAGAGTGGCTTGACAACCACATCTGCCAATTTCCTCAGGGTTCTAGGATGCCTCTCCTCAGGTCCCATAGACTTAAAATGTTCAAGTTCCTCAGTTGGTCACGAACCTGATCCTCCTTTACAGTGGGAGAGGGTTTATCCCCCTGGTCACCATCTTATTGTCCCATAACCCAGGAAGGGTGAGGAGAGCAGTTCTTGGTGAAGACTGAGGCAAGAAGTTGTCAAGTACCTCAGCTTTCTCCTCATCTGTTCATATGTGATCACCATTCCCAATCATCTGTAGGAGTATGTTCTCTTTAACATTCCTCTCTTCATTGATGTACCCGTAGAAGCCCTTCTTGTAGGTCTTTACTTCTCTTGCCAAGTTCAGCTCCAGCTGCACCTTGGCCTTCTTGACTTCATCCCTACATAACCGGGCTGCATCCCTATACAAGTCCCAGGCTGCCTGTCCCTGCTTGCACTGCCTGTGTGGTTTCCTCTTCTTCCTTAGTTTAACCAGCAGGTCTTGACTCAGCCACACCAGTCTCTTCCCTTCCCTGTCTGATTTTCTGCATACAGGGACTGAGCGCTCTTGCGCTTTATGGGAAGTGTCCTTGAATATTTTCCAGCTCTGTTCTGCTTCTGCTTCTTTTGTCTCGGAGGACCATGTCCCAGGAGTAATTCCTTGAACAGCTGGAAGTCTGCTTTCCTGAAATTTAGTGTCCTGACTATACCCCTTCCCTGTCCCATATACCTCTGGACCCTGATCACTGCAGCCCAGGTTGCCTCTGATCCTAATGTCACTTATGAGTATTGGTGACCATTAGGTCCAGTATTGCATCTCCTCAGGTGGGAGTCTCTTATCAGTTGGACTAAGGAATTGTCTTCAATGCACTCCAGAAGTTTCCTGGATTGCCTACAGCTTGCTGTACTACTTTCCCAGCATATGTCGGGGTGGTTCAAGTCTCTGAGAAGAATGAGAGCTTGTGATCATGAAGCCTTCTGTAGCTGGAGGAAGAAGATTTAATCAATTTGTTCCCCTTGATCTAGTGGCCTGTGGTATACACCAACCACAAGGTTCCTGATGGTTTTCCTGTCCTTAATTTTAACCCACAAGCTCTCAACCTGTTCGTGGCTACTCTTCAATGACAGCTCTTCACATTCTATTCCCTTCCTGAGACAGAGGGCAATGCCTCCACAACTCCTTCCCATTCTGTTCCTTCTGAACAGCCTGTAGCCGTCAATAGCCACACACGAGTCATGGGATTTGTCCCACCAAGTTTCCGTGATGGCAACTGGATAATTGCTTTCCAGCAGCATGGTGGCCTCCAGCTCTTCCTGCTTGTTACCCAGACTTTGTGCGTTAGTGTGAAGGCACTTCAGCTGGGCTGCCAGTTGCATCACCTTCCTAGTTTACCCTTTATTACCTACAAAGTGTTTTAGGGAAGCGTCCTCCCTAACACCTGACCCCTGCCACCTGTCTTCCCACCACATGTTACAGGCTAGCTTGAAGTTGCCCTCCCCCCCTGCATCATATCTAGTTTAAAGCCTTATATACAAGCCCTGCAATCTCCTGGGTAAAGACCCTGCTCCCCCTCTAAGATAAGTGACTCCCGTCTGAAGCCCGTAGTCCTGATGCTGTGTAGGCCATACCATTATCAAAAAACCCCAAAGTTATTCTGTTGACCCAGACATGCAGCCATGTATTAATTGATCACGTTACTCTTTTGTTGTACATTTTGTTCACTGTATTGCCTGTGTTTGTAAGTGCTGTCTTTGGGAGGATCAAAGAGCTCCCTGTTACTTATTGATTATCTGACCATAACGCCCAGTAACATGATGGACTCAGTGACATTAAGCTGGGGATCCTCAGAGCACAGAGTCCTTCCTGAGGGTGCTTTAGCTGCTCTCCAAAATCTTGTTGCACCTTGCAGAATTTGACTTTACTGAGGTACACTGATAGGACTCAGCCTGGTATATTTATATAGTAAACAAAACAGGTGTTCCCCTTGGTCTGGATTTATATTAGGTACTGAAGTACATAGAGGTTTCCGTTTAGCACCAAAAGTTAAGATTTTTTTCCATAGCCTGTCAGATATGAACTATCTGAGATTTTCAGTCATGGCTTTAATGAAAACATTGATGTATAATGACAGTATAGCTCAGTGCAAAGGTAAATTATGGTTGTAGGTGATCAGAGTGTCTGTGTTCTTGGAAAGAGGAAATATATTAAGCAAATAGTTTAGAAGATCTACAACAAATTGAGCACAGTGAGGGGAATACATGCTGTAGAAGAAGGGACTTGGGACTGGGTAGTAATTTTGTTTCTCAGTGAAGATGAGGGATGTATTTGTATTTCCTTTACTGGATTCTTTGATTCAAATGCCAACTCATGAACAATCTGAACAATCTGTTTTCTTTAACAAAACATTCCTAGAATTGCTTAGCAGTAAATTGGGCAAAATTAGATTGATTAAGTGCCCATGAGTGATTGTAAAAAAAATAAAAGTGAAGCCCATTCATCTAAATATAGATTTTTTTTCTGTCTACCTTGAGGAGGAAACAGGAGCTTTTCAGTGTAACCTGTATATACCAGAGGTTATTCAGTCTGATTTTAACATTGGCCTTGAAATAAGAAGGAATTACATAAAAAGCGTGTTTTACCTTCAGGCAGACACACTTTTCTTCCTCCAGAGGTATCAAGGAGCTGCAAATAAATGATGCCAGTTGGGTGCTTTTGTTATCTACAGTTATTTTGCAAGTCTAGTTTTAAAATTGTCCCAATAGTTTTTTTAACAAAGTCATTTTACTTTTAGGGATAGGTAGAATTTACTTGAAAATATTTATAATCATTTTGTATTGTTAATCATATTATATTGAAACTGGTAAGACCTCTTCAGATCCAAATAGCAGTCATTGTTTATTTAGCTAGGAGCTGTCCATTAGAGAACAGCGAAACCAGGGAGTCTGAAGAATGGTGTGCAGTTGAGACTCATTAAATATGACAACCTCTTTTGCCTTTTTTCACAAGAAAGTGACTGTTAGTTCTCAGTGCTGAACATTTGGATGATGCATTTACAGCAGAATATTTGGTAGAATACTGGTTGGAAGTGACCAGAGACTATTTTGAGAAGCTAACAATCCAGAAGTGTTCAGGTGGCCTGCAGCTGGCTATAGTTTGAGACTGACTGAGAAGTCGTGCAATGCCTGTGAGGGTGAGAAAGCTACAGATCACTGTATTAATTTGTTTTTTAAATCCACCAAGAATTTCAGTCATTCCTGTGTATTTCTCCTCCAAATAAATGGTTGGTATATAAAAGCCAGAAAATTGCTCACAGCCCACAGACAATTCTACTGTAGTAAACTCTGTTAGTCCTGTGATGTAGAAGGCAAGTGGAAGACTTCTGTGAATAAATGAATAGTGTACCAAAGCCTACTTAATATTTAACAATGGATAGTATTTGCTGTTGTGTGCATCCCTGTTTAGTGATGCATGCTTTCACTTGAATGAGAGACAGTCTGGACATCTAGTTTGTGGGAAAAGTGTTGTATGATAAAAGCTGAGAAATTTTCTCAATGTCCTTTAAATAAATGCAGTAAGATTTTTTTGAAGTTTGCTGCACATGTGAGGTATGAACAATTGATATATATTTCCAAAATTTATCAGAAAACTTTTTAAAGCAAAGCAGACCATCACTTGGATGTGGCTGTGTAACGATATCTCTTTCAAATACAATAGCTCGTACAGTTGCATGGCTACAAGAAAAGTGATATCAGGAAACTGACCCATGATGGAAAAGACTGTGGAACTGCAGTTAGGTTGTATTTTCTGAGTCTGAAAAAGGAGAGAATCTGTTCACATTATACTGAATAATATGGAAACCGGCATGGAGCTTATGGTATGCATGTGCCTGAGAGTAGCGGAGGGGGGTACCCTTTAGGAAAAGTCATTCTCCTAGATGCACACAATTATCCCAGTGGAAGAGAAGGCTTGTCTGTCATTCTTCTCTTGTCAGATTCTCCACCAGAAACCTACTGTGAGTATCCTTAGCCAAGCACAGAATACTGGGATTTAAAAGTGTAAATAGAAGACATATGCAGTGCATGAATATGGACTTTTTGGTTTTTTTTTGGCTGGCGTTTAAAGAGCAGTTCTGTTCTGTCATGTCTAGAAGAGAGAAGTAAACTGCCTGCTTCACTTTTGCCATAATCGGGAGAAAACAGTGGTTTGGATGGAGAAATTCTCAATGCTGTAACTAAGTACCATGACCTTTTTCTGAGATCCATTCCATTATCTGTAGAGTTAACAGATCTAAAAACCAAGATTTGTTAACCAGCAGGGCACAATTTGTTGCTACGTGCCTAAACATCAGTTTTGCAAAGCCTTCTTATTGGTATTCACAGTCTCTGTTTCTCTGCAGACACTTCAGGTGGCACAGAGTTAGAATAAATCCTGATATAAAGTAAAACCACATGCAGGAGTAGTTCAGATTTGTTAAGTTGAAATTCACACCTGAAGACAAGCATTTCAAACAGAACAGAACCAAGATACATTGGATTGCTTCTCTGTTCTTTTTGGTTATATATATTTTATTTCAGCCTTTTAGTTCTCGGTTGCAGGGTTTTCTGTTTTCTGATAACTCCAGAAGTGAAGAGTTCTCATGGAGATGAATTTACTTCACTCTTTCCACAGCAGGGGTAATAGAGAAGGCAATAGAGAAGTCTATTTTAAATAATTAAGCAGGTTTCAGTAATAGATGAACTAAGAGGAAAAACAGAGAAAGAGAATAAATGAAATAAAGATGAGCTGATATTGATAGGATGTTCTTTTCTTTAGAGCAGACATCTGGAACTGTTTGTTGAGTACACAAAATACAGGTCATCTTTTCATCATCTACGCAAGCCAGAGTTCTTAAAATTATACAGGAAAAAAACATCCCAAAAGTCCTAAACAGATTTTATTTAAAAAAAAAAAAAGTATTAATATCCAGGGCAGAAAGCTTCATTCTGTTTTTTCAGTTACACAGAAGAAAGCTTAAATTTATTGAATAGTCTGCTTGAATACAAACATTCTTAAAATGTGTTACAGGCTTTTAAATCACAGTAAGCATTGGATATGTAACCCCTTGAATATTTTTTTGTTTTATTCTGTTTTTTTAATTATTGAAGTATTAAACCAATTTCAAGTTACTTTTCTGTGCTGTTGAAAACTGGGACAGTACTTTTTACAATTAGTTTTTGAAAACACAGGAGGGATCCACAATAATTTTTTCAGACTGACACAGGAAGCTGCATTCAAACTACAAATTCAAGTGAAAATACAGCTAAGGAAATCCATACTTGAGAGAAAGGAACAGCCAGCACTGAACTAGCTTCCAGCAGCCCTGCTGCACTGGCAGCCTTCCGTCCAGTCTACACACTGCTGGACAGACTCTACCTGCATAGCCTGTGTGTGTGATCTGATGGTCAGTCAGTGTCTGTACAGCCTAAGTTTTATTCAAAGAGAGGTTACCAGCTCACGAAGTGAGACTGTGGTACTATGTGGTTACTACTGCTGACTCACATGGCCAAGGGAGTCTAAGAGATAGGCAGAAGAAAGGCCATCTTGACTAAACAGGCTCAGTTACATTTATTGTTTGCTTACTGAGTCTTTTCTGTATCATATCTGAACTGCTGTGTATTCTTAAGTATGTTTTTGTTTTACATTTGAGAGCTAGTAGTGTAACAATAACAGGTGAAGGTCTTTCTTCAAAGCCTTTAACAGAGATGCATAGTTATTGCTTAGGTCAAAATCTCTGGTTTTGTAACTTCAGTGAATTTTCCTAAAGAATTACAACTCAGTGATGTTGTGCATGGACAGTGTGTTTATTTAAAAAAAAAACTGGTTTATTCTGAGCTTTGCAAACTGGCTGCAACTGGCAAGACGCTACATCCTTGCAGGATATCATCAGCTGGACCAGGGAAAATGCCCAAACTAAGATTCCCTAAACTGCATATGTTCTTAGGTTTTACATATAGCTGATCCTACATGACAATTCTATCATGTGTGATCCATTGCTATAATTTCCCATAAACTACACACACAACACCTCTTATTTTAATTGAGTTCATAAGATTGTTGTACATGGCTTTAACTGCACCTGCATAAATAGTTTCTTTTGACTACTGGCAGGTGTCTTATCTAGATGCTGTTTGGTCATTTTGTTTTTGTAGCAGAAACTCTGTGTGTGGGAACTGTTGGGTCAGGCAGAGTTCTTACTGAGGATGCCGTTAGCATCCTGAAGCGATGAATTCTGCTTGTCACTTGTCATATGCACAGGAGGAGCCTGCTGGGCTGCCTGAATATCCTGTATGAAGAGGTCCTATAGCAATCAGTCAAACACACGGATCAGTCAGTTACCCCGTCTCAAGTCAGCTGCTTGTATTATGTACGCATAAACTGACAGGGTAGGTCCTGGACCACGCAGGAAACTGGATGCCTAAGTGCACTGGGTATGTGCAGAGGGAGTTATACCACAATTACTGTTACACCACAACTACAGTACCAGCTTAAGTTTCATCATTGTGTCACAGTTCTAAATTAAATTGCATAGTTTATGTATAATTGCTTGTGTGTGTATAATATTTCTAAGTTGGTTTTATCTTTTCAAACTCTCCATTTTAACACTATAGTTAAAGCAAATTTAATCAAAGGCAACTAATAATGATGATTAACTCTATTGTAAGGAAATTTAACTTTCAGATGCATTTTTTATGGGTACGTTGTGCCACCTAAAAGCTAGGAACATCTGTTAATAATCTCAGTCTATGTTTTAGTGAGTAGAATTTGAACTGCTTAAATGACGGAAGTATTCTGCCACAACATACTTGTGCCAAAACCTAAGAAATTCATTGCTGTAGTTGTGCACTATTGGGCAGTGAAATTATGCATTTGACTCTTCTTGCTTGTTGGACTGGAATATTTTATAGTGCTTCAATCTTTGCTTAATGTGTGTGCGTACCTGTCGGGAGACTTTTTATCACTGAAATCAAACAAATTTAAAAGCTTTGCTTTATTGTGTTGTCTCCTTCGAGCTAATGTACAAGAAAGCTGTATTTGCCATTCCTCTGCCAGGAAGCTGATAGGTGGACATGAATGCCCCTCTAAGTTATGACCTTTAGTTTAAATGAAACTTACAATGCTGAAATATTTGTTAGTTTTATCTCCCCTGTTCCAGCCTTGTATCTGATCATGTGACCCTCTAGATTGTACTCTTTCAGATAAGCTGCTGCTAAAAGCAGGTGAAAGCCTACCGCTTTTATAAAGCAAGAGCAGGTTGTTATATTTGAAGATGTTTCTGTGTCAGTTGTGGTTGTGTTCATGAGCTGTTCAGTAGCCAGCTGGTTGACCCGGATAGGTTAGATGTAGTGTAATGCAACACGATCCTCTCCTGTTACAAGTCCTGTTACTAAATCCCTCTGCACCGTAGCAAGGAAGGTATCTCAGATGGAGTGGGCTACATGTTAGCTAGAGTCAAGCAACGCCAAAATTGAGATGGAGAATTTCTGGATATACCAGACTGAGTATCGTAAGAAAAATGTAAGTAGATATTCAAGAGAATAAGTGGGGTAACTGGTATTTTTTTATTGCCACACTGAAGAACACACTTTACAGTTCCATTGATGGACCTCTGCATATTATAATAGCATGCTTCAGATGAACATACTGTGTTCTGACAGCCTTTTTGTTAGGCTTCTAAAACTTGTTTTGTTAACAGACTGTGAAGCAGCCACTAAGCATTTATTTTAGACTTCAGTTGTAATGTTTAGGGCAGCTATGCAGGTTGTCTGTCCACTATGATATGTCAAAATATTCCTTATTATTGCTGTGAGTGCATTCTTTCCTTGTACGTTGTATGTGGTAGCTCTGAAAATGCATTTTGATGTAGAAGAGAATCGAGTATTTATTCTTCAAAGACTGAACTTTTTTGTTCAAATGCTTTTGGGAACAGCTGTCATGTAATGTTTTGTAGGACTTTGTAGGATGTAGAATTTGAGTTTGGTAGTTTTTGTATTGATTTTTTCCCCCCCAGAAAAACATTGAACAGACTTTCAAACAGAGCACATGGAAAGCTGTGTGATCATTTTGCTTAATTCTTATACCTTGTAGATGAAAATAGCTGAGTAAAAGTACTTCTAGTGCTACTGCAGGAACTGCTAGTACATTTCTTCAAAATTTCTTCATCTAAACAACAAACTGTTTTAAATAATGTTCTCACTTTAGTGTGTGAATATTAGATCTTTCATGCATTTTAAACAACTTTTATTTTTGTGGAAACATTTGATGCCAAAATATACTATGGTTTACTTTGTTTACTATTTCAAGCTCAATCCTACAATATCCTGGTGCCGTTACTAAGTTTATATTGTGCATCTTTTGTATTTAATCCTCATACAGAAATACTATGTAACTATTGGGAATGTGAGCACTATGAGGACACTTCCTTAAGTAAATAGGAGTTGCCATTTGTGCAGTTAAGTCACTGTGGCACTGTAACTCTGGTAGTTAGAGAGCAAGTCCAGGCAGCCTGTGTCTCTCCCATGTGAATTTCTGCAGTGCAACCAGTAGTCTGTCATTCTGATAGTGCAAGCATATGACAATGTTCTAGGGACCATTTCACAGCTGTTTCTGGTCAGAGACTGTTTCACAGCTGCACCTCCTTTTTACCCTGCAGTTGTAATGCAGTATTTAGGGAGATTCAAAGGCTGTTGTTTTACCCAGGAGATATCTGTGTACACAGTCAACTTCTTAACTCTTTAGAAGCTTTTATTAGTTAACTATAATTCTAATATTTCCTAATTATCAGAAATAGACCCTTTAAAGGAATAAGGGTAAAGAGAAAGAGGAAGAGAAGGGAATTTGACTCATTGGCTTAGACAAAGGCCATATTATGTAACTGTATATGAAACCAGAATAGTGTTTGTCTGATTTGCTGTCAGTGATGAATGTTGAGCTGGCAAAACTAGGGCCAGAATCCCCGTGTCAAAGGAGAGTGTAGCATGCCAGGGCTGCTCGACTAACTGCCCATTTGGATATCTGAACCTTCCTTTAGGATTCAGATTTTGGCAGGTACATTGTCATGTTTTATAGGTATCTCCTGAAGATCAGCCTTTAAAAATGCTCACTGGTTGAAGCTTTGTGTTTTCTTTCATTTTGCCGTCTTCATTAATTCCGCACTTTGTGTTCTAGTGTCAAGCCCCCCGACCAGTCCCCCTTCCTTCTGACTTTAGATACTTCATCGTTGCTTTATAGTGCCACCAGCACTTATTAGGAATTGCCTATAAACAGAATATCCTTTCCCAAAGCATTCTTTTCCTTTACTAAGATAACAGATCCTGACAGATCGCATAAATTTAGATATTCCATGATACTGTCTTCCTATACTGTTCCCTTTTTCTGCTATAACATTCTTTATGATTGTGAATGACTAGGAGGTGGTTGGAAGAACAGTTTCTCCAGTGAATGTTTATGGTGAAGGGAGAGGAATGAGGAAAGCTTATCTAGAGAGCATGTACAATACATCTCTTATTTCTACTGCCAAGTTAGAGGAAAATGTGAAAGAAGAATTTCTACGTTGGTAACTCAAATTATTATTTAATTTTCTTGTCATGTCCAGTCTCCATCTCCAGATTCCTCTTCACCTCGGGGTGCTGAATCGTCAAGTAGGCAACATCACCAGGATGTCTGCAGTACAGCAGAGGCCTCCACTAATAAAGAGGTAGAGTGAAATCTTCTTAAAAGCCACAGTCCCATTCATGGTGCTTGTGCCTTTTTATTTTCTTTCCCCCCTTGTACCTGTGCAATCCCTTCTTTTTTTCCAAAATCGCAGGGAACTCAAAAACTGATTTGTAGTTCCTTTCTGTTATGCTTGCCAGGCTGGCTGACTGAATTTCTAACATACTTAAAACTGTTTATCATGGCACTTCTGACACAGCATTCAGTTACCAGTGGGAGGTATTGATTCACCAAACAACCAACATCACCTCTGTACTAGAGGGAAAAAGCATCATAGAGTCATAGAATGGCTTGGGTTGGAAGGGACCTTATAGATCATCCAGTTTCAACCCTCCTGCCATAGGCAGGGACACCTGCCACCAGACCAGGCTGCTCAAGGTGCCATCCAACATGCCCTTGAACACCTCCAGGAGATGGGGCATGCACAGCTTCGCTGGGCAACCTGTGCCACTGTCTCACCACCCTCATCGTGAAAAATTTCTTCCTGATGTATAGTTTAAATCTTCTGCCTTCCAATTTAAAGCCATTCCCCTTCGTCCTGTTACTACATCCGTTTGTAAAAAGTCCCTCCCCGGCTTTCTTGCACACTCCCTTCAGGTACTGAAAGGCCACTATAAGGTCAGGTCTCCCCAGAGCCTTCTCTTCTCCAGGCTGAACAACCCCAACTTTCTCAGCCTGTCCTCATAGCAGAGGGACTCTGTTCCTCTGATCGTCTTTGTAGTCCTCCTGTGGACCCATTCCAACAGTTCCATATCCCAAGAAGAAACCCTTTTTTTTCTTCCATGCAGAATGTCTTCCTGCAAAGTGAAGATTGTTTCTCAAACAGATGAAAAAGCTTGCTTAAATGAAATTAATTAGATAGAAATATATGCTGCTTAATATTTTGTCATTGTAGAAACTGACCTGTCAGTGATTCACAGTCAGAATTCAGGATCCTCAAAATAAAGCTAAAAACTTTACCTTTTTAGAAAGTGCTCACATGTAGTTTCAAATATTGTAAGCTGGTGTCCACAGTAGGATGTGTCAGGCTGTTTGTTTCCATCAGATGGGCAATAATGTCTGCTTTAGTACTTGCAATGCAAGAGCAACAGCGATAAAGCAACCTCATAAGTTTTGAGAATGACTTTCAAGTCTTAGTAAAGACAGTTTTTAAAATATAAATTTTATAGTAGTAGGAGGCAACAAGATTAACAAGAGTGATAAAATGCTAATGACCTTGACATTTCATTATTAATTGCTGTGTAAAATTAAAAGGTGTAGATTTCCTTCTGTTGGTAACTTTACATTTTACATTGCTATTCCTGTGGTCTTAGTATAATGTCTTTCAGCCTGGGTGATGACTAGGAAAACTTAATTTTTATTTGAGGTTTTGCAGCAAAAGCAGGTATGATTGCAGTTTACACCACTCTATCCTGAAAAGAAGTCAGACTACATCACCAAGTCAGATTGTTGAATAGTTGCCACATCTATAATTACAGACTTTGTTCACTCTATTTAAAAAAATAAAAGTACTTTAGAAAGTGTATTAATATGGGTTAGCTTTCTCTGGTGTGTAGGGGCTTTACCTTAAGGCGTGCTAGGGTCTGGTAGTTAAATTTCCCCGCTTAGCACTACATCAACTGCAATTACAAACAATTGTTAAAATCGTTGTGGAAAGGTGGTCCAGTAAAAACATTCATATGAAGAGATAAAAGAGCTACAGATCTGAAAAGGCATGTCAGTGTCTTCACAGCAGCTTAAATGCTTTGCCAGCTGTAGATTGTTGTATATTGACATCTTTATTTATGCTAGTACAATCTCTGATGGAGAGCTTTCTTGGTTTTGCAGTACAGCTTAGTCATTTTCATAAGGAACAGCAAGTAGTTAAAGATTGCACAGATTCTGTCTGTCACACACCTTTTGATTTATTTCATGAGTTGTTTTATTTTATAGGAAGACAAGCATCATTGATTGAAAAATATTACTTGTTACATCCATTTTCTATTTGTTACAATGGAAAACACTCCCTGTGGTTAGTTACTCAACCTGTCACATAACTATAACCTTCCTAATTTACCTAATTTGTCCCCTAAGAGTCTATTAAGTTGCATGTCATAAAGGAAACTGATATATAAACATAGATTTCAATGGAGATTGTATGGAAACATACTGGAAATTCTGTAAGATATTATGCATTATCCCAGTCATGTATAGATTTTATTTCAATAAAAGTATATTAAGCAGTCACTGGAGGAGACAATCAGTTGTAGATTCACTGAAGTTTTTTAATCCTTGGAGTATCCAAAATTCTTATCTGCAGCACGTATGATAGCAGAAAGTGTTTCAGTATGCCTAGTACCATCTGTATAGTGCTGCTCAGAATTTTCCTTGATGAGTTTTCCTGTGTGTTTTATGTTATTGATTATAACAAAATAGTGAGTCTTACTTACCAGAAGTTGTAGCTTTGAGGTGTTTGGAATGTTAGCCAAGAGTCTTCCACATAAAATCGCACCCGGAATAAGGTCTTACTTTAGACTGTATGTTTACCTATGCAAGTCTGGATTTCTTTATTTGCCCACCTTTTATGAAATCTACTACATGTGTTTTTGTGCTGAGTCAGTGTAAACACAGGAGGTGGTAAGATATTAGTGAATTCGGTTACCACATAGAATATGGGTTGCTACCTAGCCTGTTTAAAACTTAGAAAGGGTTTTGTAGACTTTATTAACGTGAGGGATACATCTTAGAGCAGTCCTAATGAACAGCAAGATTTTGTTACTGCATAACTGACTGGGCTGATGGTTTCAGTCATGAATAATAACAGTATAGCATAAATTCGTATATTCCTGCATGTATTTTATTTGTAGTTTAAAGATCCAGTGTATTTGAGGTATGACGTGTTTTCCCAAATACTTCTTGGTTAGTAAAAGTAGAGCATCTGATGGTAGGCAGTTTATAATACACTACTGAACACCAACAAGTAACTGAAAACTGGGCCTAGCATGTTGCCTGATAAATAGACACAAACAGAATACATTGAATTTGATTGTAGTAGGTGCTTAGAGTTTGAAAAATACTAAATATAATGCTGAATCTTAATAAAAGGTGATCGCTAATAAGTATGATTTATTTATTGGGGTTTTTTTTGGCATGGATAAAGTTTAAATGCATATTTATGCATGTTGTGTTCTATTTAAAATCCTTTTTGTCTTAATTTCAGTCCAGAAAAAGCTTGGCTTCATTTCCAACCTATGTTGAAGGTAAGGTTCTACAATTTCCAAATATTTTTTCATATCCAAAACCCTCCAATATGTATAATGTATAAAACTATTATTATTTGCTGAATAGGAAAGCTGAGATATATATATATAAAAAATCTATATGTGTATTTTTCCTATTAAATTGTGTCCTGAGCTAAATCTTGATATGCTCTTTCAGAAGTTAAGAAACATGAAGCTTTTTTTGTTTGTTTGTTTCATTCATAGTTTCTGTCTAGATTCCATTTTTTCATCGGAAACACTTAAAACATTACCATTTTTTAATGGTATTTATGCAACAAATGCGAATGTGTGTGGACAAGGAGAATAGGTTAGGCAAGGAAAGTGTACTGTTGTCTCCACTACTGATTTTGATTGGCAGTCTCAAGCCAATCTCAGTTGGATTAATTCACAAAATTGAATTAATTTAATTAATTTGGAAGTCTGCCAGAGGATCTGCTCTGTTTTACAGCTGCTTGTCCTCAAATTAATAGTGCTTCCTGTCTTAGGTTTTACTTGCCCTAGTGTTAAGTTTATTCATAACAATGTGGAAAAGCGAATTACCTACTATATTAACTGCTTTTACCTATCTATGAGTCTGCACGCTGTGATACAGGAAGACTGCGTGCCTTAAAACACAGTTGTTTTGTTATTGAGAGCATGACAAAAGCAGGACATTCCAAGTTTTTGGTTTTTTCTTTCCCTGCCAGTGGTTGTTCCATATGACTGATGAAATGGCAGAAATACAGTTGATATAACAGATTATTTGGACTGCCTTGGAATTCCTTGGATTGCTTTACAGTGTGCTATGTTTAAATGATTATGTAGTCATTCTTTTCAGACTACAAATTGATTATTCTATTAGTCGTTGGTATATGAACTCCATGTTTTGGAGTCTGTGACCAGAATATCAACTAATGTAAATTTCATATATTGTTATGAAACTAGCTGAACTTTGGGATGTTGAAGCAGTGAAGAATCTCTCTTAGAAATGAAATTAATCTCCTACTGGTAGCCCCGCCTATCAAGGGCTATCTTAATAGTTCTCCTCCCGTTAAAAAAAAAAAACAACCCAAAAGTGTAAACTAAGATTTTCTTAGATGTTGGTCTGGTGCAAAATTTCTTAAAAAAAAAGATTTTCTATTTTTGTGCATTAATGGTCCAAGAAAAACTTTTTAGCACCTATGCTACATTTCTGTTCAGATAATAATTTCATTAATAAAAATTTAATAAAGGAGAGGGTCTTAGAAAGTGCTCTGTTGTCTCTGCATTCATCTCTGAGGAAGACAGAGCACACATCTTTTTGGATTTCAATATGCTTCCTTCCAGGAATCTTATCTACACCTTTGTCAGTCTATATTTATGGTTTCTATGTTTTGATCAGAAGTGATACTATAAAGGGTTATATACTGAAGGGTTTCATACCATATAGTGAAGTGCTGGAAATGGTAACATGTGGAACCTTGACATGTAGAGTAATAAATAGCAACTCTTCACATGCTGTGTGGTTTCAGGACAGGAAGAGTGTGCAGATGTGTAGTCCTTCCAGATGCACAAATTTCCGTAAGGAAAAAAATCCATTTCTTTGAGTCTTGTACTTGAAAGTGACTTGTTAATTTTAACAGTTTTCCAGATACATAGCATCTGAACAAATTTTGCCCATTAGAGATGAGCATCTTAAAATTACTAGTCATAATTTTTTTGTATTCAAAGAAACCGTAAAGAAGACAAGTTGCTTATACGATTTACACATCTACATCTGTATGTGTGTATAATTTCAGTGTGATATTTATCTCCAGCTCTTTGTTCTGTTAATTTAATCTTAATGACTTGCATTTCTGAGTGGTTGTTAATCTCTTCTGTTATAATTAGAACAAAACTGGCATTCTGAGTAATGTTAAAGTTTAAGCCCCATCATCTTATATCTCAAGATACCCCTTAAACTAACAAAAACTGCATTCTGATGTCGTAGGGTTTTTGCTTTGTTCTTGGAGGAAAAAAGACAAGCCTAAAATCAGTTTATTTTTTTGGTGATAAAATGTGAACGCTTTTACTGTTAGCATTCTTTAAGATGATTTGCATTTTTATTTGTCTTGAACATCAATTTTTTTTTTTTTCCATACTTATAAGAAAACAAGAAGCTGCTAAAGTTAATAAGCTTCCCTTTTGGATCATGACAATTTTAACAGGTAGCAAGGTGTTAAAATTGAGCATTTTTACCTGTACAATTTTTAGATATAGTCAGTAAACATTAAAACACTCACAGATCATAAATGCTGCTTTGTAAGGATTTGTGTTGTTAAGCACTGATCACTTCACTACTCTCTTAACTTTACACAGAATTTGGTAGGAGTCAGGTCATTAAGAATCTGTGGGACTGAGAGTTATTTTGTCATCAGGAGAGCCCTTATTCTGTGTATTTTAACAACATTTTTATTTAATTCTCTACCTCATTATCCTTGTTGAGACACTATTTATGAATGTACTTCATTTAATTGAGCAATCGGTCTTCTTGGTTAGGGGAGTTATCTGTAAAGCATTCCTGAGGAGGTTCGTCTGCCTGTTGTGCTGACTGTGGCTAACACATAAATGAGCAAGTGGCTGATGGCTGCTAATAAATTGTACCCTTCTTCCTTCTGGTTGTGACTCGTGGACTTAAAATTACAAGGCTGGTTTTGGTGGGTGAGGTGTAAGCTGAGTAACTGTGTCTGCCCCTGTATAACTGTGAAAACTTACAGATTATTTTGCTCCAGGGTGATCCCTGCTTATAAAAGAATGAGCTATAGTGAGAAACAGGCAGGGTTAGCAATTACAGTTTTTGCTGGAGAGACATTAAGAGCATTTGCTTGGTGTTTTGTACCTTTGAAAGTACTGGTTGCCATATCATCATGCTAAACCAAAGTATTTCAGAGGAGGATTTACAGCCATCAGGTGCAGGCTCAAGTTGTCAGAATGCTACTTTGCTGCAGTTGTTCAGAATAATTTTCTTCAGTGATTACTTTCCTGTGTTACAGTTCCTGGACCTTGTGATCCTGAGGACTTAATTGATGGAATAATTTTTGCGGCCAATTACCTTGGCTCGACTCAACTCCTTTCTGATAAAACTCCCTCCAAGAATGTGAGGATGATGCAGGCTCAGGAAGCTGTCAGCAGGATCAAGGTGAGGAGTAATTACTGCTGCTTCACATATGAGTGCCTTAAGGTTGCACTTATTATTATGGTTAAACTTATTATTATGCAGTAGATTTTCCATGTAGCGTTATCTGTGGTTTCAAAAAGGTTAAATGCCTCATCTTTCTTTCTGCAAAATAAATTACGTTTAATGCTGCTTTTGGAACAAGAACAATAAGGAGAAGTTACCAGATCATTTTAATTCCCTGGAGTAATACTTGTACCATGTACTGAAAGCCAGAATCTGAACTGAGTGGTGGTCTAAGTTATATGTTACCTGAGTGTTGAGGGAAAACAGGTTTAGGGTATAACTAGTAACTACTACAGCTGCTTCTGGCTGGGCACTTGAAGGAATTGTTACTGTGGTAATGTCTGCAGTTGTTTCTGACCCTGCTGTGGATACTAGTTTCTCTGCCATGTAACAGCTGTGAGCTGATTTAAAAAGAAAAGCCAAGGATGGTACAGTGATGTATGAAGAAGAAAAATTTGACCTGGAAGCTGGTACATTTGCTTTGTTTGTTTGAAAAACAGAAATGCCCTCTGTGGAGGCCACAACAAGCAATGAGCATGCTGTTGTGTTATGAATTACAATGAAGACATTGTCAACCAAAATAAAGTGTGTAGATGAAGTATTGCAGAGTTGTAGAAGATGCTGCAATATTTGCACTACCCATACATGACTGGGTGGTAAGCACTAGCTTCATCTGCTGCTAATTCAGCTAACCAACCCAGTCTCATCTGAAATTTTTCCTTAGTTTAATATTTGTGTGTTTGGTTTTGTGCAGTTTATTTTGTATTCCAAGTCAGACTCTATGTGCAATTGTATAAAAGAGAGAGGAATCTATTAACGTCAGCTGATGCTTCCCACTGTTATTATTCCTTCCAATGTTTTCCATACCAGAAGTTCTGTTTGGTCTATGGAAGCTCCAATTAGAACTGTCGAGACACTTTCAGAAATTGTAATTTTTCTGATATTCAAATAAGTGAGTTATTGTAACATTGTCTTTGAAAATCACTAGCACTTCTAGCATTTTAGAGGAGGCGTGGACGTAGCCTTCCTGTTCAAGATGAGTCACCTTCTACCATCTCCCTGAAAGTTTCCACAAACAGAGCATTTTGTAAAAGAATGGTTTATATGTGTTCTTTGGACTCTGGATTCATGGACATTTTTAAAGATTTTTTCGCTCAGCTTTCTAAACTCTGACAGATCTTTGTGGGTTTTTCCCAAAGGTACAGTGGAGGCTTTCCTTTACAGACTCTGCTGCTTTTCTGCTGTGAATGCAAGAAAAGCTGTGTCTGTCTGTTTAGTAGTCTCCTTATGTTCTTTCCTGACACTTAGCTGCATGGTAGAAATGTTAGTTTGAATGCAGGGTTAGATAAAGAAGGGAGAGAAATAAAGGCTTCAATAAAGCTGTGTCTAGGAGGAACACATCACTGCAGGCTGAAAGGAAGGGACAGCATCAGCTGTAGAAACTGGTATCAGGAGTTGAACTTGAGCCTGGAGCTGGGCAGAAGTTTGCACTTGGGAAGTAAAGCTTGCATGGGAGTACACAATAGACAAAAGATTGAAAGAATGCGTTAGAGAAAATTGGAACAGAATTTGTTCAGAGCAGGTCTGTGGCGTATAAGAGTGTAGAATTTTTCTCTGATACTAAATTTATTCTCTAGAAATTCATTAACAAAATAAGTTCTTTCTGAGGATTCTGTTATGTCTCAGCACCTCAAAATAGAAGAAATTGGTTTAAGTCATTTAGCCCATAAACCCAATTATTTCTACATCTATGTAAATCATCAGGCATGCATATTCTGGGTTGTAGTAAATTTGTCTCAGAGTTGAGGCCCAAGTAGTTGCTTTGTTGACCTGATAAAACCCTAGCATGTGCCCCTAGTTTTCTGAAACTCTTAAGTGTATTTCAGAAAATTGTTGACTCACTGCAGGGCACAAAATAACATTGTATGCTTTTTTGGCGAGTTAATGCTTTTCTGCTTCTAGACGAAGCTCAGGCAGCGTAAAGATACCTCCCTGCACCATAGGATCTTTGACGTATTAGGGTTGCTTTTAGCTGGTTTTGTTGCTGATATCCACAAAAACTAAACTATTTAAGTGAGAAATTCATTATGACAGATGGAGTTCCTGCTGCCAGGTTCATCACTGAGTAATATAGCCATTAGCCCAAAAGTGTAAAATACTGCTCACACAATGACTATCATACTTGTGCCCTACTCATGTTTGCAGTGTTATGTGTTGCGTGTGAAACATTTTTCTGTAGTTTAAGAAAACAAAGGATGAGCTCCTGAAAATTGGCACACTTCAAGTCAAGAGCATTATAATGGAGAGAAGAGCCTTGTTTAAGATCTGCTGTGTACATATACCTTCTATATCAGTGTGTTCCTTTGAATTTAATAACCCCTATAATGCTTAGCAGAGCCTTCAGACCATGTATTCATTTATTTAGGATATGAACAGATTTTGAAAACAGTTCTCTTGCTGCTTCTTTAAACAAGTACCTCTTCAGTTAAAAGTACAAGAGTTGAGTTTTTTCTTGCTTGGGTATACATCTCTGTGAAGTCCAACTAAGTTAAAACATAACACAGCTTTGAAGGCATTCATCAAATAAAGTTGTTTCATATTTTCACTAGTAAGTACTTTAGTAACAGAAAAAGTATTTCAGCATTTTCAGATTGTATCTCATTTCTTCTGATAGCATATAAATAAATACCTTTCACATTTTACTTAGAGTGGATCCATAATACCTCTAAAAGAAATAAGTTGATGTTTATAGTTGTAATTCACAGCTGATCTGTACTGTTCTGTTTCACATGTGAACTAACAACTTGCATTTTTAGTTTTTATCAGCAGATTTGAGCTGTGGCAGGTTTGAACATTTTTAGATAACTATTTAATTACTGAATGTAATTTAAGATATAATCTATATGTGGAAATAGTTTCATAATCTGCAAATTTTATCTACTCGGTGTCAATTGGGTGCTTACTGGGTTGCAGTACCTTTTATTGTAGAATCTAAATGCGTTTAACTTATTTAAGACATCCTTGTAGCAGAAGTGGAAGTTTGTTGGTTTTTAACAACTTATGATTTGGGAAATTGCTACTAGATATATAGTTACATTTCATTTACCTTAAATGAAATGCCTGGACTCTGTATGCATTTTTTTTAATTCTGTTTAGATTAGGTAGTTTCTGAGTTGCTTTTCTAAGAATATAGAAAAAATCTTGTGATCTAATTTAGAAAAATAACTTTGCATACGATTAGCCTGACTCTTTTTTTTATGGACCATAAACTTCTTTTATGACGTTTCTGTGCAATGTTAAATCACTTATTAAAATTGGCTGTTCTGTAGCATTACCTTAGTTTTATGAAATATTTGAAAGTAATTCTTAAAAAAAATGAAAATGTCACCAAGAGCAGATTATTCCATTGCAAGAGCAGAATTTCCAGTAGATTAAGTGATAGCATATTTCAATTAATCTTTGATTCTGACTTGTAAACTTCTAGCTCAAGGATTTCTTTCCCCCTTTTTCGTCTTTCTGGCTTCTGTTTTTCTTCTTTTGTAAGACTCATCACTGTAAATTTGGAGAGGGAAGGAAATTGTCTGAAGAAGACTTGATTTTGGAAAGCAGCTTAAATGCTCTGTTTCATTCATGTCTTCCTCTTTCCCAGTGTTTGGCAGGCAGTTGTTATTCAAGATGAATACATTATTTCTGAGTATCAATATAAAATGATATTAATTTTATGACGAGCCTGAAGCATGAGACATTTCTAATTGCTTTTGAAGTAGTTTGCAGTCATCAGGCTATCAAATATTTCTTAGTTTGAAAAAAGTGGCTAAAACGTCATCTGAGAGTGTTTATATTTGTAATAACCAGCATGGTCTAAAGTCTGCTTAGGTGCTTTCAAATTTGTTTAGCTGAAACCTAACAGATTTAAGTTGAGAGCATAAAACTTTTGAGGTGTCTTGTGATTCAGGCCTCTGCTTTGTTCTTCATAAACGTATTTAGCTATGAACCTCTTTGAAGCCTGTAATAGTAAGCCTCCATCCCACTGCAAGAACACCTGTTAATTTAATTAGAAAACTGGCCATTACTGTTGGGAGTAAAATGTTATCTGCCAGCCTGGTGAGTATTGCATTTCTTCAGTCAGCTGGTCTGTAAGCTCAGTTTACCTTGATTTGAATTAAAGACTGTAAAAATGATACTTAATTGTGGTGTTATTGTTGCCACATTAGTAGCCCATAAGGAATTGGGTTGTGGCAGTGGGTTTACATATCTCTGGATATAAATCAGTTAAACTACTTAGTGATTTGAACCTGTTTTGAGGTGCCTGTGGAACTGAAGTACACATGCTCCACTGCCTTCTTGAAAAAACATGGTAGTGTCGATATATCTTTGTGCAGGTGTCACAGGAAAATCTGTTGGCCAGATATGTGATGCTAACATTGCTGTGGGCATATTTGCATAGAAGGAGGAGAAATGGAGATGAAAGTCTCTGTAATTTTGTTTTTCCAGGAAAAAATAGTGTCATCTTAGAGGTTATTTTTTGAAGACTATTTCAGTGTGAGAGCATTAGGAAACTTGAATCAAAGTTCTTTACATATGAAAAAGCTGGAATAATAATGGATAAGATTTTTTTTCTCACCTTTTACTCTGGTGTTGGTTCAAAAGAATTAACCTCATGGTTTACCTTGCTATAAATGAGGGAAAGCTCAAACAAGAAACAAATCAACAAAACACCCCTGCGTTTGTTGCAAGTAACGTTTTCAATGGGAAAAAAATCCTTTTTTGTTCTTCCTGACTCTTTTGGTGCCGTTTCTTTCATTTTTTAAAGTAATTATGCTATTTTAATTTTTTTAAGCCAAAAAAAAAGAAAAGGAGGAAATTAATCTAAGGAGAGAATTATTTAGAACAGCAGGTAGTCTGTGAGCCCTGGCATTAGCATGCAGATTCCTGCTTGATTTAGAGTCTCTGTAAGTTCTTCTCTAACTGTTCTCCTGTCTCTGTTTGTTCCATGCTAAGCAGATGGCCCAGAAATTAGCCAAAAGCAGGAAGAAGGTGCAGTACAAACTCCATCAGCTTGATGTTATGCCTTTTCTTTTGTTTTCTGGGTTTTTTACCTTTCTTTTTTATTTTGTGTTTTTATTTTCTGCATCCAGCAAGTTTTTTTAGATTTATTTCTCAGCCACCATGCAAGTTGACAGTTCTCAGAAATCAGTTGCCCGATTGGCCATTTTTTGTTGCTTATCATTAGCCATTTCATGTTAGAAATAAAGATTGGATTTATCAAATGGTTACAGGCAGTACCCAAGATGTGTACTAAAGAAACAGGACTGACATGGCAAAAGTTGTAATTGTGTAAAATGATAGATTAAAATTAAGTATTTTTAATTTTTTTTATCTTTCTACAAGAGTGCTTTGTTTGATTCGTAGATGTGTCAAGTTGCTGGATGCAAAAAAGAAACAAGTTTATGTACATACACACAGTAATATGCTGAGATTGACTCATCTTAGTAATATGTTTTGTTTATGGACTCTCTGAGTATCTTTTAACAAATCTAATTTTTGAAAAAATTGCAAGTGTTTGCTTTCTGTTAACAAAATGTGACTTCTGAAGGGGATTAGTGCTTGAATCATGTGTTGTCTAACTGTGAAGGACTTCGTACCAGAACTGCACTGTGGATTGCTTAAACTATACCCACCTGTGGTACAGTTTTTTCCACTGGTCTTTAACAGTCACTGTTAGCCCATATAGAAATTCCCTGGGCAAGAGATGCTGTTAGGCCCTCCTGTGGCTTGTATGAAGAACCTTCTATAAAATGGGATTCATAGTGTGGATAAAATAGCAGAATCATTTTGATTTTCTTGAAATCTTTGTACAGTCCATGTTGCAGTTGAGTATAATTTTATTGAATGGGCAAAATATCAGGGAAGCTTTTATGGGGTTAACAACTTTTAAAATAATATCAAGTTCACTTTCATATGTTTGTATGTAGTTCCCATATCTTTGTGTTTATCTTTAGCTTCTGCAGTCTAATACTCTATCTTGCACTGCTGTTCTGGTGACTGTGTCTTAGTGCACCCCTGTTTGTGAGCTAACATCATTAGTAAGTATGTTTCCTAATGGGTTCATTTGACTCTAATGCATTTATTTGCAGGCTCCAGAAGGTGAATCTCAACCCATGACTGAAGTGGACCTCTTCATTTCCACACAGAGAATAAAAGTACTGAATGCAGACACACAGGTATAGACAAAAATGCCTTGTCAGTATTTTTGTGGTAGGCTACTGAAATAGACTTGAAATAGACCTGCCAAAATTTGTTCTTCAAAAAGTGCTGGCTCTTGTACTTCCTTCTGGGATTTCCTTGTAAGAAATCCATGTCAAGATCAGCATCATACATGTAACTACTCTGGTGCATCTGACTGTAGAAGTGATTAGAATTTGTGGGTAACCTTATTACAGTCAGGTCATTTGTTACTTGCCAAGTATTGATTGTGCCCCAGCATAGCCTAAAATGCCAAGTTGTGATAATTTGAAGTTCATATTTTTTTGCACGTATGTTCAGGTTCTGATATTGAGGTCTTCATCAGCTTTTGCACAGAAAACACAACTTTAAATTGTAAAGCTTACTCTTTAGTTTTGGGAAGTGAAGGTCTTGTGTTCTGTTGGCATACCAAGTATTGCTGCCTTCACTTAACAAGGGTCTTATATTGCCATTTGTTTGTTTTAGTGCTAGGTGAGCAGTAAGAACTTCCTTGTTACCAATGTTCATATTTTTTTGTATTCCGCAGGAAACCATGATGGATCATCCCCTGCGGACTATTTCTTACATTGCAGATATAGGAAATATAGTTGTTTTGATGGCTCGTAGGCGAATGCCACGGTCTAACTCCCAGGATAACGTGGAAGCATCTCACCCTTCCCAAGATGGAAAGAGGCAGTACAAAATGATTTGCCATGTCTTTGAGTCTGAGGATGTAAGGAATTACTCTGTTTTATCATTTTCTGGGAGTGAAATGTAAGCATGTTGTGGTAGGCTTGAAGTCCATTGCAAGTGGTCCTGCTTGTTCATTAACTGCAAGCATTTCATCTAGGCAGGGGAACTCGCCTTTTGTTTACGTGTTTAGGCCTTACAGTTCATAGAAAACTCCTTCAATGCCTTCCTTTGACAATGAGAGGAGAATCTAGTTGCCACAGCTTACAAATGTCAGCTCATATTCTACATACGAGAGTGAAAATATATCACAGATGCTTATTTTCCTAGGGAAATCCTAATCTCAGATATTTCATCAAGAATCACTGATACATACTAGAAAGGCAATTTTTTTTTAATTTATTTTTTTGAGGAGGAAATTTCTGTTGGGGAGTAGTTGCTGACATCATAACAAAAGGCGAGCAAGGCAAGCTGGTGATTCCCAAAGTACGCTGAACAGAGACATAGCTGAGTAAATTTTAGTCTATGGTGCAGGTTACTAAGTTATCTTGTATAAGACTTGTTATCCTGTCTTCACAATCAGTGTGCATAACTTGCCAATTTTATCAGTTTTTAAAGTTCAGTAACTGAAAGGTAAAATCAAATATACCAGTTTGAAGTGGCTAGATATGTAGTTGTCAGGATCATGATCAAGTTAACCCTAATAATCTGGGAAAATAAATATGCCAGTTTTAATGCCTCCAAACAGCAGATAAAAGAAGTAAGATGAAAATATCAGTTTCTTATAAAATCCTTGTTATGTCTTCCATTCAACAGTGTATCAGCAGGGACTTTGAAATGAGAATGTTTTCTTAAATAAGCGGCTGATTTTATGTATTGATGAATATGTTCTATACCAATATGTAGATAAATTATCTGATTACAGATGAATGTATATATCGACAACCCACTGCTGATGCTAAGAAGTAAGGACAAGAGCACCGATAGAAGTAATCTATGAAAAATTTGACAGCATAAAAAACTGGTCCCCTGCCCACCTCCCCGCCAGTTTTGCAAAGTTCCTGAAGAAACTGGTGTGAAAATAGAAAGAATTGCCTGGTTTTTTTGGCTTAATATCATTTCATATCCTGCCCATTTGGAGACTGCTATTCTTGTATTTTTGTCACAAAATTGGACCCTGCTAGGTCTCTTACTGGCTATTTGAAAAAGCGATGCCAAAGGCTAGGGCTGTTTTCCTTCAGCACGTGGTACAGTGACTGTGATCCAGGCATCCTGGATCTGTTTAGCAGGTTGCTATTAATACATTGACTAGCTGAAATCTGTGCTTTCCTTTGGGAATCACTGATGTTACTTTCTGCAGTTTGTTCAGATCGGCCCACGTCTGTGTCAGTTGTGTTCCCCTCTATGCCGCTACGTATTGCCTTGGAAGGTACATGCCTGTAGATCCAATAAAAGTGTTGCTCAGTGATGTGAAGATATGGTGAGAGACTGCAGGAGATTATATCAGCTTTCCGTAGTCAAATAGCTTGCAAAATTTATCTGAAATACCCAAATCACTGATAACGAGTTAGAAATGACACCCTCAAAGATCCTGTATATCCAGCCTTATAAAACTCATATATGTATCATTGTCAGCTTTTCTTCTCCTGGGACAGTTATTTAGAAGTTACCCCTTAACTGACAAGGTGTAAACCCTTAAGCGGGTGTTGGCTAGACTGGGTCTCTGCTTGGAAGAGTCCTTATCTAAGGAGGATAGCACCACATTTTCATTTATATATAGAGCTGGATATTCAAAAGAGCTGAACCCCAGTGATGTGTCCAAAAGCTGAGTGTCTAAATGGAAGATACAAGTGTATGGATGTAAAGTCCACGTTTATCTCCTCACTCAGGTTACTGAGCTATGGAGGTGTAGTTTTTCCATACTCTTGCTGTCTTGTTCTTCCTGTCAGCACTGGGTTGATCTGAGCATTGGTAAAATAGTGCAAGTCAAGATATTGGCCTTTTTAGCACCAGCAATCATTTTACTCCCATCAGCAGGTTTAGGGCTCGTTTGAGTTGGTTTTAGACACAATCAGCTTATTATTTCAGGGTTGGGAACCTTTCCTTTGAGGTCCAAACTGGACTTTAAATACAGCTGGTAGGCCTTACAAAAATACAACTCAGCAATATTCATTCATCACCAGCACTGCCTCTGTGGGAGTGGAGCTGTGTAACAATCCTCTTCTCTTCCCTCCCTTTGCTGCAGCCAACACTCTGCTCCAAGGGGCCACATCATGGTCAGCTTCTGTACACTGTGCTGTGCTTACTGCACATACCACTCTAGTTATGCGCAGCAGTACTCTGCGCCATGCTGTGATGCTTGCCTTTCCTGTCCATCACCCGTCCATACTAACCATGGTCACAATCCCTCTGGTCTGCTGTTCCCAGCTGGATCCTCCATCTTGCATGATACAGAGCTTTCCCCATGGGTGCCTTGTGCCCAGTTTCTCTCCTGCTGCTGCGGGTGTAGAACAGCTCACGCAGGGAGCAGTGCAGTGTGGTGAATGACACATTTGGTGGCTTTAGGTGCTGAGAAGGCTATAGGAAGCTGCAGCGGCAAGGGGGTGCACACAGAACTCAGGCTGAGAAGGAGGGGGGCAGGGAACTGGCAGTCACGGCAGTTGGAGGGAGGAAAACAAGAAAGGTACAGGAGAGAGGTTGAAAGTGGTAGCAGGATGAAGATGTTTGTGACCAGTTCCTGTCACTTTAAGGCCTGGATCTGGTCATTAGTTGCTATCCCTTTTCTGTGTCATCTGAGACTGAGGTAGGAGCATAGGATCAGACAAGGTGGATAGGATGGGTAAGAAGGGAGGAAAATACCATCTTAAATGCAGTTGTGTGTTTTCTACACACAATTTCATTACATGTTCACTGATGGCTTGTCAGAGTATGGCATTACCTCTGCCAGAAGTGAGAGCCATCTCAGAGCTGCGTGTGTGGGAAAAATTGTAGATGCAAGCTACAGTCACTGCAGCAGGTTTACCTTCACATTTTTATTAGCAGTTCTTACCTGTGAAAGGATGGCTTTATTTGTACATACTCATTTATAAGTGCTTCCCAAGCTGGATTCATGGCACAGGTGAATGTGTCAACGTTATATGTGTCTTTTAAATTAATTTTTAATGCACAAACATTTTCTAAACTGGATTTTAGTAACTTAACTTCTAGGTTCATCAGCTTGACTTGATGATTCATTTAGCACTGCCATTGTAACAGAGAAATAGTGAGCAGACAAGACCACTGGAATGTTTCACATTTTTCTTTTCTTTTCTCTGGGAACTGCTACAGGCACAGCTGATTGCACAGTCCATAGGCCAAGCTTTTAGTGTGGCCTACCAGGAGTTTCTGAGGGCAAATGGAATCAACCCAGAAGATCTTAGCCAGAAGGAATATAGTGACTTGCTCAATACCCAGGACATGTACAATGATGACCTGATTCACTTCTCCAAATCTGAAAACTGCAAAGATGTATGTCTCTTTTTTTTCCATAACAGTATTTAGCTACTCTGTACCAGTTGCAGGCCTATCCTGGCAGAAATCAGATAACCATTAATGCATCTTGTAATTGACCTCAGTGAATATCCTAGAATATCCTCCCAAGTAGGACAACCTGTTATCAGTTCTGTTTCAAAGGCAAACAGTGAAATCAAAATTTATCAGTGGTGAAATGATTTACCATCTCTTTGTATTCTGTTTACCAAAAAATTCACATATTTCACATTTATATTCATTAAATAGATTTAAAACAGGTTAACAGAGTAATACAACTTAACATTACAGTAAACAATATAAAATGTATAGAGGCATGAGTGTTGGTGAAAGTGGCTGATTCCAGATTTTAAAGGATTGTATTTGCTGCAATGATTTCCAGCTTGGTTAATAAAGATGAACTCGTGCATCACTGCAACACCCAGGTTTTCCAGTCCATAGTCATAAACTTTTGCCATCTCTTCCTGTTTAGCTTTGTCCACTGAAGCTTATAGCATCAGAGTTTCGTCCACTTCAGATTCCTCTCTTATACACAGAAATAAGTTGTGAGGGGTGTTTCACAGTAAGCAGAATCTATATTATGTATTGTTGATTACTTCACGTTTGAATATAATTTAAATGTAAAATGTGTACCCTATTTTGTTTTGCCTTTGAATTAGAAACACAGGTTGCAAATTAAGGAGGTGTATGTGTGTTTTGGTTATATGAGTGTTGTGGGGGAGGGAGGAGCATTGTTAGTCAGTTCTACAGGTGTGAAGAAGCTTTGAAACACTTTTTCTTATGATACAGGTTTACATTGAAAAGCAAAAGGGAGAAATCCTAGGTGTAGTGATTGTGGAGTCTGGCTGGGGATCCATTTTGCCTACAGTTATCATAGCCAACATGATGCATGGAGGACCAGCAGAGAAGTCTGGGAAGCTGAACATAGGGGACCAGATCATGTCAATCAATGGGACCAGTTTGGTTGGTTTACCACTCTCAACATGTCAAAGCATTATAAAGGTATGGAGAATTTTTTCTGGCAGTGAAATATTTTAAAAGTCTTACATGATAGAGGAGCAGAAAGTATAGAATTCTTAAGTAAATTCTTACCAAATGTTTGTATAGCACTTTCCATTTCACAATCTTAAACTACAGTGGGAATTATGCTATGCCAGTTTTCTGACTCCTGGTTAGTGAGCTGTGCCGTTTACTTGTACAGACAAGGTCTCTGCAGAACTTTACTCCACAAGAGATCCTTTCATTTAGAAGGAAGGTATTTCCAAATATACATCTGAAGACACTTAAAATTTTATATGACAAGTAGAGGGATAGGTGCCTAATACTGTCCTAGACCATATTAACTGTTTAAATGTCTCCTAGTGTCTGGTTGATATAAAGGTGATGATTTCTGTTGTTTATAATTATTTTTAAAACATGAAGACTTTGAATCAAAGTCATACTTATACTCTGTAGAAACTTTACCTGAGTTATTTGAAGTTGTGATGCTTCTCTTCAGATGGCTAAGTGGGATATTTAAATTAGAAGATCCATCTTTTACTTGTCAGAAAAGTACTTGACTGCAAAAAGCGTGCAGGTCAGCTGAAACTAAACAGTGTCTACAGAGTAGCTGTAGCATACTAGCGAATAGGTATTAAGCCTGTTTTTAAAAATCTGAATTACTAGAGCTGGAAAGGTGCATTGCTAGGGAATGTTCTAGATTAAACTATATGGACTTTGTTATTTATCAAAATAACCTTACAGTATAGGGGTTTGTATTTTGTACCTTTTTTTAAACAGCAAAGTAAATTTTGCACTTACAATGTAAATTTACAAAGCAAAAATATTTACAAAGTAATTGTTTTTTTTTTGTCCATGGATTAGTTCATTAATACTTGAACTAAGATCTTTGCTATAAAGATTTCCCATTCTGGTTTCCAAAATATGTTAGTGCTGAGTTCTGATGACTAATAGATGCAGAAGTCACTGAGTCAGCGACTTTGAATTCAGAAACGATAGCCTGGAAGTATAGCATACTAAACACGTGGTATTACAGTTGTGAAGGAAGCAAATAAATTGGTCAGATGATTCAATTGTGTTGTTTCTGATTAGTTTATATTACCAGTCTGCATAATACTGGAAATAAGCTACTTTTGAAAGATAAGGACTTTCTGTAAAATCAGAAAATGATTTGTTGGGGACCACATTACTTCTTTTTTTTTTGAAGGAATACATATAAATAACTTGCACATTTATCAAGGAAGCGAGAGCATGATGATACCTCTTTGACAGCGTGTAACTTAAGTCCATTTGGATGACTGAAGTTAGGCACATAAATTCCTCATGGAAATGGGCATCTCCAGTACTCTGCCATGACTTCTAAGGCTGAGGAAAAAACCTCTCAGACTTTTGAGTAAACATCATTCCCCCAACTTAGTTCAGGTTGATTCTCTGCCTTCTGCTAAGTGTATTATTGTGAAGACTGGCATATAGATGATGAATGCCCCTTGAGCTTTGTATGGTGTGCTGCTAACTTCTCAGTGGAGTGGAGAGTTCTGTAGTCAGGGGAGAGATGGAATTTGGTCATTCTTTCTGGTAAGAGTGGAGTGGAAGCAGTTACCCTAGCCATGTGCTTTGTCATTTTCTGTTCATATGCCCATATTCTTGGAATCACTTTCAGTAGTGAGCCAAGTTGAGTTCAGCACTGTGTGAAAGTGAGGGCAGCTGTTTTCCCATGTGATGATTGCATCCAATTGAAGACACTGACAAGAGGCAGGAGAAAAGGCTGTTCACCCTAAGGTGGCAGTCTAGTTATTGAAGTCCATGTTGAATCTCAAGTTTAGCTCAACAGAATCAGTAGCAGTAAACTGGATGTAGAGACTTTGGTGTATTACCTTAGCTATAGTAGAAATTATTTTTTAGAATTACCCTTTTGAAGTTGGTGTTAGACATCTGTTGATTGCAATGGGGGATAGATTTCAAATGTACATATAAAAGGTATTCAAAAGTAGGTACTGGAATTGGTAGGTGTTGTATTAATTTAGGTGAAAGTTGCTGTATTCTTTATAAAGCATTTCTTTCTTGATGTGGGTTTTATTTATGTATTTATTTATGGCCAAACCTTCGTGTCAAGGAAGCATTTCAGAAAAATATCTTAAGAATCTCCAACATGGTACTTGAAGTTGCACAAGGAATCACATTGCGTTTGTGTGTATTTTTTTACATTTGGTGTTTCATGGAGCCACACAATCAGAGTCTCTGAGGCTGGCAGTCACTGCTGAAGCTGGTCTAGAACAACATCATGGTTAAAAGTAGAGCAGGTTGCTTAGGGCTGTTCCCACTAGGGTACAACTCTGAAGCTGGATACTCCACAGCATCTCTGGGTAATCTGTTCCAGTGCTTTACGACCCTGACAGTTAAAATAAATTTTCCTCCTTCAATTCTTTTCTGGTAGCAAGGAGTTCATGATGAATGTGATATAACTTGTTTGGAAGGAAAGAGTACTAGCATCATATAAGCAGGACCTGCTGTTTGCTTGATGGAATTGAATATATCCCATTGGGAAAGCCACTTATTTGTAACTATCTTAGCTACTTATTTAAATTTTTATTTCCTGTCCACAGTCATTGTTTTTTTGGTGAGCTGCTTCAAACAAAAAAAATTGCTGACAGGAAGCCATCTTTTTTAAAACAACTGTGTCACCTTCTTGGCAAGGAGAATTTGATATTTTATCACTCATTTCACTAAAGATTCCGATGCTTGTGTCTGGTGTTGAGTGATCAAATTCTGTTGCAGTGCATACAAAGAGCTGTTTATTCAAGGCTGTTCCTTTTACACTTCCCTCCCACCCCAGTGCTTCATTCTGTCTTTGACAGAATTTTTCATGGTGTTTTCTTTTCACAGGGTTTGAAAAACCAGGCCCGGGTTAAACTCAACATAGTTAGGTGTCCTCCTGTAACCACAGTCTTGATCAGGAGACCAGACCTCAGATATCAATTGGGCTTCAGTGTGCAGAATGGGATTGTGAGTAGCTTCCACACTTTCTGGTTAATCTTTAATATGTATTAAAGTTCTTATCTGTTACTGGGTAATTGTCAGTGTGGGAAGAGGGATGCTGCCATTTTTTTCCTTACAACAAGATTGACTTTGCACATCAGGATATAAAAACTGAGTAATTTTTTTTTGTCTGTGACTCCACTTTACTTCACAACTATAAAGGCAACTATAGGAACAGAAAACCTCTTAGGTTAGAGAAACAAAAATGTGTAGCAGAGGCTGCTTTCAAGCTGCATCATTCATGTCTCTAACCAAGCCATCATATGATCTCAAAAGAAGAATGTCTTTGATCCTCTTTTGTTGTAAGGCATCCCAGCCTGAATATTGTTAAAATGTGCTCCTTCATACACTCTTAAATTTCCAAACTACAGCACGTGACATACAATATAAGCAGTCTTTTCTAACAGTTCTGCTTTTGGAAGAGAATATCCAGTATTACTTCTTACTAACAAATTTTACTTTGAATCAGTGATTGATTTCATTTTAGAATTTGTTGCAAACCTCTGTGTTTAAGTGCTGATTTGCAGTTAACAGGAAAAAAAAATGGGTAATTAAAGCCTCTGTTGCTTATGCAGACTGTGATAACTTTCCTTTCCAGATCTGTAGCCTTATGAGAGGAGGTATAGCAGAGCGAGGAGGTGTCCGTGTTGGCCATCGAATCATTGAAATCAATGGACAAAGTGTTGTAGCAACACCCCATGAGAAAATTGTTCACATTCTCTCAAATGCTGTTGGAGAGGTAAGAGCAGGCCGTGTGTCTAGGCAATATAACATCATTCATCACTGTTACCAGGAACAATCAGTAGAAAAGAGTAGTAAGTGCTGTCCCTCATGGGACCATACTAGGACCAATATTTTTTAATATTTTCATCAATTGCAAAGATAGTGGGATTGAGTGTACCTTCAGCAAGCCATTCTCAGTGGTGTAGTTGATAAGCTTGAGGAAAAAATTGCCATTAGAGAGATCTTAGCAGGCTTGAGGAGTGGGTCCATGTGACCCTGATGAAGTTCAACAAGACCTTGTGCAAGTTCCTGCACTGGGGATAGGAGCAGCCCTCAGTATCTGCACAGCCTAGGGAATGAATGAATTGAGAGAGCCCTTCAGAGAAGGACTTGAGGATATTGGTGGATGAAAAATTGGAAATGAGCCAACAGTGTGCACTTGTAGCCCAGAAAGACAGTTGTATCATGGGTTGTATCAAAAGAAGCATCACAACAGGTCCAGGGAGGTGGTTCTACTCCTCCACAGTCATGAAACCCCACCCAGAAGTGGCCCACACAGGCGTTGGGGAGACTGCAGCCTTTCAATATATAAAAGTGGCTTCTAAGAAAGATGGGAAGAGACTTTTTACCAGGGCCTGTAGTGACAGGACAAGGGGCAATGATTTTAAGCTAGAAGAGGCTAGATTTAGCTTGGACGTAAAGATAAAATTTTTCACCATGAGGCACTGGAACAGGTTGTCCGGAGAATTATGTGTGCCCCATCCCTGGAAGTGTTCAAGGCCAGCTTGGAAGGGGCTTTGAGCAATTTAATCTTGTGAAACATGTCTCTGTCTGCAGCAGTGATGTTTGAACTAGGTCTCTTTCAGCTCAAACTCATCCATAATTCTGGGGTTCTACCTCTATTAGCCTGTTGGTATTAAAATCTAAAAAGTGGAAGTGGGATCCAGTAGTCTTAGTTTAGCCCTTAGCCAACAGCCTAACAGTACACAACTACTCTTTCGCTCCTCCTCACCTGGATGGGGAGGCAACTCAGAAAAGGCAAAGTCATAGGCTGAGATAAAGAAAGTTTTAACAGAACAATAAAAGAAGATACGATAATATATTAAAATGCAACTATTCACGGCCTGATATTTAGCTCCTCCCGAGCAGCAATTTCAATGAGTGCAGCAATAGCAGTGAGCAGATAGGTCACAGTGAGCACAGCAATAGCAGAACACGGAGCAGAATCTGGATCACTTTCTGACTGCCAGCCAAATTCTTGGTTTTCATACTGAATGTGATGTTTTGGTCCAGAATATTCTGCTGGCCAGTTTAGGTTAGCTGTCCTAGCTGTTCTGACTCTGCACCTGTACACTAGCAAAACATGGGAAACTAAACAAGTTCTTGATTTCTTAGCCACAATTAAAACCAATACTGTTATTTTCCATTCTTCTCATATTAAATCTAAAATACAGCAGTTGTTGGGAAGAAAATTAACTCTCACAGTTGAAACACAGACACTAGCAAACCATTTGTTTTGTCATTCACCTGTAGTTCTCCAATGCTTTAGAAGAACCCTAATGTGAAAATATGAAGTGTCCACAGTTTTAGATGGTTCTCTGATGGTAAACATGCTGTTTCATAAAATAGGAACCTGCAATACTTTTAAAATATGAAAACTGTCAGGGTTCTCCTTTCCCTTCTGTCTTGCATGACCCTAGCTAGTTCCTTCACCAATGCTCTGTTGTAGTATTCACATTAGGAACACTGATTAACTTGTTGTATTTTCTTTAGATTCATATGAAGACTATGCCAGCTGCCATGTACAGATTATTGACTGCGCAAGAGCAACCAGTTTACATCTAAAGCCGACACCTCACCATCACAATGTGCATGGAGGATGTTTTTCTGCATAGTGCTTGTCTCTCTAGTGCTGCATTTCTGCGTCTGCAGAGACATTTCTCTTTCTCTCTCTCTCTCTCCCCCTCTCTCCCCCTCCCCCCTTCACAGACACAAACACACCATCTCTCTCCTCCCTCCCCTCTTCCTCTTTTCCTCTATTTTGGGAAAGGGCAAAATAGATCTATAGGATTATTTTGGTTGCATCTTTTTACAAGGGAAACTTCATGCAGTTCCACATACAAAACAGGAAAATAACAGCAGCGTTGTTCACAGTAGTATTCACAAAGGAGATGGACTCTGCTTCATACTACACAATCAGTTTTATTTTTGTGTCTATAATTTGACAAACTGAGTAAATTAAATGTTGCTAAATGAAAAGTATCTTTAACAAACAGGTAAAAGTACAGGGTGCAAAGTGTTGACTTACCTATCCTGGATGTGACTTTGCTTTTCTTGCCCTGTTTTCCCACAGGCACAGAGCAGAATTTAATGGTTTATGCCAATAGAGAAAGTAGAATACCAAAAGGGTAGTTTTGCCCTGAGGAAGAATTACTTGCTTATGAAGACTCAGTAAACGCTGCTGTTGTAAAATGGACTGTCCAAGTATGCACCTTTTAATTCCCCCTTGTCATCAGTTCTTTATGATACTAAGACCCTAAAAGGTACTCTGTGAGTTGCTGAAACATGTTACGCTTATATTACTTACACTAAATGATTTAGGAGGCATTTTTTATAGCTGCCTCCCTTGCTCTGCCCCCAGGTTTGTAACTCTTCGTTGTCTTGTACTTTTTTTTTAAATGCAACCTGTCTTTTATAGTCCCATGCCTATTTTAGAGGTTAAAGAAGGGGGTAGGATCTTTAAATATATACAAGAGAAATAACAAGGGGCTTTCCTGAATAGCTACACTTTTTGTAGGCTCTTAATTCTGAATTTGGTGCACGCAGCTGTGTGTGCCATTGTATATAGACATTTTTAAAACTGTGCTTGCTTATTTATGAAATTTGAATATTAGAGATCTGCACACTATTCTAAGTAATCTTGTTCTCTGAGCCAGGTTTAACATATATTTTTGTCCAAAGTCCTGTCTGATTTTATTGACTTTCTCTTTAGTTCATGATACAGGTAACAGTGGAAAGGATGAGGTGTGAATAAACTTATTTATTTTGCTATATAATTTAAATTGTGATTTTTTTCCATGTATATGGCACTTAATGGGGATATATGTGTACTATATGCACTTGTATGTGAACTGTGAACTGTAGGGATGTATGAAATCTAGAGTTTGATTGGCTTCTAACTTGCATGCTCGAGACAAGGGGAAAAGGGATTGGGTTGCGCTTTTTTTTTTTTAAGAGGGGGAGAAAAAAACCCCAGAAGCAGTGGCTTTTCTTCGTAGTCAGAGGAAAATTCTCCTTTTTCTGTAGTTCACTTTTTACCAGGACTATATACTGGTGTTTATGCTGAAATTAAAACATGTATTTAGTCCAGTATAATAGGTTGATTTCTTTTAAAGAAACCGATTCTGCTGTGTTTTACTGTGAGAGGAAGGCTCAGTGAGGTGAAAACAGGAGCAGGGCACACACAGACACGTACTACTCCTACTTTCCAAATGTGCCATTGGTCATAGTCACTTATTTCTCAGTTATTGTGGGATAGACTCTGCAATATAAGCCTTGTTTGCAGTGCAGTAATGATACATGGACTTTGCAGTGGAGACTGTGGAAGTAGGTGTGTGTGTGTGTGTCTATGTGCCTGCACACACTTGGTGCTGAGAGCCATTGAGCACTCTTGCCAGAGACTGGCTTTTGGCTCTCAAAAATGGTGGATATCCATGGGCTGATCAGAGGTAGAGAATAAGCTTTGTATTTTAGCGAGCAGTAAATATTTAGGGGATATAATGAAGTGGTGCATAAACTACTGTAGTAAGTGAATATCTTTTGGTGTTGAAATTAATGTATAATGACTTGATTTTACTGCAGTTCCTGATGTTACAAAATTTAATCCCAATCTCCAGAATAGCAGATTGCACAAGAGAGCAGTGTTAGTATTCCAGGTTAGTACTTACCTCTGCTACCTGACTGATGCAACTAGATAGTAAATGAATTGTGAGTATATTGTTTAACTGTAGACATTTGTTTTATGACAATTTGAACTTTTTTCCAGAACTTTACGTATATAAAGTATTATATGTAAATATGATATATGACCACGTACAATTTAGGAGATCATATTCATTGCAGCCTTTTCATAAATTGCCTGAGGAAACTCAGTGAACTCTTGAAGACACAAGTTATCATGCTTCTGGTTCCTGCTGTGTTTATACCCTCAGCCTAACTTGTTTCTATGGTCGTGTCCAGCTCACATGGTGGGGTCTCTTAAGTCACCTCACTGGGAAATGATGAAGACCTGAACATACAAATACATTTTGAGATGAAACAACTGTTTCTTTGAAAATTTTGCAGCCAGGATTCTGTGAAATTACTTGTCACTTGAGTGCTTGAACAATTCACGGTAAACAGGTGCTTAACATTAAGCAAGCAAATTCTTTCAGGGTCAGTCTGTAGCAAAAACTCTCAGTTTTTCTGATTACAGTGTGTGTGTGGTTTCTAAACTAGGAGGACCACACTAATCTAGGTTCTAAACTAGGAAGTGTGCACCCTTCTGATAACAGTCTTGTAAGCTGTCCCATTTTACTGTGTAAAGGGAAAGAATTTCAAGAAAAAGGAGCTTGAAAGGGAAAGCTGGCAGTTCTCTAGACTGTTGCAGTGGTTTGTTAGATTACATATGTGAATTTTTAACAGATTCCAAGGAACGAACTGCTGGTTTACATTCCTTGTTCAGTGACAGGCCTAATTTTTTTCATCCTTGCTGCTTCATACAGTCTAATTAAGTCTTCAATGTTTACATTAAGGATGAAACATCCCTTTCTTTTATATTGGCACATTCACACGTTTGTTTTGAATCTTGACACTCAATGGGGATTTCCAGATTTGCTTGCTTTCCATGTTTTCTAAATAAAATGTATTTCTGAAAACAGCAATGTGGTAGAAAACTCTTGTACATATACAGCGCAGTAACTAGACTATGAAGTTATACTATTGTTCTGTAAAGAGGATGACTAGAAATTATTATAAAGCGTTGGGAAAAGTATAGTATTGTATTTGTAACAATATTGTTCTTTGTCAACATTTAATTATCTCTCTATATAAATATATATATAAACATATGTGAGCCTGGAATGTTGATACTGCACATCTGCTGAATGTAATTCCTCTGATGTTTTTTGCCACAGGTATTTGACCTCTGTAATGAAGCTGCAGTGGTTTGATATGGGGGGGAAGACAGGGGAAAGAGAAGTGGGCTTTTTATTTTGGGTGGGACAGAGTGGGGGGTTTTTGGCCAGCTGTTTTGTTGTGATGTATTTACTGTGCTGTACTCCTTTATTTAACAGAGCGCTAATGTCTGTAAGATTTGCAACAATAAAATACAGAACAAAAATACCTCAGACAAGGCTGTGAGTTTACTCATACTGGTCTAGAGTTGGCTTGCCAATACTGTATGCCTGAATGCTTGGAAGATGTCTGAACTTCTTGTTTGCTACTTAATCTGGAGTAATACTACAGGTGCTCCTGCAGATGTGAACAATGCTGTTAACTTCATTTTTAAAACAGCATTATTTTCAGGTAGTAAATGACACTAGTGCTCCTAAATGTAGCTGATTTCCTTGTTTAAGGTTGCATTTCAGGTTTTACTACATGAGATGTCATGTGTTCGAATCTTCCAAAAATACATTATTCAAGATGCGTTAAGTGACAGCAACAATATTTTGTTGTCCGAGTAACTTTAATTATGCTTTTTTTCGTAAGTGAGGCCTTGCTCAAAACTCCTTATGCTTACTGCCATTTCTGAAACCATTTTTTTTCAAAGGTTGTCAGCGTGTTTTATTCTTAAGTCCTAATACCATTTAAATAAATAAATACAAAGTAGAATTGTAATATGTTTGTCTATAGAATAGATTCTGGAATTCCTGTGCTAAGGTTAAAAATTATTTTTATAATGAAAGATGAACTATGAAAAACTTGATGATATATGAAAGTCAACCAGCAAAAGCCAACAAAGGAGCGTTTCCTCAAGTGAGACCTTGTAGGATTTTCTGTGCTGCTTAGGTTGTTATAAGTACTTTGAAACTGCCGAAATTAAAGCATAATACCATGTTTGATTCAGAAGACTAAACATGGGCCTTTGGTAGCTGAGTGGCTGTTCAAAACATGAAATACAAATATTGACAACATGGGAGGATGAAGTGGTTCACCCTGTTAAATGGCGAATTGGAGAAATTTTGAAGTCTTTGGTAAATGGTGCAGCAGACAGGCTGAGGTTGCTTTCTGTTTCCCTCTCTGCTGCCGCCCTCCATCCTCCTGTTTATTGCTGTTCTTGATAATGCTTTGCACACAGTTCCAGCACCTTGTAGCGCCTTACGGGCTGGAAGGGTGGTGCTGGTACTTTGTGAGGGGATTGACAGTGTCTGGGAACAGGACTGGGATTGCAATTTAAATTAATGTTCAATGCAGGAGCTTATGGTGGCAATCCTGACCTGAAGAATATTGTACATTGAGTGGCTGGTGATCCATATGTTGTCTAACCTGAGTGGGCCCAGGCCTGTGCTGCGTTGCTTGGTGCTTCTTGCACAGTGTGGTCTTTAGATACTTGGACGCAGCAAAAATTTAGCTGGTTGATGATAAGAGAGGAGGCTGCAGTCAGACCCTGCTTGTTATTGGTGGGGGCACCACTTGTACGTCCTTGCCTTTGTCTGGAAGTGCAGCAAGAAGTTCTCATGTGAACATCCTTTTTGTTTGGCAGTACAAGTGATGACGAGTGAAGTTGTTTTCTGCTAAGACAAATCTTACAATAGCTCAAATGACCAAGATAGGGTAGCTCTTGCATGGATGAGAGCTGCAGAATTTGTTGCATCTTGATCATAAGCCTGTTCATAACGGCACAAGTTGGGTTTCCCAGCATCTGAAGGGATATAAAATTAGTTATACTATCCTTTTTCTTCATAGCATTAGCTCTAATAAATAGCATTTTAAATGAGACTTGAGTGCCTTTGTTACTGGGATGGTAACAAACCAGCATCTCCTGATTCAAACCACATATACTTGAGAATTTTGGTTTTCTTTGTCAGTAAGGCAAGAATAATGTTCTACCATTAAGTGTGAAGGTCACTGAGCTAATAGAGCACTCATTTCAGACAGTTTGTGTTTTAATTACAGTTTGCAAATCGACAATCTTCTAAAGGATAGTTTTAGGACTTTGAACACCATTTTTTTACTGAAAATCTGCTTTGTATCTGCAAGTCTGCATTTTATGACTGGAGCTTTTAATCTAAACTGTAGTACTGGTAGTTTGCAAGGTTTTTTCAGTACTGCTTTTAACAGCTGCTTTCACAATAGTGGTATAAAATCATACCCCGTAACTGCACAGGTCACCAAACTTCAGAGCCAAGAAAATGTTTCTGGTTTGTTAGCTGGCACATAAAATACCCAGGTTGTGAATGTGTGTCCTCTTGGTTTTTCAGCAATGTGACAGCCACTGAACTGGGACTTCATTGGTGTGTTTGTAGGTCATAAGCTGTATTTAATAGTCATAGCTCCTTAGAAAACTCTTAGGTATTGATGTGCTTGGTATACAGCAATAAGTTGTATATACACATTTCACAAACAAAAGTATGTATAAAATAATTATCATTCATGAATCTGCATGCTGACTTAATACTGAAGAAGAGCAGCAGAAATTCTTAGGAAATAAAAATGATCTATAAAAAAAAAAAAAAGGAAAATGTAGCTACAGACTGCATTGTCATTGACAATATGATGATAAAACTTAGCCGCTAGACACCTGTAGGTCTTGAATAGTTGCATGTTTTAAACTTGCTGAAATAGCATGAAGCATTGGAAGTGTCCTTTACCTTATCTCTTGTTGAGATTATAATTATGACTAAGAAAAAGCAACTGGCTGTATTAGTGTGTTTCAGTGCCTGAAGATCATTAAATTAAAACTTTCTTTATTGTTTGGGTATGTGGATTACTAATTTGTTTGAAACTTGCAATGTTATTGTTCTAATACTGGTAGACAAGCAGCATGTCTTGGAAAAGGTCTCAGTTTGTGAGCGCATTATTTTGCTGTAAATTTGCTTCCTTTCTAGACAGTGTTTCACCTTTTCTGGATTGGTGTGTCACAGTCAGAGAGGTGTGTCAGGCATGGTGTAAATTCTGGTCACTGGTGCAGAACAGAGCACTGCCTGACTACTGGAACTAGTGTGTTGTGTGTTTAGGCCAGTCCCCAAGAAATATGGGAATTCCAGTATTTTTTACCTAGTGATTCAGTTACAGAATTTGCAGGATTGTTACATAAGGTTCATGGAGAACAGATGGCTCCTACCCCAACATAAAGTGCCTCAGCTATGCATTCTCAGCATGAAATTCAACTGGTTTCCCCAAGTGCATTGTGGGCTGTCAGCTGTCGGCTGTCACCAACATTCCTCTGGGACAGGGAACAGGTCTTCTAGAGAAGTCTGTGGCAATACAAAGGCAAGCATTGTACAGAAGAGTTGATGACTCCAAATGTGTATTCTTTGGTATTTTTTTTCCTCTGGTGCAACAGCTGCTGTTGCCCATTGTTTCTCTCTGTGACTATTAAGATCATGCTGAACAAGTCATGTTTTGTGCAGGTCACTAAGGAAACAGCTTATCTGGTAATAACTTGATTGATAGTTTTTATAAACAGTTGTGGCACTTATCCTGGAGTTATTACCTGTTCAATTAGAAATCAAGAGCTCTGTAGGCAGATAATTCATTGATTTTTTTTTTCTACCTTGTTATCTACCCTGTATCTGTCTTTCGAAGCACTGTCCAGTGGCTGATAGCATTAGTAGTTCTGTTCCACTGAGATGACAAGCCTTTACGTAAATTGTGATCAAGTCTTCCAGAATGTAAGTTAATGTTGCATCCTGATTTAGAGGCCAGGGACTTTTGCAGACTTTTCTCATGGTAGGTTTGCATGGAATTTATACAGGGACTGTGACAGCAGGCTAAAAGCTGTCAAGAGCTACTGGAAATACGGTTTGCAAGGATGGTATGTGTGTAATTTTCCTCTTCCACAGCCTAGTTTTGGAAGGGTAATGTTGAATTGGGAAAAGGAAGCCAATACTGAAACCTGGCTGGAAAGCTGCCAGGAGGAGAAGGACCTGGGGGTGTTGGTTGACAGGTGACTGAACATGAGCCAGCAGTGTGCCCAGCTGGCCAAGAAGGCCAATGGCATCTTGGCCTGTATCAGAAACGGCATGACCAGCAGGTCCAGGGAGGTTATTCTCCCTCTGTACTCGGCACTGGCGAGACCGCACCTTGAGTACTGTGTTCAGTTCTGGGCCCCTCACCACAAGAAGGATGTTGAGGCTCTGGACCGAGTCCAGAGAAGAGCAACAAAGCTGGTGAAGGGGCTGGAGAACAGGCCTTATGAGGAGCAACTGAGAGAGCTGGGGTTGTTCAGCCTGGAGAAGAGGAGGCTGAGGGGAGACCTCATTGCTCTCTACAACCACCTGAAGGAAGGTTGTGGAGAGGAGGGAGCTGGCCTCTTCTCCCCAAGTGACAGGGGACAGGACAAGAGGGAATGGCCTCAAGCTCCGCCAGGGGAGATTTAGGCTTGACATTAGGAAAAAATTCTTCACGGAGAGGGTGGTTAGGCATTGGAACGGTCTGCCAAGGGAGGTGGTTGAGTCACCGTCCCTGGAGGTGTTTAAGGTTAGGGTGGATGAGGTACTTAGGAGCATGATTTAGGGATTGGTGGGAATGGTTGGACTCGACGATCCAGTGGGTCTCTTCCAACCTGGTCATTCTGTGATTCTGTGATACTGAAGACCTCAAAGAACTCCCACTTAAGATGATGCATGTAATAAGAAGAGTTGGAGTTTTAAATGTGATGGAATTACAAAATATGTAACAGAAATGAGGTAAAAGCTGGCATAATGAAGCAGTCTGTTCTCGTGCTGTTTTTCTTCACCAAGACCAAACTCCTCAGTTTTTGCTTGCTACGCTTGCTTTTCTCAGAGCAAAACATACCAATGTGCCAGTGTTCCAGCAAACTCAATGCCCCTAATATATTTCTTCTACTAGACAGGAAGAATAAAACACAAATTCCAGTATAGAAATAAGCATTTTATTTTATTCAAGTTAACTTTAGTGCACAGTTTCTACTTTTCAGCAAGCTTAATTAAAACTCACTCTAAAGCTCTTTGGTTTTCAGTGGGAACGCTGTTTAATACTTTTAAATGAAGTTTTATCATTAAAACAGCAGCGAGAATATTTAGCCATTCTGCTAAGACACAGAAGGTTACAACTAGCCTTACAAATACAATTTGTGTGCCTGCTCTCAGGCTTTGGAAATACTTTGTGTAGTCTGGGACACACCTTAAACGATCTGCAGTCAACAGCTTGAGCCAACTGGTGTTTACATTCGTTTATCAGCCACAAGGAGTCTGTAGCCTGGTGGTTAAGAACACCAAAACAATGTTAACTAGTCACCTGCATGTTTGCGGAGGATGTGAGATGGCTGCATGGTGGCCGCACACACACCAGCATGGATGGTGGTACATAACAAAAATGAAAATCAGCAGAGCTACAGTAACACGCAGTAGATGAACAGGGGCAATGACACTGGCCTTATTCTCCAATAGGATACAAAGTGCACACATGCATTAACTGTCCTTGCCTAACCACAGTAAACAGAGACGTAGAGCCATTCTGCTACCACTCAAGTTAATTAAGTGAAAAAAGCAAATCTGTCCTAAATGATGACAGACTAGAGAGACGAAACGGGGCAGTAACTGTATAACAAGCAGACTAATTGCATCTGAGAGCCCAGTAAAAGCCAGCTTGTGATATGTTTACTAGGCCTTGTACAACACACTTTCCCTTAGGAGCCTGAGTATGATGCATGAAAAAAATTGCATTATCAACACTTCCACCCACTTATCAGAGATGATTCGCGTGTGCAACACGTATATTTGACAGAAGTGCTCTACTGAGAAGTAAACAGAAATCAGCTCAAAGTACAGTTTCCCTGACAACGCCAATAGGACTGTGAGGCCAATCAGGGTCTGCTCTATGGACCCTCCTCTCTGCTATCTGATCTTCATCAGTGGTTAAAGTACTGACGTCGCCACAGCTCTCCAGGTGCAGCACTGCAGGATGCTGTGTGAAAGGTAACGCATGGGCATTCAATGACATGTCTTGCTGGGCAGGTGCCATTACCTTTAAAATGAAAAAGAAACCACATCACAAGTCAGATTTGTTTCAGGCTCTTGTTCCATTAAAACAGCTTCTTGCCCAACTTGGAAGAAGCTAGTTATAGTGCTTTCTGTTATTTGTAAAGAATAGTAACAAAAGCCGAGACTAAAACTATTTGTTGTGGAGGCATGGGAAAAGTAGTGAAAGCTCTTTGGGTTTTCCTTTGGTTTTTTGTTGTTTCTTTAACAGTATTGCTTAACAGGAACCTAAATGTCACTTCCTGCAGAAGACACTGAACTGTAATAACCTTCAGGTCATTGTGATAAATTAAATGCCCATAAGGATTTTTTTTCAGCTGTTTCTGTCAAATTGTTGCCTGTAGGCTGCATTGGGAAAACTCAGTTTATCTGCAGAGCCTAAATTACAGTTTTTGATGTTTTGCATGAGAACCCAGAATTGGTTGCCACAGCAAGTCACTTATATTGTGCTTGAATTAACTCATCTATTCAAATGGTCTATAATGTACGAAAACATGTTTGATGAAATCAAATGTCTGGAACTTCTGAATGTTCATTCCACTAATATAAGCACATTATTTTCTACTTTCATCTTTTTTTCCCTTAGTACTATGTCTTATTATTATATAGGGAGGCAATCACAAAATGTTGCTTCTCATGGGTTTACATAAAAATTTCCTCATCAGCCTCCATTCCTTCCAGCTGATTATAGTAAAAGCTTTATAACATTCTCTTCCTTGCCACACTCAATACAAAACACTGATGTTTTATTTACAGTGCATGATTCTACCAGAGAAGATTATCTCCTGCAGCTTTTAAATACATTTGTTCAGTCCTCTGAAAAACCTTCCGGGCTATGTGGTTGATAGAGAAAGAGACATCATGGATGCACAGCCTCTTGCACACTCCCCAAATAAAACCAAAGTACCAAAGAAAGCTAACTGGGTAACAGAGTGGTAAATGTAAGCCTATAGTCCTAAACCAAGGCCAGCTTGAGTTTCTACATCACCCAATGAATACAAGTAAGAAAACTACCTCCTCAAGGAAGGTAGCACTGGTGAAAGCTTCTGCCATATGTTCCTCATCCGACTTTAAAACGGACTTGATATTTTCCACCAATTCTTGTATGTCAGGGCTTATGCTACTGTAGGACTGCTTTAGAATCCACGCCACAAGCTGTTTAGTGTCTGTGTAAGACTTGTAGTCTATCAAAGATTGTGGTCTTCCCCTCAAAGCTCTGGCTCTCACATTCTTCCGCAAGGTGACAGCACAGAGTTGTGGTTTTACTTCAGTCTGTGTTGCAGCTTCACAGCTGGGCACCACCCCTGGAGACAAAGATCAAACAAAGCAAACAATCCACTTGTTTCACAATACTATTGTTCAACAAGTATCCCCCACAATTTCAATCCTGATTCAGTGATGATGTATTGCATAGTTTAGCCATGTAAAACTCAAGCCTGGCGTAGTCAGTGACACACTGTGTTGACTTTGTATTGGATTTACACTAGAAGTTACCTGTAAAATAGTCACACATCGCTACAGCATATCACATGTCGAAGGGTCTGGAGAGAAATGTCCAGGAAAGCTATTTGAGCTATTTGCTATTTTCTGTACATTGTTTTGTTTCTCTTTTCCTTGATTTCTGAACAGACCCAAAATGAGCCTTGAGTGTTAATGTTAACATACAGTTATACTAGCAGGTTTTGCAAAGCTTGAAGGCTTTTATGATCTCTACTAAGCTCTTTGTAACTTTCACTTATTACCAGCCAAGAGGGCTAGTTACAAAATATCTGAAAATAACTGTCAAGAAGGAAGCTAGTACTACTACACTGGGAAAATTTAATGAAAAAAAAAATTGAAAATTACTTTGCAAGGACTAAACAAAGGGTAGGAGGAAAACAATTCCACTGCCTGTGGTCCAAATAACGATCATAAATTTTTGCCTTTTAGAAAGTAAATGAGTACCTGCAAGTTGTTTAAGAAGCACTTTATTCTTGACTTTACACCAAATACAATACCAGTAAGACATGCAAAAATTTCCAGCAAAAGTACTTGAAGCAACTTCCATTGTTCTGTTACAGCCGAGTCCCATTGCTGCAGCAATCCTGTATTTAACTCTCAAATCCAGTGCTGAACAGAACTAACTTCAGTTACACAGAATCACAGAATAACCAGGTTGGAAGAGACCCACTGGATCGTCGAGTCCAACCATTCCCACCAATCCCTAAATCATGCTCCTAAGTACCTCATCCACCCTAACCTTAAACACCTCCAGGGACGGTGACTCAACCACCTCCCTGGGCAGACCGTTCCAATGCCTAACCACCCTCTCCGTGAAGAATTTTTTCCTAATGTCAAGCCTAAATCTCCCCTGGCGGAGCTTGAGGCCATTCCCTCTCATCCTGTCCCCTGTCACTTGGGAGAAGAGGCCAGCACCTTCCTCTCCACAACCTCCCTTCAGGTAGTTGTAGAGAGTAATAAGGTCTCCCCTCAGACTCCTCTTCTCCAGGCTAAACAACCCCAGCTCTCTCAGCCGCTCCTCATAAGGCCTGTTCTCCAGCCCCTTCACCAGCTTTGTTGCTCTTCTCTGGACTCGGTCCAGAGCCTCAACATCCTTCTTGTGGTGAGGGGCCCAGAACTGAACACAGTACTCGAGGTGCGGTCTCACCAGTGCCGAGTACAGGGGGAGAATAACCTCCCTGGACCTGCTGGTTACGCCGTTTCTGATACAAGCCAAGATGCCATTGGCCTTCTTGGCCACCTGGGCACACTGCTGGCTCATGTTCAGGGTCTGTCAACCAACACCCCCAGGTCCTTCTCCTCCTGGCAGCTTTCCAGACAGGTTTCTCCTAGTCTGTAGCACTGCACAGGGTTGTTGTGCCCCAAGTGCAGGACCCGGCATTTGGCCTTGTTAAACCTCATGCCATTGGTCTCAGCCCAGCAGTCCAGCCTGTTCAGATCCCTTTGCAGAGCCTCCCGACCCTCCAGCAGATCAACACTTCCACCCAGCTTGAGGACTGAGCCCTGGGGAATCCCACTTGTAACTGGCCTCCAGCTGGATTTAACTCCATTTACCATTCATTTCACCCAGGAGAGTGTGCGCCTGTCCAGGCCAGAGGCCGACAGTTTCCGAAGCAGAATGCTATGAGAAACTGTACCAAAGGCTTTACTAAAGTCCAGGAAGACCACATCCACAGCCTTTCCCTCGTCCAAGAGTCTAGTCACTCAGTCATAGAAGGTGATCAGGTTACTTTGGCAAGACCTGCCTTTCATGAACCCGTGTTGACTGGGCCTGATCACCCGGTTCTCTTGCAAGTGCTTCTTGATAGCACTCAGGATCACCTGCTCCATGACTTTCCCCAGCCTAAAGTGCCCAAATGTTTGACTGACAGAGTCTCCCTACAGTAGAAATGCTCTGCTATGCTTCCACATCTATGAATAGGCTCTGTGTCATCGAACTTGCTTCAGCAGCAGATTCTCTGGGGTGCTGTGGGGGAAGTTGATAGGGGGGAAAAGAAAACAAATGATGTAGCAGAGATATAAAAACATTCCACAAAAACTGAAGTGTAATCCAGATAGCCGTGCTCCCTGTATTCAAAAGGAATCATTGCTACTAATATGCCCCCTCCTCACATTTTGTGACTGCTAATATCTACCAGCAGCTACTACAGGGATTCCAATAGCCTCTAATAAAAATCGCAAAACTCTCAACAAGTGGATTTTTAAGATTGCCAACAGAATCAAGGACACTGCAGTCAAACCAGCAGTTTTCCCACAACAATTGATGCCAAAGTAGCTGTGACAGATTTCATCAGCTTTCCACTCTTGTTTTTGTGTGCTGAGTGGTTGGGGGTTTTGATGCTATAAGGAGTGAGGAAAAGGGAGCAATTTCTAAGCCAATACCAAATATCCAAACTAATTTTGCTTTAAATTGCTCACAAAGATAACTGTCCTCACAAGCTTTCAGACGCCAGTGTACAAATACACTGAGAAATCCTACGTGCTCCTTCCTCCTCATCTTCCACCACCCCTCCCCCTCCTACTCAAATGAGCAATGCATCTTACAGACCCTGTTTGCAGATGACACCAACCTGAGAGGTGCAGTTGCCACATCGGAAGGACGGGATGTCACCCAAAGGGACCTGGACAAGCTGGAGAAGTGGGACTGTGAGAACCTCATGGGGTTCAACAAGGCCAAGTGCAAGGTCCTACAGCTGCGTCAGGGCTATCCCTGGTTTCAATACTTGATGGGGAATGATGACACTGAGCGCAGCTCTGCAGAGATGGACTTGAGGGTGCTGATTGAGAAGCTTGACATGAACCAGCAATATGTGCTCACAGCCCAGAAGGTCAACCACATCCTGGGCTGCATCAAAAGAAGCGTGGCCAGCAGGGCAAGGGAGGCAATTCTCCCCCTCTACTCCAGTCTCCTAAGACCCCACTTGGCATATTGTGTCCATTTCTGGAATCTCCAACATAAGAAGGATATGGAACGGCGGGATGCGATCAGAGGAGGGTTACAAAGATGATCAGAGGAATGGAGCCCTGCTGCTATGAGGACAGTCAGAGTGAGTTGGGTTTGTTCAGTCTGGAGAAGAGAGGGCTCTGGGGACATCTTACAGTGGCCATCCAGTAGTTGAAGGGGGCCTACAAGAAAGCTGGGAAGGGACCTTTTAAAAGGAGACGTAGTGATAGTATGAGGGGGGATGGCTTTAAATTGGAAGGGGGAAGATTTAGATTAGACATCAGGAAGAAATTATTCATGACCAGAGTGGTGAGGTACTGGAACAGGTTGCCCAGGCAAGTTGTGGCTGCCCCATCCCTGGAAGTGTTCGAACCCAGGCTGGATGGGGCCTTGGGCAGCCTGATCTAGTGGGACATGTCCCTGCCCATGGCAGGGGTGTTGGAAATAGATGATCTTAAGGTCCCTTGTAATCCAAACCATTCTATGTGAAACCCTAAAGAGCAGCAAGACTAAGGTGTTGGATGGAGAATATCTGGGAAAGCAAACTGTTGTAATGCGGGTACTCTTGGGAGACAGTAACCAATTTCTGCAGGTACTAGGTTCAAAGCACTAATCTTCTAACAGATATTCCTTTAAGGACACATTACATAAACACTGACAGACAAAAAACAAATCACCTTGAAGCACTGGACAGGACAGTACAGGGTCACTTCTAGACCATTCCTGCAAGAGACGGAAGGCTCTGCTCCCAGCTCCTGCAGGCACCAAGCTTGGATCTGAGGGTGAAAAGCTCACTCTGCTGGAAGATTCAAGAATTTCTTCACCTGAGTAATCAGAAATAGTAAAGGTGAAGGCAAGTTGTTAGAATAAAGCAGAGATGTGGAAGCCATTATCATTACTGGCTTTTTTTTTTTTTTGTGCCCTCCTCCCACAAATATATAATTACTAGACACAATAGACTATAAGTGCATGCATGTGTGCAGATACACACACTCACTAGTAACGCTGGTCTAAAGCCTGCTTAAACATTTGCAGAAGCCTATTCAACATTATGGCAAAATATGGCTCTGTCTAGTATAAACCTCACCTTAAATGACCTGATCAGAAAGAAGAGAGCTACAGCTTTCCAGGAGAGAAACCTGATCTCACAGAGCCTGAATGCCTCCTGTATATAAGCAGTTATATCAAGATCTGACAGCATATTGCCACTGAGGTCAGTCACTGTTTGCAACTAGGTAACTTATAAATCAGTCACCAGTCCCTATAAGGAAATTCAAGATCTTGTTTCATGAGGTTCTTTATTAAAAAATATTTTCCTGAGTGATATGTGATAGGTTTCATCTTTCCAATTAATCAACATTCCTTCTTTTCCTTAGAGTGAAATTATATGCTATGATTCCCACAACTGCCTTTTACTGAACGGGACAGAATGAAGCTATGTATTCCTCACCAAGCCCGGTTCTGTACCTCCACCTTATGGCACCTGACATATTACAGAAAAAAAGTCTTCTTGCTCATCCAAGACCAAAACCACTAATTAATGTAAACAGTCTCTTATTCAGAACATGGCAAATGTTTGTGCTGGTAACAGAAATGTGCCAGTGCCTGGAGAATTTGAAAAAATTACAGCTTGGATGATACATACTTGTTGAACATAGCACCTTAACTCCTGCACAAATGCGATCTGATATCTCCAAAAAGAAAAAACAGTGACACAACTTAAATAAGAGATATACCAGCCTAGAACTAATTAAATTCCTTAAATTCATTGCCCCTAGGAAGCCCTGACACCTAGAAGATGCAGTGTAAGTTTTCTTTATTAAGACGCTCACTTGTTTCTTTATCTGAATTTAACAGCCAGGCTGAGATTCAAATGTCTCTTTTGAGGCCTTTTTATTTAAAAAAAAAAAAAAAAAAAGAGATGGACAAAATACCTCAAACAATGATGCATCATTCTTTTGAAATAAAAAAAAACCCAAACAAACAAAAACCAAACCCCACAACTTTCCTGATTCTCCTTTACAACAGTTACATTTTTCTGTAGTATTCTTTTCGTGGTTTCCATTCTCATACCTCTAAGCAGTCACCATACAGCCTTGTGTTTGATATCCTATTTCCATTTGTGCTCAGTGCTCAGAGAAAGTAACAGTAGCTTTTACCAAAAGAATAAGTCCTTGAGAATTAAACTTCCTGCTACAACTGTTCTGAATTTCTTTCTGATTATCTCAACTGATGAGATATCAGAAGCACCCAAGTGCCTGTTTTCAGAATTTTGAGGCAGACTGCTGGAGCATGAGGGAACTTTGAAAGACTTGTATTTTGGTTAATGTATGGGTTTATGTAAAGATTTTTTTTTTCCTGCTACCACTTAGTAAGGACACTGTGCAGATAGGCACATAGCCATCTGTTACACAAAATACAACACGCCTCGTAACGGCAAGTTCAAATGAAAAGTAGAACAGATTTTCACCATGGCTGTACTGGAAAAGCTGCCTGTGACTTACCTGGGAGCCAGTAATGTTTAACTGCAAGTGTACACCACAACAAAGGTTAGGCTGAAACCAACTTCAAAAGATTTCCATGGTTTTCTAAAACAATGCTAAGCACAGTTTGATATGGCCTCCACACATAGCTTGACTGCCTGTCCCAGTATGTCCTGTATCAGTATGAAGAATTACTAAATAGCTTCTGCCAATGAAGGCTGAATAATAGAACAATTTCCACATTTATCTCATGGTACAGCATTATTTTATCCTTTTCTCATTTTCACCAGCAACAAAATGTCAATAGGCACCATCATGTATACAAAACAAATGGAAGCACTGGAGGAGACATAATTTCTTACAACATATGGATGCAGAGTCAACAACTAACTTGTAGATTACTAAGAAAAGACATCTTTCTTTTGGTATCTTGAAAGTAAACAACTTTGTGTCTTTTAAACATTAATCCCTGTTCCTAGTACTCAAAACAATCAATTCTGTATCTCCAGCTTGCAATATGATGGCTGTCTTTCAAAGAAATAATAATGCTGCTGCTACATTAAGATATCTGGGTTGGACAAAACTGTTTCAAAAAGGAAAAAATAAAATTAAATGTACTTTTTACCTTGAGAGGCCTGCTTGTCACTCACTTCCCCCAAATCAACAACTTCCATGACATCTTGTAGCACACCTTCCTGGAATAAAATAGGAAAGATGAAAAATCACAAGCCACTTTTTTTCTGGTACTTCCTAAGAACTGCAACATCCACCTTAGAAAGTGAACATCTTTGCTTTACTGCATAGTGACTATCTGATATATGTTTAATTCCACTGCAAAACCAAGACTACTGAATGTCTAAAGTTAATGTTCATCACCCAGTTCAGCCAGTACTGCTGAGTATTTTTTGGAAAAAAGCACTCACGTTCTGACAACACCAGTGAAAAGGGATCAGTGATCAGAGCAAAACCCTGACCTAGTCCCACATGCAAGGAGTACAGGTGCTCCTGTAGGAGCAAGGAGGCAGTACAGGGATCTTATAGAATAACCAGTAACAGGTGTGCTCCACAGTGTGGTGTGCTCCACAGTGTATTTTGCTCCTTCTTCCATGCTCAGACAGAGCTTTCCAACCAGGGAAAATTTTTCAGTTCTAAAGGGAAGTGATTAATAAAGTCTTCAGTGAAATTTACAGCAAGCCACATTTCTAATCAACATTCCAAAATGAAGACACTTGACTTATGTTTACCATGCCTCTGTGCAACCTTACATTTGTAGTGGAAAAATAAGTCACACTGTAAACTCCTGTTGGTCATACCTGCTCAGAACTGCTCTGGCTCTGCACAGCTTCGTAAGGAGGAGGTGGGTCCAGGGGGCAGAACACTTCAATGCCTTTGATTCGTGCTCGGTAAATATGGGGCAAAGGAATCACATCAGAGCCAAGCATCCTACAACAAACACCACCAAGCAACTCCATCAGTGTGGCTTTGCAGCTGCAGAAAAACATCATCTACCAAACTCCACTGGCTTTCCCATGCCAGCTCAGACTCTGGGATCTCAGTGACAGCTAATGAATTCGCCAAGAGCTGTAGGAGATTTTCCTAGAACAAGGCAGGAAATTGTTCCTTAGGAGATGCACCTCCAATGTGCTCTAACCAGAGCTCCAAAATGTCTTTGTGCAGTATTGTGTCTAGGAATCCATTTCAGTTTTACTTCAGAGATCAGTTTTGTTTCAAGAGGTTGAAACACAGGTGGTCACTGAAAAAGGAGACAGCCTAACTCTGATTTCTGTGAACTAATAAATTCTTAATTGTAACTGAAATTCAAGATACTTCTGATCTCATGTTTTATATTCAGATAGACTCAGTTACAGCTGCACAGAAAAAGGCAAACTCAAACTAATGGTTATTTTTGTGATCATGCTTAGATAAGAACATTATAGTTGATCAGTTCAAAGACCTGTACAAATGAACCGGTTAACCTTACTCTTCAGTTTTCAAAGAGCTCTCCGCAACCTTAAATAAAGCAGAAATCCCACAGACCTTTTGCTGAATCATCTTCCCCTTAGGAGGTAGCTCTGAGAGGGAATAAACAGGAACAGTGGCAAGTGGTGAATCTGATAACATAAGTTTACATTACTTCATTAATGCTGGCAAGGGGACCTTCCACACACAATCATCAGAAAAATCTATGACCCAAAAGATCTCAATTTTTCTCTGCATTTTGTTACCTTTTAAATTGCCCATTGCATACCGAGAAGAAACTTCCAAGCAATACACAGAAGTTCACATGGTGTGCTCTCTGGACCCATGACAGACCATCACTAGTAGACATAACGTCCCTATAAAGAAATGTTATACAAGTCCTTCCTCCCACAGTTTAGGGCTTCTTTGGACGTTGGCTAAAGGGAACAGAGATTACTGTGAAAATGATTTTCTTGGAAACTGAGAGGACACAGCAGAGTGAATGGAAATGCCTACGGAAAGCTGCTTACAGAAGAAAAAAGTAAAGCTTCCACAAGGAGAACTGGGAAACACTTTTGTGAAAGGCTCCTATCAAGGTAATAGTGGGTAACACACGGAGAAATTTGAGGAAAAGAACAGATTTTGATAACTAGTCAGTATTTTTTTAATCTTAAAAATCAGAGAAATATAGCATAGAATCATAGAATAACCAGGTTGGAAGAGACCTACCAGATCATGAGTCCAACCATTCCTATCAAACACTAAATCATGCCTCTTAGCACCTCATCCTCCTGTGCCTTAAACACCTCCAGGGAAGGCGAGTCAACCACCTCCCTGGGCAGACTGTTCCAATGCCTAACCACCCTCTCCGTGAAGAATTTTTTCCTTATCTCAAGCCTGAATCTCCCCTTGGTGGAGCTTCAGGCCATTCCCTCTCATCCCGTCTCCTGTCACTTGGGAGAAGAGGCCAGCTCCCTCCTCTCTACAACCTCCTTTCAGGTAGTTGTAGAGAGCAATGAGGTCTCCCCTCAGCCTCCCCTTCTCCAGGCTGAACAACCCCAGCTCTCTCAGCCGCTCCTCATAAGGCCTGTTCTCCAGCCCCTTCACCAGCTTTGTTGCTCTTCTCTGGACTCGCTCCAGAGCCTCAACATTCTTCTTGTGGTGAGGGGCCCAGAACTGAACACAGGATTCAAGGAGTGGTCTCACCAGTGCCGAGTACAGAGGGAGAATAACCTCCCTGGACCTGCTGGTCACGCCGTTTCTGATACAGGCCAAGATGCTATTGGCCTTCTTGGCCACCTGGGCACACTGCTGGCTCATGTTCAGTTGCTGTCAACCAACACCCCTCCCCCGGTCCCTCTCCTCCAGGCAACTTTCTAGACAGACTTCTCCTAGTCTGTAGAACTGCATAGGGTTGTTGTTAAAATAGCTTTTATCTTCAGCCTATTTTATCTGCTCCTAAAAGCTTCAGGTTAAGTTTGGAGTATAATGGAGACTGGTGGTCCATTGACATTACTTCTTCACATTTCTCCAGTATGTCTGTGCTGAGCTTACATTCAATATAGGCCACAAAATTATATACTTCTTGAACCTTAGTTTTGTTTTTAAACATGCCCAATCTGGCCTACCCAGCTCAATCACACCTTGAAAACAAATGTTGAGTCCAAGAATTATATCATGTTAAAACTTATTACATAACAGTTACTTAGAAAAGCATTGCATTCTGTCCCTTTCTATAAAAACCGTTTTCAACATGTGCATGTTAGTCAATCTATTCTTTTATTTCTTAATTTCCACTTTCTCTTTTTATGTATGCAAGGCAAATTCCTGTGTTAGTCAAAATCCAGCAGCTTTTTGAAGTGATGATACAGGAAAGTAAGGAACAGGAGTCAAAGCTTTTTCAGAGAAACCCACGGCCAAAAGGCTGCTGCAGACTATGGGGAGGCTCTGTATTCCTGGAGGTAAGAAGGGCACTGAAGGTAGAATGCACATCTTTGGCCACCTCTCAGCCATCTTCTGCATTCACACCTCAGCTGAACAACAGCATCAGGACTTTGGCCTCTGGAAACTTTGATATTTCAATAGCATAAACTCATTCAGTGGTTAAGAAACAGCTGCCAGCAGCATATGGGTCCAATTTGAGATACATACTGAATTCAAGAATACACAACTTGGGTAAGTAGATCTGCATTCTGACAAATTCGTCTAGTGTCCAAATGGTACCTTATACTGGACTGGGGCAGATTTCTAGACATGAGGCGCTTGGTTTGCTGCCTCACATAGATTGTCTCTTCCCTTTAAATCAGAGGCATTATAACACTTTGTATTTTATTCTTCAGCTGGGAACTCAGCTGCAATTGTTAGTAGTGTTGTGCCAATCCTGAAAAATAACTTAATTGCTATTGCCTTAATCATGAAATAACAACATTAGGAGTTGACTAAGCATTTCTAATGCTAGTTTGTTTTGTCCACCACTAAGTAAGAAAAATTAACAAACCAATTAATTGGCTTTGGTAGCAGTGCCTCTGGCTTTGCAATTCAAAGGGGTAGAGAACAGCTTCTGCTCCCAAACAAGTCCTTTGCACATATTTTGACCACCATGTTTCCTTTCTCAAAGGGATGCATCTGTTTTGGAGTCACCCCATGTGCAGCTTCCAGTTGGTGGTGGTTGAATGTGGTTCCTGTCATGTCCACTTTCTAACAAAGGTTTTGGACACTGAGTCTGTGGGAGCCACAGATGCAGCAGGGCATTCAGGGTACAGACCAGGCAGGGAGGGAAGGGAGAAGTACGAGAAGGCTGACTGAGACAAAGCCAGGTCCCACCTCAGCTGCTCTGCTAGACACCGTGGGTCCAGCCTGGGGTGAGTCATATTTCCTCATCTGCCAAGAACAGAAATTAGAGTCTGTCTGTTGCTTCAACTTCTGCACTGCTGCATAACTACCCTGAGCACCTTGGAAAAAGTAGCTTGATTTCAGGAGGATGTCACCATCACTTAAGTCTTATTATCAAGTATTAACACAGTCACAGGCAAGGTAGCTACCCAATATTAGACTGTAGAAGCCTTATATATTGTTCACCAGCTCCTACTGTGCTGAAAATAGACAAAGAGAAATACTGCTGCTGGGAAGGAGATAGCCATCTGGAATGACATGCCAGACAAAGAATGACAGCCCCGTCTTAAAGCCGGGGAACTGTGACAAGCATATTTCCATAAATATCTAATCTTCCAAACAGATCACTATGCACATAATTCTGTTCTCATAACCAGCTTGAACCAAAATTTATATAGGAGGCTTTTATTAACGTTTGGAATTCAACCCCTGTCTTTGGTGTTTTAGATTAATTTTTCATCCTAAAATCTGTTCCTGTGCCACACTGCCATTTTCTAGGTAATCCCAGAATTTGAAATTACCTCTCAAAGGACCACAGAGTCTTGAAAGTCATGCATGCTATTCCTGATGAAACAGTCAAAAACTAAACAGTCCTGCACACTGAAAAAATCAGGAGTTTTAAACTAAAGCTGAGTGATACAGTCTGATTAGGCATCATGATATTTTATGTATAAACATTGTGTTCACAGCAGAATAATGCAGCCCCACTCAAGTCATAAACTAACCAATAGAGCTAACCTGTAAGTCAGCATGACTTGCAGGTTATAACCACCTGCAGAAAGAAGGATAAAAAACCTACAAGTCACCACTGAATGGAAAGAAGTAGATACTAGTAAGTCCTGGTACAGAAAAATAACAAAGTTGATACTTAATGGATAAACTATAAGCTCTACTCTTCTTTTTTAAAAGAACACCCCTGCCCCTCCATTTACATTTTAATGTTTCTTATGACTACTTATACCAAAGGCGGAAGCCTTCTCTAATATCAAAATTTTCTGCATGTTTTCTCTTATTCACAAGAAAATTCATACAGCTATTATTTCATCTTCCTCCGAATCCTTCTTCCCTCACCTTTGTAGTAACTAAAAAAAGAAAAAAAAAGAAGGGAGCATGTGAAGAGGTTGCAGTGACTTGTGACTATCCTACTCTTTCCCCTCATACACCAAGTCATCCACTCACATCCACTGTCACTCCCTCCTCCACACCACAGTTGCCACTGCAGAGAAGGCCACCAACAGCATCATGTGTGAATCCTGTATGACTGCTCATATCAGAGTAGAGAGATAAGGGTAGTGATTATCTGGCCTGGTAGTAGAATCAAAATACACCCCTTAGTTAGCCTTAATTGTCAAAGGGAAAGAAGGGGAATTGAGCTGGCAGGAAGGTCTGTAGGAGGCCAGGCTGTCGTTCAGGGGTCTCTTACAAGAGCCTTGCCAAGAGGTTCCATCTGACTTTCTGTCACTGCTCCAACCTGCTTCTGACCACATTATTAAAGTTTTCAGCCATGTCAAATTGCAGTATTTCTCTTACTCAAAGACTTTATACAGAATCTAAAGCAAACCTCACAAAACTACACCTATTGCCCATACTGTACTTACGCTGCCTCACATTCAACAGCTGTTTTCTTCCCTGCATCCCCTCCTAAGGTCACCAACCTTTTTCAGTTAATAATAGAGAAAATGGTCTCAAAAAACAACTATGCAAGGTTTCCAAAGACCCTAAAGAAAGGAAGAGTGTGTAGAGGTTTACCTGCGACTCATTTGTGGAGTACAGGAATAAAAAGTTGCAAAATAAGGGGGAGGTGGCACAGGTGGGACAAAATCGTCAGGATCCAAAGTGTGATCTTGGTCTTCAATCTGAGATTCATCCTAATCATACAAAACTTCTGTTAAAAACCTTCTGAGATATGAAAAAATGCTGAATGGTGCAACCTAGTAATACTGTTTGTATCACAGTTTATATGAGGCAACACCTTGCTCTCACTTACTGTGCAGGATCTTCTTGCTGAAAAAATCTTCAAGTAATGCAGGGCAGCTGCTACCAAGCAAAGTGTGGTGGTGAAAGCATTCAGGACACAAAGAGCAAAGAGCACATTCTGAAGAACATGAAGATCATGGAAATTCAAATATTAAATAAAGAAATTTGTAAAACCAAAGTCAACACAGAAAACACAAGAATCACTATGATTATTACTTCTCAAAAACATACGAGACAAAGCCAGCAGGGACAATCTCCAAGACTGGAGTAATTTGCAAAAACTTTGGTTTTGCCTATTGAATGACCTGACAGAGAGATCCAGAAGTGTTTAATACCATTCAGATGCAATTTATAGTCCATCTATTCCTCCAAGAATTATAACCTTCCTCTTATATTTTCTTCTTTTCTATCTTGCATTCTACAGAATTCTGTAGAATGCAAGATAAGTACCATTAAATGAAAGCTTTTGTACTTGAAGATAATTCTGTTTGGAAGTGGTATTTTAGCAGTTTGTAAGCCAAGAAAGGCTGAGAAGATAAAAAGACTAGTGAAAGCATCAAATCATTAGCTAAAATTTAGACCATGTTTACCCATGCAATCTTGTCCAAATTCAGCTGAAGTGTTGGTTACATAAAACACAGAAAAGGCAAGAAGTGTATATTGGATTAGCAATGCACTACTCAAAACCTGGAGATGAGAAAAAACCAAACCCACTATAGAACCATAAAGAGCCTCTGACCAATGAAGACTAGAAAACAACAGATACATTAAATTCACAGTAAATAGAAGTCACCTCAGAACAATACTGTCAAGCAAGTATAGACATTATCAAAGCAATCACATTAAGCAGTGTGTGCACGGTACCTTGAGAAGAAGGTGGGCATCACTGCACAACTTCACGTGGTATAGCTTCAGTGCAGTCTCTTCTGTGCATTCCGTGCGATTAAATTCTTTACAGCAGAAACAAATCTTTTTTTCACCGATATCCACCTTTACAAACACAAAACTCCACTTTTTAATTTATTAGATGGTTTATGCAGCATTTTTACCTGCATAATATAAAACTTAAGTGGTAAACTATAACTCCAACCAAACTGATACATTTAACCATCTCATCTGGAATAATATTAATAGTTCCCAGTGCCGCTTCAGTATATTGATATTGAGCAAATCTAAATTCTAGTAATCTTAGACATTCACTGCAAAATACACACTAACATGTTAAGGAATCAACAATACCTTTCTTGAAGCAATAAATACATGAAAATAAATATTCAAAATTCTTTCCATTAACCCTTAAAGTCCTTCAAGCCTCTACATGAGATCAGCTTTACCATGAACTGAGTCCGTATCCTTCAATTTCAATTATTCCATGGTTTCTAGTTCATAAATATATATTCTTATACTGCTTATGACACCCATTTGAGATTTTTTTTTTGCATTCTCTCCTTTACCGTGCAGAATGCTTCTTTGTAAAGTAGAAGTGTTCTGAAAAGCTAGTATGATTTGATCTCCCTAATTCTGTTCCCTCACAATTCTTACTGCAAGGTAAAAGCAAAAATTGCCCTCACCAGGTGAGGCAGACCAGGAGAAATATTCCCACCTCACCCACCTTTTTGTAGTTAGCTCACAAGTACTTCTCAGGATTTTTTCAGGGGTTTATCTTTGTCACATGAGTATGAAAGCCTTTATGCTAGTTCTTATATTACTATGATATTAAAATCAGTGTATAACACTGACAAGAGGAAATTTCTAAAGATATATTTGGGATTCTTTCCCATAAAATTGTATAGAAAGTCTCGCACCAACCCTAAAGACAGAGGCTAGCTCTCTACGCAGTCAAACAAAACCATTTCTGGGCTAAATAACCTCTTCTAATGAAGAGTAAAACCTTTCCAAACATATTCTTTTGGAGCCATCATTTTATGAGCTAAACTGCTTATGAAGATTCCAACTCAAAAAACCCAAGTGTTTAGGAACACAGACAATAAAAATACTTTTGTGGATTTCAGTGAACCTGTTCACAGTTTGAACTGAATCAAGGCTTAAAACATAGTATTTTCTTTTTTTCCCCATCATGCTGTAGCTGCTTATTTGTATCTCTACATCAGCACATTTTGTGATCCTAACATAGCAAGCTTACATGGCAATGCTATGAAGAAATACGTGTAAATCAGTAGGTCTGCTTACCAACTCGCATCTGGGGACACTGGACACAAACTGAACACCTTGACATCCTAATATAAATGCAGCCAGGTTCAGCAGAACACAGATGAGAGACACCAGAACAAAGAGGTTAGCCTGAAATGTCAAAACAAAGTTAATAACAGTGCAAACAGGATCATCAACTCCAGTCCAGGAGTGTATGGCACTGCACACAGAAGCCGAGAATGACACCCCTTCTTTTCAGAACTCCCTGTGACCAGGGTGTCTTATCTTAACCCATTAGATGGTTACTCCAAATACCTTTGTCATCTCCCTCTCTGTCCTTATTCTGCAGCAGCTGCACAGTGATAAAATAAATTTAACTATTGAAAAATACAGGTAGCTAAAGGTTTTTCTGGAGTGCAAAGTATGATTTGTAAGCCATCCAACTTCTACCGTACATCACAGTCTTCCACTGAGTTTACATCTTAAAACATTTAGATCAGTAAGAAACCTGAGGAAAAAACAACTTAATACAACATTAATTCTGCACAGAATTTCCAAAACTATCTCGCAACACAAAGAGAAGAAAAATATTTGTACCAGTACAGTGAGGACAGAGACACTCAGGGGATGATGGTTATATGATGTTACTTCCTCCCAGCTACTAAAACCAGTACACCTCCATTCATAAATCAGATATTTTCAATTTTATAAACCACCTGAAAGACAAGCAGCTGCAGGAATAAGAGTACCTGGAAAAGGACAAGCACATGCAGTGGATAAAATTGAGTCCTGTTTTCATGCATGCCCTTATAATATGTAATCTGTGGTTATATAAATCATGAGATACGGATTTTGAGATATGGATTTTAAACACACACAAGGACTTTTCCTGTCCCAAAATTTTTCTTCAGGAGAGAGAGTACTACGTGTAAGACAACCACTTTTGAGACAAATAAAAATAAGAGATCTCTCTCCTGATATGAAAGATAAGGGAATTGTAAAGGACACAGGCTTAGTTCTCCTTCAGATAGCTTTACAGCAGATCCAGATTTCCTAAAGACACTAATAGACAGTAATCACTTTCCAAATTAATTTAGCTGATGTACAATGGTAAGATACCTAGGCAGCTGTACCAAAAATAAATCAGGGCTGCTGCACAAAGAATAATCTCATTTACTGAGGTTCAGGGAAAAAATAATCATCCTGGAATGGACAAGGGCCAAGACCTACTATGCAAACTCATTCCTTAAATTATAACACCTCATTAGTAGTTGCCGTTACAAAAGCTTAACCATTACATTGTCATGTAAGGTAGGTTTGAATGTCAGAGAAAAAAAGAAAAAAAAAAGTTAAAATATTTATTAGTACTTATACGAAGAGGATTTGGACTATTTTGAATTAAGACAAACTGAGAACAATCAATATTAGGAGGATTTGAATTTTTTAGTTTCACAAATAGAATAAAATCAAAGATACAAATCATAAAACCATAGAATAGTTTGTGTTGGAAGGGACCTTAAAGATAATCCTGTTACAATTCCCTGCCACAGGCAGGGGCACCTCCCACTAGATCAGGCTGCCCAAAGGCCTATCCAACCTGGCCTTGAACACCTCCAGGGATGAGGCAGCCACAACTTTCCCAGGAAACCTGTGCCAGTGCCTCATCTCTCTCACAGTGAAGAAATTCTTCCTTATGTCTAGCCTAAATCTGCCCCTCTCCAGTTTATACCTATTGCCCCTAGTCCTATCACTACAAGCATTTGTTAACAGTCCCTCCTCAGCTTTCCTGTAGCCCCTTCATGTACTGGAAGGTCGCTACAAGGTCTCCTCAAAGCTTTCTCTTCTTCAGGCTAAACAACCCCAACTCTCAGCTTGTCCTCGTATCTGAGGTGCTCCAGCCCTCTGACCACCCTGTGGCCCTCCTCTGGACCTGTTCCAACACTTTCATACCCTTCTTGAGGATTTCAGAACTGGACACAATACTCCAGGTGAGGTCTCACAAGAGAGGAACAGAGAGGCAGAATCACCTCTGGCCATGCTTCTTTAGATGCAGCCCAGGATATGGTTGGCCTTCTGGGCTGTGAGCACACACTACCGGCTCCTGTTTAGCTTCTCATCGACCTGCACTCCCAAGTCCTTCTCTTCAGGGCTGCTCTCAATCACATCATCTGCCATCATGGACTGAAACCAGGGATTGCCCCAACCCAGGTGCAGCACCTTGCACTTGGCCTTGTTGAGCCTCATGGGGTTCTCACAGGCCCACTTCTCCAGCCTGTCCAGGTCCCTCTGGATGACATCCTGTCCTTCTGGTGTGCAACTGCATCGCTAAGCTTGGTGTCATCTGCAAACTTGCTGAGGGTGCACTCAGTCTCACTGTCTGTATCATTGATGAAGATATTAAACAGCAGTGGTCCCAGCACGGATCTCTGAGGGACATCATTTGTCACAGAATCCCATCTGGCCTTCAAGCCATTGACCACTACTCTCTGAATATGACCCCCCCAAACAGTTTCTTATCCACCGAACCATCCACCCATCGCATTCATATCTCTCCAATTTAGAAAGAAGGATGTGGTGGGGACCATGTCAAAGGCTTTGCATAAATCCAGATAGATCACATCCATTGGTTTTCCCATACCCACTGCTGTGGTTACCCCATCACAGAGAGCTAGTAGGTTAGTCATCATACAGGACTTGCCCCTGGTGAAACCGTGCTGGCTGCCATTAATCACCTCATCCTCCATGTGCTTTAGCATGGCTTTTAGGAGGATCTGTTCCATGATCTTCCCCAGCACAGAGGTGAGGCTGACAGTTCAGTAGTTCTCAGGGTCATCTTTCCTACTCATTTTAAAAACGGGCACAATATATAAGAAGTTTCTAATGTTAGTAAAACACTTTGAGTGCCATATGCTTTTCTATACAAACATGGAATTTAATAACTTCTTTCAAATTTATGCCTTGCTCAAAACTCAAGTGAATCAATCCCATTTCTCATGCATTTATCTAGATTATCTCAGTAACCCTTTTGCATAAAACTTTTCCGAGAAACAGAATTGGTAGACACAGGTATTTCATACAAAGAAAGCTTTTTGACTATGATGAACACAGGGCACTGTCAACTACAAATTAATGACTTCTATAAGCAAAGTAGAAGCTGTCTTCACATAAAACATCTTTATGGTACAAATCTCAAGAAATTATATCAAGGAAAACAAAAAGTATATCTGTCCTCTTTGAACTGAAGAATTTGAGGTCTTGAGCAAAAAAGTTTCTCCAAAGTTATACATCAAGAGAGATTTTTCTAAAAAAGGCAAATTTACATATTCATTTCATCCTTTGGTACAGGAGCTGCAACAGGAACAATCCAGTATAAAGTTACATTACAAGTTACATAAAAAATCCAAACTCCTAACGTAACAGTCTAAAAACACCTTGAACTTAAAAAAAAAAAAAGAAACTACCATAGATTTTTCTAAATATGTTAAAAACAGAAGAAAAAGGAAGAAAAGCAACATTACTATAAATATGCAAAACAAGGGTAATTCCTACATTTATGTTCTATCAAACAAAAATGAAACCATGAACTGTTTTTTATTATATGCACAGTCTACTTTTTACTTCAAAATCTAATATTCAAACGATCCCATTGAAGAAGCAGAAGATAAAAATAATTCTTCTACATAAAATCTAAACCACTACCATTATCAGAACCATAACCACAACATTTGCTACTACTTACCCAACAGCAGATAAGTGAATATATTGCATTTCAGCATCGAGTGAAAAAAACCTTTTTCTTTCTGCTCCTTCAGTGGTCAGCATTATCACAGAATCATTGAGGCTGAAAGGGTCCTCTCAAGACCATCTAGTACAATTGCCTGCTCAAGTAGGGTCACGTACAGCAGGCTGCCAAAGACCATGTCCTGTTGGTTTTGAGTATGTCTACAAATGGATACTTCAAAACCTCTCCAAGTAACCTATGTCAGTTTTGTACTGTCCTCACAGTAAAAAAAAAAAAGCTGTCTTTTGTGTTCAGATTGAACTTCCTATTTTTTCTTTATTCAGTTATGCCCATAGCCAATTGTCCTGTCAGGGGTCACTACTGAGAAAGGCATAGCTCCTCCTTTTTTGTTCCTTCCCATCAACCATTTATAGAGGATAAGATCCCATCTGAGCCTTCTCTGTTCCCAGCTGAAGAGTCCTAGCTCTCTCAGTCTCTCCTCAGAGGAGAGATGCTACAGTCCTTTCATCTTAGTAGCCCATTGCTGGACCCTCTCCAGTATGTCCATGTCTCTCTCATACTGGGGAGCCCAGAACTGGACACTGCACTCCATATATGGCCTCACAAGTGCAAGGAGAGGGAAAGGACCACCTCCCTCAACCTGCTGGCAAGTCTCTGCCCAAGTCAGCCCAGGACACCATTATACTTTGCCACAAGAGCACTTTGCTCTGTCATGGCCAGCTTGTTGTCCACCAGGATCCCTAGTTTCTTTTCGGCAGAGCTGCTTTTCAGCAAGTTGTTCCTCCATGTGTAGCAGTGCCTGAGGCCATTTCCCTGCACAGGCAGGACTTCGCATTTCCACTTGAACTGTATAAGAGTCTTTTCAGCCTATTTCTCCAGCCTGTTCTGGACTCACTGAACAGCACCATTTGGCTTATCAACTGTTCCTCCCAGTGTTGTGTCACCATGAACTTTCTGAGAGTACACTGTGTCCCACTGCACAGACTGTTCAGTAAGATATTAAGCAGTACTGGCCCCAGTATTCACCCCTAGGGCACAACACTGCTGACTGACCTCTGACTGGGCTTTGTGCCACTGATCACAACCCTCTGGGCGCAGTTGTTCACCGAATTTTTAATCCACCTCACTGTCCACTTATTCTGTCAGGTACTATAGATGCAAATTTAAGCATCTTCTCCATCGCCACTCACCTACAAGTAGAAACAGGTGTTCTACTTTACCCCAATAAAAGAGGACAACATCCACAGGTAAACTATGAGAAAAGTACTTCTCAACTTAGAACAAACAGGCAAAAGCAAACGTGCTCTTTTAAAAGTCAAAACAGAAATAGCTAGTCTTAATTCCAGTGATAAAAATGGGAACAATTCAAATGATGGCTTTCGTTTGGCTCATAGCCCTCATTTTCTGAGCATTAGACACACATGGACTGTGAACAGCTGCAGCAAGTCCTGAGGAGCATTGGTATGAATTAAACTAGAGGAAAGCAGAGCGTATTCTAATGGTAGACACAGTACTTCCTAATGTCTTGCATGGATGATCTCTTCCAGGTAAAAATAACACCCTGCAGCAGCATAAACTTGGATGATAAGGCTCTGACTCGTTCTGCATATGCAGACTGCTTCTTGTCCTGTTGCTGCTGCCATTGAAGCTAATATCTAATGCCAGAGAGGTAACTCCTTTCTCTTTAATATTCACTCATAGGGCTGATGCACAAGCAGGCACTTAAAACATAAATTCAAGAAAAACAATTATCAATTTTATAGATGTTTACATCCTTCTAGGAAAAGTCAAGTCAATGTATTAATTTTCCATATACACAGCAGCAATAGCAAATATTAAATATTAACTATGGGACCTTGCTAATATCAGTATAAGAGCTATTTGTTGTACAATATGGCGACCTGCAACACAACTGTCAACAGGAGAATCCACGCAGAAAAAAAGACAAACTAACTCAATCAATAAAAAAGTCACACTAGAAACAAAGTATTAAAACTCCCCATATGAATGAGAAAATTTTTCAGCATAAGAATAAATGATTAAAAAAATTAGAAGAGACCTAACTTTGACCAGATTATAAAGGCTAAAAGCCTCTCTAAAGGCTTTTCATAGTCTCACTCTTGAAAGTACATTTTGTTGTTTGTTTAGACTTACTTCAAAATCCTTGTATGAATACCATTTATTGACTTAATGGTGGAGACCTGCATGTGAGCCAAGATGTTAACAGTGAGCTATTCTACTTCTAAAATACAGACTAATTGGCACTACTATAGCAATTCTCACCTGTCACTTTTTATGCAATCACAGCTCAATTCTCCTTAGCAGAACTCAAGCACTAAGCAGCAACTAGAGATATGCTTCACTTGAAGTCTTTGTTACAGTTGGCAGGGAGAAAAAAAAACACAACCAGAAAGCTTCCTATAAAGCACACTTTACAGGACTGCAACTCATTTGTACATGACCAGAAATGAAAGGACGCTTCTGCATTCACCAAAGTAAGTATGGCTCCAGGCAACATCTGGGAAAACAACACTGAGTGTTGGCTTAGGCCAAAGTGTTATACAAGTAAGGATAGAAGCTAATATATTACAGCAATCATGGCCTATCAAATCTGTTAATTGGTTGCGGTGCACATGCAGTCAAATGAACAACGTGGAATTGTTACATTTTTCTGAAAACAGTTAGGATCCTTCCATTAAAAGTAAGATTTAAAACTCTATGAAAGGAAGGAGTTCAGCAGCAGAGAGGAAGAAACCAGCTTATGCACAAGAAGAGAGTAACATCAAACGCAGAACAGCTGAAAGTCAATATCCAAGCAACTGGGGTGGTGGCTGCAGTGAGGAAGTTTCCCTTTCTGCTTTAAATACATTTGGACAGGCACGCGCACAAGGAAACTTATTCTCTGGAAGAAAAGTAAGCTCCAGAGCATAAGTGTTACAAGCTGATCTCTGAAGTCAATTGATAACTGGTAGCCAGAATAGAAAAGCCTCAGACAGCTAAATGCAAGGCAAGATTTCAGAGCCAAGGCTCCTCAGCAGCTATATTGCTGAAGGCCAAGCCTCTCCTGCAAGGATGTCCTTCAAAAGATGATTACAATGTGACTTTGCCTTGCAGTACCCCGTTCCTGGGATCTATTATTTACCTAGTAACTTTCCATGCTGTCATACAGCCTGGATGGCAAAACACTACAAATGGGGCTCTCAATTTTATTCTTGCCATAGCCACCCCTCTTTAATCATAGAATGGCTTGGGTTGGAAGGGACCTTAAGGATCATCTAGTTCCAACCCCCACAAATCTGTTAAGGCTGATTACTACTCACAGATGGTGCTGCTAATGTCCGTTATAGCCGTACCTAGTGAGTTTCCCTTCCTTTCACACCTCTTGGAGAAGAACATGAGTGACTAAACAGAGCAACCCTTGCTGCCTTCGACACGACAGCCTACCCTCGGCTGCTTTCTCACAACATTGTAGGCCTGTGTTTTCTCCAAGTGCCAGCAGCACCAGAGCCTTGCCAACATAGAGAAAAAACAACAATTGTGTTGTCCAAGGCCTTGGACTGAAGTGGCAGCCATAGGATAACCTGCCCATTGACAAACAAACAGCAGTGCAAAATCATCAGCTGAAGGGGAAGATGGACAGAAACATTTATTGAGGCAAGGCATCCTTCTTTTACTGGAGGAGCAGGACTGCTGCCATGCAGAAGAGCTTTAGGCAAATAAAAACAAGGCAAGATAATACAGGAAACCACAAGATAACATAGGAAACCGCAGAACAGCACAAGATAATAGAGGCAACTGCAAGAAACAGCACTTCCATGAACTGCTTTGAGGACGAGTACCTCCTCATGGACAAGTTCTGTGACACACGTCTGTATTTCTAAGATTCGGCTTAGGGAAGAAGAGAGGTACACTTGAGACCTTTTAGTACATACTATGATGAAGAGACAATGTGGTACACTTGAGACCTTTTAGTACATACCATGATGAAAGAGACAGTGTGGGAAGAAAACAAAGCTATTTTCACAGAATCATAAAATAGTGTGGGTTGGAAGGGACCTTAAAGGTCATCCAGTCCCAACTCCCTGCTGTGGGCAGGGACATCCCACTAGATCAGGCTGCCCAAGGCCTCGTTCAGCCTGGCCTTGAACACCTCCAGGGATGGGGCAGCCACAACTTCCCTGGGCAGCCTGTGCCAGTGCCTCACCACTCTCATGGTGAAGAAATTCTTTCTTATGCCTAGTCTAAATCTACCCCTCTCCAGTTTATACCCCATTGCCTCTAGTCCTATCACTACAAACTTTTGTAAACAGTCCCTCCCAAAACTTTTGGGGGGGAGTTCAGACGAATATAGAGAATTCCAGGGGTTATTTGCACAACTTGAAGAATTATGAAACTAAATTGAGTGACTTAGAGCCCTGCATAAAAAGAAAGATAAGATGCCCTTCCCTATGAACAATGAAACATCTACAGAGACATAATTTCATATGAAAAATGATAATAACCACTTAAATCCACAAACTTTACACTTTAACTGTCAAGCACAGTCCAAAGTCTGCATAAAGAAAACTAAATGCAGACATAAGTTGCTGCAACAAAAACATGAAAATTGGTATGACTCCTCAGATTTCTGGCATGGCTCTAGCACAAGTACTCAATACACGAACTACCTGGGTGTGATACCAATCACACAAAATCACCTTCATGTGCAATTAACCCTTTCCACAAAGCTCACTTGCTGCATATAGGCATTTCTACACCTAGCACCTGCTTGAATTAAGGGTTGTAAGGGAGACAGGTGTACTATCTCTGCTTACTTCATGGCAGGTAAATTGCTGTGTGCAGGCAAGGAGAAAAGAGATTCAGTCCAAAACTCTGGAAAGCAGCATCCAGAAGTGTATTTAAAAAAGGTAAGTGCAAAAGGCCTTGTATGAGGAGGAAAAACAGGAGGGCAGTCAGAGCGGGAAAATAGATATGTTCTAGCCCTCAATGCATTTATAATTTCAGTTATGAATATCATGACTGTAAGCTAGGGCTCTATAAGGAGTCTCACTCGAGTATTTAGGAAACTTGCTCGTACAACTCCTCATAACTCCCAAAAGAAAACGTTCCAAGTTACTGGAGGGAAGCTATATTAGAAATTTAGGCCAAGATAAATATGCTCACAGAAACTAACGATCTGTCCTTGATAGATCATAGCTATTTCAATGCATGATTTCCTTAGCCTCAGGAAATGTTTAATGCTAATTTCCCCTTTTGCACATGGAATGGAATGTAAAAAGTTCAGCTGGAAGGGACATACAACAACCATCTAGTCCAATTGCCTGACCACTTCAGGACTGACCACAAGTTAAAGCAAGTTATTAAGGGGATTGTCCAAATGCCTCAAACACTGACAGGCTTGGGGCATCAACCACCTGTCCAGGAAGCTTCTTCCAGGGTTTGACTACCCTGTTAGTAAAGAAATACTTCACAATGTCAAGTCTAGCCTAATCAGGCTTCCATAAATCAGACTCTATAAAATACATACACAGGTAAGAGAAAAACCCATAGGTTCACAGAATCACATAGCCTGAAAACAACTGTGGCTGCAAGGTTGCTCAGGAAGACTCCAGTGTACCCTCCTGCTAAAGCAGGGCCAGCTGTTAGATCACAGCAGGTTGCCCAGGCCTTGGTCTGTCTCATTTCAGAAAACTCCCCATCTGCTGCACGGTATCCCTGGGCAATATGCTCTGGCACTTGACTGTCCTAAAGTTCATTTGATACAAATGAAAGGACTGGGTAGAGGTTTTGGTGCTTTCACGTTTAAGTAACACTAAGAAAGGCCCATAATAAAGTTCATGCAAAAGAGAATTCGAAAAAGTTTAAGAGCAACAACAGACAAGAAGAAACTACAACAACATCTTGCTGTAGAAACAACACAGAATTCAGGCAATACAGAAATGGGGAGCACTGTGCAAGCCTTGGGCATTTTGAGGCAGATGGCATTTACATTTATTTTCATGAAAATACGGTACTCCCAGACTGGGAGCCGAGCTCCTCTTTCTATCCCCAGAAATGGTAAAAAATCTTGCTCTGCCTGTGCTAACCAATGTACCACTGAGAAACAGCAATTTGTGCACAGCTCGCACATCCAGTCCTTGACACTTCTCAATGATGACCATGCAGGTCCTTAAGAAGCACTGCTTTGGCCAAGAAGAAGTCTTCATAAGTCACAATATGGAAAAAAAAAACCAATACAAAAAACCAGACCAAAACAAAACCAACAAAAAACCCACCAACCAACACCAAACCTTTTTTTTTCAAACACCATCTCAGAGACACTGAAAGCCACACATCTCCAGATTTCACTTACAATCGTCAATTTACTTCTCTCACAGCAATGCATCTGAAACTGACACTTAGAGTAAGACAGCAATGCTTCAGCTCGCTCTCAAACCTGCTATCAGACACTAGCACAGTAAAACTGAGCTAAGCTTTCAAATCAACTCCCCTATCTAAGTTTAGGCAGCACTGCCTTGGAGAGCTAAATTATTTATGCTAAACCGGCACTTTCTCATACCTTCATAAACACAAAAAGTTGTCCATAAACAACACAAACAGTTCCTCCAGACACAGTCCACTCTTGTACTTAATGGGGACTCCATCTCTGCATGATAAAATACAGTCTTTCATGGTCTTTTACTCCTCTTTCAATAATTATAATTTTACAACTTTAAACAAAAAGACTCAACAGTATAGTCTATTTTGTCAATGAGAAATAAGTTACTATTTTTTTACTAGTGACTATTAAATTAGGATCATAGTCTGATAATTTCCTTACAGTAGGTTTTAATCCATACTTACCAAAAGCATCATCTGTCTCCTCCATGTCATTAAGCCTAAGATTCCAGATAAGATTACCTAGAACATAAAAAACAACATCACCAAGAAGCTAAAAACTCTTCACAAAACACCATTTACATAGTATTTATTGCTGCTCTGATGAACACTCCTACAATGCTGCGAAGGTATGAAGACGCAATTAAAGCAGAGAATAAGAGCCTGTGCTGATGATGTTCTTTCCTCCTAAAAGTATCCTGTGAAAAAAAGACAACTAATTTTAATTTGATTTATTTTCTCCTCCCAGAAAATAAGAAAATAAGGGGACAAAAAGTTCTGACAACAACCCCAACCTAAACAATTGCCTAAAAAATTACTTGCTGCTGAGTCCTGGTTTTCTGCAACACAGCTAATCAACTCTAAAAACTGGTTATCCCTTCTGTGCCTTCAGTTACCACTCCACCCCTTCATTAAATGCTTGTGAGTACTCATCCCTACTTGCCTCCTTGTACAGACTTTGGCCCTCTCTGACCACTTCAGAGAAATAAATCCCCCAGCATGAACCCTACCAAAAACACCGAGGAGCACCAAAGCTATCTCCCTGAACTGACACCATTTAGTAGGATGAATGCCAGCACGAGGTAAGGAAGCAAAAGTACTCCCTTCTACAGCAGCAGTCCTCAGACCAAACCTACTGAATCACAGAACTGAACCCTATGACTCTTCACCTTAGAGGGTGAAACAACTAAGGAAAGAGAAAGCATTGCTGTAAAACTGAAGCAAATAACATACCTAAACACTCTTTCACAGTAAGGATGGGAATCCTAAAGAACGGCAAACCAGTTTTTTAGCAGGTCCTGCAAATAAGCTGGTAGATGTCTAAGTGACGGGAGACTTCGTGACTAAGTCAATTCACAGCAAACTCCTGCCCTAAGGGACACAAGCCTAGAGCAAACGGGAAGTTGCCCAGTAGCATTTTTAATAAATCCCTTCTGTAACTTCATTCACTTGACACGATCGATCTGATTTAGTGTAACGTGTATGTATGACTTGGCCAAAATACCTTCTGATATCATCACTGGTGTTGCAAAACCACATACATAACTCTGCAGTTTCATAACAAATTATTTTTGTCCATGACTGCAAAGCAGATGATCTTATAACGAAGCCCATTAATAATGGTGTGAATTGATGTTTTCGCCTTACTTTACTACTAAGCCGGTACATTTCTTAAAGCTTTAAGGTATGTGAAAGGAAAAGTGTTCCTCAATGTTTTCCAGATGTGGACTTAACCAGGGTGTCATAATCAGCTTGCTGCCTCAGAAACAAAACTAAAAGCACCCTCCCCCCAACCAGACACGTCCTCAAACCCAGCATTTAATCGCCTCTACCTTTCCAGGTTGCTTCTCGGCTACAACTTTCACTGATCCTGTCACGCCCGCCAAAGGAGCACAGCGGCCCGTCTCCTGCCGCTATTAAGTCCCACTTGCCACCGCCAGGCTTCCACGATACAAACTATTACAAATTCTGTATTTACCAACGTGGAATAACTGGTCTCGGTACCGCTCGCAAAGCTGTCACAAGCCCATCAACCCGACCGCCCCTCTCCCCCCGCCCAGGAACATCGAAGTTTTATCCCTTTCGCAGCAGAGCAGCGGCGTGCGAGCAATAAGCAAGGTCTGCGCACGGCAGGACGTGAGACAAGCCCTTTTCCGACCGCGAGCAGCGAGGCGGCACTGGCGCCTCCGGAGCCTGAAGCGCGCGGAGCCGCCGCCGGGGCCGCGACCCACCGAGCAGCCGGCCCAGAGGGGACACGCGTTCTTCACCCACGGGGCGCCGCTCAGCGCCAGCGCCCACAGCGCCAGCGCCACCAGGGAGCAACCCAGGCCGAGCTGCAGCAGCGACAGCGGCAGCGGCGCCGGGGCCGGGGCCGCAGCGCGGCCCCGCACCGCCCCACACCCCGCGCCCATCTACCCGCCGGCCCCCGCGCTTCGAAGTAGCCCCGGCGGGGCGGAGGCCGGGGAGGGTGCTGGGTTGCATTTCGTGTTGTTGGCGCTCTGCCCGGCGAGGGGAGCGCGGCTGCCAGGCGGAGCGGGGTGCGTGTGTGTGTGCGTGTGTGTGTGCGTGTGTGTGTGCGTGTGTGTGTGCGTGTGTGTGTGCGTGTGTGTGTGTGTGTGTGTGTGTGCGCACCGCGCCTTGGCTGAGCAAAGGTAAGAGGAACAGGGCTGGCAGGCAAATGTGTGTGTCTGTGCCTGTCTGTGTCTATACGTCGCTGTGTCTGTGCCTGCCACTGTGTGTCTGTGTGTGTGTGTGTCTGCGTGTATGTGTCTGTGTCTGTGTGCGCCGTGCCTTGGCCAAGCAAAGATAAGGGCAGAGCAGTGTCTGCCCTGCGAGAAGAATAAGGCTGACAGGCAAATCTGTGTCTGTCTGTGTCGGTATCAGTGTGTGTGTCTGGGTATGTCTCTGTGTCTGCCTCTCTATGTGTCTGTGTGTGTGTGCACTGTGCCTTGGCCGGGCAAAGGTAAGGGCAGAGTGAGAAAACTATGCCCTGCAAAAGGAACAGGGCTGGCAGGCCAGCGTGTGTCTGTGTTGTGTGTGTCTCTGTCTCTTTGTATGTCCACGCGCATGTCTGTGTGTTCACCGTGCCTTGGCTGAGCCAAAATAAGGTGGAGTTTCAGTTGTTTCTTCCTTCTTGCCCCTTGTTTTCCCTAGGAAGATCTTGCTGTGACCATGGTCAGTCCATCTCTTCCAACTCAACATGCTCCAAAGGAAGGCAGCTCGGAAATTTACTTAAGGTGTATGTGCCACTCGGCCAAAGCACTTTTACACATGCTGGGCTTGTCCAGACACAACTTCAAAAAATGGAGTACCATAGGAAATTAAGTTGTGTTAAAGGTTTGATTGGCTCAGATGGCAGGACTCGCTCCTCTGCAGAGAAAGGTGCAGATCCAGCACTTGGGGAAGAGTTTGGGAGTTGTGTCACAATTATGCGTAAAGTCTTGTACTAAGAAAGGAAGATTCATCATTAGAGAGACTGCTGCTGGAGTTGCATCCTTCATGCATCTCTGTTGATTTTCTATATGAAGATTCAGTATTTAGAGCACTCCATAAGGACAAAAATTCACCAGCTACCCTGGACAACTGTCCTGCCAATCAAGCCCTCACAAATCAACATTTAGGCCAGGGTTTATGGGCCCAGATTTGGAGCAATAGTTTTTAACACCTGTGACTACATAAGAGGGTTGTCCGGGTGCTACTGCCCTTGCCTGTGACTGCACACCCTTCCCAGTCTTTCACTCAGCCGTTAAGTAGCAAACATGTACTTTTAACCATATGTGTGAGACTGAAGCCTATCATACACATACAAACTTACATGATGCTTCCTATGATGCTTTTTCTTCTGTTAAATAAAAGTAGAATTGCAGATACTACGAATGCGCTGAAAGCTCACTAATACCAAGAAACTGGAAAATGTGATGTCCATGTATTTCAGGGATTTAAAGTAGATGCCCCAATCTTAGTTTGCCAAATGCACAAAACACAGTGAAAGATGGAAAGTGCTCCATCAAAATGTTGGATATAAGCCCTATAGAATTAGCACCTTACTTATAACAAGTCAAAGATGAGGTTGTCTGTACTTCATCTAATGACTGGGATCTTCTAAGTCTTGACATCATTTCCAACTTCTTCCAACATGCTCTGCCGTTTAACTTTCAAAAACACAAGCTGAAAAAGAGAACTTAATCAGAAGAAAAAGTTATTTTCAGTCTAAAGCAAGGGGTTGTTACTTCGTATCTCAAAAAATGCAAGCCTACAATGTACTAACTTATGAGCTCGAAGTTCTCTGTTTTGGATCTGCACGTTTACTGTCAGACTAGATATCAGAAAGAAATTTTTCACAAAAAGAGTCATCAGGCACTGGAACAAGCTGCCCAGGGAGGTGGTTGAGTCACCATCCCTGGAGGTTAAAGGACAGGTAGATGAGGTGTTCAGGGACTTGGTTTAGTGGCAGATAGGAATGGCTGTACCTGATTATCCAAGAGGTCTTTTCTAACCCGATGATTCTATGATTCAATGAATTGAGGTAAAGAGTACAAAAGGTTTGAGGGATAGTTTTCCTGTTCCTGAAGAGGAGCTTTTACTGGCTGTGGGATTTGCAGAAATTTAGAATTACAAGCGTCCTCCATTTTTGTATGATAGTGTCTAGCCTTGACTTAACATCAGAATGGGAATCTTATCAAGATCCTTACAGAAACCACTCAAAAGATTCCAGATAGCATGGGGTAGTAGCCTGTTCTGCAACTGGGCTTCCAGTTACACCACGTAAAGGTAGATTGAAAACTCTTTGTGGTCCCTCCATTACATCTTCTACAATTAGACCATAACTCCTTCCAAGTCAGGCAGAGGTTTGATGGTAGAAGACAATATTTTCTGACCTGTCTGGTATTTGGATACCATGGTATTGCTTTCCCCATGGAGATGCTCCAGGCTACTAATTTGTTTTAATGCAGGTGCACCAGATCACACTGTAGAGAAGTCTAATACAGTCTTGGTTTTCCTGTCAGTTGGATGAATTTGAACTATGAGTATAGAAATCTCCTCCTAGATAGTATTGTTGGGTATATTGGCATCCAGTTGATTATTGGTCTTTGGTCTGAGTAATAGGTGAAACATCAGGGTAGGGTGTGTGACCTTCCCTGTTAATAAATGAAGAAGTCCCAGAAAACTCAAAACAAATACAGGAGAAGGAGGAGGAGATGGTGAGTATGTTGTAAAGGTGTCTGCTAATCCAGAATATTGGCATTCCCCTTGCCATTTTGATTTTTTGTATGTGTGTCTGCCTTTTCATATTGATTCCTGTAACGATTGAAAAGAAATCACAGTCTTGGTGTTTATTCAAGTCTCGGGTCTTGTTAATTCTTTCCCTTTCCATTTATTCAAAGCTTTCGTACTCTCTTTCCCTGGTTCCACATAAGGTAACCCAGTGGTGTTACCTAGTGAAGGATAGACATTTACCATTACATCTCCTTACTTCCGGGTAGATTGGGGTTGGGTAGGTTATTGACAATTCAAATGCCTAATGAAGGATGCTTCCTCTGTGTATTTGGTAATTGTTCAAATGCCATGATCTTGCCCACAAGAATTTTTCCCACTTGGGAGATTTGACTGTGAAATTTTCATTTCATTAACAGACCATTCTGTACTTCTGCAAACCTTTACTCTGTGGTCAATATGGTAGATGCTAAGTCCATCATACCCGTGTTGATAAACACTACTCACACTTTTTTTTTTTTAAATGAGATCTATTATCAGATCATAACACTATCCTCTGTAAGTACTGGTAAAGAGATCAGTGAAAGGATATTTTCAGGTAGAAATATGATTTTGAAGTTGTCTGTATACCTTTGAAAGGCAAGGCTGTAAATCACGATGTCTTTTCATCCAGCTTTTTTGAACAATATTGGAGAATTGATGTAATAGTTGTCTGAGAACAATTAAAAGCTTGTAGAGGTCAGAAATAATTTAACACTATCTTCAGGAGATACCGAGCATTCTAAAGCACAGAAATATAAAACTTTAATCGTGGTGTGACACTAATGGTGTGTAGGTTGTGCCATTTTCCATTTTTCCATCTGACTGTTGAAGAAAGCCTTTATAAATTCCATATATATTGCTTAAGTCATGCATTGGCTCACTGATGACAGAGAGACTACAAAGTGCTATCATTCAAGGAGGCTTCAGTGAGGCTGCTTCTGCTGACTTGTACTGCTTAGGGTGAAATATGTGAAATTAATGAAGCGGCATAATTCATGAGAGGAGATATTTGAGATATGGGTTGTGACATCAATTTGTATTAAATACAGGAAGAGCAGTGAGGGGGTGTATTCACTTTCAGTGTTAGTTTCAATCTGTGAGACTGATTGGGTTGAGCAAGATACAGATTTCAGGTTATCTGGATGTTAACTTGTCTGCCATCCATGGGTACTGACTGGTTTTGGTTTATTACGTTAGCTCTTGTCTACATAAACAGGGCACTGGAACAGGCTGCCCAGGGAGATGGTTAAGTCACCTTTCCTGGAGATGTTTAAGGCATAGGTGGACAAGGTGCTGAGGGGTGTGGTTTAGCGTTTGATAGGAATGGTTGGACTTGATGATCTGGTGGGTCTCTTCCAACCTGGTGATTCTATGATTCATATATATATCATAGTACTTAAGGAAACAGGAGTATAGCAAACTGCTAATTTAATCTTATTACTGAAGGTGGTGCCGTGGCACATGTTCCAAACCACTTATGACCTGCCAGAACGTGCTGCCATCCCTTGGAAGTTCTCTGGAAAGGGTGAGTGTAATGCATTTTTCAGATTTGTGGAATGCTTTCCATTTTCTCAGATTAGGGTATTGTTAGTCATGGGCTACGCATCAAGCCACAGTTTAGCAAAACTAGCATGTACTTACTATTTGTTTAGTTAAAGTATGTGTTACAAACCATGCCCATTTGCCTGCACGATAAAGCAGATTTGAATTCCTCATAAGTCTTTGTGTAGCCATCTTCCTAACCACTCCTTACAGGCCTTTTGGACTTTATTAATTTTATTTGAATGACTGATGTTGCAGGCAACAAACCAGTTCTGAGTCAAGAAATTTTACTTAATTTGATTTATGGCCAATTAAGAAACTTTTAGTTGCAGATTCTAGTATTGAGAAATAAACAAACACCACAGCACAGCTTCACTCTGAACACCCCAGAAGAAAGGGACAGGAAGGATGTACAGGTCCTAGAGAATGGCCATCTTTTCATATGTTGAAAGCTTCCTGATGTTCAGGAAGCCACTGTCAAAAAAGTATTTTACTTTAGAAGAACATATAAGGATCTGGCTAGTATACTAAATCCTGGAATATGAGAGCACCGGAGTGTCAGCCATGCCACACAATTTGGTGTTGTTGACAAAATTCCTGAGGGTTCAGCAAAGATGTTAAGCAACACCAGTCCCAACACTGACCCCTGAGGAATGCCACTCATTACTGGTCAGTCTGCACTTGGTGCTGGTAACGCTGCAGAAAACATTGCTTACAGAAGTTTAGAGATGGCCTCTGGATCTGTCCTGGGCACTCTTGGTATTGCTAGTCACAAGGACCCACTCAGCATGTGCATTCACTTTCCTGTGAACACTGAGTCAGATCAGGGAAGATGCCGAACCCCTGTCTTGCCACTGAATTTATCAGAGATATGAGGCTGCTGAAGAGGATAGTTGACCATAGTCAAGGTCTTCAAGTGTTGTCCCATTCAGCTTTACAAGGTCTAGGGGACATCAGCTGCCAAGGAGCCACTGAGCGGCGTGACAACATGGAGGATTTATAGATGTGGATTTTTGTCTTTGCCCAAATATCTTTAAAATGAGCCTTGGAGATATATCACAGTCAGGCAAAGATCACTTTATCTGGTATCTTCAGCAGACAGGTATTTACTCTAATTTAGGTATTTACTCTAATTTAACAGTGTCACTTGGGTTTGTCCCTGGATAATCCCCACATTTCCACCAGTTATGTGATTACCCCTGCAGACCAAATACCTGTCCTCTGACTCAGGGGCCCAAGGATGGCTCACAAGTTTCACAGGAAGGCTTGAGAGCAGGGGCAGTTTCTTTGCCACAAAAAACTATGCTCTAACAGGAAGACAAGGATCTAGCAGTCACGCTTCATGATTGTGAGAAACACTCATTCACTGGTAAAATATTAAAAAGGACAAAGTTGTCGAAGCAAAGATAATAATATTTTTATTTTACAATTCAGTGCTGTATTGGATGCCCTTCTAAAAAAGGCATAAGATCCTACAAAAAACCAGGGAGTATATATACTGCTTTTAAACAAAGAATATAAATCTCTTCAAGGTTGCTCATTATATTTTTTTTGACGTATTCAGCCATGTTCGGAGACTCCCATCAGGTTATTGTTGCCAACTATATCTTGTTAGACAGCTAAGCATCATGTCTGGATATCATCTACATATTACTTCTTGATACGTGACAGATTTATATGACAAGATAATTAAACATGCACACCAGTTGCAGCAAAACTTATCAACTAATTCCCACAATTCACCTCCTCTTACTTATTACATTTTTTTGCTGAAGCCCATAGCTTTGCTCTAATTTACATAATATTGATTGTAATTTCTCATCTTCTTCTTCTTTTTTTTTCGGTCTCATTTCTTCAACACCATAATTTTCTGGGCTGTCTCACTCTGGCCTGGGGTTGTCATCTGTGGTTTTATTGGCATGCTGGTTAGCTGCATTCCTTCGACTACAATGGAAATCAGTCTTATAAAACACGGTATAAGGCATGGTAAAAAGTGTAACCCAGCGAATGAACACAATAAAATGAAACCTACTTTTTCCACCAAGCTACCCCCAAGAGATTATCCCACCATCTAGAATCTAACGTAGACTTCCATTTCTGCACTGGGACATGTGCAATTTTATATGTCCCAGTGTCTTTCCTTGGTGAAACACATCCATTCTTATCCCTTAGGTCACCCTATTCCCAGCCTTATTCCTCCTTTTCCCAAGTTTCTTCCTACCCACAATTGTATTTTCCCCAAGTTACAAGTGGTTAAACTTCACAAGTCATAGCAATACCAATTTATGTGAGTGTGGTAATTAAGATTGGAAGCCCCTCTAATATGCAGACATCGGTAACATTTAGAACATTCATTTAGAGGTCCTGGGGTACAACTGGATGTGAACACAACCCAAAGTAAGAGAGTCCAGGCAGCCATTGCAAGCCAAGGTCTGGTATAGCATATATCTCCATCACTCAGCGCCTATTGGGTGGCAGCCAACAGCGGAGTTTTAGATGGTGGCAAATATAGAGGCTAACACAGCCTTGCCCTTTGCTTAGTGACACCTGAAATCACCTTTTAGATTTTCACAAGGCTGCCTCTTCCAACACACTCCACAGTACCACCAGGTGGTTAATTCAGTTTACCTAATCCATTATTATATGTGACACAAGTAAATGTCCTTACAGATTTTGCCAACCAATTTTGCTTGTACAAAGGATTCACAGTCCACTCTCTGGAAGGCGGGGCTACTGGTCCCTTCACTCTAGTGGCATGAGTCCACCCCTTCTCTTTAGTCCTTATGGCTGCTTCCATTGTCAGAAATACCAGGAAGGGTCCTTTCCACGTCGGGGAGAGAGTAACTAGGACCCAGTCTCCAGGTTGTATTTGATGCAGGCTGAAATCCAGGGGAGCTGCTTTGGGGTAGTAAATCACGCTTTCTTAAATCTGCAACAGATTGAGTTATTCCATGCAAATAGTCTCTAAGGTATATATCATTGATCTTAGGGATTGGTTCACCTTCTTATTTCCGCCTTTGTACCTTCAGGAGTTCTGTTTCCAAGAGCTAATGCTCATATTTCCAAGGCTGCACATACCAATTGCAGGGCCTTATCAGAGTCTGTTCTTTCTACTACTCCATACAGGGGCATTTTGTATGGAGACACTCCCAAGTCTTTCCTTGGGGCAGTTCTGATTCATCTTAAAAACTGATCACACAGAGCTGGAGCTTCCCCAATGAGTTTCTGAATGTAGCCTGGATAATATTTCTCCGGTAACTGCTTTGTTTAACATTTGTCTCCCATCTGGCAGGATCCACTTACCTTCCTCAGTTTTTACACATCCCATATTTTGGAAAGACTTCTCTTCTTCTGCAAATACTGGCAATTTGACTGACATTTCTCTACCAGGTATTAAAATTCGCATCCTAATAGCCCCTCCTAGCTGCTTCTTTTGCCTGCTCATCAGCTAGCCTATTACCTCTGTCTTCTAAAGTATTCCCCTTTTGATGTCCAGTTACATGTACTATTGCAGTCTCTTCTGGCTTACTTAGGGCCTCAAGTATCTCCAATATAAACTGTTCATACATAGTTCCTTTCCCCTGGAGGTAACCAATCCCCGTTCCTTCCATATTTTTCCAAAGGGATGGACAACTCCAAAAGCATATCTGTATATATTGTACCATTTTTCCCTTCTAATAATTCCAGAGCTCGTTTGAGGGCATATAGCTCACACATTTGGGCTGACCAAACGTAAGGGAGTCTCCCTTTTTCTATTACATTATTCTGTATGCCATCTATTATTGCATACCCACTGTGACATTTTCCATTTAGGCATCTTGATGACCCATCTATAAAGACCCTCTCCTCTTCGGGTAAAGGTTTCTCTCTCAAATTCTCTCGCTCTTTAGTCTGATACTCTATGATGTCTAAACAGTTATGTTCAGGCATTTCTTCTGCAGCTTCTCCATATAGATACTGAGAAGGGTTGAGACTTTTGTCTGTAGTCAGGACCAAATCATCTTTCTCCACTAGGATGGCTTCATATTTCAAAATTCTGGAGTCTGTCAGCCCCCGACCAGACATTTGACTCAAAATCATTCTGACTGCATGAGGGGTAGACACAATTAGTGCTCCTCCAAAGGTCAGCTTTCTACTTTCTTCTACCAGTAAGGCTGTGGCTGCTACTGCCTGTACACAAGTTGGCCAGTCTCATGGAACTGGATCTAGTAATTTTGACAGGTAAGCCACCTGTCGCTTTTCCCTCGCCCATATCTGGGCTAACACTCCATAAGCAATCCCATTCTCGACATTTACATATGAATGAAACAGCTCACCACAAGAAGGATGTTGTGGCTCTGGAGAGTCCAGAGAAGAGCAACGAAGCTGGTGAAGGGGCTGGAGAACAAATCTTAGGAGGAGCGGCTGAGAGAACTGGGGTTGTTTAGCCTAGAGAAGAGGAGTCTGAGGGGAGACCTTATTACTCTCTACAACTACCTGAAGGGAGGTTGTGGAGAGGAGGGTGCTGGCCTCTTCTCCCAAGTGACAGGGGACAGGACGAGAGGGAATGGCCTCAAGCTCCACCAGGGGAGATTTAGGCTTGAGGTAAGGAAAAAGTTCTTGATGGAGAGGGTGGTTAGGCATTGGAATAATCTGCCCAGGGAGGTGGTTGAGTCACCATCCCTGGAGGTGTTTAAGGTGAGGGTAGATAATATACTTAGGGCCATGATTTAGGGATTGGTGGGAATGGTGGGTCTCTTCCAACCTGGTTATTCTGTGATTCTGTGAGCTTTTCCAAAGAGGGGAGGGACAGTACTGGTGCCTGCATTAATTTTTGTTTTAACTCTTTAAGTTGCTGTTGCTCCTCCTGTGTCCACTCGTACTTTTCAGTCTCCTCCTGTAATTTCTCATATAAAAACTGAACATGTTGACTAAAATTTTCAATCCATAGTCTGCAATACCCTAGCAAACTTTAAAACTTTCTTATCTCCTTTTTGCTCTTTGGAAGGGTAAGTGCTGTAATGCCAGATATTCGTTCTGGATTTATTCTCCTCTTCCCTTCACTAATCAGATGCTTCAAGTATCTTACTTCCTTTTCCACAAACTGTAACATAGTTTTTGTTAATCAAAGACCCTTTTTCCCTAGGAAGTTTAATAGCTGAATGGTGGCAGATTGAACTTCTGTCTCCTTTTCCCCTGATACTAACAGATCATCTGCATACTGGAGCAGTTTGATTTTGGGAGAAAGGGTAATTTCCTCAAGGACTTGTTCCAAGACCTGTCCGAAAAGGTTGGGAGGTTCTGTGAATCCTTGGGGCAGAGTAGTCCAGCGAAACTGTTGCTTTCTCTCTGTCGTGGGATCTTCCCATTCAAAAGCAAACAGATCTTGGCTTTCTAATGCCAAAGGACAAGTCCAAAAGGCATCTTTAAGATCTACTACACTGAACCATTTATGGTCATAGGGAATTTTACTTAACAGTGTGTAAGGATTGGGCACAACTGGTGACGAGCTTGCACTATCTTGTTTAATTCCCTTAAATCCTGTACTAATCTCCAATTTCCATCTTTCTTTCTGACTGGTAAGATAGGGGTGTTATAACAGGACATACATGGCTCCAAGAGGCCATTCTTCAATAGCTCTTCAATTACAGGCTGGAGTCCCTTTCTCCCTTCTAGTGATATGGGGTATTGCTTTACACACACAGGCTGACTTTCTTTCCTTAATTCCACCTTCAAAGGGGGTATAAATAACCCTCCCCTGTTTCCCTGCGCAACCCAAACTATCGGGTCTATCTCTTCCTGAACAATCAAACTACCATTCTATTATCCTGTGGGACTATCCCAACCCCTCATGAAATTTGCAAGTCTCCCTAGCAAATTCACTCCTGCCTCCAGTACCACTACTAAATCAGCCATAACTTCTTTGTAATTTCCTTGGACCGTTACTTGTTCTACAATGGGAACTGGGAATCCTTCCCCTTTTATTCCAACTATATTAGTTATAAGTTTTCCTGGTTTACATCCTTGTGGGATTTTTATAACACTTGTCCTTTCCGCTCCCGAGTCTACTAAAAATACGTATTCTTCTTTCTGGGCTCCTAATTTTAAATTTATCAAGAGCTCAATATGATGGTTAGACCCCAGAAAATAGAGCCCCTGACACCCCCAGTCTTGAAAATTATCATCCCGTGCCATCATTTGGAATGCTCTGTTTTCTCTTTGTTGTGCTGGGCACTCCGTCCTGAAATGTCCTTCTCTCCTGCAGTAATAACACTGTCTGGGGCCTCCTGTCCAGCTGGGAGAGGCTTCTTTTCACCCTGGTGTGGTCCTGGCCCCCCCATACTTTAATTTATAATGGGGCACTCGACCTTGATCAGATAACCTTTCCTTCTTTTTCTCCACTTCGGTCTGTCTCTTTATTGCCTCCTCAAGAGTCGCTACCATCAACTTAGCTTTTGCCTTCTGTTTTCCATCATCCCTCCTGACATACACTTTCTGAGCCTCTCGTAATAATTCATTCAAATCTTGATCATGCCAACCCTCCAGTTTTTCCAACTTCTTCTTTATATCTGGCCAAGCCTTTATCACAAAATTCACTTTTAACAATTCCTGCCCTGCATCACTCCCAGGGTCTGTTCCTGAGTATTGTTGCATATCTTTCCTTAGCCTCTCCAACCACTCTGTAGGTGGCTCCTCTTTTTGCTGTTTGCTTTCAAAAGCTTTTTCAAAATTCTGTCCCTTGGGGATGGCTTCCCTTATTCCTCGAATAACCAACCTCCTATAATCAGACATATTATTTGTCCCCTCCATATTATTTTGGTTCATACAGATCTAGTTACAGGAAATTTTTGCTCTCCATAAACCCCTCCTTGAGCACCTGGGGGATTCTCCTGCTCCTAGATCCTGATTCCAGCTGTCCGTATTATTTGTCTCTCCTCTGATGTAAATAGGGCCCCGAGGACAAACTGCATGTCATCCCAAGTATAGAGAGATTAGGGCCTGAAAACTGATCAAGCTCTTCTGACTGTCCCAATGGGTTTTCTAATAACTTCTTCATTTCCTTTTTAAATTCCTGGACCTCAGTGCTGGTCAGAGGCACATTCACAAATCCCACTCCTCCTGGGGCTTCTATCATGGGTACTTCCCTTAAGGGAAACATTTCTCCTTTAGATGCATCCTTCAAGGAAGGCAAAGGGAAATTCTGAACATCCCTTTTAATCTGATCCAATTCAGTAGCACGAGACCTCTGTACTTACCCTGTCAAGGGGGCAGATGGTTCTGCAGGATCATCCTCCCCTCCTGCACTATTTTTTTCACTTCTCTCTTCTTTAGTTTCCCCCATTCCATTTTGATGATTGGATACTTCCCTAGGATTGTATAGGGATGGTAAATGGTCTAGAGGTTCCCATTTATTCTCTTTGTCCTCTCCGAGGTCCCTTGTAATATATATAGCATGGGACCCCTTCACACAGGTACTATAAGCACTCTCCTCTTGACTTACACGTTCTTTGTTATTTAAGTATAGATTCAAAGCCAGACAAATCCAATCATCTGTCGACCCAAACTTCAGCCAGTAAAGTGGGTCAGGCCTAATGGATTCCTTTACCCTCAAACCTACAATATTGTCTTTTAATCTCAAAGTATATTGTCTCTGGCACACTCCTTTCATTAGTATCTGTTAAAATCCCACTTGCTATTGTCTGTGCCTGAGCCTAGCTGTTGCTGATCTGATAAGAGACACTGGAGCGCAGAGTGTTACTAAATCACTTTGCCGTAAAAGGGGGGGAGAAAGAATTAAAAAACCAACCAAACAAAAAAAACCCCACCAAAACCCTTTTCTTGTAAGATCACACATATACTTTAAAACAGCTTTCCCCAAAAAATTCAAATATTTTCTCCAGGTTAGTGTCGACCAAAAAGTCCACCCCCTCAAACACGTGTAAACTGTTGAACAATGAACAATCTTCCTTAAACCTCAGTGTTCTAAGGTGATCAGAGTTTTAAAAGTTTACCAATCAGAGGCATGTGCCTTTGTTGCTTAAACCTTTTACACACAACCAATGACCACTGCTATTTAAACCTTTTCTCTCTCCTTCCCTTCATGTATCTTTTCCACCACTGATCACACTTTCTATTACACATAATATACACACACACACGCTAAGCCTGTGCGTATTCTTCCTGAGTTATACACACAACAATAAAACTGCCTGCAGAAATAATCGCACAACAAATTTTGGATAAATCAATAGCTGGCACTCTATTAAAATTAAGGATCATCTCCCTCATCTTGACATAATTTACCAGTTTCTGTTCTTGACATGCTCTCTGTGCAACAGGTGTTAGGTTAACAACAAAGTCATAAAAATTCTAAGACAAAACTAACACTCACTTCATTCATCTCCTCCCATTAACTTTAGTTCAAAACCACAATCGCTTCATAGCAGTGCTATGTCTCAGGCACACACATACAGAGTTATGAAGTATGCCAAAGTTAAATCAGTTATCAGTATTTGATTTCTTATTATGTCTTCTGAGTTCAAAACCAAAATGGCACACAATTCTTGTAACAATTATTAGTAGGGACTCAGAACCACCCCTGCTACCAAAACCCAAGAAATCGTATGTTTTCAATCAGTGAGGTTCTTTGAAGTATTCTTGAAGTGTCCCTATGGCACTGCAAATTCAAAATTTCCAAAGACATACTCTGGGTTCCAGTACCCAGTATACCAGCACTGGGCAGGATGTCTCCTGGCTAGCCCCAAATGTAATTCAGTTCAAGAATACCTTTATAATCTGCCATGGCCCTTGTCTTTTCCCTGGGTGCTACCTTGCCCCCATTCCCTGAGCATCACCCGTGAAGGACTGTCGGGTGGAATGCTTGAAGTGGGAACCTCAGATTCCTCTTTCCTTTTTGACTCTCCCTTACGGAGTCTGTTTCCCATTACACTGTTTTCCCTGCAGGACACCATTCACCTGGAACCCTTTCGCTTTGTCCCTTCACCAGTCAGTCTCCTTGCAGAGATATGGAACCGCAGTTAGAAGGACTCCACAATCGCTTCGCAGGAACGCTGCGTCTCACTCACACACACTTTCAGTCCTGCTCTCCCAGCCACCCAGATAGTACTTAACAGTCACTTTTCTTACCTGGGTCCCGTACACAGGATTACTCGGCTGCCATGCACAATTCAGATCCGTTAATTCATTAAATTACCTTCTCCCCTTCTTTGCTTCGAGAGTCCTTCACCTGGACAAGGTTTGCTGCTCTTCTCAAGGCAGGACAGTAGATTGGAGACTGCTAAAAGCAACAGGGCATGCCTCTCTGCTCCTGCTGTCCCGTCCTGCAGAGACAGGATCACTTATCCCAGATGAGCCCCAGATTTATATGGCAAGATAATTAAACATGCACACCAGTTGCAGCAAAACTTATCAACTAATTCCCACAATGATCACTTGGCTTCAGCTCTCTGGCTGAGATTTCTCCCCCCATTTTTAAAATCCAGATCTGTAATATCGTAAGAAAACAAAATCACAGAATTATAGAAGGCAGAGGCTGGAAGTGACCTCTGGAGATCACCCAGTCCAACTGCCCTGCTAAAACAGGTTCACCTAGAACAGGTTGCACAGAATCACATCCATGTGGGTTTTGAGTATCTCCAGAGAAGGAGATTCCACGACCTCTCTGTGCAGCCTGTTCCAGTACTCTGTCACCCTCACAGTAAAGAAGTGATTCCTTGTGTTCAGGTAGAACTTCCTGTGCTCCAGTTTGTACCCATTTCCCCTTGTACTTTCATGGGTCACCACTGAAAAGAGTCTGACCCCATTCTCTGGACACTCATCCTTTGAATATTTATACACATTGGCAAGATCTCCTCTCAGTCTTCTCCAGGATGAACAGATCCAGGTCTCTCAGCCTTTCCTCATAAGAGAGATACTCCGTTCCTCTAATCATTTTCATGACCCTCCACTGGACCTTCTCCACTGGACGGTCCTGGTACTGGACACAGGGTCTCCAGCACGGGACACAGTACTCCAGATGTGGCCTCTCTAAGGCAGAGTAGAGGGGGAGGATAACTTGCTTCAATTTGCTATACTCTTCTTGATGCACCTCAGGATACCATCGGCCTACAGATGCCAAGCGTAGGTTGCAAAGGGCACTCCAGAATTCTCCAGGGCTTCTGGAGAAGACAACTCTGACACTGAACAGTGAGATCTCCTGTAACCTGGGGGAAGGCCATGCTCTCCCAGTAGCCCCGCATGGGACCCATCAGAGCCCAGCTGTCCCCAGCTGCCTTGCTGGCCTCAGTGTCATAAAACATAGCAAGACATCTGCTTCATTAGAGAAACAGATGAAAATGGTAGAAGAGGGTGGCAAAATGGAGAGGGGCAGAGGTCCATGCTGCATCTATGGAGCAGCTGGGACCTGCCAGTGACTGAGGGGCTGAGCTAACTAAACTCTCCCAGCAGGAGAGCTCAGGGCAGCCCATGGGAGTGCTGCTCTCTCCACTGCAGTGCTGCATCTTGCCCTGTCCCTCTTGTCACCAGCAAAAAATCCTTTGTGACAAGGCTCAGCACTGGTCTGGCCAGACTGCTGTTCTTTGCCACAGGGGTCACAACTGACAATACAAATGACAACCAAGACAAGACAATAATGAAGCAGACATGGGGACTGTCCTGGACTGCTGATCAGATCCTGAGCAGCTAGGCTGTGGGCATCTGAGGCATTCACCTCAGGACAAGTGAGCCCATGGAAACAGCATTCCTCCTGGGGCCTGAGCTCTGTTGTTGCTTAATCAAGAACTGCAATGGGTTGAGTCCCTTTTGAGACCCTGTCAGTAGGAACTGTCTTTGTGTGAATGCTGGGAGACGTCTGAGTGGTAACTGCTCCAGAACAACACGGAGGGCTCTCCTTCAGTATGAGTTTGGTGGTTGCCTTCCTCTCCCAAAGGCTACAGCCCTGAGCAGCATGTGAAATCTCCTACATATTTTCCTGAGCTAGATCAAAGCAGGCACGTGTTCTTCACATTCATGTAGTGTCTAACAGGTTAACAAGAGTCAGTGTTTTAACTCTTTTTTTACCTCTAGTCCTCATGGGAGACTTCAGTTTCCCAGATATAGGCTGGGAGTATAATACATCGGAAAGGAAGCAGTCCCAGAGGTTCCTGGAGTGTGTGGAAGACAACTTCCTCACATAGCTGGTGAGCGAACTGACAAGGGACGGTGCCCTCCTGGACCCGCTGTTTGTGCACAGAGAAGGACTGGTGGGGGATGTGAAGGTAGGAGGACACTTGGGGCAAAGCAATCATGAAGTGATAGAGTTCTCAGTGCAGAGTGAGATGAAGAAGGAGGTTAGCAGAACAGTCGCCCTCAACTTTCAGAGAGCAGACTTTGGGCTGTTCAGAAGGCTGGTTGGAAAAGTCCCATGGGAGGCGCTCCTTGAAGGCAAATGTGTCCATGAGGGCTGGGCGCTCTTCAAGAAGGAACTCCTAGCAGCTCAGGAGAAAGCCGTCCCCAAGTTCCAGAAAAGTAGCCGGCAGGGTAAGAAACCAGCATGGTTGAGTAGGGAGGTCCTAAGAGACATCAATAGGAAGAGGAGGGTCTACGACCTCTGGAGGAAGGGGCAGGCATCCTGGGTGGACTATAGTGAGGAAGTGAGAATGTGCAGGGAAAAAATCAGGAGGGCTAAGGCCCAACTAGAAATGCGATTGGCCAAGACTGTGAAAGACAACAAAAAGTCTTTCTACAAATACATCAACAGCAAAAGGAGGGCTAGGGAGAATCTCCAGTCCCTAGTAGATGCAGAGGGAACAACAGTAACGGGACGAAGACAAGGCTGAAGTGCTCAATGCCTACTTTGCCTCAGTCTTTAACAGTAAGGAAAATTGTTCCCTCTGTGCACAACCCCAAGGGTTGGAAGAGAAGTATGAGATTCCCAAGGTCCAAGAGGAGGTGGTTAGAGACTTGCTTGCCCAGCTAGATGCCCACAAGTCTATGGGGCCTGATGGAGTCCACCCAAGAGTTTTGAGGGAACTGGCAGATGTGCTGGCCAAACCCCTTTCCATCATCTTCCAGCAGTCCTGTATGACTGGGGAGGTTCCGCTGGACGGGAGGCTGGCTGATGTCGTGCCCATCTATAAGAAGGGGCGCAGGGAGGATCCGGGGAACTACAGGCCTGGCAGCCTGACCTCGGTACCTGGGAAAGTCACGGAGTGGGTGATCCTGAGTGCTATCAAGAAGCACTTGCAAGAGAACCGGGTGATCAGGCCCAGTCAACACGGGTTCATGAAAGGCAGGTCTTGCCAGAGTAATCTGATCACCTTCTATGACCGAGTGACTAGACTCTTGGACGAGGGAAAGGCTGTGGATGTGGTCTTCCTGGACTTTAGTAAAGCCTTTGATACAGTTTCTCATAGCATTCTGCTTCGGAAACTGTCGGCCTCTGGCCTGGATGGGTGCACACTCTCCTGGGTGAAAAACTGGTTGAATGACCGGGCCCAGAGGGTGGTGGTAAATGGAGTTAAATCCAGCTGGAGGCCAGTGACAAGTGGGGTTCCCCAGGGCTCAGTCCTGTGTCCAGTCCTGTTTAATGTCTTTATCAATGACCTGGATGAAGGCATTGAGTGCTCCCTTAGCAAGTTTGCAGATGACACCAAGCTGGGTGGAAGTGTGGATCTGCTGGAGGGCAGGGAGGCTCTGCAAAGGGATCTGAACAGGCTGGACTGCTGGGCTGAGACCAACGGCATGAGGTTTAACAAGGCCAAATGCCGGGTCCTGCACTTGGGGCACAACAACCCTAAGCAGAGGTACAGACTAGGAGAAACCTGTCTGGAAAGCTGTCAGGAGGAGAAGGACCTGGGGGTGTTGGTTGACAACCGACTGAACATGATCCAGCAGTGTGCCCAGGTGGCCAAGAAGGCCAATGGCATCTTGGCTTGTATCAGAAACAGCGTGACCAGCAGGTCCAGGGAGGTGATTCTCCCCCTGTACTCGGCACTGGTGAGACCGCACCTCGAGTACTGTGTTCAGTTCTGGGCCCCTCACCACAAGAAGGATGTTGAGGCTCTGGAGTGAGTCCAGAGAAGAGCAACAAAGCTGGTGAAGGGGCTGGAGAACAAATCTTATGAGGAGCGACTGAGAGAGCTGGGGTTGTTTAGAGCTTCCTGGAGAAGAGGAGTCTGAGGGGAGACCTTATTACTCTCTACAACTACCTGAAGGGAGGTTGTGGAGAGGAGGGTGCTGGCCTCTTCTCCCAAGTGACAGGGGACAGGACGAGAGGGAATGGCCTCAAGCTCCACCAGGGGAGATTTAGGCTTGAGGTAAGGAAAAAGTTCTTGATGGAGAGGGTGGTTAGGCATTGGAACGGTCTGCCAAGGGAGGTGATTGAGTCGCCGTCCCTGGGGTGTTTAAGGTGAGGGTGGATGAGGTACTTTGGAGCATGATTTAGGGAATGGTGGGAATGGTTGGACTCGACGATCCAGTGGGTCTCTTCCAACCTGGTCATTCTGTGATTCTGTGAAACAGACTAAGTAAAATCTTTAATAGGTTCAGTCTTCAAGGAAAAAGACCAAAAAATGCATGAAATTCTATGTGCCACGTTTGAAATAAGGTATAATATATCCATATGTAGGCATCTGTTTTCTTGGGCGCAGCACCTGTTTTAGCAGGCAGGACTTCTAATTAGACCAGCCAAGAGTAATTTGATGTCATTCACAGAGTAAGTGATTCTTACAGTTATATAGGGCCAAAGAATTTATTTCTATGTTGTTTTTCTTTACTTTGTACTGTTTGTCCTAGGTACAAGGGAAACAGTGGCATTTTTCAGTGGTTACATAACTAGAAAAGCCTGTTATACAGGAAAAAAAAAAATCAATCCTTGCCTTGCTACCCTGGTACATTGCATTGTGCTCCTGTGTGTGTGCGCAAATTGTGCAGATCCATTCATCCACTTATGAAACGAACTCATAGGAAAAAGAATTCTTGAGGTATAGACATTCTTCTGCTCATAATTCCCACTGCACAGTTCAGTTTCTTTCACTTGTTTGAGTATGAACAATTCAAAATAAATGGATATTAAGGGAAGGACTTTCATAAGAGAGTCACAGGAGTGGGTACTTGTTATAGGAGATGAGGATAAAATTGCCCTTGTGTTCACTGATAATTTCAGCTTTGAGATCCATTTTGAAAGATGTCTACTATATATAGAAAAAAACCACCGATGTTTATGTATGAATAATAAGTATAGCTAAAAGCACATTAGTTAGAGAGCTGAATTCTAGTAAGTCTTGGGAACTATTATTTGTCACCATAGCAAAATTAAAAATTACTCCTAATACTTGATTGAGCAGCATATCAGGAAACAACAGTATTGCACTGGAAGTGACAAATCTAGCTAATTACAATCTTCTGACAGCTGAAAGTGAGTTAGGACAGTTCTGCTGTGAAAAAATTTTTGAATTGCCATAGCATTACATTTAAACTAATAATTTATAACTCAGTGAACTAAGAGGTCCATTACATTTCAAGCAGCTAAATAAACCCACAAAACAGCCAAGATGTTCTTACTGTTTTGCTAAAAATCATTTCTGAGTTTTAAGACTTAAATATTTACTTAAAATAAGGTACTTGAAGCCATAAAGATATATCTTTGTGAGCTTAAAAACAGGGTATTTTTAAGAATGCTAAAGGATGTCTGGATGTGTAGGTTATTATGCAGAATGACCCTCAATGACTCTTTGAGTGACCCTCACATAATACAATCAGTATCATAGAATCATAGAATGTTTTGGGCTGGAAGGGATCTTAAAGATCATCCAGTTCCAGTCCTCTGCCATGGCCAGGGACATCCCACTAGATCAGGCTGCCCAAGGCCCCATCCAACCTGTTCTTGAACACTTCCAGGGACAGAGCATCCACAACTTCCTTTGGCAACCTGTGCCAGTGCCTCATCACCCTCATCGTGAAGAATTTCTTCTTAATGTCTAATCTAAATCTTCCTCCTTCCAATTTAAAGCCACTACCCTCATCCTAACACTACATGCCCTTGTAAAAAGTCCTGTACTGGAAGGCCACTATAAGGTCCCCTGGAGCCTTTTCTTCTCCAGGCTGAACAACCCCAACTCTCTCAGCCTGTCCTCATAGCAGAGGGGCTTAATTCCTCTGATCATCTTTGTAGCACTTTTCCAGACCTGTTCCTGCAGCGGCATATTCTTCTTGTGTTGGGGATTCCAGAACTGGATGCAGGACTCCAGATGAGGTGTCACAAGAATGTAATAGAGGGGCAGAATCCCCTCCCTCGACCTGCTGGCCACACTTCTTTTGATGCAGCCCAGGATACAATTGACCTTCTGGCTGTGAGTGCACATTGCTGGCTCATATAGAGCTTCTCATCAATAAGAATCCCCAAGTCCTTCTCTGCAGGGCTGCTCTCAATCACATCATCCTCCATCCTGTATTGAAACCATGGATTGCAACAACCATGGTGCAGAACCTTGCACTTGGCCTTGTTTAACCTCATGACATTCACCCAGACCCGCTTCTCCAGCATGTCCAGGTCCCTCTGGTGACATATGGTGTTCCAGGGACTGGCACTGTTTAACATCTTTGTTGGAGACATGGACAGTGTGATTGAATATACCACTGACAAGTTTTCTGGTGAGGCCAACCTGTGTAGCACAGTCAACACAGTGGAAGTGAGGGATGCCATCCAGATGGACCTTGACAGGCTTAAGAGATGGGCTTGTACAAACCTCATGAAGTTCAACAAAGCCAAGTGCAAGGTCCTGCACTTGGGTCAGGGCAATCCCAAGGACAAATACAGGCTGGGAGGAGAATGGATTGAGATCAGCCCTGAGAAGGATTTGGGTGTGCTCATTGATGAGGAGCTCAACATGAGAGAGCACTGTGTACCTGCAGCCCAGAAAGCCAACTGTATCCTGGGCTGGATTTCCCCCTCTGTTTTTGTGAGACCTCACCTCGAGTAGCGTGTTCGGTTCTGGAGTCCTCAATACAGGAAGGACACAAATCTGTTGGAACAAGTCCAGAGGAGGGCCACAAACATGATCAGCGGGATGGAGAACCTTCTATACAAGGACAGGCTGATTGAGTTGGGGTTGTTCAGGCTGGAGAAGAGAAGACTTTGGGGAGCCTTTTTGGCAGTGTACTAGTACTTAAATGAGGTCTACAAGAAAGCTTGGGAGGGGTTCTTTATCAGGGAGTGTAATGACAGGATGAGGGGTAATGGATTTAAGCTTAAAGAGGTTAGGTATAGATTAGGTATGGGGAATAAATTTTTTTCTGTGAGTGTGGTGAGGCACTACAGCAGGTTGCCCAGAGAAGCAGGGGAGGTCCCATTCTGGAGGTATTCAGGGCTAGGTAGGATCGAGTCTTGAGCAACCTGATCTAGTGGAAGGTGTCCCTTCCCATGGCAAGGGGGAGTGGAACTAGGTCCTTTTAGGTCACTTGCGACCCAAACCATTCGGTGATTCTCTGATTCTATGATAATAATACTTACTATTTTTATTAGTCTGTGTACATTGTGCACATACCCACTTTTCTACTCAGTGCATATCTTCTCAATAAAATGCCCATCATTTTCTCCAGTAGGAAAAGGTTCTACTGTTCTCCCTCCTCCTTTTACTCAGAAATTTCCTTTCCTGTCTTTTATTAAATATGTCAACATTTTAAACTACTTTGCAGTAACAGGCAGAATAACAAAGTGTAGTGATTTGCTGCATGGGGCTAATGGATACTATTACCAATCCATTAGCTTTTAAAAATAATATTTATTTGACACAGATGGATATTCTAACTGAAGTGCCAAGCTCAGTCTGTACCCCACATTGGATTTATTCTGTTTATTTTCAGCAAAATGAATAACATTCCTCTGTATGAGGTAGAATGCACAAATCTCCTTAACACTTACAATCTGAGTAACATGTCAAATAGTCTATACAAAACAAAACCAAGGTCCTAATTTTCCTACAAGCTAAAGATTTTGGTCAGACCTGCCCTACCAAAGGGAAATGGTTAGGTGATAGCATTGAGAAGAACTGTTTTACTCAACTTCTTCCCAAACTTTTATTTTACTTCCCTTCCTACTCAGAGTTTGATCTCTTAGACACCGGGTAATAGTATCCTGTGGTTGGCTAGTACAAAACCTCCATGTGAATACTTCCTACACTGAATCATAGAATAACAGAATCACCAGGTTGGAAAAGACCTCTTAGATCATTGAGTCCAACCATTCCTATCTGCCACTAAACCATGTCCCTGAGCACCTCGACTACCCATCTTTAGGTACCTCCAGGGATGGTGACTCAACCGTCTCCCTGGACAGCCTGTTCCAGTGCCCAATGACCCTTTCTGTGAAAAAAAATTTCCTGATGTCCAGCCTGAACCTCCTCTGGCACAGCTTGAGGTCATTCCCCTTTGTCCTGTCCCCTGTCACTTGGGAGAAGAGACCTGCACCCTCCTCTCTACAATCTTCTTTCAGGTAGTTGTAGACAGCAAGAAGGTCTCCCCTCAGCCTCCTCTTCTCAAGACTAAACAACCCCAGCACTCTCAGCCTCCAGCTGCAATTAACTCCACTTACCACAGCATTTTGGGCCCAGCCATCCAACCAGAGGAGTATGCGCCTGTCCAGGCCAATGGCAGCCAGTTTCCTAAGCAGAATGCTGTGAGAAACTGTGTCAAAGGCTCTACTGAAGTCCAAGAAGACTACATCCACAGCCTTTCCCTCATCAAGTAGTCAAGTCACTTTGTCATAGAAGGCGATCAGGTTAGTTTGACAGGACCCACCTTTCATGAACCCACATTGACTGAGCATGATCACCCAGTTCTCTTGCAAGTGCTTCATGGTAGCACTCAAGATCACCTGTTCCATGACTTTCCCTGGCACTGAGGTCAGACTGACAGGCCTGTAGTTCTCTGGATCCTCCCTCCAGCCTTTCTTGTAGATGGGCACATCAGCCAGCCTCCAGTCCAGTGGAACTTCCCCAGTCAGCCAGGACTACTGGAAGATGATAGAAAGGGGTTGGGCAAACACGTCTGCCAGCTCTCTCAATACTCTTGGGTGGATACCATCTGGCTCCATAGACTTGTGAGTGTCTAATGGGCCAAGCGAGTCTCTAACCACCTCCTCTTGGATCATGGGAGCTTTGTTCTGCTCTTCTAGCTCCTGGGGATGTACACACAGGGAACAACTTCCCTTACTATTAAAGACTGAGGCAATGAAGGCATTAAGCACTTCAGCCTTGTCCTCATCCTTTGTCACAGTTGTTCCCTTTGCACCCAGTAAAGACTGAGTATTCTCCCAGGTCCTCCTCTTACTATTGATGTATTTGTAGAAAGATTTTTAGTATCTTTCATGGAATTGGCCAATCTGAGCTCAAGTTGGGCTTTAGCCCTCCTGATTTTTCCTCTGCATGATCTCACTTCTTCTCTGTAGTCCACCCAAGATGCCTGTCCCTTCTTCCAAAGCTCATAGACATTCCTCTTGTTTTTGATGTCCCCCTAGATCTCCCTGCTCAACCAATCTGTTTTTTCCCTCTACTGGCTCATTTTCCAGCACATGGGGACAGCTTGCTCCTGCACTGCCAGGATTTCCTTCTTGAAAAGCACCCAGCCCTCTTGAGCTCCCTTGCCCTTAAGGTCTCCCACAGGACTTTATCAACCGGCCTTCTGAACAGTCCAAAGTCTGCCCTCTGGAAGTTCAAGGTGGCTGTTCTGCTAATCCCCCTCATCACTTCACCTAGAACTGAGAATTCTACCATCTCATGACTGCTTTGTTGCTTTTATTACACTGAGTCCCCTAAATTCACATGTCTCAGCTCTTCTTGTTTGTAATCTCTTGACACCACAGAGTTGGATTTGGCTTTGGAGCACTACGTAGAAATTTACAATATTAAGCTGAACAATTGTCCTCATTTACAAAGAGTGCATGATTCACTAAGGCACAGTTCGAGGCTGCTCCTCATTTCAAATGAGCAGTTCAGAACAATGCCTTAGTAAATCCTTGCACGACATTGATCTTTCCCTTTATTACAAACAGCTCTTTATTACAATGTGATCTCGAATATACTTTTGAATTTTTCAAACTTCATGAATTTCAAAAGAAATAAGTACACTAATTTTAAAAACAGCTTAGAAAAAGACAGTAGAAAATGGCCCTCCATGATGTGAAATTAAAAAAACCCTTGTAAGACAGTCAAACCAAAACTTTTTTCTTTCATTCCAGGTGCCAAAAAGCCCCACACTGTTACAATCCTGTGAAAAGAGTAGATCAACCACTAGCAATATAATTTAAAAATCAAAAGGCCCCAAAACATATCTTCAAGGTGAAAAACCAAACCAAATCAAACAGTTACTGTGATGTCTGTTGCTTTGAATATAGCCAAGTAATTTTCAGGGCTAACTTTGAGAGACTGTTTTGTTCTGAATCACATTTGTAAACTTAGTTTCTTTTAGCTGAATTATGCTGCATATAATTCTGAGTGGAGCAACATTATTCCTTTTGGAAACAGCGCCCTATTCTCACTCCACAGCATCACATGGTAGTTAACTAGTGTCACGCTACTACACCAGGCTCAGATGCATTATACTGGAACATAAAAACTCTTCAGAAAAGTGGATATATTGGATACTGCAGATCACTAATTATGATGTACAAGGACATTATAATAAATGACAGAAATATTTTGTCACAGATTTGGGACAAGAAGATATTGTAATTTCAATTTGCAGGCTGTTTGCATTGATTTTTATTTTATTTGGGATTAATACAACAGGATAGATTTTTTGTCATAATTACGGAAACACTAAGATGAAAAACAACCATTCTCTCCAAATGGTAAACCTGTAGGTGTTCTGAAATGTTTCTGCAATGTTGACATAGGAGCTGAGATGTGGTGCAGTGTCTCTTCTTTCTTAAGAGCAATCTAAATCCTTCATCACTAAGAAAAATCATATAGTAAGTTAACTGGGTCATAGAAGACTGCTGATTTCACCTGTTTAACTGCTGTTAACATGAAGTACTAGCATATCCATTTTCTTTTCATATGGAAAATATCTAGTTGCAGGGAACTGGACAGGCACATTTTAGCATTATATAGGATGAAGAATTCACAGAAAAACTGCATTCAGCACTTGGCCTCAAAAATACCTTCACAAACACATATGATGACACACACAAAACACATGCAATGCTTTCTTTGCACCTAGTTAAGAACAATTTCTCCCACACACTTGAAGACTTTATATTGTTATTCAACATAAATTCAATTTAATTCACTGTGGTTTGAAAGGGGTTTACTAGGACTGACACCTATTGCCTTTGACAATGAAATTATTTGGCCAAGATTTCCCACAAATGCCTCTAAATTTCCATATGCAGAAATGGCATAAATAGTTAAAGCAGGTGGCAAACCAGTTGCACCACTTAGGGAAAGAAAAAAAAAAAAGCAAAAGAACAACACAGTCCTTGCAGGTCATAATCAGCTCTTTACAAATTTCAAAACACTTAAGAAACACACTTTGTGGGCGTATAAGGTTTCAAGATGAGGTTCAGGCTTTTTTTTTGTTAATACTAACCTGAGAGAGAACTCTTTACTAATTTATGGATTTTCTGCTCTGCTCTCTTTCTTACCAAATTACTGCAGTATATTTAGTTATTTCCTAGCATGCCGAGCTCAAGATTTTAGCCAATATATATCATGAGAGGGGCACGGTTTCTAAAAACATACTGCTTTTCTAAAGCTTTATGTAGATGCTTGGTAGGATTTTAAACAGTACTCCAGATGCACACTGCTTAAGGGATTACATTTCTGTCCACTGTGCAGAAGGTAAATCCTTTCCCAATACATATTGGTGTGCATTGTAACTAATACAAATATCTATTCAAACTGTGCATGCATATATGTATCAAGAACTGCACTAATTACAACCAAAATATGCAGACATAAACAAGATAGGTGCACTAATTACATCACGAATGTTACTGGGATAGAGAGCCAGTAGTTTACTACTATGAAACCTGTAGTTGCAAAGTAGTTCAGAAAAGCACTTTTTCAAGAACATACAGGTAGATACAATTCTGCAATCAAACAGATGACTGAAGATTCTCACTGGACATACAGATTTGTAATGAACTAGATACATTTATAGATGTTAAGATCCAAAAATTAACAGTAGACATCATACACACATATAACTTCTGCTCCTTTTCTACTTTCATTGGTTATTTATTACTGCTCAGAAATATTTAGGGAGTAGACTAATACATGTCTGAAAAGTGCTTTAACAAGTCTCCCAAGAGATCATTAATTGTAAACACAAAGGAAGGTATATCTCTAGTACAGTGTAACATTTTAAAGTAAGCAGCAGTAACAACCTTTTTCCATTGTCCCTTTTCAGAATAGGTTTAAGGAGGAAGCATACCTCTTTGACAATTTTTTCTTTGCATGACTTTGCAGATTTATATTACACATTCAATTGAGTATTAAAAAGGGAAATAAATGTTCTTTTATTGTCCCTTGTATATTATCTATTCAGCACCTAGGCAAGGACTCATCTTTTTCATCACGTTCTACACTTCTCTAACAACCATTATGTTAAAATTGTTCTTTCTCAATTTTTTTCCTCGAATTCCTACATCCCTGTTCACTGCATGTGTCGTGACCAAAATTCCCATCCAATTATTTTGCCATATCCTGTCTTCCCACTTAATACTGTCCTCAGCTCCAAATTTTCTGATTCCCTCACCTAGGTTCTCATAATTAGGAAACCAAATTGCCAAATAAAAATCTTACTGTATTCATTGCTTGCACTTAATTGTACTTTCCTCTTTCAATTATGAATCTTAGCACTGAAGGAGGGAACCAACTGTTAACTTAAGAACATATAAAAGAAGCTAAAATTAGTCTCAAGACAGAGATCATTAACTTGTTATACTCTTAATTAGATAATTACTGCAATTATTACCGATAATTAATAATAATTAGAGCTCCAGCACTAATTTAAAAGCTAAAAGAGACTGCAAATCTACCCAAATGTTCCTCTGGAATAGTAAACAACATATATTTTTCAAGCATCACTCTAGCAAGCAAGACCTTCTGCTTATTAGAGTCACACCTTACTTCTCCCTGCAGAAAAAGCATATGTGAAAAAAGGTTATACCTCTGTATCAAGCATATTCATTACAAGAGACATCTGAAGGCATTTTGATAATTTTTAGTTTTGTTTTAATTGCAGAAGAAAACAAGTAGAAAATCTAGGTGCTTAGAAATTATAGTGCTGAATGTTAAAGAAAAGCCCTGAACAACATAGGTGTTTAAGAACTTCTCTCTTAAATCCACATCTCCATTCTGGGCATCGTTGTTAAAACCACTATTGAGGACAGATACAAACCTACAGCAAAGAACTTGCTGCATGACACAGGGAAAAAAAAAAAAAAAGCAAAGCAATCCCCACCACATTCACCACCTCAATATATTACATTATTTCTTGATGTAAATTCAGTGATGTTAGGCAGAGGTTATATAAAGGTCTGCATATAAACAGTTGCCAAGAATGAAAACATGAGAACGTTTCCCCCAAAAAGAGGACAGAGCCACCTTATATGCTTTAAGATAGAGGCTTGAACCTCCCTTCAGCAGCAGCAGATAAATCTTTGCACTGCGTAGATGAATTGTTACTGGTTGAAGCAGAACATCACATTAAAAACCAGCTTCTTCTATCTGAATCCACAGCAGCTTTAAAAATTTTCAGAAGAAAGTGTACAGACCAATTCATTTATGGGTTTCAGGATGTGAATTCTAAGGCATTAGCTCCTATAAGTTCTGACTGAAGCACAAAAGCCACCAGAACAGGGCCAGTCTTCAGACTACTAGGAAGGCTGAATAACACCTCAGTACTCTCTCTGTCAAGTCTAGCTTTTTAGGCAGCCATCCCCACAAAGCTTTGTGTAAGACCAAGACAACTAACTTTGCTAGGCACAGCAAAAGAAATGAAATCTGACACCACAAGGATAAACTGTCATTTAGAGCTCCTTTATTAATTATACAGTGCAGAAATATCAACCGAAATAAACATCATTATTATGTATAATACAAAAATATAACCATCCATAAAGTTTATACTGTGCTAAGAATTATGTATTGAGCTTAAACAGTTGATATATAACATCTTCTCTTAAATAATGTGGACAAGTACACTCAGCCAAATGAATGTATTAACATTTTCTCTAATTTGAAGACACAGGAAAAACAGTTTATTCATTCAGTGTATTTCTGAGGGGAGACCTCATTGCTCTCTACAACTACCTGAAAGGAGGTTGTAGAGAGGAGGGAGCTGGCCTCTTCTCCCAAGTGACAGGGGACAGGACAAGAGGGAATGGCCTCAAGCTCCACCAGGGGCAGTTTAGGCTGGACATTAGGAAAAAATTTTTCACAGAAAGGGTCACTGGGCACTGGAATGGGCTGCCCAGAGAGGTGGTTGAGCCACCTTCCCTGGAGGGGTTTAAAGCATGGGTGGACAAGGTGCTGAGGGACATGGTTTAGTGGCAGATAAGAATGATTGGACTCGATGATCCAGTGGGTCTCTTCCAACCTGGTAATTCTATGATTCTATAATTCTATATACCTCATCATACCTCAGCTAGAATTTGAGAGCAAATTAAAACTTCAAGTTTTTCAAGCATTTTTCAAGTTTCCCCCTTGTCATTGTACACTAACAGTAGCACAGTGGTTCTACAACCAGTGACATGACTTTTCAATGGTTACCATTTATTATAGGAAAGTACTATACAGACAACCAGATTAAGGCACCATGTTTTCCACAACAGATATGAAATAATAGGCAAAAAAACAATTTTAAAGAAGGCTATGCATGAATGCTTAGCTACAGGAACAGGATGCGCAACAATCTATTCTTTAAATATAATCTTGGCAATATATTGATTAGTGTGGGTTTTGTTTATTCTTTAAAAAGAGAAATAAAATAAGATTGACATTTATATAATCAAGAGAGCCTCAAATCTTTTAAAAAAAATCTCCCTTCATCCCCCTTTTTTAAAATGTAAAAAAAAATCCAACTGTCAAAGTCTTTTATGGACTTTTAAGAAATACAGTTTCCAACATACTATACTTTAAAGGTCCACTAAAATAGTTAATTTTCCTTTAAAAGAAAGTACATGCAACTACTGCACCTCAAATACTGTGTTCAGTTCACAGCCCCTCACCACAAGAAGGATGTTGAGGCTCTGGAGCAAGTCCAGAGAAGAGCAGTGAAGCTGGTGAAGGGGCTGGAGAACAGGCCTTAGGAGGAGTGGCTGAAAGAGCTGGGGTTGTTTAGTCTGGAGAAGAGGAGGCTGAGAGGGGACCTCATTGTTCTCTATAATTACCTGAAAGGAGGTTGTAGAGAGGAGGCAGCTGGCCTCTTCTCCGAAGTGATAGTTGATAGGACAAGGGGGAATGGCCTCAAGCTGTGACAGAGGAGGTTCAGGCTGGACATCAGGAAAACATTTTTCACAGAAAGAGTCACTGGGCACTGGAACAGGCTGTCTAGGGAGACAGTTGAGTCACCATCCCTGGAGGTACTTAAAGACAGGTAGATGAGTAGACGAGGTGCTCAGGGACATGGTTTAGTGGCAGATAGGAATGGTTGGACTCAATAATCTAAGAGGTTTTTCCAACCTGGTGATTCTATGATTCTCTTCACTCAAGAGGAGACATCCATACCTTAGGGGCAGAAGAGGTCACAATTAACTTTGCTGATGTTCTGCACGTGCACAGATCTCTGAAAAACTGGTAACTTTAGGATACACAATTTATCTGCAAGGACCTAAGCCAGCCTTCTGCTGATAATGAATTAACACAAGGAAACTGAAACTATCTTGTATGGTTGGTTCCCACCTCAGTTACCTAAACAGATATATGACAACAAAGAACTCACAAAAGCAGTGCAAATATAAAAGCTCCATGATAGGGAAGGAAAAGAAAAAGGGAGAAGAAAAAAAAAAAAGCAGCATGGCTTTGCTCAGTAGTTGATTGCTATTTTGCCTTCTGGCAGATGAAAGAAGTTGTTGTCTTTGAGTTTAAGATGTTCTGGTAAATCTAGCTGTCTTTTTGCTTCTTCAATGTCTTCCTGAATTGCTGAAATGAGTGCCTCTGAATAAGATAAGAACACAGATATTTAAAAGTTGGTTTGAACTCTGAACACATAAGGGAAAATAGCAAGGGAAAGTAGTGTATCACAGAATACTAGATAGAATACAATCACAGAATATAATTATTTCCACAAGGCTTGTCAGGCAAGATTTATTAAAATGCCTTTGTTAAAAAACAAAATCAAAACAAAACCCCAAACCAAAACAAAACCCCAAACCAAAACAAAACCCCAAACCAAACCCAAATACTATGGCAGAGTTGAGTTTTTCACTATTATCAGCACTACCCTCTCCTTGATCCAAAAGACATTTTATGAAAAGATGAACACAATTTTATGAACTGTTTCATTTCTAACTGAGCTGCATCTTAAAGAGAAATTAACAGACTAGACTGATACTCTGGCAACAAGCCCATTATTTTAAAAACAGTCAGACAAGTGAGACAACATTACAATCTTTCAGTGTGATACTTTGGAAGATGCGGGGATATATTTCTGGGTTTTTTTAATTAAACCAACTTGTACATTCAATTTACAAAAGCATCTCACTGAAATTTCAAAGTTTAACACATAAAACATTTCACTATGGAAAGACAGACAGTAAAGACACAGTACTTGGCCTGTACAATAAAAGACAAATAAGAGACTAGTTTGAGGGAGACCTGCAATACTGACCTAAGGAATCAAAGTTTTTTTCCGGTCGAATATATCCAGTTATGAGTATACTAAGAATTTCTCCGTAGAAGTCTTCTTTGAAGGTGTGGATAATATGTGTTTCCTACAGGAAGAGAAATAAGTTTGCATTTATGATGAATTTTGAATTTGACTCCCTCATTGTACATCCAATATCCCTAATTCATACTCTTTCCAACACATACCAATAAAACAGACTTACAGTTTAGCACGCATAATGCAAGCTTAAAAGGCTAAGGCTTTTGTTTATGTTAGGAAGGAGGACTGTACTTTGCATGGAATTTAAGAAAAGTTACTCATTTAAGACTATTCTTATAGCAAAAACAAAAAAAGGCCATTACTCAGGAGACATGCTTCACCACTTCTCTCAGGTAAGATTTCCAAGACAGCAAATTACAAACAAAGCTCAGTGTTTCATCATTAAGTGGATGCATCCTAACAACTATAAAGATTTTGACAGAAACAGTTGGCTTAAGGAGAGCTTTTACAACCAGCTCACATGGGAAATTAATAATAAAATTCAAAGGGTGAACTGAGACAGGGTTCCATTCATACATACCTGCCCACCCATAGTATATACCAGCAGAGATATCACGTGAAAAGCTTTTGATTACTTGCTCAGAAAAGTTACCCCTCAAAAAATTTTAATAGTATACATTTGTGGAAGACAAGCACATTATGGACTCTCCAAACACTTAGAACCTTAGCAGCAGAGGTTCATGCCCAAATAAAAGTGTCCTTAAGAATTAAAGGAGAGTTCTAAGACTCAGAAAATTCACCAGCACCTGACAGCAAAAAAACAAACAAACAAACAAAAAAACAAAACCCAAAACAACCCAAAAACCACAGCCATTGCAGCTTAGGATTTTAACGCAACTCCTCTGTCCTACTTACAATCTACCTTCAAGGCCATTTATTCTGTATATGAAGCCACAGCACCTTGTGTATATTTTCCAACATTTAAGAGAAGAATTAATGGAAAGTGATTACAAATTAAGAGGCCCTAACACCTCTTATTTGAAATGCAGAGAGATTGCAGAGAACAGTAGATTAACTTGTTCCATCTCATTCTTAGGCTCTCATAACCAGTAAAATCAACACATCTATCAAACTTATGTTCAGTTAGCTATGAGCACCACTATTTCAGAAATACCACAGAATTTTTATTTTTGAAGTATTTAAGTAACGATAGAATAGAAAGAGGAAAATAAACTTCATTCACCTACAGCTCTCTGGCTATTAGAAGTGTTTTCTTTTCAGAATATGCACATATGATACAGATACCAAGCACACTTCTAAGAGCAAACAGAATTCCTAGATCTCATTTATGGATCAAATTCAGCATAACTTATTTAAATTCAACATTTGTCTCCTTTATAAATAAAAATCCCCCACAAAGCAAAATTCTTACCACTGATTTCTTAGTATTCTTAAAGAAAGGATTCCATCCTATGCTCAAAACCATTTTATGCACATCTCCATTTCCAACACAGGCCCATCCATAGTATATACCAGTAGACATATCTGACGGAAAGCTTTCAACTACTTGCTCTGAAAAGTTCGCTGCAAAAATTTTAGAAAGTGTGAAGTGTAAGTGACTTCGTGTAAGGATATAACAAAATCTTTAAATACTTAAAAGCCAACCTCACCTACATACTTGTTATAATACTGATAATGATGAATATAATGCAGTGTGCCATTTGGGAAAGTATTAAATGCAAAACAGCTTCATAAAGTACAGTCCCTGTGGTAATACCAGAGTTATCATGCATACTATGATTTACAGTTACACATGTTCTCTTCTGCAGTAATATACCTTGTCAGAATGCATTTCACAGTTAGGATAACTAACTCAGCTTTAATACAGTGAAAGATGAAGAAAAAAACCCCAAGTTTCTTTTGTTCTGTAAAATAGCATCTGAAAGCTATTTAATTGTTAGTAAAATAATTACTTATTAAATAAAATACATGTACAAATATATGAAATTATGATTCATTCAATTTTGTACAAGTTGCCTTTCAGAGGCATCTGTGCATTTCTGGCATTTTCGTTGAAATCTACATATCTACAGTAAAATAAATTTCCTTCTGACCGAATATAACTTTCAAATTTATTATCCTACTTCTGCTTCCCACGACTAGTGTTCCTCATGCAAGACATCAAGTTGATTTGAAAGAAAATTAGAGTTGCCGATTTTTCGTGAAAGCTCACAAATAGCAACAACTCCCCTCCCCTGTTCTCTGACATCAATACACCACTCACACACAGGCAAGAGAAACCCACAAAACTATTAACATATGTTAATTAATTATTAACATTTCCATCACCTCGAGACTGGTCTCATAAAGTTTCACTGTCTGCTAGGAGTGGTGCAACATGACTGTTGACTTCAGTATCTGCTTAAGACACGCCAAAAGTCACTTAAATTACACGAGTAGATGAAGTGCATGGAGATTTGATTTAGAAGCGGACAGGTATGGTTGGACTCGATGATCTCGAAGGTCATTTCCTACGGATTTCATGCTCTATTTGAATTTAGAAAACTAAAACGGACATGAGCAAGAAAAAAACTAACTTCTTTGTAGGTCAAGTCCGGTGGCTTTAGCTTTAAACTGCACTATCCCCCTTTAACTTCCCTCCTCACGGTATCCCCAGTGTTTTATTCCCCGTCTTGTTCTAATCTGACGTTTATATGCTGCCACACCACCGTGCCTGCGATCACTTCTCTGTATCCGGTACACCAAGACGATTATTCGATGATTAAATGGACAAAACGGGGAGAAAACAGCATGAAAAAGCGTGCGACTAAGCAACGCAGAAAAAGAGCGGCCAGCCCACAGCTACCCCGGAACGAGCCCTTCCTGCCGGCCGCGCAGAGGCGCGGGCAGCCGGCCGCCCCTCGCCCGCGGCCCCGGGCCCCGCCGCCGCCGCGCCGGGCCCGGGCCCAGGCCCCGGCCCGCCCCGCGCTCACCGGTGGGGATGCCCAGCTTCTTGGAGCCCCTGCCGAAGCCCTTCACCACCTCCCCGCGGCAGAAGTACGGCAGGTGCCTCATGGCGGCCGCCGCGAGCGCCGGAAGCGCCGCGGAACCAGCCACGCCGCCCGCTGCAGACGATACCAAAAACAAGGAGGAGGGGAAGAACTCGGACGCAGCTCGTCAGCTTTCGGCTCGCGCGACTCCGACCAGCTCCCGCCCTGCCCGGCCCCGCAGTGCGGAGGAGGCGGAGCGGGCCGCGCACGCTCAGTCCGGCCCGTCACCGCGTGCCGGGGTGGGGCCCGCGGGCCTGCGCGCGTCCTTGGTGCCGGAGCTGCGCGCGGGGTCTTCTCGGCGGGGAGGCAGGGGCAGCGTCCGGCGCGGGGCCGGGACGGCCCACGTCCTGCCGGCGGGGCCTGGTTCCCGGCAGCAGCGGCGGGTGTGGGCGGTGCGGTTGCCACAGCAACGGGATGTTACCCAGAGGGACCTGGACAGGCTGGAGAAGTGGGGCTGTGAGAACCTCTTGAGGTTCGACAAGGGCACAGCCCTACACCTGGGCCGGGGCAGTCCCCGTTTTCGGTACTGGATGGCAGGTGGCGTGATGGAGAGCAGCAGAAGGACTTGGGGGTGCGGATCGATGAGAAGCTCGACATGAGCCGGCAGTGCCCCCTCGCAGCCCGGAGCACCAACCTTACACGTGGTGCTTGTGAAGTTATAAAGTAGGTATGTTTACTCAGCGCTGAGACGCACGGGAGAACTATCTCTCCAAAAAAAGTCTGTACCTACCGTTGCAACTTGTCTCGGCTTTATGCAGCAAAGTGTTACATAGGCATAAAACTTTAAAAATACGCCTATATGTACTCATAATCTTTTCCTGCTTCTCATTATAATGAGTTCGAGAAGGGTCTCCTCCCGCTTGTGCAGGGTGGTTGTGGGTCACGATCTCAGGCATAAGGCCGATTGCCTTAACTTCCTTTAACTTCAGCCTGTGCGCACGCTCTCTGGATTTTTGGCATTCTTGTCAGTGTTAGTTTCCATTCTTATCAGAGTTCGAGATAACTTGTCCTGCTTATGAGAAATCATCTAGCAACAGACCCCCTTCCTACATAAAGTCTTATAGAAATATGTTGCTTTAGCTAAACAACTCTCATCCTGTGGATTCCTTAAGTGTGAGCAGCTTCTGTCCTGCTGTTCTTTAAGCCTCAGTTGCTTCAGCTAAATTATTGCTATTCTGTTAACCCCTTAAGTGTTAGTCCCTTCTTTCAAACTGTATCCTGGGCTGCATCAAAAGAAGTGTGGCCAGCAGGTTGAGGGAGGTGATTCAGCCCCTCTATTACTCTTTTGTGAGACTTCATGTGTGATACTATGTCCAGTTCTGGAATCCTCAGGTAAGAAAGATTTGGAACTGCTGGAATGGATCCAGAGGAGGGCTACAAAGATGATCCAAGGGCTGGAGCACCTTCATTATGAGAAGGGGTTACCAGGAGAGGTTGTGGCTTCCCCTTCCCTGGAGGTTTTTAAGGTCAGGTTGGATGGGGCCTTCGGTCACCTGATCTAGAGGGATGTCCCTGCCCATGGCAGGCAGGTTGGAACTAGATGATCTTTTAGGTCCCTTCCAACCCTACCTATTCTATTATTCTATTCTATGATTCTATTCTATGGTTCTATGAAAATGCTAGAGAACAGATATTTTTCATAGAATCATAAAATAGTTTGTGTTGGAAGGGACCTTAAAGATCATCCAGTTCCAACCCCCTGCCATGGGCAGGGACACCTTCTACTGGATGAGGCTGCCCGAGACCCCATCCAGCCTGGCCTTGAACACCTCCAGGGATGGGGCAGCCGCAGCTTCCCTGGGCAACCTGTGCCTCTAGTCCTATCACTACAAGCATTTGTTAACAGTCCCTCCTCAGCTTTCCTGTAGCCCCTTCATGTACTGGAAGGTCGCTACAACGTCTCCGCAGAGCTTTCTCTTCTTCAGGCTAAACAATCCCAACTCTCAGCCTGTTCTCGTATCTGAGGTGCTCCAGCCCTCTGACCACCCTGTGGCCTGATGGGTGGTTAGAGACCAGAGGTCATTTAGTGAGCACCCCAAGCACTGAGCAGCTTATGCTAAATGAAATAAAGGTGCCTTAGCATAAGGCCTCACAGCTTTGCATGTACGCCACGAATACACAGGCTCAAGGTTTCTCTTTGGAAACGTTCGGGAGTTATTCTGCCTTGATACTCGTTTTTCATGGGTAACTTTCCTCGGTAGTCCTTGAGTTGTTACTCTGTAATCTAACGATTCCTAAGTCGGAATGCTCACATAGCTGTTTCTCATGGGAAAGTACAATAGTGTATGTAACTAAATATTGCTTGTTGCTAAAGGAGAATTGTCGAATCAGCTTGCTAAACAATAGCCTGTGTTAACCGAGTTAGGTATAAAAATCTGTTTTGGACTCTAAATAAACAGCTCACTTGAATCAAATTGATTCGCTGTGTGATGTCCCATTTCCTCCGTCAGTGGCCTTCCTCTGGACCTGTTCCAACACTTCCATATCCTTCTTGAGGTTTCCAGAACTGGACACAATACTCCAGGTGAGGTCTCACAAGAGAGGAACAGAGAGGCAGAATCACCTCTGGCCATGCTTCTTTAGATGCAGCCCAGGATATGGTTGGCCTTCTGGGCTGTGAGCACACACTGCCGGCTCCTGTTTAGCTTCTCATCGACCTGCACTCCCAAGTCCTTCTCTTCAGGGCTGCTCTCAATCACATCATCTGCCATCATGGACTGAAACCAGGGATTGCCCCAACCCAGGTGCAGGACCTTGCACTTGGCCTTGTTGAGCCTCATGGGGTTCTCACAGGCCCACTTCTCCAGCCTGTCCAGGTCCCTCTGGATGACATCCTGTCCTTCTGGTGTGCAACTGCATCGCTAAGCTTGGTGTCATCTGCAAACTTGCTGAGGGTGCACTCAGTCTCACTGTCTGTATCATTGATGAAGATATTAAACAGCAGTGGTCCCAGCACGGATCTCTGAGAGACATCACTTGTCATGGATCTCCATCTGGACTTCAAGCCATTTGTTACATGATAGCCACAAACTGTAGTTGCTTACTTGAAAAAAACACCCAATCCCACAATATTTTTACACCCCTCTGATGTGCCGTTGCTCTCATAACTCTCTTCCTGTCATTACCCCTGGCAGTGAAGTGATTTCCTTTGGAAAAAACACATCACAATGCAAATGCTCATCCTGTATTCGCTGTATTTACTTAAAGGAAAGTGAAGGATGAGGGAGCATTTCCCTCCCTTCATTTAATGTTTCCAGTTGTCCTTCATGTTTTAGCTGATAAAATCTCTAGTTTCTTTAGGTGATTAACACTCTTTTCTATGGCCCTGATCCAGCTTAAATAAACTGAGTTTGCATGAGTTCAAATTAATTCTATTAAGATTGAAAAATGTCCATAATCTGTCAAAAGAACAGAGTAGACAGCCTGCCAGCAGTCAGTCTGAGTCTGTTTTTATCAGTGTTATGTATGCTATTTGAGTTCTAGGGTCTGTAGAAAAGCACACAAGTGTATTTCTGCATAAACATGTATCCATATTTAGAAATGGCATCAAAGTCCTTGCTCTGAATTTCTATTTTTTTTTTTTTTTTGTGGTTGCTGATTTGAATAAGCTACAAAAATATTTCAGGACTTGCCTCTAATTCTGGGTGGGTTTTTTTATGGGCAAAAGCAATGTAAACACCTGTGATGTGTGCTTGTATCTAATGGTATTTCAAATAAATAACTTCTAAAAATAGGAACTAGCCTGAGAAACTGACTTATATGTCATGTGCTACCAGTTTATGGAAGCTGAATCTGTGGTCACAAACTATTTTATATAAGAAAGCCAAAATTATTTTCAAAACTGATTCTATCTCAGACTTACCCTCTTCTTTTTTCTTTTTTCCCCCGTAACTTTCATACTAACATTTAAATTCATTACTTCAGTTTGAGTAGCTTTGACTGACATACAGAATCATTATATGCATAATAGTAGCTGAACAACAGAGCAATGGTAGTACATACATCAGAAGGAAATATGGAAGGGAAAGATGTACTAAGTATGCTACTCCTATACATGTTGTATTCTGCTGTCTCCCCAGCATACAGAGAGTAATGTTACAAAATATGTTTTCAGCAATGCTTTCTAATGGTAGCACATTGGATAATAAGTCAAAATCCTGAAGTTGTAACATAGTTGCTTAACTAACGACAGACGATGACCCCTTGGCCATTAGGATTGTACATTTATTTCAGCTGAAAAGCAAGAAACAAAACATAATAAATTACATTTTCCAGAACATGTTTCTTGCTAATAGTAATAAATTATGCGTTGGGTTGTAATTTGTATTTAAGGAGATACATATTTCTGTTCTTCCCATGAATGAATGGGAACACAGTCTGAAATGAAGATAGCTGTTCAGAATAAATGTTGATGTTCTTGGGATAACCACAAGATGGCACGCAATGCTCTCTTTTTCAGAGTTTGTAGCTGGGCATAAATTTTGTAATCTTTTCGGCAGAGAAGAACTAGTAAATCAAGGAAGTATTTGTGTAAGAGCTACATGGTTACGTAGTTTCACAGAAATCTAACTGCTGTTAAATAGTTGTAATGGCAATGATTTTTATCAGTCATCACCACAGGTTGTTGTGATTCAGCTAAAATTTATGCTGTGATATTAGACGTGTTTTTCTTGTGTTATTAATTGCACCTAGTTCATATTGAAGAGAGGGATCCTGAACAAATAGATTTTTAACTACCTTTACTAAAGTTTAATAAAGTTAATAGACAAGTTTCTTCCGAAAGTATCACTAAACTTTAGTGATTAGCATGTCTGCTAGCATTGTCAGCCAAGAGAACATCAGTTCATACCTGCAATGAGAAAACTCAGGTGCTAATTCAGGCAACTAGGAAGGAACTTCAGTTCACTGCTTGTGCTACTTGATCTATAGCTATTGACGTTAGTGAACAGTGTTAAAATATTTTGTTCTAGTATACATATACAGCCATAGAACACAGAATAAAGAAAAGAGAGCACATGCTTTGTCAGCTCTATGGGTCCTGTGGCAGGTTAATTGATGTAAGTTTTGTGGACTCACGATGCTAACCAATGTTTAATGCAATCCAAAACATACTCTTGTTCCATCTTCTTTTGTAGTAAAATATATGATTTGTATCACATCACATCCGTATGCTAGAGTCTTTGTCTCCTGCTGTCATGCTACAAAATGATTCATTCCTAGCCATGGCTTATGAAGGAAGCAGGAATATCCCTGTTTCCTCCCTTTGAGATGTAAAAACAGCAAAACAATATCTGCCAGATACAGGGATATTTTAGGTCTGTCCCAGCCAAGCTGGAAATTCTGGTTACACCAGGCTCCGTGAAATATTCAGGAGGTGACTCAGAGAAAGAGTGCCATGTAGTAAAACTAGAAGCATTTAAATCAACTCCTTGGACGTCTGCATTCCCAGCATGACAAAACTGTCATTGATTCAGGAGTTCAATCTAAGGACACTCTGGCACACTTTGGTTTTAGACTGAAACCAGGTGATGAAATCAGAGTACAAAGATCCATACAAAACACTATTAAAAGAATATCTAATAAACAGACCTGCTCTGAAACTATTTTTTCTGTATTATAGTCTGGAATAGTAAACCACAGAAATTAATTTTTTTTAACAGTCTGAAGTTTTGTTCATCTGAAGTGATCATATTTTTCTAGAAGAAATCACTGTGGATTAACATGATGGTTAACCAGACTGTGTTAGATTACAGTGAAGCAACAAGTACTATCAATGTCTGCAGTATGGCATAGCTGTCTACTGATTAGCTTCTGGTAATTCTAGAAAATTCCATCAACTTCCATTTGTATGTGACTAAATGATGTGTGAGACACAAAGCTTGTTTGATTAATTACTGGTGCAAATCAGATATTGCAGAAAAATGGACTAAGGATGTAGAGCTCAGTGCTTTTTAAAAGCCTGTATCAATATGTTCAAAAATTTTCTCACCTTTTGAATCACTATTTCTCTTTCTAGTGCCTTTTCTCCACATAGAAGCCTCAATTAGCTTCTTGAAAAGTGCACAGCACTGCTTTCAACTACCTTAGCTGCTTTTCCATGTTTCCGCATAGTATTGTGCCACATGGACACACTTAATGGTTAGCACTTAAAATTCTCTACATTTTAAAACAGCTGAAGAACCCAAGCTCTCTTTGCAGAGAGCCATTAAGTGCATTTTACAGCCTGCCCCATTTGTCCATTTTTTAAAAATAGTTTAATAGGAGTCTCAAATTAAACCACTTCTCCCTCTGTACTCGGCACTGGTGAGACCGCACCTCGAGTACTGTGTTCAGTTCTGGGCCCCTCACCACTAGAAGGATGTTGTGGCTCTGGAGCGAGTCCAGAGAAGAGCAACAAAGCTGGTGAAGGGGCTGGAGAACAGGCCTTATGAGGAGCGGCTGAGAGAGCTGGGGTTGTTCAGCCTGGAGAAGAGGAGGCTGAGGGGAGACCTCATTGCTCTCTATAACTACCTGAAGGGAGGTTGTGGAGAGGAGGGAGCTGGCCTCTTCTCCCAAGTGACAGGAGACGGGATGAGAGGAAATGGCCTCAAGCTCCGCCAAGGGGAGATTCAGGCTTGAGATAAGGAAAAAATTCTTCACGGAAAGGGTGGTTAGGCATTGGAACAGTCTGCCCAGGGAGGTGGTTGACTCGCCTTCCCTGGAGGTGTTTAAGGTGAGGGTGGATGAGGTGCTGAGGGGCATGGTTTAGAGATTGGTGGGAATGGTTGGACTCGATGATCCCGTGGGTCTCTTCCAGCCTAGTGATTCTATGATTCTAAGTACTCCTGATTAGGCTGAATCATAATGATGACAATCTGAATGTCAGGATTATATCTTTTTTTTTTTTTTTCCCAGCTACAGCTTGCTCAGGTCAAAATGTTTGTGACCAGTCTGTCACATATTACAAAGGGAATTAAGACCTTTGATTTAGATTTCTGATCAGATACAAAATGGAAGATACAACAGAGTCTGAATAATTGTTTGGTGCAGTCTGCAGAATTCTACCCACAGGGGCTTTGGTAGCACAAGAAAAGCAGCACAGGGCGGGGCATTTCAGGAAGCTTCCACCCTTGAAAACACACTTGAAAACAATTAAGTAAGATTATCACATATTTGAGAGACTGTGTTCTGAAATATCTTGCATTTCTCAACAGATTCCTACCAGGAATCCCACAATGAAATGTAGAAGAACAAGACTGGGCATCTCAGTAAAGTAGGTTAGAAGATGTTTACTGGATTGTCATGAGTTGTGCAATGACTTTCAAATGAGTTAGGCAACTTGGAGGTTATTTCTCACCAGTATTCCTGCAGAAATAGCATGGAAGCAGCAATAATGTTACAGGAAGTAGTTAGCTGAGACCTCTCAAGAAAGCCACAAACAACAGGATGGACAATGGATTTTTCAGCTCATTAAATGTTGCAAAACCCAGAAATAACTTGATTTCAGATTCTGGTGAATCCAAATAACTTGCTGATTAGCTGGAAAGGAAAAAAACCCTAGATCTGAAAATATTTTATGACATAACACTTAAGTTCTACTTGGCTCTTAATTCTCACTTTTCATGGAGAAGAATAGAAGGCAAAAGTGCTAAAGGGTTACAGAATAGGGCAATCTCTCAGATGGAAGTGCCTATTAGAGGAGAATGAAAATAGAGATAAAAGGAGCAGATAATTGATGCTTATGAGACTTCACTAGTTTGGGAACACTTTACAAGAGATAGTAACCCAGTTTATCAAACCTCTCTGTCTTAACTATAAGAACAGGTTTAACAATGACCTAATGAATGAAAAATTTAAACAGCCACTACTGGGCTAATTCATGGAAGCTGTATTTAACAGTGCTGGGAAGAACTCAGACAAAACCACAAGAAACGTTGCACCATTGTTAATTTCGGGGGTTTTTTATACCCTGCATAAGTTTTCACCTCTATTCTCTTCACAGATAGCTGAAGAGGCTTTGTTACTTTTCACGCTACAAGGAAAAAACTTTTTTACCTGTGCAATAATATCAGAGAGAGAGAAAAAAAATTAAATTATTGTCCCTGAACTTGCTGTTACAGCCTTGTTCATACACCAAGCGGTGGCTGAACAAATAAGAAAGATTCTAGTGAAAATTACTCATTGTTAAAAAGAACCCAGAATTTATAATAGTCCTGCTGTCACTCATATATGATATTGGTTCCCAAGCACAAGCAGGGCATGGCTGCATTTGTGACATTGCTCCTATTTAGTGTTCTTTCTGCCTCCTATTTGATAGGTGGCAAGTGTTTAAGCTTGTGTATTACTCAATAGTACTTATCTAAGTTAGTATGTCATATAGAGGTATGTGTCTTGAGAAGTGTTTTTTTCTAAAAGGGGACTGATGAATGGCAAATGTTTGAGCTTGTGTCTTGATCTGTAGCAATTGTCTAAGCTTGTATATCCTATGTGCCTTGAGGGGTATTTATCCAAAGGGGGACCTACTATGCAACGAACAGGCATCCCACAACATGAGATAAGGAAGCCTGGAATCCACGCTGCTCCGCCAGCAGAAAAAGGACTGCTTTTCTCAAAGTTTGTGCTGCACCCTCCTAACTTCTAGCCTTCATCTTTGTACACCAGGAGGAGGCCCTCAAACCACTCAACGGACTGATTGCACATACGAACATGACGTGAAGATATGTTCATGACTCTTTGAAAAGGAATGAATATGTAATACCTTTTCCGGTGATGAAATGAATATGCATAGATCTGTAAGATGCACAGCTTTCTCGCTTAGTATGCTTGGTTTTGGAGGATTAATTCCCCTGCACATCCAGCCCTGCTGATAAAGGGTACCTGCTTAATAACGACTATCCAGTCTCTGAATTCTTGCCCAGCCACACCTAGCCTCCCACTTCGGTAAGGAGTGTTAGAAAGCAGGGGGGCTTGGAAACTCCGTCATTTGAATCAATTTGAATGAATACCCCTAATCATTCCTCGTGTCTGCTGCTGCAAAGAGACCATTTTCCATGTATGTATGCTATTTGACTGCAACCTTGTGTTTTCTTAACACAGGAAATACTTGCACAGCAAGGAGGGAAAGTGTTAGCCATAACTTCCACTCTTGGTTTCTGGGCAACATTCCAATTGCTGTTCCAACCCCAATACTCCTGCAAGTGGCCTGTGCCAGCCCCATCTGTGCTGTGGACAGGAGGGTTACTCTGCACCAGTCTCCCAAAGTAGCCTTGCTATGGGCAGACTGCAGTCACTTGTCCTTGCCAGTAAACCTGGCCAGGTGCTGCCCTACCCATCTGCAAAGCCAAAACAAAGCTATGAATACAAAACATATATACAAAGAAGAAACCCACAAGTAATATAAGACCAGTTATTTATTTCTTCTGCTTAGGAGCTGGGGACAGGGGGAGGAATAAAGCCGTAAACTTAAAAGAGGAATTAAAAATCGTGACCCTACCTCAAGCTAGTTTTTCAAAATTATTTATTTCCAGTGATTACACAGCACAGACAACAGCAATACTGATTCTATAAACATAAACACTCTAAAAAACTAGATGAAGCTTAAAACTAGTTTATATTAAATATGTGTGGATTTGAACTGTTAAGGGTAAAATTAAGCTATTTCCTCCAAATCTATCTCTTCCCTCACAGTTCTTATTAGAAGCAAAACACCTTTTTTTTCCCGCTTAGTTCATTTCTTGTCATTAGACACGTCTTTGTAAGAATTTAATCAACCACTCTTTCTGCTTTTACTGTAGCTTTCTTAAAGACTTGTTCCAAGGGCATGGATTGCTGAAAAGAGAAAAGACTAACAAAACACAATTGTTTACCTGAGCACTCGAAAGTACTGCCAAGTTTATATGAATTTGTTTATACCAGTTGGCTACTTTTTGAGTGAATTCCAACACTAGATTTAAACGAAGAGAATATCAATGTGTATTTCAAGGCCCTTCCATTTCAGATCTTAAAATACTGCTAAATTAGACAATTAAAGGTCATCTTCCACTTTCTTGACAAGTACCTCTAAATGTATTTTTATCAGACAGCTTCCCTATCTGTAGTTTTTGATTAATTCATAAAATATGTCAGATCATGAGCACATTCAGAGCAGCTTAGCTGTGAGGTGTCAAGGTTCAATAACCTTGAAAGACTTATGAACATTTCTTAGCAAATATTACAACACATTAAATTATTAAACCTGAAATTCTGGTCATGGAATATCATTAACACTTTGATCTATTAAGTTGCTTAAACATCAAGCCAAATTCTGATTTCAGATATTGCAATTTAAATACATAGATTTTTTTGAAATAATTTTAATTATAATGGATTCAGTTAAATTACTAGAGAGGCTTGCTCTATACTTTACTTCTTTGCAGTGTAATGAAATCTCATCAGTTCTATCTATGTCTGCTAGTTGTCCCTATGTACATTTGTCAGGAATATGTATTATATTAAATTTTAAATTAGTAAAAAAAGCTAATTGATTTTTATTCAGGAATTCCAAAGTTAAAGTAATTATTTCCCAGGCATTAATTTGCATTATATATACAGTAATTTTTATTTAATCTACTTTTAGTCCTGAACCAGTTTCTAAAGAGTCATGTGTGATACATGAAAGGTTCTCTAACATGATGTTGCTTCATTGGCAGAGCCTCCGTATGTTCAGCCTTAACTGATATGATTAACATTTACCACTTCATTTTATGCCTATTCATGAGGAGAATGTTCAATGCAATATTTTGCTGTGCTAGGAATGAGAATTTTGTTTTCTTTTTTACTTTGCTTTGAACATAGCTGTTGCTATGCATGTATAGGAGAGAGGAGAAAGAAGACAAATGATACATGGCTGGTTCTTTATTTCTTTGAGAACAGCAGGCTAGATTCCCAGAACGGTCTATCAGTACACTAAACTTCTTTGTACAGGAAGTTGCAGCAATATGCCAAAGAAATAAAACCATCAACATTGGACTTCACTTTGAGCTTTAAGTGAATATTTAAATGTTCTGGGGTCAGACCACAAATTGTCTTGACCATATCTTGAGAAGGTGGCTGCAAGAAGCAAAGGTTACAAAGGCTTTGGATGGTAGTGTCAATGACTGCAGCAATGCAATCTCTACATTTATGGAGAACATTTCATAAGCAAACCTCAAAACAATTCACTGAAGAAATAATTGCCCCCTTTTTTTTAATTCAGAAACTACAGATACCAGAAAATCTGTATATCCGGTACTCTTTCTTCTTGGTTTGTACCAGAAATACATTTTTGCAAAGGCACAGCTTCAAGCTGCATTATTAGAAAGGCTTCTTTTATTTAACTAAGTGCAGTTTTTCAGATTGAGGCTCATTCCTTTTCTGGCCTAGTGCTAGAAAAAACAGACAACAGGTCCTCTCAAACAAAGCTTTTTCATTTCAGATTACTGAAAGAACAGTGATATTCTTGAATGAGTTTCTCTGCTGTATTGACTTACGTAGGTACAACTTGTTGGCTTCTGTTTGAATTTTGAGATTTTTAGCAGTGCACTTGCTTCTAATAATAATTTTCCTTACTTTAGACAATATGAGGAAGAAAGTGCTACCCTACATTACTGGATAGTTTCCTGATAAATTAAAATTAAATCTGTTGACTTCCAGTGCTGCTTTAAACCCTTTGAGTGAACATCATCCTAAGGCACAGAGGGCAGCCACTTAACAGAGCAAAAGCTAAGAGTAAACAGAACATCAAATATAAGGATTAAATGAAGATATTTGAGCCAGGAAGACTATGCAAGACAATGGAGTCTTTTTGAGGATACTGTTCTGACCTTCATACATGTATCCTGAAGGAAGGTTGTGTCTTCAGGGTGGTAACAATCCTACTTCCTAGCAGAGCTACAGAGATTAATTTTAGACATGTGCCAGCAAGCTGGGACAAAAAATCACATCAGAATATTTGTTAATGGTATTTTTAATTATTGAAACTTCTTAACTTATAGTGCAAAGCACTAAATTTTACTTAGAAATCAGGCTTGTTTGCTCTTGAGGACTTACTACAGGACAGAGAGCAAGATATTGAACCGTTTCTTTCTCACAAGTTCCTCACTTGTAACTCATCATTGAAAGGGAAATACCTTCTGCTTCTTTGGTTGAATTTTTTTTTTAAATACTTACCTCTGCCACAGAACACCACCACCTATAAACACTATGTAATAAAACTGGGCTCAGGAAATGAGAGACCAAGGGAAAAAAAATCAAAGAGATCCAGCAGGATTTTTTTTCCTCAGGAAGGCTCAATGGAGCTGTTGAAAACAAGTATGAGAAGAAATCAAGTTTGACCTGAATATTCAAGTTTATTTAAATAAGTGATAAATAAGTGAAATTATAAATTTATCAGACCATACTAAGGAAATGCACGAAGTATTCTTGACCTAGAAAGTTTGAAGCAGTTAAAGGTATCAGGGATGAAGAAGAAACTTATGAAGTTCCTACAAGAGACCTCAATTTTATAGGCAGTCTTGAAGGCTTAGGGAACCCCTTGTTTAGCATCTATATGTGACAGACATTAAGACACTCTAACCTGAAGAAGATGTTTTCATAGAACACAGATTTAAACTTAGAATAATAAGCAGGGATGAATTGCAGAATGTAAACTGACTAGCCTGTAATTAGGACCCCATATTTGCCCTCCAGAGCAGAACAATAACAGACTACATGACTAAACCACTAACTCCTGGGAATATGAAGAAACAAGACAGATTTGGAAACTTGAATCTGCAAAATCAATAGGATAAGTTTGGAAAGGGCATTGTGAAAGACTATATAAAGTGTGCAATAAAAGACATATCCCAGCAGTATCTAGCATTTTGATGGAATTGCTACATTTGCCTTGTGCAAAAACTTACAAAGATGAAATTCCTAATAAAAATTGAAGTATACTTTACTGTACACAAGTACTGATTCTAGAAACTGTTCAACAGGCAGTTGTATCTAGTAATATGAATAAAACCATTGTGATCTATAGTAACGTGCAGGTTATATGACTATGTAACGTCTAAGCTTACAGTGAAGTCACAGTCAATCATCAGATCATATACATGGGGATAATTCTTATAGGTTTATGTGTATTAAATACACAGCTAAAGACAATCTTGTGTTGCAGACATTATGCAGCCACCATCTACCCCCCATTATGAATTATACAGGTGCTGCCTCAGCAGGGCTTGGCCCTAGGTTCCTGTTTTAACAAGATGAGTTGCCAGTCTGCTGAGTGAAGAACTGGTTTATTAATCCGACATGCAGAGCAGCTTGAGCTGGGTGCCTCCAAGAAGGGTTCCCCACTGCAGACCATGCACCTCAGTTACACCCTTACAGACAGATTTCCTGTTACCTGATACCCAAGTCCAATCATTTAATTCTGGTCAGTGGTGTCTTGATTTCATTATGGTTTCCTTGGTCATTGAGCTGGCCACCTTCTGAAGCTACCATATTCTCTCAGAATTCTTTCCTTGGTCCTTTTCTTCCACATTGTGCTTGCATCTGCCGATTTCAGCTAGTTTTATGGCTGCAACACTAGCTTAATCAAAAAATTTACTCTCAGATAGCTCTTGTGGCCTAAGGCTTCAAGTACTTTAGCTTCAAGTACTTTAGCTTCAAGTGCTAATTAGCCTAGAGATTCTCAACACATGTAAATAGACAGATTATGATTTCCTTAGGGAATGGAGCACCTAGTCCAGTAATGGAAAGTATCACTATAAATTTTATTCACAGCTGTCATAATAAAAGAAACTCCCACAGAAGTATTGGAACATTCAAGTGCTCAGATCTCATATTTCTGTAGTTTCTCAGGAATCACATATACGGTACTTTAATGAAGGTGTTTTACAGAGAGACAGAGTGTGCAGAGGGACAGAGCAGGACAGCCTGTTTTCAGCAGAGCAAATTTTGGTAAAAAGTGGCTTACGTCTTGAAAAATTTACAGATGATCCCAGCTAACAGAGCAACCCTGCTATTTAAAAGGAACCCGCAATAACAGATAACTTACAGTGAAATTGTAACTGAAAGAAAATTCAGAAATAGCAGAAGTACTGCCTATTTTGCAGAAATTAGACAAAACAACATAAGGAAAATAATATGGTAAAATTCTGAGCAGATGTTGAAAGCCCGATGAGAAAGAAGGAACAAAGTAAAGACAAGAGGCTAACGTGCATATAAATAACAACTAAAGAAATTTCACATTCATGGTCCTAAACTGGCAGTAATTTGTTTGGATACGCTGAAAAAAAAGTGTTGATATTTAATCTTTTTTCCTCCTTTTCACACATAACAATACAAGACCATAAAGCATGAAATCACTTTAGCTACACACGGTATACCAACAACATCAGCAAATTGCAAATAGGAAGCTTAGCACCAGACTACCATTTTATGAAACAACTGATAGTAAAGCACTATCATTGTAGAAATAACTAAATTACAATTATAATTTTGTTTATAACATCAACTTATTATAAATAAATCAAATACGATGCTCATGTGATACAGGATAATATGAGTTTAACTATCTAGAGTGGAAAGCAAATATGTATTTATCTAGCAAAACATGAACAAAAGAGACTATGAAACAGTTTGTTACAGAATTGTTCCTCACAGCTATAGCCACAGACCACTGTCAACAGAGGAAGGAGACATGAAACAAACTTAAATAGATAAGTTGTGCAATGAAGATGACAGAAAATCAAAGGAAGTGCTTGAGCACTTTTGCAGATACAGAGGATTGCAGTCTTTTCAGAAGAAGCCTCTGCTTAAAGCAATTGTGAGACCTCTGAAATTCATTAAATGTTTCAGAAGTGTAGAGAAGAAAAAAGCCAACTCAGGCATTAGTTCAGAATACCTTGTATATGCATACATGTACGTATATGTCTGCATGTGTATATATGTGTTTACATTTATCTTATAATATTGTTATTAATTTATTTTTATTTTGGGAGAGGGGACATTCTATGACAATTGCTAAGTTCAATAAATAAAATTAGGAAAAGTTGGAAAGGCTGAAATTGCTCACTTTGTTAGTGTTGCAGAAGAAGCTTGACTGATTCTCCTTATGGTTAAAATACTGGCTTTGTCAGGCCACACCAGACTGATCTTTCACCACTCCTGCCAAAGCAGCCAGCAACAAAAGTCATTCATCCCCCTGGCAGGCATACCAGGCCTACTTCTCACCTCTTCCATGCAGTTAGCAAGTCTCACTTTTTAACTGGATCAGAGTTAACAAAAAATAACCCAGGTGGTTCTATTTGATTTACTTGGCAAGGTCAGAGGAGTGAGCTACAGGGATGACCTCTGCGAAAGGAGACCCAGGGATGCCCTGTGCTGAACACAGCTGAACACACGGGGAAGAGGTGCTCTAGGTGCTGGAGTAGAGATTCCCCTGCGTGCCACAGAGAAGACTATGGTGGACCAAGCTGTCCCCTGCAGCATATGGATTACCACAGTGGAACAAATGTCCACTCTGCAGCCCATGGAAGACCCCAAGCCACAGCTGGCAGATGTGCCCTGAAGGAAGCTGCAGACTGTGAAGAGTCCGTGCAGGGGCAGGCAGGACATGCAGCCCAGAGGGGAAACCCATACTGGAGCAGTATGTTCATGAAGAACTGAACTATGTGGGAAGGATCCACACTGGAGCAGTTTGTGAAGGACTGTATCCTGTGGAGGGACTCATGATGGAGACAGGAACAGTGTGACGAAGCAGTGACAGAAAGGAGCCATTCCTCTTCCCCATGTGCTGCTTAGGGGGAGGAGGAGGTAGAAGAGTCAGAAAAGAAGGAGTAAAATTGAGCCTGTGAAGAAGCTGAAGGGGCTATGAGGAAGGTGGTTTTAGTTTTGTCTTTGTTTCTCACCTTTCTACTCTGTATTTAATTGGTAGTGAAATAAAGCAATCCTTCCCAAGCTGAGCCTGTTTTAAGTAAGCAATCTTCCTGTCTTTATTCAAAGAATGTGCTTTTCCATCATATTTTCCCCCCGCCCCCGTCCTATTGACAAGGCAGAGTAAGATAGTAGCTGGGTAGCCATCTGGCAGCAAGCCAAGGTCAGGCCCACCACAGTGGTACAACGAAAGGACCCTAATTTATCCAATATATGATTTACAGTTAATTTTGGCAACTCAAGGCTGTAATCCACTCCACTCTTTCTGATTCCGTAATTAGTACTAACTGCCAGCCAATGTCTTGGAAGAAGTTTGTCCCAGGATGGCCTTGATTATACAGTACTAACACAGTTTATTTATATTAAACTTATTTTAAGCTTACCTGAAGAACGTACCTCTCAAAAAGTATGACACATTTGTGTAAACACACAAAGGGTAAGATGAAAGAGTATATCTGATACCTATTACATGTATTTTGAGGAAGAAAACATAGCCTTTATTTATTAGCTTTAGGCATGAGCAATGTTCATCCCAGCAAATGCATACACACCCATATCAAAAGACATTTTGTTCCAGATTGTGGCATAATGGATTTATCTGGGCTGGTGAATGGCAAAAAAACTTGATTTTTGCAAAAGAGAGCAGCTGGCAAAAGGAGCAGCCGGCAATGGGCAACACATCTAGTAAAACAGATAGATTGGGTGGTGGCTTGATATTCATATCAGCTAACTGGTACCTGGGCTGGGCTGAAGGACCCATAGCCTGGTGTTACTTCAGATAAAAAAAAAAAGATACCCCAAAAGCATGGACTGAGCTCCCTGCGTCAAAGGTGTGGTGAACAGACAAGTCCCTGTTTCTGGTTTCCGATGACACAAGTGGCCTTGCCAAGGACAAATCAACACATACAAATTGACCCACCTTGCCATGAGGTGCCAGAAGGTTTACAAAAGGTATAAAATCGATGCCTGAAAACTCATTTCTTTTGGGAATTAAAAAATGACCACTTTACTTGATGGACAGATCGATGGGCCTGGACTTCTCTTCCTGCAACAATAAGAAATGTCTTGGCAAGAACTGCACCTCTGACTGTCAGATGTTTCCCTAGGAAAATAACTACTAACTCAAGTTTTTATACTACTTGCTTTATATCTAATTTTTAACCGACTATAAGCATTTAAGCGCTAATGCAGCAGTGAATTTATACAGGCAATCCCAAAATTGTGTGTTGGAGAATGGTTTGATGAACAGGGGCATGGATCTTTGGAAAAGTTATGTTCAAGTAAAGTATAGGCCTCAATGGAAAAATACCGAGAGTTGATGATAGCGCTAAAGAGAAGAACATTGCACCTTTTGTTAGTTGTTGTAAGCAACCTTGAAGCTAACTATGTAACAACAGGGAACTGAGCATAAGCAAAACTACAAGTAGACTATGTAGAAATGGGGAATTGAGCTTAAGCGAAACTGCAAGTAGGAGGACGTATGTAAATGTTAACTTTTAGGCTTGGCCAATCATTTACTAACCCGTATGCATAATTATAGCATTATGTATTTCAGAGAGTTTTTTGAAGCAAATAAACGGAGCTTGCATTTGACTCATATTGAGTTGTGCACGTCTTTCCTTCTCAACAAAAAACAAGGGTCAGTGAACCAACACCCCGACAATTAGCTTCAGAGAACTCCCACTCCGCAACATTACTCTCCGCGACATTTGGCGCCCGAACAGGGACCCTTGTCGGTTGAGAAGGTCGGAAAAAACACCGGAATGCAGCTACCAGAGAACAATGACCAGAATTTATGATTTTGAGAACATTGCCATACTCTGCGCCTGGCCTTGGTGTGTCTGAAAGGAATTTGCCGCTTGATGCAAAAACCACGGATAACAGAACAAGGATTGCACATAAGACTTTAAAACGTTATATTTCCTCTGGCTAGAAGCTAACTTAGATAATGACGTGGCTTTCACTTCTGTTAAGTTAACAAGAAGAAAACAAGAGCATAATGAAGCATCATTTCACTTATGTTAAGTAGAAGAGGATAAAAAAAATAATTATGTTAAGTCAATAAGAGGATAATGAAGCAATTTCACTTATGTTAAGTAGAAGAGGATATAAAGGATCTCTGGCCAGAAATAAAAATGAATAAAGAAGTATAAACAATTTCACTTATATTAAGTTGAAGAGGAATAAAAAGGTATGAATAAACAATTTCACTTATATTAAGTTGAAGAGGATAAAGAATTGAATTTTACTTATAATAAGTAGACAAATGAATAAAGAATTGATTTTTGACTTATAATTACTGAACAAATGGATAAAGAAGTGGCTTTTGACTTATTGCAACGTTTCCTAGAGAAGCGTGGGCTTGATTCACAGTATTTGAAACAACTTGCGGACTTTATCACTGTAGGGAAAGTGAAAGAGTGTTTTAAGAATTCCGATGAAGTATTTGAGGAGAGTGAATGGTGTAAATTTGGAGATGTATTATGGGAGGCTGTTATAGATGATGATAAAACTGCAAAGAAGTTAATGAAGGCTTGGAGAGACGGCAGGGAAGCGCAGCAGCAGAGAGAAGTTGAAATACTGCAAGCTTTGATTTGTGTGCGTGACGGTGGTCTGCGCTGGGAACTAATTAGTTACAAAGCGATAACGGGACAGTGTTGTCAGAAAAACAGGAGCAAAGAATGGTTCGGATGCAAGTACCAACATGGCAAGCAGCAGTTCTCACCTCAGAGCAAGAACCAGAGGCAGCACCGAGATAGACGTGATTGTAGTAGTGCTGCAATCGTCTGCACTTCATACAGAATCACAGAATCACAGAATGACCAGGTTGGAAGAGACCCACTGGATTGTCGAGTCCAACCATTCCCACCATTCCCTAAATCATGCTCCTAAGCACCTCATCTACCCTAACCTTAAACACCTCCAGGGACGGTGACTCAACCACCTCCCTTGGCAGACTGTTCCAATGCCTAACCACCCTCTCTGTGAAGAACTTCTTCCTAATCTCAAGCCTAAATCTCCCCTGGCAGAGCTTGAGGCCATTCCCTCTCATCCTGTCCCCTGTCACTTGGGAGAAGAGGCCAGCTCCCTCCTCTCCACAACCTCCCTTCAGGTAGTTGTAGAGAGTAATAAGGTCTCCCCTCAGCCTCCTCTTCTCCAGGCTAAACAACCCCAGCTCTCTTAGCCGCTCCTCGTAAGATTTGTTCTCCAGCCCCTTCACCAGCTTTGTTGCTCTTCTCTGGACTCGCTCCAGAACCTCAGCATCCTTCTTGTGGTGAGGGGCCCAGAACTGAACACAGTACTCGAGGAGCGGTCTCACCAGTGCCGAGTATAGGGGGAGAATAACCTCCCTGGACCTGCTGGTCACGCCATTCCTGATACAAGCCAGGATGCCATTGGCCTTTTTGGCCACCTGGGCACACTGCTGGCTCATGTTCAGTCGGTTGTCAACCAACACCCCCAGGTCCTTCTCCTCCTGGCAGCTGTCCAGCCAGGCTTCTCCTAGTCTGTACCTCTGCTTAGGGTTGTTGTGCCCCAACAATACCAGGAAATGTAAAAGGACAATTTGGGTTGGCTTTACTGCCTTGTAATTAGTATGATTATCAATACTTCGGCTGGGAATCTTTGTTTTATCTGGGGTCATTGATACAGGCTCTACTGGAATAATTCAAGCAAGGGAAATGATATACAGGGATATTGAAGTTTTAGTTCAACTGACCAGTCCATGATTCTATCAACACAGAAACTACAAAACAAAACAAACAAACAAAAAGTATAACCATGAGTAAAATATTTGTTAGACAATTGATATAAGCCTTATTGACAATGCGTGTACATATTTTAAGTGTTTTTTGTTCCCGGTACCATGTGTAGTTTAAATATTCATAGCATGGGAAAATTGTGGATGTAATAGTGATAACCAACATTGCATGAATGTATTCGGCTAGCTGAGAAATGAGTGTTCGTGAGTGTGTGTTTGTGTGTGTGTGTTTGAAGTACTTCAAACATTTGTGAGACTTACAAATTGGTTTTGATTAATCTTGAAAATAAATCTCTGGGACCTTTCAATCTCAAAAGTCCACTAAGCCGGCAAACAGGTAGATTTACCTGGGGATCTTTGGAATGAAAGGCTTCAGAAGTAAAAAGTTTAAAATATCTAGCAAAACGTACAAAAACTGCCTGACCTTGCAGCTGTATGTGTATGAGTTCTCCCCTGCCATTCTCCTTCCTTTCTAAGTTTTTTTTTTCTTTCAGCTTTGAAGAAGTCTAGAGGAGTTAACAGTGTTATCTCGCTAGGGGAATGCCAATTTGTGAGAACACACTGTATTCCAGAGTCACTTGTCAGCGACTCCTGGGTCCTAGTGCAGACAACCTTTAGTGATAATTGACCCAATGATAGAAGAAAATTCAAATGATTCATTACAAATTATTGAATGGATATTTTACCACTTCAACCTTAAAAACAAGACAGCTAAACAATTGCCCGAAGGATATTTTTTAATTTGTGGAGACAGGGCTTGGCAAGGAATTCCAAAAAATTTAATTGGAGGACCTTGTTATATTGGCAATTTAACCATGTTTGTTCCCTCAATGCAAAATTTGATGTTTTGGTATAAATCAAGTAGGTCAAAGAGAGCCTTGAAGTATCTTGGCCCTGATTGTAAAGATGATGTAAAGCTATGGGGTGAAACAGGAAATATTTTTGCATCAATTTTTGCGCCCGTAGGAACCGCTCAAGCTCTAAAGCAACTAACCAGGCTTGCTTGTTGGACTGAAAAACAGATTAATATTACTTCTTTGGTTTTGACTAACTTGTTCGAAGACATGAATAGCGTAAGGCATGCTGTTTTGCAAAATCGCGCAGCTATTGATTTTTTGCTTTTAGCACAGGGACGTGGTTGTGAAGATTTTGAAGGAATGTGTTGTATGAATCTATCTGACCACTCAGTGTCTATACACAAGCAATTAGCCCGATTGAAGGAAAACATGAAGAAAATTACCATCGAGACGAACCCTTTGGACTCTTGGCTCAAATCACTTAATCTACCAGGGTGGGTGAAAGGCATTTTCCAACAATTGATTACAATATTGTTAGCCGTATTGATAATGGTAATTGGATTTTTAATATTTTGGTGGTGTTTAATGACCGTTATTAACAAAGTTACTTGTCAAGTACTACTTGTCCAAAAAGAAAAAGGGGGAATTGTTGGAGAATGGCTTGACGAACAGGGGCATGGATCTTTGGAAAAGTTATGTTCAAGTAAAGTATAGGCCTCAATGGAAAAATACCGAGAGTTGATGATAGCACGAAAGCGAAGAACATTGCGCCTTTTGTTAGTTGTTGTAAGCAACCTTGAAGCTAACTGTGTAACAACAGGGAACTGAGCATAAGCAAAACTACAAGTAGACTATGTAGAAATGGGGAATTGAGCTTAAGCGAAACTGCAAGTAGGAGGACGTATGTAAATGTTAACTTTTAGGCTTGGCCAATCATTTACTAACCTGTATGCATAATTATAGCATTATGTATTTCAGAGAGTTTTTTGAAGCAAATAAACGGAGCTTGCATTTGACTCATATTGAGTTGTGCACGTCTTTCCTTCTCAACAAAAAACAAGGGTCAGTGAACCAACACCCCGACAATTAGCTTCGGAGAACTCCCACTCCGCAGCAACATGGTCATGATTTAGGGATTGGTGGGAATGGTTGGACTCGACGATCCAGTGGGTCTCTTCCAACCTGGTTATTCTGTGATTCTGTGAACATTACTCTCTGCGACAATTGTGTTAATCTGTCACTTGAATTAAACTACTCACTGCCTCCAGCATTGTGAGATTGTCTCTCTGACCAGGCAAGCTCTGTGGCTCTGCGGGCTGTCCTGGGCTGCAGACCACATGTATTAACCCTGTGAGTACCAGTCTCTAAGGAGGCCTTCAGGGACAACCAGATTCTGCCTTGTGGCAAAAACATGTATAAGCACACACACATAATCCTTAGTCACAGACCACTGACCAAGTTTGGGTCTAGAGATGGATCCAGGCACATCTAGACATCCTCTGTGAGGGGTGTTTAGAACGTAAGTGGATCTATTTCCAGCCTTGTGACTTGATGGGAGGGCCTCCTTAGCCATCTGTCAGAATCTCACCTGTTTAACATGAGACAAATAGAAATATGCTACAATGTACTTCCAATATATTTTCTTAAATGGGGTGGGGTGTCCTCCTTTTGTCAGACAACTTTTTGTGTTAAAGTGGTTTTGGCAGCTGCTGTCATCTTCTTCAAACCTTTTTTTCTGCTGCACAGTGTTTGCCTTTCTGGCACCCCACGCTTTGACTTATGCTTAGGCTCAGTTTTCACAAGTTCATCTGCAAATTGAAGATTGCAATTATTTTCTTCCCTTCCCAGGCACAGATCAAGCAAGTGTGAAGATCTAGGCAAGAACATTGAGTCTCATAGAATGTACAACAAAGAGAAATGTTGCTAGAGATGCTTACAGAAAAGATAATAAAAATTTCTGGATTGTAGCAACTCTTTCCTTAAAGAAAGTTAATGTACTGTCCATATTAAGAGACCTCCAAGCCCTAGTAAGAGTCAAAGCTGAGGTTAGGATCCTCTGTCTAACTGAGGTTAGATATTTGGATCTCCCTAATATTAGGTCTGAACTATCACAAGAAACAGATATTGGGGTTACACTTGTTAGACAAGCAATCTTTTGAAAAGGTTAGCAGGGAAGCTATTATCATTACAAAATGCTAGATGACTGTGGCTTTTCAGAAAAAAGGAAATTTCTACTTCTTCTAAAACTTCTCCTACTTCTAATATTGAGACGATACAAGAATGAACAGTAAAAAAAAATTCTTACAAGCTCAAGCTTTTGACAGAGTATGAAAAAACTAAGCCTAAAAGCCTGGAGGCAGTGCTCAAAAGACAAATGAGATACTATTATCAATTTAGAGCAAGTATACCTATGAGACAGTTGTCCTCCTAGTGGAAATGTATTTAAGCTCTATTCTCCTCCACCATAACTATCTAAGTTTAGCCATGCACAGAAAGCTGTTCTTGAAACTTTCTCAGTTATGTTGTTTGTATGCCTTAGTCTCACTGGATTGTTGTTTTTACCATAATGGATATTATCAAAAATCAATTAAGTATTTTAAATTTCCCATGTTTGTGATTTGCTTTTTGTTCACTTTCGTCTATATTTCGTCTCTAAGTTCCACGTTTTCCATCGTTTTATTTAATTCTGCTGTTAGTACTTCCAAAACTGTGAATGACATTTTTCTTTTTTTGTTTTCTTTATTTTGTTCCACAGCTGCCACGCAGTCACAGCTCTCACTGATCTGTTACATAACTTGAAGGGCAACTTATGGACCCTATTATCTTAATCTTCCAGCCTTGAGGATAGAAGAGCGAAAATCAGGTAAAAAGCCATCTCATAAATTTTATTTCAGATTCAGTTGACAAAAAACTGTCCATGAAAGGAACCATAACTGAAGCACAGTTCTTGAAATTTCACAAAGCTGCAATAAACAGATGATTAGGTTTTGCCATCATGGCCAGCAAAGGTTCACAACTTCTCTAATCATGTCAGTCTACAAAAACCTCCACTTTCTACCTATGCAGAAGTTAGAGAATAACAGACTTCTAACTTCAGTTGTCTACCTGGAATAACTACTTCTAGAATTACTTTAATGCTTTTTTAAAATTATTGTTCCCTCTGCAGGAAGCAGTTGTTAGAGGGTACATTCTGTTACTGTAGCAACATACATCAGCTCTGGTGCTTTGGTTATTTTGATCCAACAGGCTTCTTTGCGTTTGTAACTCTCTAAGTAATTAAGGCTGGAGGAATGAAAAATAATGAAAGAAAACATCTGCCAAAGCTTACCCAACTCACTCTCTTAAGAATACCTGGTGTTTAGCTCTACAGTTAGTATTTCTTGTACTGTAATGGCAATATTGTGATGGCTTGCGGGCAGTTTAGCAAGAGCATGAGTAATTAAATTTAGGCTACCTGTGACTTACTGTTCCAATTTACATGCAAGACCAACAAGATACAGTCATCGGCTGTAATCATAAACCATTACTCTACACAAGAATAACAAGTAGGAATCTTACTCCCTCCTCCCATATTTCTCACTCCCATGGGAAACTTCTGTTATCAGCCTCTACAAAGCTTAAAAGAAAATCCTTTTTAGCATGGTGCTCCATGAAGAGTTCAGCCCTATAAATACCAGGAACACTAGATAGACCCCTTTCCTCCCCCCACATCACCTGTCAGGAAAAGGGGAGGACTGCCAAATTGGCAGTCTACTACTTCTCTACCCTGAAGGTAAACATATAATGAAAATTTTCTTGGCAACATAATGATGCAAATTTGAGGTCCATTCCCTGACTAACCTGTCTGCTCTAAGTGGTGAAATGTGGATGCAGTTCCCCCTCCTCCTGGCAGTGTCACCTAACGACAGCCTTGAAACCATTTCTTACCATTTTCTCATTATCTTGATTCTACTGTACAGACGCAGGAACGTCCAATGGGAGCTCACAACTGGGTTGAAGAAAGGCCTGTAGAGTCCTTTAGGTGTGCCTTAATCTTCCAAATCACACTGCACTCCAGATAATACTGACTTACAGGGATTCCTGGAGAAAGCCGCAGGCAGTGTCCAAGTTGCTGCGGACTGCAGCACTTGCGGATTTTCAATAGGAGTTTCTTTGAACTTCCTATTTACTTGGAATTTAATTTTCTGTTTAAGTGCCCAGGTAAAGTATTAGGAAGCTGCCCCTAAGCTCTGCCTTCACGTTTCACAGCTGTCCAAACCCTGTCGAGTGTTTATCAGCGGCCAGACCTTTGATGGGACAAAATAAACAACAAATCAAAGGCTTCCTCCTCTTTCTAGACAGGCTTTACTTTTTCGCGCTCTCAGTTTCGTCCCCGGCCACCCAGCCACTCCTGCTCCCTTCCCACCCCACCTCCCTCTTCCGCCTCTCGGTTTTTCCACCCACTGACCCATTTCGCGAGCGGCGGGGCCAGGTGGGTCCCCGCTTACTGACGCGCGGCTGCTGCGGCCGAAAGGAGCCTCTGCCCCGCCGTCCCCGCGACTGCTCCGCGGCGAGGGGCGCTGCCTGCGGCTCCGATTGGAGCATCGTCTGCGCCCGCTGAGCTCTTCTGGCTGCAGCCCGTCCCCCGGGGTAGCTGGGGAACCGTGGGAAAGCCCTTTATCGCCGTGAGCCGCAGAGAATCACAGACTCGTAGAACAGTTTGGGTTGGAAGGGACCTTAAAGATCATCCAGTTCCAACCCCCCTGCCATGGGCAGGGAGACCTCCCACCAGACCAGGCTGCCCAAGGCCCCATCTAACCTGGCCTTGAACATCTCCAAGGATGGGGCAGCCACAGCTTCCCTGGGCAACCTGTGCCAGTGCCTCACCACGCTCAGAGTGAAGAAGTTCCTCCTCATGTCTAGTCTAAGTCTGCCCCTCTCCAGTTTATACCCATTGCTCCTAGTCCTATCACTACAAACCTTTGTTAACAGTCCCTCCTCAGCTTTCTTGTAGCACCTTCAGGTACTGGAAGGTCGCCACAAGATCTCCTTGGAGCCTTCTCGTCTCCAGGCTGAACAAGCCCGACTCGTATGGGAGGTGCTCCAGCCCCCTGGTCATCTTTGTATCCCTCCTCTTGACCCGTTCCAACAGCTCCATACCCTTCTTACATTGAGGATTCCAGAACTGGACCCAATACTCCAGGTGGGGCCACACAAGAGAGGAACAGAGGGTCAGAATCCCCTCCCTCGACCTGCCACGCTTCTTTTAACGCCCAGGACACGGTTGGCCTCCTGGTGCGTGAGCGCGCCCTGCCGGCTCAGGCCGCGCTGCCCCCGCTGCCGGCAGCTCGCGGGCTGGAGCCGGGGGGCGGTCGGGGGCGGTCGGGGGCGGGGGGGCAGGGCGGTTCCCGGCGGGCAGCGCCGCCTGCCCGGCACACGCCGAGCGGAGCGGAGGGGGCTGCGTGGCCGCAGGTGGGTGCTGCGGGGCCGCCGGGCGGGCGCCGCTGTCCTGCTCCTCTCCTCCTCCGCCTTCTGCTCCTTTTCACTTTCTTTCTTCTTCTTTTCCTCTCCTCTGTTTCTTTGACAATTTTATTTTTCTTTCTCTCTCCCATTTCTCTTTTCCTCTTTATCTCCTTCTCTCTTTCCTTACCTTTATTTTCTTTCCCTTCTCCCTCTCCTGTCCCCACCTTTATTTCCCCTCTTTCCCTCCCCTCTTCCCCTCCCCTCTTTCCCCTATTTCAGTCCCCCTCTCCTCTCTCTTCTCCCCTTGTCTTTCTTTTCTTCCTTTCTCTCTCTTTCCCCCCTCTCCTTTCTGTTTCTCTTCCCTTCCTCCCTTTACCTTTTCCCGCTGCAGTGTACGCAGGGGAGCCCTGGCCATGCTTTTGGCTTCGGGTGTGATGGGTTGGTGTGAAACCTGTTCGAGACCAAAGATTCAGCGAAACCTGAAACCTGGGATGTGGGTTTTGGGATTTTTTTTGTTTATTTATTTATTTATTTAATTAGTTAGTTAGTTTGGTTTGGTTTATATTATTCCCCTCTTCCATTAAACTTTCAGTAACTGGGAAAACCATGAACAAACCTCCTTTTTTTTTTTTTTTTCCTCACAACAGCAAAACTGTTTAGTTGGTTGTAAATTTCTGTGGGCAAAGTTGGGTGGGAGGACTCCGGAGCCTCCCAGGAGGTTCACTTTGGCTCTGGCACTTGGTCCTCCTTTCAGTGTTGCTCAGAAGAGTAGATTTCTTTGTGGGGAAAAAGGAGGAGTGGCGGCAGGAGGGAACTGCTATTTTGGAGCCTGCGATTTAGATTTTTTTTTTTTTAATAGAATAAGAGGTGGATGACCTCAGATCTGGCAAGAATGACTGTCAGAAATTGTAAGAGAAGAGGAGACAAATCTAGCATTTCAGTCTGTCTACTTGAACTTGAAAATTCTTGTGCAAAATAATGCAATATTTGTACCTCAAGCTGGAACTTAGTTACAATGATACATTGCTTCTTAAAGTAGGCGTATACAAAAGAAAATACTGCTTTTATTTTCTCTCCTCAGTGATTCTCTACCTATAGTAAACAGTAGTAATCAACACAATCTCTTTCCTATGAATCTGAACTTTCTAGCACAATATTTCTTTCCTAAAGGCCAGAAAAGCCAGAAGTTGCTTAACACACCCTCCCCCCTACCCCCCGGATACCTTTGCCAAGTCTGTTCTCTTTATTCTAACTTAAGCAAAATGCATTCTGAAGCGTAGAAGCTGAAGTCTGCTGTGCTGAGAATACAATGATTTGTTTGTTGCCATAGTGGAAAACTCATTGCTAGTCTACTGAAAAGAATTAATTATGTTTTTCTTATATCCTCCTAGTTTACCTTTGGATTCCAGCATAATCTAACAGTTCTCTGCTTAGTTCGATTCATAAGCTCCTGAAACTTGAAAACACCTAACTTTTATCAACCTAGAATTTTGTCTTAGGGAAGGTGAAAAAAGGTAATTCCACAAGAATGTGGCGTGCCCAACTAGTATAACCAAAATAACTTGTACTATTAGGTTTACGTCATAGCTCCAGGGAAACCACTTCTTACACTGTGAAGGATTATTATATGCAGGATAATCGTGGCACTAGTACAGAAGCTTAATAGAACAAGCAGAAACCTCCTCACATTTCAGAAAACTGTTTACACCTCCCAGACAAGAACTTCGTAAATTGGGACAAAAAACTGTGTCTTTGGTAACTGTGTTACTAAAATATTCCCAAGTGTGCATTCTCCTGTCATAATCATACATGGATTTAAAAGCTAATTTTGTTTATCTTTTAGAGGTGTGGGAAGATTAGGCTATTTTCATACTGAAAAATTGTGTAAAGGAGGAAATAAGAGGTGGTGGTTCTCACCCAGTATAATGTTGTGATGAACACCAGGCAGTTCCACTGGGTGTTGGATTGGACACTACTTTAAAGGTTTTGTGATTTTTTTTTTTTTTGTTCTAGGATTCTGCACTGTACTTACCTCAAAGTAAAACATACCTTCTCATCAGTACTGAGTCACAAAGTTCTTGAAGTAGAACTGATAACTCAATGATTTGCAAAACCAGGTTTACTTTCCTTAGTTGAAATTTCTTATTGTTACAGCTCTGCCTGTGGGACCTGTATGCAAATGGGAATAAGTCTTCGACCTGTTCTGAGAAAGATTTACTTGATACAATAGTATAAGAAAGTACTAGAAAAGCTACCAAAATTTACTTTTTTTTCAATGCCATTTTATACACTGAGTGTATATACATGTGGGATTTGGTCATTTTTTAACAGCAAAAGATATTAGTGTGTCAGATTCCTGACTTTTGAATGTAAGAGCTCCAGATAACCTAGGGTTTGAAGTTATTTCCTTACTTCTCTTTGCTCTGAAAAACGGCAGTCTACTTCTAGCTGCTCTCACTATTCAATCCCCGTGTAGTGATAGGTATAGCAGTACCAGTCATTTGTAGAGTTATGTTTAAATCTGCCTTCTAAGCTAACAAGGGACTAGAAATGTGATATTTTTTGCTATAAAAAGGAAGTGCATTTTTCCTTTTTATCATTATTTTTTTAAGCAGCTCTGAAGGAGATACCCTGCTCTTGCTGAATCTTGTTAGTGAGCAGACAACTGGATCCACCTGGAACCTTGCTGCTGCCTCTGCATGACTTTCAGAATTAAGGTATAATTAAGCCTAGTGGTCAACCAAATACTCAGCTTATGACCAATTCTTCTTTTCAGTAAGACTGAAGAATGTCTAACAGAACAAACATGAGTGCTTTCATTCAGTTACAGGCATGTACTTTGCAGATTGCACTGCTTGATATCATGGAAATGATTAGTAAACATGACTCCACTCTGTGTCTTGCACTTCTTTGCATATAATCCTGTGTCTGCACAGTCTTATGCATGTTTGTATTTATGCAAGCTGCTTATGGCTTTAAATATCACTTCCTCATGAGAATAAATGTTCTGCATAACTAAACCTGAATGGAAGCAGGTTAATTGTAATAACTGCATGCAGGATATGTATGCTTTGAAGCATCATATATATGCACTGGTAAAACTCAAGGACTTCCCAACATATCCACCTGCAGTGAGGACCTTTCTTTGAAGTGCTGAAGAAAAGTTTTGTATCTCCATTAGAATTTGTGAATGAGGAAAGAGGATCTGTCAACACCTGCTCACTCACTAGTCTCATAGGTAGCTGAAGTTCCCTATAGCTTCCCTCCTTGTGAGGCAAGGGAAAAATAAGTCAGTCTGTACTGACTCTCACTCTCCATCCATCAAAACAATTACTTGTCTCCTGGCCCATCTGAGTTACCACTTCAGAGGTAGATGTACTCAGCATGGCATTTTCCACTCGTCTTTTCTTCATAACATTTCTGTATCGGAAAGAAAAAACCTCTCAGGTTGTCATGAATGGATGTAGATTATTAGTGCAGCTGCCAGGAAGTTTTCAAATACCTTTTGTAAAGCTTTGATTAAAAGCTAGTGTGTCTGTGGACATAAAATAGAGACCTTCGTCATGTTCGTGTTACTGGGTCCACAGCAGCTGCATGCCAAAAATCACCAAAGCAACTACAAGAATGTGAACATAACCGTTTACTTCCTCTGGTATTTGCTAGAGGAAGCAGAATAGGAGAAAAAACGAGGGGAGGGATGTGGCTGTATGTTAGTTCAGCAGCCCACAAAGCTGGGAGAGTTGTGACACCAGCACACTGCCACTAAGCCTGCAAGACCTATCAGATCTTCCCTGGTCTTGTTATAACTGTTTCTGATGTACTGACAGACTCCAGGATGATTCTCTAAGCTCTTTCCTGCCTTCCTATCAGTCTTTCATGAGATTTACAGTCTGTTGAATTACCCTGAAGTACTTTCTTATCCTCTACCTACCCCCTTCTGAGTTTATGGTGCTAATACTGCCCCATGGTGTATTTTGGAGGCTGCAGTGCTTACTTTTAGATGCTCAGTTGGTGTTTAACATCTTCCCTCAACAGTTTTTCCACTGATGTGAGAAAAGTCTGAAGTGCTCAAAGTAAAAGACACACGATTTTTTTTGTTCCTGTGCCTGTAGCCCTTAGTGGTTTTCACCCTATCATGGTATGGGTCTACATACTATTTCACAGCAAGCCCTACCTGCTTTTTCCAAGGGAAAGATATACTTAACATAAAAAATATGGTAATTTCTTAAATACAAAAAATATATGTCTAGTTTATGGTTTCATTCTGCTTTTTAAGCTACTTTAGAGAGGACAGAGGAGGGCAATGTGTTCTATGTGAGCTGGCCCAAGGGGAGGCCTGTGATGCCTGAACAGTGGGAATTCTGTTTTCCCACTTGTGATGCAGTAACATGGGCAAAATTTAAACCCCAAAGAGTTCTGCAACTCTAACACTGATTAGAGGCTGCCATTGCTTTTAGCCTCCTTTAGGAAAAGACACTTCTCTCACTCTCAGCCATATCAGTCTAAACTAGTGCTTAAAGCCTGGATCCTGGGTTTGCTGGATTGTGTCATGGGGAGCAGGGGTTTCCAGGGCACCACAGGGCTGGTGGGTCCCCATGGTCAGTCTGTTGGACCACGGCCTGGCAACCAGGCACATCCCACCATACTAACTGAGGGTGGGGCAGCCGGGAGGCATGGATGCAGGGAGGCATCAACCACCTTCCTGGGAACAGGGACAGGCTGATGCTGGGCTGGGACTTGGACCTGGTCTGTCATGGCCCATGGTTGGGCTGCTGGGGCTGGGGGCCAGTGCGACTGGGGCTGGAAGGTCGTGGGGGGAACCTGGAGGAGGCTAGCTGGAGCTTGTTACTGTCTGCCAGCAGCCATGAGGGCTGACTGCAAAGAGCTCCCCAGAGGCTAGCTGTCTGGATCTGCTGTACCCGTCCTGGACCAGCATGCAGCCAGCATAGGTGAGAGTGAGGCTGCTCCTTCCACATCATGATAATCAGGCCAGTTGCATGCTGAAACTGTAGCCAAAGATGTCTACTGTCCATGTTTCCATGTTGCTGGGCTGAGGCACACGGGGCCAACACAACAGAGCTCTGCCTGATCTGTGCCCTCGCAAACACCCTTCCCTAGGACCAGCCCTGTGGTGTGGATATGTGGATCCTTGCTACTAGCACTGCTGTTACATGCTGCAGCTCCTTTCTAGCCTGGTTGTATAAAACCTCCATGTGAACTTTGATCTCCTTTTATGGTCTTGTAAAAGTCTTGTTTGCTTTTTTCTCTGAAGGCCTAGGTTTCTTGCATTATTTTCTGTTTATTTTTAAGGATGGGTGAAGCCTAACTTATCTAAAATCACACGCAGAGCTGGGCTCAGAGGGTGCTGCTACCTTATGTCTGTGGCCACAGCCTTTCTTTGGTGAAGGTACTTTGGCATAAGTACCTATGTAGTCTATTGCTGATTCATTTCAGTCAATACCATAGATCAGATTAATAATTTCACATGTAGAGTTAGCACAAGTTTATATAGTAACCAGGTAAAGACATTGTTAATGAAATCAGCTGTTTTACAGAAGCAACTTTACAGTAATATGAAAGTTAAATGAGAACCTGACTTTCATCAAATTATCTCCCAGACTGGCAGGTTATGAGTACTTGTTTCACAGATAAGTAAACTAAGGGGGAGGCGATCCAAGTAATTTGCCCTTTGACACAGAAAAGGTGCCAGAAATTGAGATTTAAACTAGGTATAGGAATTGTTCTTCCAATAGGATTTATTTAAATGGAGAGCACTAGCCTCTAGTAAAAATCAAGTTGAAATTATCTTGGTTTAGTGTTTAGTCATACCAGCAAAGAATAATTTTGACAGAAAAGGAAGAAGTAAGCAGGTAACTTGGTATTTGTATTAACTCCTCTGAACACCAGCAGCTGCTATAAATTTCCCCATTTAATGACTACTACATCAGAAATAAGGGATGTCACCTGAGAAAGAATCAGGAAAAGAAGGAAGAAGGTTGAGTGCTTAACTTCTGCAACTGAACTTGAGAGCAAGACCAAGGCTGTAGCATAAAGTCTTTCATCTGTGCTTGTGCTCACTCCTGCTCTCACACGGTGTAAAGTGCTGCCTCTGACACCGAGTTCTCTAGTGTACTCACTAAAGTTACAGAGAGCTTAAGAAGAAGATGGTGGAAGTTTTACTGAACACAATCTGAAGCTCCATTAAAGAGTGTTCTAAGCTCATAAACCTATAAAACAAAAAAAAGCTATATCGTTAGATGAATCTTTAGCCTGTAAAGGTCAGCTTTTGCAAAGAATGGGATATGATCAAGTTTTAGGACTTTTTAGAAAAGGAATTACAAGCATAAGCTAATAGTAACTTATTGTAAAGACTGTTCAGAAGAAGCAGTGTGTCAGTGAGAGAAATATGAATATGGGGTAGAACCTCCACCTAAAGATAAGAGCCACATAAATGTGTGTTTGCAGATCTGTCATTTCTGTATAATGGAAATGCAAGGTCTGATTAGTCTGAGTTTAGAACAATAAAGGCATTTGACTTAGCTGGTTATACAACGCCTTTCAGAAAATGATTCTTTACACTGCTTTCAGCTTAGGTTTATTCAAGAACAGGAGCAGGAAGGACTACTTAGCAAACTTTATTCTTTGGAAGTTGCAGAAGGTGAAGACTGCAATGGTAGCTTTTGATTAAGACTATTTCACTGCCTTTTAAAAAACAGAGAGGATGTGTGACCATCCTCATGAAGTATGTGTTACTCCACAATGGTAGTGTTCCTATAAAAACTGAGGATAGGCTAAAATAGTAGTGCTAGCACTCATACGAAAGAAAGAAGGATTCCAACTTCTGTCAGCTGAAATTTCACTAATACAAGGGTATTTGAAGTATATTTTAAGTTCTAGAGAAGTCTTAATTTTCAAGTTGGTGGGTAGAGAACAGTAATTGAAGGATAACCAGTATCACAAGCATCATCCTATGGAAATACATACTTGTTATGTATTTAAGACTAGTATCCTTCCTTTGTTAATTTCATATGTGGTGGATATTACATTTATTGGATCAGATCAACTAGCCAAAACGAGCAGGATATCAAGTGAGCAAGCGTGTGATCAGCTATAAAGCATGTTAAAACTCTCTTTAAATTACGTCATCGTGTTTGATGTCACATGGCAAACCAAAGTGATAACTGTGGTAACTTTTTAGATTTCAAATTCAAAACATGATACCTGATACTTCAAAGATACCTTCCTATGCTTTCAGCTACTTACCTGGAAGGTTAGAATTTTAGATTTTCCAGTCTGATTGACTTAACTATACACCTAAAATAGGCTTGGAACAAATGTCCACCTCCTTAAGATAAATTAGAATCCAGGATAAAACAAGTACAGGTGTAACTCTGAAAACAAAGTACGCGTTTTAGTAAATGAGCTGTTTCTATAATGCTGTTAGTCACAATATGTTGTGGTGTCTGCCTGCTGGTGGCTTGAATTACAAAATATATGGTTATAGTACTTGCTTAAAATACTGCTGATCTGTGTAGCTGTGCTAGACATTTGTGCAGTGATCTAAACTTTCCTCCCACCTACCACACTATGGATCAATATCCTCAGTCAGTTTGCAGTGCTGTGGGCAGAGTGGTAGACCCAACGTGCCGTACATCCCAGTGGCAGCTTTATTACCAGAAACCCCCTGATGCCAGGTCTTATTTTCTTACATGTGCCTGTTTTGAGATTTGCAAGTACCCAGCTGAAAGTTGCAGTCTGAGAATTAAAAGCTAAAATTATACTGGAGTAGCTTAAAGAAAAGGAAAGTGCGTGGGAGAAAAATCTTACGCTGGACAGCCTACACCAAAACCCACAGTTGACAGAGCACACACAGTTCTTAAACAGATTTTCTTGATTTTCTTACCAGTTTTTTTAAGTAGTGTTTGTTCTTAGGACTGTTCAGAAAATTACTTGGAGGCACTAATTTTTTCTTAAAAGTATTACAAATGTAAGGACCTGTATCTCTCACATACTTCGATATTTCATTAACCTGTTAATTTATAGATTATAATTTTGGAAGATATTATCTACAAACTGTAATGGCTTTTGCAGTTAGAGGTTCATTTGGAATTCAAACCTGCACTGAATCATTAGGCAATAGTAACTTAAAACTTGTGAGTAGAAATGGCATTTGAGTATCAAAGTAAGTTGTTTGACAATATCGTGTTCTTGATCAGTTTATCTGCATGGGGTAGTACTTACAAACAAATACACCCAATTCTTTAATCCAGTTATAGAGTACAGTTTTCTCAACAGCAACAGTTGTAGCAGCTGCAAAACCGTGCAGCGATCCCTTCAAGGAGTACTGAAAAAGAAAGTAAGATCCTTAAGGGGAAACAGGACTAACAAACAAAAATAACATAATACTCATGAAATAAAAATGAAAATAAGATTGCCATATTATAAATATTGTTGAAACTCAGTTGCCACACATTTCCACATAAAATCAATTGCTGAATCATAAAAACAAGTGTATTCAAACAATGCTGACACAACACTGCTGTTTAGATTTATGCATTTGCAGTGTCTTAACAGAAATTAGCTTTAGAGAGAGATCGTACTTATTGCCCTTGACCTTAAAAAGGTATTTCATCATTTCAATCACACCTGTTCTCACAACTGAATGTTGAGTAACTATGCTATACTAATTTATTTCTCCCCTTCTTATCAGCCCTTTCCTGATGGTATTTCTGAGCTCAACTGCAGGATGTTGAAGAAACTGTATCTCACATAAAAAATCTTAAAAGGCTTCAGGAACTGCTTTCCCATTGAGAGGTCATAGCATGACTAACATCCAGGAAGTAAGTGGTAAGTTACAATGAAATCTGTGCTGCTGCTGAAGTGAGCATAAAACAGTCTTGTCAAACTCCAATGTGCAAATTAACATTAAATACTTGCTTCTCAGTAACCTATCTGATTTACTGGCTTTAGTTCTGTCACTTGAAGCTAACTAAGGTCATTTCTTACTGAGCTGTGGTTTGTTATCTTAGTACTACAATTGGTAGAAGACAGGAAATAGCATCTCATGAAAATTATCTGCCTCTTCCAGTCTTTTTCTGAAACAATAAACTAATTTCATTCAATAAGTTTTAATTTTCAACAGAATTATTTTTGGCTGAACTATGTAGCTTTTTACTGTTAGTAAAAAACAATGTAATTATTAACCAATATTTTATTTAAAGTACCTTTTAGTATTCGAATGACAATTGTATTTAATTTTGTTTTAGGATTTTTTCTTCCAGCTTCCTGAAGAACTCACCAAATTCCTCAGAAATACAAACATTTTTTTCTGAAGTTACTGAAGTTGATATGAGCAGAGTGGAGGGCGTTTTTTTTAGCCCTGCAAAGCTACCTGGTATTTGAAATGCTGAAGAGGAAATTACGGTTTTGCCACAACTTGCGGTTCAGGCTTTTCTTGGGTCTAACTCTTCTTTTAGTAATCATTTCAGTTTTGAAAGTTAACCAGAAACAAGATTTCTTAAATCGGAGACATCTGGAGCTGACAAAAGAAGACCCTGTTGGCAGTGTTAACTGCACCAAGATTATAGAGGGGGATATAGAAGAAATTCAAAAGGTAAAGCTTGAGACGTTGTCAGTGTCTTTTAAGAAACGCCCCAGACTAACAACAAATGATTATATTAACTTGACAGCAGACTGTGCCTCCTTCACAAAGACTAGAAAATACATCATGGAACCTCTCAGCAATGAAGAAGCAGAATTTCCAATTGCTTACTCAATAGTGGTTTATCACAAGATTGAGATGCTTGATAGACTTCTAAGATCAATCTATGCTCCTCAGAATTTCTACTGCATTCATGTTGACAAAAAGTCTCCAGAATCTTTTTTTTCTGCTGTGAAGGGAATAGTCTCATGTTTTGATAATGTCTTTATTTCTAGCCAGTTAGAGAGTGTTGTATATGCTTCATGGAGCAGGGTGCAGGCAGATATTAACTGCATGAAAGATCTCTACAGAAGAAGTTCAAACTGGAAATACCTAATAAACCTCTGTGGCATGGACTTTCCTATAAAGACCAACCAGGAAATAGTAGAGAAATTAAAAGCCCTTAAAGGTGAAAACAGCTTGGAAACAGAAAAAATGCCTGTTTATAAAGAAGTAAGGTGGAAAAAACACCATGAGATTATTGATGGTAAAATAAAGAACACAGGCATAGACAAACAACTACCACCTCTCACTTCTCCAATTTTTTCTGGTAGTGCCTATTTTGTAGTTAGCAGAAGATTTGTAGAGTATGTATTAGAAAGCCGTAAAATACTTAAGTTCATTGAGTGGGCAAAAGACACTTACAGCCCAGATGAGTATCTGTGGGCAACAATTCAGAGAATCCCTGACGTCCCGGGTGCAGTTTCTTCTAGTGATAAGTATGATGTATCTGACATGAATGCACTGGCCAGGTTTGTCAAGTGGCAGTACTTTGAAGGTGATGTGTCTAAAGGTGCACCCTATCCACCATGCAGTGGAGTTCATGTTCGCTCTGTCTGTGTTTTTGGGGCAGGAGACCTGAACTGGATGCTACGAAACCACCACTTCTTTGCTAATAAGTTCGACACTGATGTTGACCCTTTTGCAGTGAAATGTTTGGAAGAGTATTTGCGACACAAAGCTTTGTATCTGCAAAAGAACTGAAATACTGCATACTCCTGTGATGAAACATAAGGACAAGTAGTATACAGTTATGTATTTTAACATGTAACACTGATGGTCGTGATGCTGATGATAGGTATGGTGGTTCTTACCATATTAGTATAGTGGTAATGATGTCCTCCCTGCCTTGTTTGTGGTCAAGAGGGAGAGAAGGCATATCTCAAGTGAATATGGGGATACTTTTTGTTGCACAGCAAGGATTGGAACTTTGTGTACAAAATAAAAGATGGCAATTTTTGATGGCCAACTGTTCAGAATATTTATTATATAAAGGTGTAATTAATAGACTGGCTAAACTGTTTGTTTTAAGTCTTGTAAAATGCTTGTCATTCTTCATGGTCATTCTTCATTTTTATCCTGTAATTGTAATGCTAGCTGAAAGGGAAGGGTAGAGCAGAGGGAGGAGAAGGGGAAAAAAAGAAAAAAGCAGCTGGCCTGCACCAACTTCGTACTGAGTACTGAAAGATCTCAGGAAAATAACATTAGAATTGATCTGAAAACTAAACAAAAGGGACTATACCAAAGCAAGCTGTTATCACTTAAATCTGATTGCTGTAATTCTGTAATACATAATTCTTAATCCTCCTGAAAAGGTAATCTACAAAATGGAGCATTAAGAACTAGTTTTAAAATTTTTGCAGCCAAATCTTGCTTTTGTACTCTTAAAATCCCCTGATAATGTGATATAAAGTTTATACACTAGTTTTTAATTACATCTTCTCAGGGAAACTTCAGGTTTGTGCCTGATGAGAGTTAGAGTTGTAATTTTACACTACTTATTGTATCAAGAGTCTTGATTTTGCATCCAAAATGGCTCAAGTTTCTCAAAAACTTGAAAGAAGAACTGCAGTAGTGTGTAAATGTCACTGATGGAACTGCTAGTTTCTGCTTTTCTGTCAAGCTCAACTTGCATAACAGATTTTTTTAACTATGAGTATGAAAAAATAAAGTTATTTTTCTAAATTACCTTGCCTCTTCCTGCAATTGAAGTCCTTCTAAAAGCACCACAAAAAATCCTGATGGTGAAGATCTTAGATGTTTTTACTGACATGTTTTTCAGAGCTGCAGCTAAGACAAGTCCTACCTTTTTTCCATATGTTAATTCATGTGTCTGTGCTTGTTTAGGTTTAGCTAGTGCAACTTATTTTTATTTATTTGCAGCTCTTGGTGAAAGGAAAAGGAGGAAATCTGGATTGATTGTATTCTAGGTTAGGTCCCTGCTTAGTTTAGCTTCTGCAATGTGGCACATGAGTATGGTGATGAGAGAAAAGGACAGTGTGAGGAATTATATTATTTCTTTCCGTATAAATTCAGGTTTGTCATACACAGTTACTTCCAGGTGTCTTGTTTTACTCCTGAGCTGACAGTCGAATTCATTGGAGTCACTAGCAAGTGGTAGAATAGACTGATTTTTTTTTTGTTGTTGTGTTTCTTTGTTTCTTGAACTGTTGATGTGATGGCAACATTTCTTTCTTACAAAGATAGTTTTTCATTAAGTTTCTCCTGTGGTGTGCCCCAATACTGTGGCATTAACATAATGATCTGCTTACTGTTCGTCTTGCAAACAGCTAAAGAGACAAGCAATTTGATCTGAAATAGGGCTTATCCTTGCTGACTCCAACTTCAAAAACACCTGGAAGTTGTTTAGGGAGTCTTCTGAGACTCCCATATGGTGCATAATCAGCTAATTAAAACCTGTGAGCTGAGGCAGTGGAGGGAAATACCCTGTCTTCCCCACCCTTTGGCTTTTCTACAAGAATGCTCTTATAGGCAGTCGTGTTCAACTGCCTTTGCACAAGCTATAACAAGGTGTTACTTCACTGCACGCAATACTGGGAAATTCCAGGAAGTCATGTTATATTTTAACCAGAAAGGAAGCTGTTTTTAAGAATTTGCACCTAAAGACAAGCTACACAAATAGCTGCGAGACCAGAACTGCTAGTTCAAATAGACTGTAAAAGTGATAAAGAAGTTCTATGCACAGGTTGTACTGCTGACTCAATTGCATAATACAATGAATGCCTATCTGTATCTCTGTTGTTAATGATACTGCTACTACAGACTAACAGTGAAGATGCTGCTTGACTATGTGCTCTGAATGTTACTGCTTGGTTAGAGTCAAGAGAGATCTAGTTTATACTCACTGTATGTTCTGTTCTGTACAGAAGGAAAGACGGGAGAACATTGCTGTTCAGTGTATGTTTTTTGTAAGATAGGGAGGAATTTCTTTTGCTTTTGGGAAAAGTGAATCACAAAAAACCCACTACCTCCCTAAAACTGATGTGTGAAGAGACACCCTGACCTAGTAGATTTTAAATGGTCTATAAAGGCAATTTAATGAAAAGAACTTCTTAATCTGTTGAACAAATACTGAATGTACCAAAAGAAATGAATAGATTAATTAAAACTATTGCAACTAAGCATATGGAAAAGACACCATAGCCACCAATAAGGGAGGGAAAGCAATCTAACTTATATTTCACTGAACCTGCCAAGAAACTTAGCCAAAACAGTCATCATCCTAGAATGGAACAACTTTGTGAAACCAAGAAATCTCAAATAAAATCTAGATTATATCCCTTACTAACATCAGCGACTCTTCAGTCAATTCAAATGTGAGAAAAATACTGTTATGTGAAATGGCTTCTCATTTCCAATTAGCACAACTATTCATCCTCGGCTTAATATTTCAATAATCTAGTAGAACAGTTTCCATAGTTTTCAAATTCTTTTGTTTTCAATAGATCAGTTTCCTTAATTGAACTTATGCCCTAGACTAAGTGTTATAATTTAACAGTAACCTGCTTTTGACAGGCAATGAGCTTCCTAGTACCTTAGACTTAAGACATAAAAAGGCAATATCCTTTAGGTTATGTTCTTTATTCTAAATCAAGTCACTCAACTTTTTCCAGATACTCTTAGTCAGTTTTCAAGAATCTACACTGATCTGATTTATCGAGTTATTTTCATCATATATATCCTGAATTTTTCTATTTTTTCCAATTTATAACTGAAACAAGTTTCTGTTTGCATAGAAATAATAGTTTGGGGCAGGGGGCGTTCTTTTTTTCTTTTCTGGGTCAGCCATTAATCCCATGCAGATCCCTTGTATTTGCATTATGGTCTTATTTGCCTGACCTCATGTTACAGTATCTTCAGATAGGGAAATATTTTGCTCAATGCCCTCATTTAAATTCTGTGGGTCTGAAACTTACTTTGCTGTTGGAATTTTACACATAGTTGGGTTCTTCCAGGACCTGCTGGTATTCTTTTTACTTTGTCTGTCTTCTACAGCTATAATAGAGCTTGACAAGAAAAAGTTAAGAAGACAACCATATCTTTGAAGTCAAACCAAGGCATTGAAAAATAAATTGTTTTCCCTTAAAAAACTAAATTGTGTAGGAAAAAAGATTATATAGAAAACAATCAACTAAGAAAAACATGTCAGAATGGGCCCTTAGCAAATGTCAGTTCCGTATTGCAGGATATTGGAAGTTTTTCTGATGGATACTGGTCTAACTATACTTTTAAAAATTAATTTCCTCTGGATTTGGGAACTTCATCCTACTGGGAGATCTAGTCACATACAAGTAATGATCTTTTATTTTGTATTATTAAATCATATTAATAATAATAATTATCTTCGTTTTTTTTATTTTGCAAGAACTTGACCCTAAATTCATTGTCCCATTTGAACAAGCAGTATTTCAGAAGTCCTTTAACAGGAAATGTTAAGTTACTAAAGTCTTAATGAAATTATTCTGTCTAAATCAAAACCTTTAATCACACCAACTTGCCTTTGCTTTGCATGGGGGTGGGAAGTTGAAATGATCATTTGGCTTCAACATATATTTTACTAACTGGTATGACATAAGGAAAGTGGAAGTTTCGGCTTAGCATTAGCATTTATGGGTAAGTCCTTATATATTTTGACATCAGCTGTGTGAATTTGCTTTAGTGATGCTGCAAAGTAGGATTTCTCAGCGTTGATGTGAAATGAGTTTTGTATGGAAGACATACTGGAAAAGTGCATGTTGCCTGTTAGTATGTAAAGCTCATAATCCTATTTAATAGCAAACTGATGTTTATGAAGTATGTTGCTTGCACCAGGCAGTTAATGACCTCTTTGAACCTCTAGATGATTAGGATGATGTAGTGAAACCTCCTCCACAAGAAGTAATTGAAATGCTCTTACCCCTAACTTTGAGTTAATGCCAGCCATCCTTTCTGCCTGTTCAAGTTTAAGGCAATCAATCTTTCGGCATAAATCAGTAAACCTGTTTTTAACAACACACTCTCACTGGCTGGGCCAGGTGCCTTCCTGCTTGCATGAGGCTCTTAAATGCAAATGACCCCAGTAAGCACAGCCAAGCAGTACTGTTCTAACTACCTGCATGACACGTCTGTGCTGGGCATGCAGAGTAAGAAGATGCCCTTAAGAAATAACATATTGCACAGCAGTAAGCTTTGCATCCTGACACATTCAATTCCTGTTTCTTTAGGGGTCTCAAAGATTACAGAAGATTTGCTTTTACATTGAGTCAAACCCAGATGAGCATGCTTGGGGGCAGTGAGATGAAAATATTCTTTCTTCTGACAGTGTGGAAGAACAGTCCTGAGTGGCTGCTACCTGAGATAACAGAAATCCATAACAACAACCAGACAGCAATGAAACTTAAAGACTTTATGGAAAAAAAATATATCCAGACTGCACCACTCAGATGTATCTTCCTTAAGGACTTCTGCTAGTAGGTAAAATACAAGCACCGTGCATACTCCTACCTCTCTCTCTGCCTCTCTCCCTCCCCACTGAATTTAATTTGAATTGCTGCCATATCAGGAAACTCAGTGAACAGGATGTTTAGTGAGCTAATGCTCCTGCTCCAGTGCCTGCCCCCTAGGCCAACTGACCTTTGGAGAGTTATTGTTCTCTTCAAATGACCAAAACCCAAAAGGCCAGAGAAAACTTTCATTTTATTTTTACAGAAACTAGTCAAAGTATGTTGCCTTTGCTGCTTTTTAGCCTTCTCTGCCTGCTTACATACTGTAACTGAGGACACAAAGAAAGGGTCTTACTCAGTATGTCTGGTCTCATGGGCTTTGTCCTTCCTGACTAAAAAAGGCTTTTCCCACTCTTAACTCCTTGATTTACAGTATTGAGTCTCCTTTTCCCCTGCTGACATGATCTGCTGGAAAAAGAGGGCATACCACTAAACATTGCCGAACACTACTTCAGATTGCAAAGGTACAAGAAGTAAAGTCTCAGTAAAACTGTTTTCAGATGAGATTACAAATCTGTCTTAGGTCAAAGGTACTTAAAGTCAAGGAATCATAGAATGATTTGGGTTGAAAAGGACCTTAAAGATCATCCAGTTCCAAACCCCCTGCCATGGGCAGGGACACTTCCCATCAGACCAGGCTGCTCAAGGCTCCATATGACGTATTGACAGTAGCGTTAAATTTCCAGAGGGCAGACTTTGAACTCTTCAGAAGGCTGGTTGGCAAAGTCTCATGGGAGACAGTGCTTAAGGACAAGGGAGCCCACGAGGGCTGGGAGCTCTTCAAAAAGGAAATCCTAGCAGCTCAGGAGAAAGCCATCCCTATGTTCCGAGAAAAAAGCCGGCAGGGGAAAAAAACAGCTTGATTGAACAGGGAGATCTTGAGTGATATCAAGAAGAAGTGGAATGTTTATGGGCTCTGGAAGAGGGCCAGGCCTCTTGGGTTGATTACAAGAGGGAAGTGAGATTGTGTAGAGAAAAAATCAGAAGGTCTAAGGCTCAACTAGAAATCAGATTGGCAAAGTTGAAGAAAGATAACAAAAAATTTTTCTATAAATATACAAATAATAAAAAGAAGACTAGGGAGACCATACAGTCCCTATTGGACACAGAAGGAGCAACTGTGACAGGGGATAAGGAAAAGGCTGAGGTACTTAATGCCTTCTTTGCCTCAGTCCTTAATTGTAAAGAAAGTTGTTCCCTTTCTGTACAAACCCAGGAGCTAGAGGAGCAACATGAGGCTCCCATGGTCCAAGAGGAGGTGGTCAGAGCCTTGCTAGCCCGACTAGACACCCACAAGTCTATGGGGACAGATGGGATTCACCCAAGGGTGTTGAAGGAGCTGGTGGATGTGCTGGCCAAAACCCTTTCCATCATCTTCCAACAGTCCTGGGAGACTGGGGAAGTTCCACTGGACTGGAGGCTGGCTGATGTTGTGCCCATCTACAAGAAGGGTCGCAGGGAGGATCCAGGGAACTACAGGCCTGTCTGTCTGACCTCAGTGCCAGGGAAAGTCATGGAACAGGTGTTCTTGAGTGCTATCATGAAGCACTTACTAGAGAACCAGGTAATCAGGCCCAGGCAACATGGATTCACAAAAGGCAGGTCTTGCCAAACTAACCTGATCGCCTTCTATGACAAAGTGACTTGGCTGGTGGATAAGGGAAAGGCTGTGGATGTGGTCTTTCTGGACCTCAGTAAGGCCTTTGACACAGCATTCTGCTACGGAAACTGTCAGTCTCTGGCCTGGACAGGCACACACTCTCCTGGGTGGAAAACTGGCTGGATGGCTGGGCCCAGAGAGTGGTGGTAAATGGTGTTAAATCCAGCTGGAGGCCAGTTACAAGTGGGGTTCCCCAGGGCTCAGTCCTGGGTCCAGTCCAGTTCAATGTCTTTATCAACGACCTGGATGACGGCATTGAGTGCACGTCTGCAAGTTTGCAGATGACACTAAGCTGGGTGGACGTGTGGATCTGCTGGAGGGTAGGAAGGCTCTGCAAAGGGATCAGAACAGGCTGCACTGCTGGGCAGAGTCCAAGGGCATGAGGTTTAACAAGGCCAAATGCCGGGTCCTGCACTTGGGGCACAACAACCCTGTGCAGTGCTACAGACTAGGAGAAATCTGTCTAGAAAGCTGCCTGGAGGAGAAGGACCTGGGGGTGCTGGTTGACAGCCGACTGAACATGAGCCAGCAATGTGCCCAGGTGGCCAAGAAGGCCAATGGCATCTTGGCGTGTATCCAAAACGGCGTGACCAGCAGGTCCAGGGAGGATATTCTCCCTCTGTACTCGGCACTGGTGAGACCGCACCTCGAATACTGTGTTCAGTTCTGGGCCCCTCACCACAAGAAGAATATTGAGGCTCTGGAGCGAGTCCAGAGAAGAGCAAAAAAGCTGGTGAAGGGACTGGAGAACAGGCCTTAGGAGGAGCGGCTGAGAGAGCTGGGGTTATTTAGCCTGGAGAAGAGGAGGTTGAGTGGAGACCTCATTGCTCTCTATAACTACCCAAAAGTAGTAGATGTAGTAGTTGATGAGGAGGGAGATGGCCTCTTCTCCCAAGTGACAGGAGACAGGACAAGAGGGAATGGCCACAAGCTCCGCCAGGGGAGATTCAGGCTTGAGATAAGGAAAAAATTTTTCACAGAAAGGGTCATTGGGCACCCAGGGTGGTGGTTGACTCACCTTCCCTGGAGGTGTTTAAGGCATGAGTGGACGATGTACTGAGGGGCATGGTTTAGTGTTTGATAGTAATGGTTGGACTCGATGATTCGGTGGGTCTCTTCCAACCTGGTTATTCAATTATTCTATGATTCTATGACCTGGATTTGAACACCTCCAGGGAGGGGATATCTACAGCTTCCCTGGGCAACCTGTACCAGTGCCTCACTGCCCTCATAGTGAAGAATTTCTTCCTAATGTCTAAACTAGAACTTACCCTTTCCAATTTAAAGCCATTCCCACTCTTCCTATCACTACATTCCCTTATAATAAGTCCCTCCCCAGCTTTCTTGTGTCCCCCTTTAGGTACTGGAAGGTTGCTGTACGGTCTCCCCAGAGCCTTCTCTTCTCCAGGCTCAACAATCCCAACTCTTTTAGCCTGTCATAGCAGAGGGGTTCCAGCCCTCCAATCCCCTTTGTGGCCCTTCTCTGGTCCCGTTCCAACAGTTCATATCCTTCTTATGTTGAGGATTCCAGAACTGGACACAATAATCCTTGTGGGGTCTCACAAGAGCAGTGTAGAGCAGGAGAACCACCCCCCTTTGACCTGCTGGTTACAATTCTATTGAACGCAGCCCAGGATATCTCTGGCCTTCTGGGCTGCAAGCACTAATTGCTATCTTTTCCTCAACTTGCACCCCCAAGTCCTTCTCTGCATGGCTACTCTCAATCGTGTCATCCCCCATCTTGTATTGAAACCACGAATTGTCCCGACCCAGGTATAGGACTTTGCACCTGGCCTTGTTGAACCTCATGAAGTTCATCCAAACCCACTTCTCCAGCTTGTTCAGGTCCCTCTGAATGATACCCCATGCTTCTGGTGTTACAACTGTACCATTCAGCTTGGTATCATCTGCAGACTTGCTGAGAGTGCACTCAATCTCGCTGTCTATATCATCAATGAAAACATTAAACGGCACCAGTCCCACTATGGACACCACTTGTCATGCATCTCCATGTGGACATTTTGCTATTCACATCTACTCGCTGAATGCAACCATCCAACCAATTCCTTAAGGACTGAACAGTCAACCCATCAAACCCAAACCTCTCCAATTTAGAGAGAAGGGGTTTTTGAGGGATCATGTAAAAAGGCTTTAAAGAAATACGGATAGATTACATTCATTGCTTTGCCCATGTACAGTGATGTGGTCACCCCATCATAGAAAGCAGCTATGTTGGTCAGGAAAGACTTGCCCTTGATATTTCATGCAGTGGTCCTGAAGTATGCTTTTCCCCTGCCAGCTTAGTAGCCCTCAGTGTTCCAGTGGTGTCTAGAGTGAAAATATGTGCAAGTCTCCTTTAATTATGCATAGGCACATCTTTTGGTGGATCAATTTTCTTCTGCAGTTTACACTGAAACTGAAACTCTTTCTGACATGATACAGTGAATAAATATTCATATATTCAGGGAAGACAAATGAGGTTTCTTTCAGCAGTATTGAACTGTATGCCACTACCATTTTGTGTATTTTTGAACTCATATTTCTTTTACCCATGAACATAGAAAAACCTGCAGTCAATATAATGAGCTTACACTCTTCCTAAGCTTTGAAGGCTGATTTTCTACTAGTAGGCTGAAGAACACTGCTAAACTGGCAGTTAAGCGGTGTAATCCATGTACTTCAGCTAATTTGCATGAACCCATAACAAATTTCCACCAGCTAAGCATATTTCTAGCGCTAAAAATATTTAAATGGGGAAATTTTTTAAATGAGAGGGAAAATCCTCCACAAGGCTACCTTTCATCATCTGAAGGTGAATGACACAGGCTGGAACAGTCTCTCAAAAAATTGGAAGTGTGTCAAGAGCAGAAAACACTGTAAAGTGACAGTCACAGTGGAACAGAGTGACAAGAAATATATCAAAAAATTTCACATATCTCTGCCTAACAGGCAATGGTAGTTTGTGGTTCAGCACTAGGCACAGGTGCTTGCCACCAGTGGAGGTTAAACAACATATTTTGGACCAGCAGCCCAATGGGAAGCGGTGATGTAATGATAGAAACTGAGGTGCTTGGCTTTCAGGTGAGCCCTTATTCTACCTACCCCCCTGTGACCAGTTTTGCTGCATTGAAGCATGTTAAAGGAGCTATCCAACATCCTCACAAGACTGCTCCTCATCAGTTCTGACAGGTTGTGGAGACTGGAGGAGGTACCCAATGACCAGAACAAAGCAAATGTTGTAACTGTTTTCAGAGAAGGGCAGATGGGGCAATCTGGGGAACTACAAGCTGGTTGGCCTCATTTTCAGTCCCTGGGAAAATCGTGGGTAGAGCAAGAACTCTTGGGCATGTACGAGCACACAAGGGAGGAGACATGGATTGGGAATAGTCAGCAAGGATTAACTGAGGTTAAATGATGCCTGATCTGCTGGATGATCTTCTGTGATAAATGAATGGATCTGTAGGTGAGGAGAGGAGCTGCAGATGTTAGTCTGGATGTACGTGAGTGAGGTTTCAAGAGACATTGTAAGGAGAGGCAGCAACAGCTGGGCTGGAGAAGGCCATCTTTAAGGTGCCTGCCCTACATACAAGGAGGCTACTATAGTGGCCATAAATGTAAACAGGAAAGTTTCCAGCTAGAGAAAGTGGGGGTGAGGAATTTCCATGGTAGGATAATGAAGTACTGGGATGGGTTGCTCAGAGAGCCTATGCCATTTCTGTCCTTGGGGGATTTCAAGCCCTGGTCTTGTGAAGCCCTGAGCAACTATATCTGACCTCACAGCTAAATCAGCCTTGGGCAGGGAGTTTGACTGGAAACCTCTTGCAGTCCATACCAGCCCATATGACTGTTTTTCTATATTGCTCAGGCAGTTGCACAGTTACAAAACACCCCAGAGGGATGAGAATGAAGAAATGTTTTTCCAGAGTCAGAGAACTCATTCCTTACAAACTGAATATTTTAAATAATATGTAATAACCAAGGCTTGCTTTAACTAATTTTCCACTGTTTCACACATCCACTTTGTTACCTCAACAAATACCAGTCCCTGCAAAGACTAAACACATTGTTTCCTTTTTCACCTGTTCTGCGATTTTTGACTTACCATTCTTTTCACAAGAACACTGCCACATCTGTCTGGGATTAAAGTTGGTCAAATGGTTGCTTACATTAACGACTGAATTACATTCTGAGGTGGGCAGGCTACTTATTACATGTAATGTAAAGCTATCTGCCCTTTACTGGCAGTTGTATTTCAGAAGAGCAATAAGCCTAGCTGAAGCTAGAAATAGGAATTAAACGAAGACACAAAAACCCAAACAAACAAAAAAACCCCACTGGGAAATAACAAAGATGCTTAGCACTTTGTGGTACTATTGTGCTGACCATTTGTCTCTGCCCACACCCTTAAATGAAGCCACAAACTTAGGAATTTGTGTGATACAACAATGGGATTGTAGGAGATGATTCCCTGCTTTTTCTTGGTGTCAAAGCAAAATCAGTCTGTGCTTGTACAAGGTCCTCTTTGGACACAAAGAGGAGGCAGCATGATCAGGTCATTCTTCTTCTATGTGCACCCGTAATAAGGTTTTTGGATTTTTGGCCGTATAAAGATTTTTGAAATGGTAGCTATAATGGTAAACTGTAGGGTTTGTGTGATAATTTTCAAATTTGTTCCTTGTCTAGGAAGGTCTGTATGTCTGGACTTGCACAGTTCTTTTAAAATCTTCTTTTAAAAAAGGCGTAGATGTATGTGTTTGTGTAGCTTAGAATCACAGAATCACCAGGTTGGAAAAAACCTCATTGGATCATTGAGTCCAACCATTCCTATCAATCACTAAACCATGCCCTTTAGCACCTTGTCCACCTGTGCCTTAAACACCTCCAGGGAAGGTAACTCAACCACCTCCCTGGGCAGCCTGTTCCAGTGCCCAGTGACCCTTTCTGTGAAGAATATTTTCCGATTGTCCAGCCTGAACCTCCCCTGGTGGAGCTTAAGGCCATTCCCTCTCGTCCTGTCCCCTGTCACTTGGGAGAAGAGGCAAACTCCCTCCTCTCCACAACCTCCCCTCAGGTAGTTATAGAGAGCAATGAGGTCTCCTCTCAGCCTTTTCTTCTCCAGGCTAAATAACCCCAGCTCTCTCATAAGGCCTGTTCTCCAGCCCCTTCACCAGCTTTGTTGCTCTTCTCTGGACTCGCTCCAGAGCCACAACATCCTTCTTGTGGTGAGGGGCCCAGAACTGAACACAGTATTCAAGGAGCGGTCTCACCAGTGCTGAATAATGCCTCTGGACAGGGGCAGGTACTTAGAATAGTTTAGATTGTGAAAGCATGTTATCCATGTCTTTGATGAGAATTGATACATAGTCTAAGAATCTCATGCAAAACTTGGCATAGAATCAGAATATATGAATGGAATTAATAGTCTTTATATATAGGTTTATAGTAGTCTAAATGATTTTTGACAGAAGGCAGTATTTGGTTAATGTTTGTTAAGTGTTATTCTTTAACTGCTGGAGAAAAGAAGGAAAAATAATTACACCAAAATGATTTCATTTTCTGCTGAGTGCTCTGTGTCATTTGTTGGCAAGGTTAATGGAAGGAAAAATATTAGCAACAAATGTGACCATGAAATGTTTTTTTTCTTTACTCCAGTTTCCTTTCCCATATTTAGTATTACCTAAACTGCAGTAAACAACTTCAACACAGTTTGCATTTCAAGCTGCTAGCCTTGGCCAGTTTTCAAGAACTGAAAGCATCTAATGTGGGAACGTGGGTGTCCGAAATTACATCCCTGTCCCACTTCACCTAAAGGAAGAGGCGTCTTCTTTCCATCGTATTCTTACCTTTCATGCTTTACCAAAACATGTGCGTCTACATGTCTCCTTCCACCTGGCCTGGCTCATGTGGCATAGCTCAGCACCTAGTTAATTTTCAAGTCTACACAAAGACATTCTACTATAGGGACTCTCTGAAAGCTTTCCTTCCCTTCCCCTTCCCTCTCTCTTAGAAGAATAGACTGTTTTTTTAAAAGAATAGGAAATACATGTGTCTGTCTACACAGGAATTTGGGCTTTTCTCTAAAGAAATCACTAGCTCTATAGGGACAAGAGGGTTAAGGACAGACTATTCGCCATACTATCGTTTTGGCCAGTCCCGGCAGAGGATTACTCCCTGTGCTGCTTGTTCATGCACTCGGCAGAGCCTGACACTTAAACCCTGAACAGAGAATCAGGCACATACTTCCAACACCCCTATGGAAAAACATTTTAAAAGCTGTCTGTAAATGCATCCCAATGTGTACATCTTTACTGATATTGCACATCTCTGTGCAGATATTGCATGCTATTCACACTTCATAAGCCCAAAGGAGGAAGTATAGATCTCTGTCTGATGTCAGGTCTCTTTGTCTTTCTCTGAGGTTAAGGTACAAACTAATCAATATCTGAGGCACACCACTGGGCCTGGAGGATGGCTCAGACTTATGGTAGGTCTCTGAAAAGTGCTGACAAGAGAAGTAAGAAAAACACAACAAAGCAATCCAAGTTACAGTATCCTGGAATCTGCATTGTTTCCAAAAGAAAAGTTTATCAGCTTCAAAATGCTTGCACAAATTAACCTCAGTGGGAGGTAAAAAACTCTTCCTACCCTGCATTTTAAACATCTTTTCTATTGCCAGACAGAGGATTCCCTGCTTTTATTTAAAATATAGTAAAAATGGCAGGCAGAATGAACTGTCAGTCTGAGTGTTAAATGGTGATCTGCAGAAAAGGATTAGGCTGTTGGATAAAACACTGTCAAATAATACCTCAGTGTATTTCAAGGGACCATTGGAATATATTTCCCACTGAATTAATTCCAGTGCTCCAGTTCAACATGCAAATCCTGGCTTCAGAGCTGTTCAGCCCTCATTCGATCATATTATTGCTACCACAAGGAGTCCAGCTGTCGGGCAGATTGGAGACTGTGAAAGAGTTTCAGTGCTCTACAGTGCATTATAAGAGGGTTCACACATTACATTTTTTTGTTAGTCAAAGAACATCAGCAGAGGTTTAGAAAGCACCGTGACTTCTAGGCACATTGCAATTGTCTTTGGCAAGCTCCAGCTACACCTTAGGGCAGCTTTCCAGTACTTAAAGGTGGCCTACAGTAAAGCTGGGGTGGGGGTCTTTATAGGGGAGTGCAGTGACAGGATGAGGGGTAATAATTTTAAGATGAAGGAGGGTAGATGTAGACTAGATATGACAAAGAATTTTTTTACTCTGAGGGTGGTGATGCACTAGAATAAGTTCCCCAGAGAAATTGTGAATGCCCCATCCCTGGAGGTGTTCAAGGCCAGGATAGATGAGACTTTGAACAACCTGATCTAGTGGAAGGTTCTAAACCCCACAGCAGGGGGTTTAGAACTGAATAATCTTTGAGGTTCCTTCCAACTCAAACCATTCTGTGATGCTGTGTGATTCTGTGAAAAGAAAATGACATGGCATGGAGTAATTAACTTACCATGGAGAGCAGCAGACACATACTGGGGCGGGGTGCAAAAAAAAAGGTTAGCCACATTATGACTCTTACTAGAGTAAAATATCAACTTGTCCAGAGGAAATGAAAAGCAGCAAAATATCACAGAGGTATTAATTTCATTGCAATTTTATCCAAAGGTCTTCTCCTGAGAACCTATATTCTAAAAATCACAGGGCAATGCACTAAAAGGTAAGTGAGACAAAGAATGTATTTTGTTATACTGATAAAAATAGAATGAGAAAAGAATGTGAAATAAACCAGAATGAAACAAAAAATAGGAAGAAAACCAGGGAAATAGGAAGACTGATGAAAGGAGAGAGAGCAGAAACAGAGGCATAGAAAAAATAGCATAGGGTAATGATAGTAAAATGGCAGGATATGGTGTAAGAAAACATTGTAATGAAGATTCAGCATTTTAAAAGGTTGTCCATTCTATCTGTTCATTACTAGCCATCCAATGGCTGCAATGCTGTGCTTATGTATTGAAATCTACAACTTCCTGGCTGTTGTGATCCTGACCAGGAGACCACTGTATATTTAGGGGCCAGAAATTGCAGCTAACCTGGCAAGATGCTGCATGTCCACAATGACCTTCAGGCTGTTACATGCTGTGTGATGCTGAACGTCTTACTCTGCCACAGCCTGTGCATAGTGCTGGAGGAGGCTGTGGCCAGACCTCACTCTGCATGGATTATAATGTCTTGTCTCTAACAGTGCAGCAAGAAGTTCTCAAGAAAATGTCTTTTCTTTTTGGACAGTAGAAATAATGAACAGGTTTGATTTCTTGCTAGGAAATTCCATAATAACTTGAATGACTAGCAGGGATGTCTTGCTCTCTCTGATACAAGAAGTAGTTAATATTACAAATATTTTTCATTTAAGAATATTTTGATTTAAGCCAAAGTATAGTTAAGTTTCATCTAAGTAATGTTATTTTTTTGAAAGTTAGACAGAATATTCCTCTGATAGCATGGGGCTGGGGTGTCAGTGTTTTTCCAGATACTGTTCATTATTTGGAGATGGTAACCCTTGTGTGAAGTATTGTATGTGCTAAACAGATGTATCTTCTTCTATAACCACCTGTTTGCAGTCTTTCCCTATCTCAAATGCAAGATCAGATTGTTTCTGAAACTCCAGTTATCAAGAGATTTGACTCTTGTGAAGTTCATAATAACATTAAAATTAGTCCTTGGAAAGTAATAGAATATGATTAAGAATTCTAGGAAAATTGATACATATGCATGTAAGTGGGAAATATATTCTGTAGCCAGCTTTTGTGTCCCAACACATCATTGATGGAAATAACTCCCTCATGTGTTCAGGCCTAATTAAGAATGCTTGCTTTCTAAAACTCCAAAATGACTCTTAGAGAGTTTGTTAGCTGGCATTTTCAGTATAATCTCTGTCATGGAAGGGGTCTGCATGGCATCTTGTGCATGGATAGCAGTCCTATTTAATGTCTGGGGCTCCTAGTACCAAAAGAGACATAAGATTATCTACGCCTTTCTCTTCTTATCGTGTTAGCTCTAAAAAAATAGCATTGTGAGTGATACCTTACAGTCTGAGCACTTATCTTACTGGAATAGCAATGGAACAGCACATTATGGGGCAAAACCAGAAGCCAAAATTAATATCACTATAAGGAGATAAACCAGCGCCTAGTAATAAAACTAAAACATAGTAAAGCTAAAACCTTGACATTATTCTTGGAAAAACAAACTACATAATCTCCTCCCACTTGCAATGTAGTATGTATGTATTCAGTGTGAATAACATCAGGCAGTGCCAGAAGACTTGACAGTAAGTGGAAACGAAACTTTTTCACAGAGAGTTGTAAGGTTTTTCTGTCCCAGAAAGTTAGATTTCTGCCTTACCTAAAATGCTACATCTTATTGGGAACATATCTCCTTGCAGAAAATTAGTTCAACATAATAATGCCTTTATCATTTTTTTCATCTTGACTTTAACAGGAAAATGCAAATATTCTGAAACATGGCCATCCACATTGACTTCTACTAAACAAAAAAACTGAGATAATGCCACAAACAGAACAGTGAAGATCAAGATACTCATTTCCATCTGAAAGTTGAAAGGAATTTAAGCATCACACATCAATCATGATGAACAATGAGGCATATCTTTTGCCTCTTCATACATTCACATCCTAGTGTTTTCTTACAATACAATCGCAACCTTGCTCAGATCATGGCAGGAAGCCAGCTAGTCTCCACTACACAATAGGTTTTAATCTAGTCAGTGTAGGCTGTTATTTAGGACTAAAAGTAAAATGAGTTGTGCTTTTAGGTTTATTACTACCAGACAGCTATGACTGCTTTTTTTTTTTTCCTTTGGGAGCACATACCCTGCTTACTATAGCGGTATATGAGAAACTGTAATCCAGACATTTTTTCATGAGTATTACAGTCACTACAATTAGTATTAGAATATATTCAAGACTCTTCATATGCACTAAATGGAGGTCAGTTTACATTATGTGTGTATACTGCAAGAAAATCTTATTCTGTATGTCCTCAGCATTTGCGTGATTTCAAGACTTTGTCCAATGTTAACATATTACGAGAGCATAAACCCAGCCATCAACTAACACCTCAATTAGTACAGGAGGTCTGGGTCTCAAAATCCCTTCCTATTGCATACAGATGAGAAAATGGACCTTGTCACAGCAAAGCAGGACTGAGGAACAGTCATGGTGATGCACAACACTGCCCTAGTCTTCCTGCACTTGCAAGAGAACCGGGTGATCAGGCCCAGTCAACAAGGGTTCATGAAAGGCAGGTCTTGCCAGAGTAACCTGATCACCTTCTATGACCAAGTGACTAAACTCTTGGACGAGGGAAAGGCTGTGGATGTGGTCTTCCCGGACTTCAGTAAAGCCTTTGATACAGTTTCTCACAGCATTCTGCTTCGGAAACTGTCGGCCTCTGGCCTGGACAGGCGCACACTCTCCTGGGTGAAAAACTGGTTGAATGACCGGGCCCAGAGGGTGGTGGTAAATGGAGTTAAATCCAGCTGGAGGCCAGTGACAAGTGGGGTTCCCCAGGGCTCAGTGCTGGGTCCAGTCCTGTTTAATGTCTTTATCAATGACCTGGATGAAGGCATTGAGCGCTCCCTTAGCAAGTCTGCAGATGACACCAAGCTGGGTGAAAGTGTGGATCTGCTGGAGGGTAGGGAGGCTCTGCAAAGGGACCTGAACAGGCTGGACTGCTGGGCTGAGACCAACGGCATGAGGTTTAACAAGGCCAAATGCTGAGTCCTGCACTTGGGGCACAACAACCCTAAGCAGAGGTACAAACTAGGAGAGACCTGGCTGGAAAGCTGCCAGGAGGAGAAGGACCTGGGGGTGTTGGTTGACAACCGACTGAACATGAGCCAGCAGTGTGCCCAGCTGGCCAAAAAGGCCAATGGCATCCTGGCTTGTATCAGAAACAGCGTGACCAGCAGGTCCTGGGAGGTTATTCTCCCCCTGTACTCGGCACTGGTGAGACTGCATCTCGAGTACTGTGTTCAGTTCTGGGCCCCTCACCACAAGAAGGATGTTGAGGCTCTGGAGCGAGTCCAGAGAAGAGCAACAAAGCTGGTGAAGGGGCTGGAGAACAGGCCTTATGAGGAGCGGCTGAGAGAGCTGGGGTTGTTCAGCCTGGAGAAGAGGAGGCTGAGGGGAGACCTTATTACTCTCTACAACTACCTGAAGGGAGGTTGTGGAGAGGAGGGAGCTGGCCTCTTCTCTCAAGTGACAGGGGACAGGACGAGAGGGAATGGCCTCAAGCTCCGCCAGGGGAGATTTAGGCTTGAGATTAGGAAAAAGTTCTTCACAGAGAGGGTGGTTAGGCATTGGAACAGTCTGCCAAGGGAGGTGGTTGAGTCACCGTCCCTGGAGGTGTTTAAGGTTAGGGTAGATGAGGTGCTTAGGAGCATGATTTAGGGATTGGTGGGAATGGTTGGACTCAACAATCCAGTGGGTCTCTTCCAACCTGGTCATTCTGTGATTCTGTGATTCTGCTACTGCCACCTCTGCAGATGTAGTCTTAGGTGGCTTTGGATCAGGGTGCTGCTTCTCAGCATGATGGTTCTGGGCTGCACACAAGACTGATGGTGGCCTCTTAGAGTTGACAAGCACTGAAGAAACACACAATGGCGCTGGTCCCAGGAGACCTTTGGAGGAGAGAGCAAACGAGACATCTTGCTATGTCCTGCAGCTTGAGGAAGGATGGCTCTAGGCCCACGGAACAAAGTGCTTTGCATTTTGTCTGCCTTGATGCTGAGTTACTCTTGGTGTGCCAATTAAGATTGACTTTCCCCACATCCACTCTAAAGCAGGCATGTACCTTGTCAGATTTAACAATCAGAGAATCCTAGATGTCTTCAGAATTAGTGCAATTGTTAAAAAAGTTTTTATTCACCAAAAATGGAAAAGCTTGATAACAGTAGACATTGATTACAGCCAGCTACTGCTGGCAAACTAAACCACTGAATGCCTATTTTATGTATCAAATGTTACCTTTGTTCAGCTAGGCTGCTCGCCTGTAACAGTAGCATTATCAGAAAGATAGCACAATATTTATTCTTAGTCCTGCCACCAAAATTAAGGAAATGCTAAAACATGCAGAACTTTTCTTTAGAGAAGGTGTTAACTGGCTGACATCAACAGAGCCAAATAAAGTGTTTGTCTAACAGTCACTGACAATCTTTGCACAGAAGCCTTCTAGCTAACAGTAACCATCTCTGTCTCTCTATTCTTTTGCCTCTGCATTTTCCTTAAAATCCTCCATTTTTTCTTTGTCCCAGGCCTGCAAGGATCATGTAGCAGCATATGTGGACAAGCACAATTTTTCAATGTCAGTCATTGTTAAAAGTTAAACATTGAACATTTAAAGATAAAATAGTACATTAGAAGCAATGAATATAGTTTTACGTCTCCATTCAATGTAGACCTTTATGCAGTTAATAAATCATAAACTTCTAGAAGAAAGTTTTTTATGTAGACTATCATTAAAATTAAACCATTAAATAGCACTACTGGCTTCAGAACACACAAATGGAAGAGAAGTACAGCAATGTATGTTTGTGCTTAGTTAGATGCATTCCTGTGCAAAGACACAAAATTTAAAATAAGGCACAATGTCTTGGCAATAAAGGCAAGACATTACACTGTACGGGTCATAATTTTTCAAATGTCACACTGTCTGTTAAGAAAGCTTGGAAAGGATTAAATTATAGGAAGATGAGAATCATTTCCCCAATGTCCCCTGCACTTCTTTGCATTTCACATACAATACCTGATTTCACATACAAGACTGACAGAAGAGCAGCCCTGTACCTATGCTTCTCTTAATGGTGAGGACACTTTGAGGGAAGAAGACACAAGAAGCTGAATGCTCAAAGTCCAAGAAGGACATTTGTAAGTGCTTTGGGTTCAGCTGGGATAGAGTTAATTTTCACAAGAATCTGTGAGGGGACAAAGCCAGGACAGCTGACCCAAATAGACCAAAGGATTTTCCATACCATGAAGTATGAACAGGGAGAGTAGGGGGAAGAGGAAGGGCCAGTTTGTGGCTTGGATTTGCGGCTTTTTGGCTTTGCAGCTCAGTTTTGTGGTTCAGATGTGTGGCTCAGGATCACAGCTCAGGTGCATGGCTTGGGAACATGGCATGGGATTCTGGATTGGTAGCAGGTGAGGCATCAGTTTTCTGGGAGGTAAGTGGTCTGTGCTGAGTTTATTTGTTTTGTATATTCTTTTACTGTTATTTTTATTGTTGTTATTGTTTTTCTCCTCCTTTGCTGTCCTGTTGTATTGCTTTTATCCCAGCCCACAAGTTTTATCTTCTTTGATTCCAGCTCTCCTCCCCATCCCACCAGTGGAGAGAGGGGCTGGCAGAGAAGTGAGCAATCCTGCTTTAAATATGCACTTCATTTAGTGATCTAATTCAAGGTTAGACTGACAATTCTCTGAAGAAACATGAATATAAACACACTATCATGTCCTTTTTCCTTAGTTTACTTTGAATCAACAACTTCCATCTAATTTAGTCAAACTTGTTTTCCTTTCACATTTCTTTAGTCTTCTGTTCATTAGCCTTGCTTTGAATGCAGGAACAATCTGGAACAAACTGGTCTTGGACACCAACTCACTCGTCAAATCTCAGGACTGCTGAGGCCACCTGAGATGCCTTCTTGGCTCTAGAAGTCAAAGTGCTTTGCTATAGTGTGGTAATAAAGACAATTTTATGTCCCTTATGGTAGGGCTAACTTTAGCTCCACCTGCCTCATCCTGTCTACAGCTTTGCATCTTCCCGCCTGGTTTTGCAAGGACAGACTGGCCTTGCAAAGTCAAAGAATACGACATGGTTTAATTTAGTTTTCCACAGAGCTGTGCATTTGTGTATTTCCAGCTCCCTTTCTCTCTCCCTCTGCTAATAAACAACAGAAAGTCATGTCAACAGCTTCAACACCTTTGGGAAGTTTGATGGCTGTAATTTTTGTCATGTAATTTGTTATAATGACTGAAGACCTGTTCAAAAATCTTTGAGGCTCAACACTGACTTGCACACTTGCAGGAGCAGAATTAACAGAATAAGGATGTACCCTTTCTCCTGTGCAGGTACGTTAGACAATGCCAGTCTTGTTTATAAACCACGGATAAAGAAACATACCTTCAGATGTATTCTGCAGGGAATGAGATCAATACTTTGAGTAGCTACAGCTGGGTAGGAGGGTTTGCTCTGTCCATAGACAGAGGGAACTACTTATACCAAAAAAAACCCAAAACCAACCCAACATGACAGCATGAAATAACTATGAATACTATGGAAATAAATACATTAAAAAAAAATCAAGGGCAATTATGATGTGGAAGTTTGCTAACTACATAAAATCACAGATAAATTCTTCTTGCTTGTTCTTAATTCTTCCATGACTTTGCATCTTGAAGATGATGAAAATTTCTTTGCAGTAGGTTTTGATAAAGCTGTGGTTAAAAAGAGCTTACTTCCCATCTATATCAGCTTTCCTTGAGATATCTGACTTTCATTTAGCACTTTACAAGATTTATCTCAGAGCTGTCTTTCTTGAAATCAATCCCATGCTATTTTTTTTTCCCTATTGATATCTTAATTTTAAATGGAAACTTTCTTGCAGAGAGCCCTGATGTACAACCCCACTGCTAATTTACCCATATGCAGAAAAGGACCTGTCCAAAGAAATTCCTATTTAACCTCATTAATGAAAGCCAAGATACAATCTATTTCCTCAGGTGGACGTTTGTTTGTTAGTTTAGTCAACATAGCACAAAACATGGAATTTTTTTAAGCCTCATAGAAGAGAAAAGGTCAGGAAATAAAGCCAAGAACTCATTTATATTAGGTAAAAAAAAAGTTTAAAGTAATTGTTATGCCAGATAAGGTTTTGAAAAAAAAACCAACACCAAAACCTGTTTTGTAAGTTTCATTTTGATACAAGCTTAGAGTCACCAGGAAATCCCAGTTCCACAGATGTTCTACCAGTGTCACAGAGGTCACTGTATTTGCTTTAACTTCCCTGACTTTAAAAGGGATGTAGCAGCTTTTCACATTTGTTAACTAACATTTACATTTAACTTCCTCAAAAACAATGAGGAAATGCAGAGGAAATGTGTATATATTCTTAAACATCTTATTGATCTAATTTCTCATTTAGCACTTTTCTTTCTAGGGTGATTTTTTCAGTCCAAAATTACACATATATATATATTTCCATGGACAATGAATTTGCTTTAATTATAAACTCAGTCTCAATGCTGGGCAGCTGTAGTAGCTCATTTCACTCCTTAGTTAAGCAATTGAGTCAGAGTTTCTGAATGCCACTAAGCATGCTGACTGCACAATAGCAGAAGTTTAGCTGGACTTGGCCAAGTGTCTGCTATAAGTTACTTTATTGTCCTGATTACAAGATGTGTCTTTTTTTGTTTACTGAAGGCAAAACCCCAACACTGATCGCAAAAGCTCACCCAACAGTAGTACTATAAGATGTCACTTCAGCAGACAGCCACAAAACCACCAAATAACCCCATCAGGTGTTTCTTTAACCCTCTCCAGTCTTGTCCTGACACTCCTGCAGCCATGACTATTGGCACTGTTGCCACTGCCATATCTCTTCCTGTTCCATCCTCAGCAAGGACAGCAATGGCAGGTGTGCTGGAGGGGTAGTGTGAGCAGTGACACTCGTAATTCCAGCAACAGCAGAAAAATCATGGGCACCAGCAGAGCTGAGAATCTTAGCAGCAGCAGAGTACCCAGGAAGTAGCAGAACTAAACCTAAGTGTGAAATCAAGTGCCACTCTGAATCAGCTTATCATCAGAATGCTGCAGGTAGTGTCCAGCAAGATGCAAATGGGTTTTAAAATCAATTGCACTCAACAGAACATATTAAAAGACTGTTTTCAAATAAACCTGTTTATTCTCCCTCTGTACTCGGCACTAGTGAGACCGCTTCTCAAATCCTGTGTTCAGTTCTGGGCCCCTCACCACAAGAAGGATGTTGAGGCTCCAGAGCGAGTCCAGAGAAGAGCAAGGAAGCTGGTGAAGGGGCTGGAGAACAGGCCTTATGAGGAGCGGCTGAGGGAGCTGGGGTTGTTTAGTCTGGAGAAGAGGAGGCTGAGAGGAGACCTCATTGTTTTCTATAACTACCTGAGCGGAGGTTGTGGAGAGGAGGGAGCTGGCCTCTTCTCCCAAGTGACAGGGGACAGGACGAGAGGGCTTGGCCACAAGCTCCACCAGGGGAGATTTAGGCTGGACATTAGGAAAAAAATTTTCACAGAAAGGGTCATTGGGCACTGGCAGAGGCTGCCCAGGGAGGTTGTTGATTCACCTTCCCTGGAGGTGTTTAAGGCATGGGTGGTCGAGTTGCTAAAGGGCATGGTTTAGTGTTTGATAGGAATGGTTGGACGTGATGATCCGGTGGGTCCCTTCCAACTTGGTTATTCTATGATTCTATATGATATCTGTTTAATCTTGCGACTATAGCAAATGAGGCACACACTGCTCTTCAAGGATGGGGACATATCATAAACTGTTTTCTAGGTTTCTCACTGAAACCATGGAGTTGCTGGACTTTTCTTGATCTAGTTTTGAAAATTTGTTTCCTAGATTTCTTAAAAACTGAACTTGTGTCTCTCTAGATGGTTTCATGGTTACCTTACTTTACATTTAGGTCTAAGCCCTAGGCTGCCAATTATTTTGTCAGGTCTTTTCTCAATGAACTATAACTCCCCAGACAAAAAGTATTATTTTATTAGGGACAATTTCTCCTGTAAATGATTTGCCAAAGAAAAGATGGGTAGTAACTGCATCCTTTTAAATCACTTTGGCATCCCAACAGAGTCATCTGTCGATACTTTTTGTCCAGCACAGTGTCATACTAGGCCATTCTAGGAGCAGCATTGCAAAAATTTGCCACATGCTGTGATTGTGAACCCTTCAAGAAAACAGGCTAGCCAAACCGATGTTTGGATGGAGGAAATCCTATTTGGTAAACTTTCTTTTCTTCTCCATCTGTGGTGGAATACAAGTTCTCCATGCCCCATCCTCTCAGGATGCAAGTCAACCTTATGGTGGAAGCACCATACACTTCACAGCAAGCACTCTGAATTAAAGCAGATCACCCTCAGAAAATGCATTGGGTAGGGAATTCTCATTACTATTTCTTGTATGGTTTCATGGAATAGGTTACTGGATCTCTCATTTTAAATATATTTAACATTTACAAATATCCTGTTTCTTCCAAGTCTGAAACTCTAGCCCAGCCAGCTGACTTCTGTGTCCATCTGAAGGGAATTCACTGAAAGTAAAAAGTGTCCCAACTGACTATGTTTTCGTCCTGAGTTACTTCTATTCACTTTAATCTAGGAATAAGGATTTAAAGCAAAATAGTCATACAGGCCTGACTACAACGACTTTCCTCCTGTCTAAATTAATGCGAACAGGAGTAAAACAGAAAAATAATTCCAGAGTACACCCTTGTGGAAACTTCTAAGAGACTAGTAAACAGGACTGTTTGAGTGAATGAGGCTTTTATTCTCAGCTTGAGACTGCAGTGACTGAAATTGATACACAGCCAAATTAATATTAGGCACTCTCAACAGAACTGAACACTCTTATTAAGTAGTAGTTACTCTTATTCTGAAGTGAAAGCTTTAGCTAGTCTGTGATTAATACTATATATTGGCTTGGTGTGAGGACAATGAAAGAGGATTTTAAAAGTTATTGTATGTGCCAATTTGAAGAAATACTTTCCAAATTCAATTAATAGAATAGCAAACAGAAAACAGTAAGACTCTGAAGGTAAAACTGGGTCACGTGTGCAGAAATATATGCACATTGAGGATATCTGAAGGCAGATACTGAGATAAGTAAACCAGCTGAAGTTGCCTTTATGCTAATGAGCAGGACTCAGCGGGCTCACTCTCATGCCTCAGTCACCAAGCCAAGGCAGAAGCCTTTTAAAATAATGCTGATTTTTAAATACAAATTCCTAGTACACAATAACATGCGGATATTAATATTATACTTTGCCACATATGGCACTTTCCCTCAAAACACCTGTGTTGCTCTTTTTACACTAGTTAGTATTTGAAAAAGAAATTTCTTGTGACTGCAAAGAAACCTCAAACCAGATCACATAATTCTGTTTTGATGCAACTGATGCGACCCCTCCCTCTCCCTGTTTACATGAAAGAACAAAAGCACAGATCTAACTTTCTGGAACTTATACACTGAAGTGCATACAGGTATATTTAAATTTTGACTTGTATTCACTGGTATTTAGGACTATTCAAAAGGTGTTATCTGACCATTCAAGAACTACTGAAATCAAATCAATGAACACTGTGCTCACCAGTTAAATTTTCTTCATTATATGGTCAAAGTCACAAAAAAAGAAAGAAGCAGAACCACAAATGTAATCAATGTATTACTTGCAGCAAAGTTTCACATTAGCATTCATACAGAAAGCTTTTACTCATCAATGTAAGTGTTCACATTTTAGAAAATGAGAGAGGTTAGCTGGTTGATTTTAGCTGTCTACTCTTGCTTTTAGTCATTCGGGAAAGTTTTTGTCAAAATGAGTATCCATTTACTAACCTTTGCACTTTATCATCGTATTCCCCACCTACCAATAGTGGAACTACTAGAAAACACTTTGGGACGTGTTAAATCTACTAATAACAATAACAATAGATAGCTCATCCTCACCTTTGAAATGGAGGATTAATAATAAAAATAATGAGTAAACTAATAGGCGATTGCAATGGGACTGGAAGGAAAACATAAAAACAGCAATGTGATTCACCTTTCACCTAAAGGTGTCTGAGTGGACTGTTTCAGGTAAGCATGTTCTTCTTTAAAAGACACCAAAATAAGCATTCAATTCAGAAAGCAACTTGAAATACAGTCTGTTTGTTTATGCAGACTACATTTCATCTTGTGCTAAGCAATTCACCTTTGCTCTTATGTGTAAGCAGTGGGGTGAGTATGTTTTCAGGACAGGAACACAGTGTTATATTAGGGAGCACTAAAGGCAGGTATGACCAGTACTGTTGCTTCCAAGCTTAGCAGAGCATATGAATGAGCATATTGCTAAGAGAAATTACAAGCTTTTTTGTCAATGCATCAGTCACTGCTTAGCCGTATTTTCTATCTGAACTTCCCCTTCCACATTGTTAGAGTGTTACCTTAAGGAAAAGAGGAGGATGAGCCCATTCTCCTGAAAGTCTGAGACCCACGTGAGGGGATAGGCTTTGCCATCTGTACAGCCTTGTAGGACTTGTGTACAGGTATGTTTGTGAAGTCTTGGCTTACACTGTGTGACTTCATTTGCACTACATTAAATACACCTTTCATTTAAAATAGCTACAGACCTACTTAACACACAAAGATCTAAGAATGACACATCTAATGTTTATCAAACATTGAGGTCTTCACAGGCAGAGTGCTGCCAGTGGGATTGAGCCCTATTTCCCCAAACCTTCCTCTCCAAAGTGCAGAAGTAAAAAAAACCATAAAAGGTCATCTAATAGGAAGGGTAAGAAAGCAAAAGTGAAGAGAATGCATAGACTAATTAGAAAACTATGTAGCCAGCATTCAAGATGTGAGATATCTTCAACTCAAAAATGTCTGCCTGGGGAAGGGCAGAAAAGATTTGCAACTAGATGTTTCCTGAGGGCTTTAGAGTTTTAGAAGTTGAGCAAAATAGTCTTAATTCAACGGTGTTGCCAGCAGCAATCACAGATTTGTTACTTGCTATATTCTATCCTCCTTTCTTGTCCCAGACAGAAATACAGCTCAGCAAATCTGCAAGCTGATAGGAGCTTGGCTAGTTTTATTAAAACTATTTCCTGAGCTAAATAGAAGAGTTGACAGATACTGGGTAATATTTCAAAATTAACATTTGTAAGAAAGTCTAATATTAAATATTTCAAGAATACTGTCATCAGGTGGTAAACTAATCCTGTGTCATCCAGATCAGTCCAGAACTAATGTCTATCTGGCAGCAGTTTTCTCCTTAAGAAACACCACAATAATAGGTAAAAAACAGTCTTCCCAAGATTTCACCATAGTTACAGTGAACTGCTGCACTGTTAATAGAGTAGCCAGAGGTGTGTAAGTGTTACAGCCTTACATCCTTCTTTACCTATGCAAATAATTACAACCTATTACATACAATCTCAGAAATGCAAGAACACAGTGGAAGAGAAGGGTGACTCAGATTAAGAAAAATGTTTTGGAACGTGCAGAAGGCTAGAGAGCTCAGGCATATGTGTGCAGTGAGAAGGCAGCAGCTGGGCTGTGTGTAGCTAGAGGCAGGAGCAGTTCTGGAAGCTGGTAAAAAAGGCGCTCAGATAAAATGTTTACCCTGAGCAACAGCCTCTCTGCTGCCTACCCGGAGAAGCAAAAATAGCCCAAGGCTGGCTTAGGTGAAGCAGTGACTAGGGGAATGTGTTGTTTGCAGTCTCTAAGTTGTGAACAGAATAAGACAGATTTCTGGTTCTCTGAGCCATTGCAGGGCCTTCAGGGCCAATTATTCTTAAGAACAGAAAAACAAATAATTTCTTTAATACATGTACTTGGCTGTAAACTGTGATCTGGCTCCATGAGAAGAAGCTACCAGCAGCTAGACATGGTCAGGCTTTAATTTTTCTTGTAACATACCCAGGAAGCAACCTAGATCACCAAATGACTAACCTCTATTTCAGGACCTCACACATGTCTAGTTTCTAATTCTTGAGTAAGCTTGGAAGAGCTGACAGAGAAATGTCCCTAAGATTAATTAATCTGTTTGCTGATGACCACAGCTACACTACATTCAAACACTTATGTTACCGTGGTGGAGACACTGAACAGGATTCTGTTCTACATGAATGTACAGTTCAACTTCTTGGACAGAGCTTATTAAAATTAAAAGAAACCACAAACCGACCCTGGACACTAACAGCAGTTCAAAGATATTCATATTGAATTTTGAACTCAGAAAGGATGATTAAATAATCTGTGGTTTTCTTTTCTAAATCCATTAAAGATATTGTCTGGTTTGCCCCTTCTTTATCAAGCAATTAGACTTGTTTGCTTTTCTTTCCTCTTTCCTCTTTATCAAGCGTTGTCAGGGCTACTTATGTTTACTTCCTTATTTGCATTTCTTTAAGGGTGACAAAATGTCCAGGCTCCTAACAGACTCAGCAATTTACAAGAACAAAACCAGCATATTACTCAAGATTTTCCCTCTCATACACTTGCACATCTATATTTGTCTTCAGCTGAGAAGTTACAACCTACCAGACAAAGAGCTATTCTGCTTTGTCAAAACCTTATCATGGAATCATAGAATCATAGAATCACAGATTCATAGAATAGTTTGGGTTGTAAGGGACCTCAAAGATCATCTAGTTCCAACCCCCTGCCATGGGCAGGGACACTTTCCAGTGGACCAGGCTGCCCAAGGTCCCTTCCAACCTGGCCTTGAACACCTCCAGGGATGGGGCAGCCACAGCTTCCCTGGGCAACATGTGCCAGTGCCTCAGCACTCTCATAGTGAAGGAATTCTTCCTTATGTCAAGCCTAAATCTGCCCTTCTCCAGTTTATACCCATTCTCTCTTCTCCTTTCACTACAAGCCTTTATGAATAGTCCTCCCCAGCTTTCTTGTAGCCCCTTCAGGTACTGGAAGGTTGCTATAAGGTCTCCTTGGAGCCTTCAATTCTCCAGGCTGAACAACCCCAACTCTCAGCTTGTCCTTATATGGGAAGCGCTTCAGCCCTCTGATCATCTTTGTAGCCCTCCTCTGGAACCCTTCCAATAGTTCTATATCCTTATGTTGGGGACTCCAGAACTGGACACAATACTCCATGTGGGGCCTCACAAGAGAGGAATAGAGGGACAGAATCACCTCCCTCGACTTGCATGTTGCCGACTTATGTCAAGCTTCTCCTCAGTCATCACCCCCAAGTCCTTCTATTCAGGGCTGCTCTCAATTACATCATCCCCCATTCTGTATTGAAACCACAGACTGCCCCAGGTGCAGGAGCTTGCACTTGGCCTTGTTGAGCCTCATGAGGTTCTCACAGGCCCACTTCTCCAGCTTGTCCAGGTCCTTCTGGATGACTTTGGGTCCCCCACAACATTCAACGTACCTGATTTTGGAAATACAGGGTGAGAATGAGTTTAGCTAAAATATATGGTTTAATAACATTCTGAAGGTATGGATATAATAAAGATAACAGGATGTTCCAGCCCAAGGTGACAAGCTGCAGTTCACCTTCTCAATTAGGATGCCACTCAGTTGAGTTCAGGAGTGTGAGGGCACATGGAAGGGCAGAAGAGCCTGAGGAAAATCTGGAGTATTCTCTTGTTTCTCCTCACCAGTAACTCTAGGGGGCTGCCACACATCTGCTCATGTGTATGACATTTAATGGCGTGAAAAGACAAGTTGGTTGAAGCAGCTGCCACTATATGAGATAGGTTCCTCATGGTCTCCATGATAAGAGTCTCCCAGAAATCATGGCGGCAGTTGTGAGTACTTGGACCAACCAAGCACATCATAAATATCAGACTTAGATGTGTGGGACTGCAAAGAAACTAAAACAGGCAGCCCCTCCAGAGATTTTTGCAAAATTTGCTTACAATTCACACTAAAGGAAAAAGAAAAAAAAAATAGAGAGAGAAAGTAGGAGATGTTCCATTTCCAGATATTGAATTACCAACAAAAGAAAGTTAAAGCTAAAACCACAGAATCTGCAGTTTTGCAGTGTACATAAAAAATTTCCTAGTTTTATCCTTTTGGGCACAGGGATAATAAAGAGCATATTATTCTGGCAGACCTCAAATGGGTTAGCTCAGCTCAAGTGAGAACAGCCACAGAGCAAGACTATGTTTGCTTTACACTTTACTGTGAGGGGTGTTTGGACTTCCTGTAATTATAAGGCCTGCTGTACACAGAGATAGATGCTGAATCCTTTACCAAAGCATTCTGGAATAAGATATCTGCCCTTGTGAATGAGAGGGAAATGACTTGTGGGAAGACACTGGAGAATTCCTGTCACAGCAGTTGTCTTATCCAGTGTCTCCACTTTGAAGCCATCCTGTTGCCACAACTGGCAAGTTGTGCTGACCTAAGGTTTAACCAACCCACTCTCATTATCACAACTAAGGAGAAGGTTGTGCATAGGGATAGAAATCATTTGGGAAAACAAGAACAAAACGTTTAAGGCTTGAATTAATTTTGCAAAGACACAGTAGGGGCTAGGAGTCAGAATTATATGCAGATCACATCTCTTTTTTTTCAGCAAGCTGAATTCTGGAACACAGTCAGGAAAATAAAAAATATTAATATGTTTTGTTATTAAGCTTAATGTTACCCACTTCCTCAAGACATGACTTGATACTGTAACATTTAAAGGATGAGTCTTTCCACTCACTGATGCTATCTCCACACTAGAAAACAATTAATTTGTAGTACACGGAAGGAGTTTGGACTCACTGATCCTTTAGTTGTTGTCTCCCTGGAAGAGCTAACTTAACCATCACAGCATCAGGCAGCAAAGGAAGAGCTGCAGATGTTTCCTTAAAGCTTGAATGCAACATAAAAGCTTGAATGCAATATAACCTTGTTCAGTTCTGACTTTGTTTATATATATATACACATCCATGTGTACATGTACCCCTGATGCATCACACCCACCTAGATGAATTGTCCAGGAGCTTCAGGTCAATTAAATCCAAAGGAACCTTCTTGTGCCTTCCTTGAGATTCCCATTGTACCACATTCATACTTGGAGAGAAAACAAGTAACAAAACAGTGCTGTGTCAATTAGAAAAATGTAAAAACTAAGCATTTCGTCAGTAATTATTTGGTTGAAGTTGCAGTAAAGTTAGAATGTGTTAGTGAATGGTAGAAGTAACATCACTTGATTTGGAGTAGTCAGAACAAACAAACAAAAAGAACTTAAAGAGAAAAAAAGCAAGAGCAAGCAATCAGGGATAAGAGACAGAATGCCTCTTCTGGATTCTGTTCAGCATTGAAAAAAAAAGCCCCATGTTTGATATCATCCCACTCTCTTTCCTTTGCTCATGGTTTCCACTCACAGGAGGAAAATGGAGTACCAGCTTTCTAGGAAATATAGCAGCTGAAATCACAGAGGAAAAAGAGAAGAATGTCTAGACAGCCTCACGAGGGTGATTCTAAGGGCAATTTATCCTGCTTTGTCCTGGTCTGATTTGGCTTTTGGGAGAGAAAATGGAACTTTTTTTCTTTCCAGTACTTGTTAGAAAAGACCTGGGAAATCAGTTAACTGAGCTGGTGATGACATTGCCCATGTGGGTTCACATCACTAGTCTCATTCATTTTACTCACTTCACAATCCAGCAGGTGAGAAAGCACTCTGGAGCAGATACTGAACCTGCCTGACAATCCTCCCATGAACTACCAACACTAATAGGATTTAGATCAACACCTAGCTGATATAAGGCAGAAGTTCTCAATCAGAAGATGCCCAAGTCAGTTTTGGTAGGCCAAATTTAAGCTTATTAACAGCAGCCTTGGGTTGATTTTCTGGTGTACTAGTACTGGCTGGGCCAGTCAGTTTTCTTCACAGAAACTTGTATTGTGCTGTACTAGGTTTGTGATCAAAACAACGTTGATAACACACCAATGTTTTAGCTGTTGCTAAGCAGTAGATACACAGCATTGAGGCCTTTTCTGCTTCTCACACTGTGCCAGCAAGTTGGCTGGGGTTGCACAAGTTGGGAGGAGACATTTGACCCCAGCATGAAATCTTTTGTTGCTGGATACATTTATACCATCATACACCACTAGGACACCTTTAGGAGATGGCAGCTTCTCCACTGAACACTGCTACTGACCCATTAAATAGCACAGGAATTCCATTCTGAGGCAATTGGTGTATTTTTTTTTTCTTTACATTGCATTTCTGGTCTCTGCTTTCCTCTTTGGCATAGTTCATCTCCTATTTTGTCATTTCTCTCCTGCAGCTATTTGCCTCTATTAAACATCCTTTCTCCATATGTCCCCCTATTGCATCTTACTCTTTCCTTTCTATATTGAATTTGTTACATTAGTCACACATGGTTATCTTCCAACTCATGCTTATTCTGTGCAAGTCACTGGAAATATGTACATTTTTCTTTCTAAATTCATGTAACATTTCCCATTTTTTCCAGCCTCCTCTTCTGCGCTGTCTACACAAGGGCTGAGAGGGTTTTATTCACACTGAGTGAAAGCCAGATTAAGCTACTTGTCTCCAGGGTTTCCATAATTTCTTTAAATGAGGGAAAAAGAAGGTTTGGAACAGAACTGACTTGTGCCTCTGTTGAGTCAAGGCTCCAGGTACACAGGGCCTGCTGTGTTTCAGAAGTTCTCCCAAAGGAGAACAGAAATTTGGAAGAAGGCTGGAGTTCCATGCATAAAGATGTCTGTAATGCTACCTTCCCCCAATCGTTTCCCTGGCCTGTCCAAGCTTCCCCTGTTTTTCATTTCCCAGACTGATAATTTTAGCTGTGTTCCTTTTCTTCTTTTTCTTTTATGAAGCCCAGATCTCACATTAATATTCTCTGTGTTCTTTAGGTTGACTGTTCAAGGCACTGTTACTCATACTAAAAAGGGATGAAAACAGAGATGAAGTTTTGCAGTCCTGATGGCTTAACTCAGGTCTCACATCAAGCGAATACTTCTTCCTGACTCACTCTTTCATGGAAGGAGTTTGCTTTACATTTCAGGCCTCAGAGAATGGGAATTACTCTGGATTATTCTGCTGTTGCTGGAGGGTGCTTTGCTTGCTGCCTACTTAAGTACATAATAGGCAAGAATCACAGAATCATAGAATAACCAGGTTGGAAGAGACCCACCGGATCATCGAGTCCAACCATTCCTATCAAACACTAAACCATGACCCTTAACATCTCGTCCACCCGTGCCTTAAACACCTCCAGGGAAGGCGAATCAACCACCTCCCTGGGCAGCCTCTGCCAGTGCCCAATGACCCTTTCTGTGAAAAATTTTTTCCTAATGTCCAGCCTGAATGTCCCCTGGTGGCCCCTTGAGGCCATTCCCTCTTGTCCTGTCCCCTGTCACCTGGGAGAAGAGGCCAGCTCCCTCCTCTCTACAATCTCCTTTCAGGTAGTTATAGAGAGCAATAAGATCTCCTCTCAGCCTCCTCTTCTCCAGGCTAAAAAACCTCAGCTCAACTGCTTCTATTTTTGTAGTAAGTTGGGAAGGTAACACTGGAAGTGAGCCGATGCTTTTTATTTCTTGACCCAAATTTAATTTCTTTGAACAGTGTGGCCTGACAGCTCTAAAGTTACTAGATCTTATGACATACTAGATACTGTATGAGAAGACACAGTGCATTTCTTTTCCTGTGGCAGCTCACCACTGAGGTCACAGTCCTTCATCTCAAGAAAGAAATCTCATTCTCTGGAGTTGTTTACTTACAAGACTGTTTAGGTGTTACTAGCTAATGTCAGAGCAGAGACAATTGGCCTGTGGCCTCAAGTAATTTAAAAATAATTCAGAAGTAGTGCTGCACTGAATTCAAATTACTTGTTCATGACACAGAAATATTGGCTTCAAACTTAATTCCTTCTAACTTTATAACCCAAATATTATACAAACTATAGTGACAATATGGTAGAATGCATTTAACATAATCCTGGATTTAAGAGCAAAATCTTAATGTACCAAAGCCAACTATCACCTTGCTAACAACGCTAATGTATGCATATTTTAACACATAAAATTATTTTTTCTAATAATATATATGAAATGACTGAACTTCTTTCTTCAAAGAGAAATGAATTCTGATAATAGTATTAAATTATTTTTTTAAAATTGTATTTTCTCCTTGTTATTCCTGTCTTGCCTAAAAGACCAAAACACAGGATTTTCCATAATGGAAAAAAATGAGGAGACTGAAAGTGTATTTGTAGGATCACTCATCTGTTTTTTACCTTAACAATAATTATCACTACAGGAAGAGCCAGCAAAGACACAACAAAATGCCTATGCCAGTCCGCACATTTAAATGTACTATTACATACTCTAAGCCTTGAGAGGTGTTCTGCCTTACTTCCATAAAGCTGTATTTAATAGGGTTCTCTTAAGCTGAGGAAAGCAAAGAGGAAGAAATAAGAGGCAGCAGGCTTAGGTGGCGTTTTGTTTCAGGCTGTCAAATTTAGCAGAGCTCAACCCAGCCAACCCTATTGCTCCTTCTGAACAGACAAACCAGGACTAACTGAAAACACTGTTGAGAGAAATCACTCTGTGCAAGCAGTAAATGATCATTTCTTCTTAAATGGGTGGAATTTTCTATGAAAAATAACTAAGATGTGATTTTTTCAAGAGACTCCAGTGGCTTTGGGAAATAATTTATTTGGGCGAGAGCTAGAATTCTGCAGTACCTGAGCAATTGTCAGTGCAAACATTGCAGAACTGCAAACAAGAATGATGCAAACAGGAACAGCCACCATTTTAACTTCACTGTGCCATTCTTTGACCTTCCCCTGAACACAGGCAGATAATCAGACAGAACAGCGCCTACAAGTAAAAGAGGTAATCATTTGTTCTTCATTACTTTCCACAATACAGCATTTTTCAAATATTGTTTAATTATGCTATAAGCCATGACTACAATTTTATGGGGTTCTTTTTCCTAATTTCAGACCTAGAAAGTGAAATGCTTTCTTCTTCTTTGGTGTTTTTGGTTTGTTTTTTTTTTTCATTTCCACAAAACTAGAGGTTACAATGAAAAGATGGTGGTATTTGGCATATGACAAAATGTGAAAATTAAACATAAACATAACAGCAATCAAGAAAGGTCAGTCAGCTGGATAGCAGATCAGTAACTGTTGTTCGTAAACTAGAACAAGCTCCAACAAAACATCTAAGTCATAAATATTTACCTCTGCCTAGCTCAAGTGCTGAAGGCAAGCCCGTGAAAGAAAAAGCAGTGTTAAAGAACAAGCCCGCATCAAAGAAAGGATTAGAAAAAAATAATGTTTACAGCCACAACACACTGGCCTAAAGACCTTGGTAAGTTCCCCATGCATGTGAGGGATTTATGAGATCCCTCATGAAGCGTTATTTTAAAGCTTCATAAACATTTTGTTAATAGTCACTACCTGCCTCTGTGGTAGTTGTACTTTGCAATGGGCATGGGGTGCTAGAGGGTTGCATGACTGGAGGAAAAGGACAGTGAATGTGCAGTAGATCAGTTAATTTCCTGATGCTTTCTTCTTTGGCTTCTGCTGTGCAAGGTAATACAAGGATACTCCTCCTGTCTCCAGAAATCACTATACATGGCTACACAGCTAACACAATCTCGAACCTGCCTTTTATTCTGAAATTGAGGGGCACTTCCAACACTTAAAAATGACAAAAGATTATATCACAAACTTGAATATCTGTGTCTGTATGTTTTGCAGGTTTCTTTAAACAAAACACAGTGTCAGCACTGTCACGAGCCTTCAACACCAACATGTTTAAATTTAAGAGGATGCAATTTCACTAGCCCAAAGGCTTCAGAAGGCAGAAGAGACATGCTAAGGTCAAGTGGATCTGAAAAAAACCCCATCCAGCACACACTTATTTCACCAAAGTCTCTTACTGGATTTTTTTTTGAGACATTTCTGCTTCAGAAGGAAGCCAGGAGAAACCTGGCTGGAAAGCTGCCAGGAGGAGAAGGACCTGGAGGTGTTGGTTGACAACCGACTGAACATGAGCCAGCAGTGTGCCCAGCTGGCCAAGAAGGCCAGTGGAATCCTGGCTTATATCAAGAACGGCATAACCAGCAGGTCCAGGGAGGTTATTCTCCCCCTGTACTCGGCACTGGTGAGACCGCTCCTCGAGTACTGTGTTCAGTTCTGGGCCCCTCACCACAAGAAGGATGTTGAGGCTCTGGAGCGAGTCCAGAGAAGAGCAACAAAGCTGGTGAAGGGGCTGGAGAACAAATCTTACGAGGAGCGGCTGAGAGAGCTGGGGTTGTTCAGCCTGGAGAAGAGGAGGCTGAGGGGAGACCTTATTACTCTCTACAACTACCTGAAGGGAGGTTGTGGAGAGGAAGGTGCTGGCCTCTTCTCTCAAGTGACAGGGGACAGGACGAGAGGGAATGGCCTCAAGCTCTGCCAGGGGAGATTTAGGCTTGAGATTAGGAAAAAGTTCTTCACGGAGAGGGTGGTTAGGCATTGGAACGGTCTGCCAAGGGAGGAGGTTGAGTCACTGTCCCTGGAGGTGTTTAAAGTGAGGGTGGATGAGGTGCTTAGGAGCATGATTTAGGGATTGGTGGGAATGGCTGGACTCGACGATCCAGTGGGTCTCTTCCAACCTGGTCATTCTGTGATTCTGTGATTCATATCTTAAATATCTAATCACTCAAGAGGACTAGAGTTGAGGCTGGCCTAGACAATCTTTGAAAGACCTTGCAACCCAAACCAGTCCAACTTTTTGAAGTAATTTAAAAGGTGAGATCTTTATGTAATCTAATAACTTCCAAACTATCATGATGAGACTATTTCCTAATTCTGTATCCTTGACGAGTCTTTAATACTTTCTTTCATTAAGAAAACTAGATTTCCTTTCTCTTTTCAGTACTTATTCTAATGCAGTAGTGAGTCCCAACCACTCTGCCAACAGCATTTTCCTGACTTATCAGTTATAGCACAACTGTGGTTCTTTGTCCTGCAAAACTGCAGAGATTTGTAACAGAACAAATGAGATCAGTGCAAATGTCATATGAATGAAAATATACACGTGTAAATGCAGCTGGAAATACAGTAGAAGGGTTAAAAGAACAGCAGAGACCAATAACAAAGACTATCATTTCCAGGACACACTTCCCAGGACACTGATTCCAGCAGTAAAATCGAGGAATATGATTTTTATGACAGAGCCACAAGACCTGCACCGTTACAAGACCAGAACTTGTCACCTAACACCAGCAGGGTGGCAGAATACAGCATGTCACATACAGGCTGGTGCATGTTGTAACTCACTGAGAGAATAAGCACATCCCTTGAATGAAGGAAAAACAGTGGCCAAAAAGAGTGTAATCATGACTCTAAAGCAAAGGACCACCAAATAATAGCTACTGTCTCCCAAATTGTACAAAGGACAAAATTCTCACACTCAAAAGGTAGTTTGCTGTCTGCAGTAAGAAAGATGAGAAACATGATGAGGACATGCCCTTCTCCTTTGTGCTGCCAACAACTGCCAGTGGTCAGCCTCCCTGGGAACACAGGTCCTGGTGGTTTTTAACATGTAGGTGTGAAAGTGAGCATGAATGAAGCTTATGAGAGAAAGAGTGTGAGCAGGTGAGATCAACTTACTTTGAGATGCTGTAAATGAAAATGCTCTCCTTTCATAACATCTTGCATTCAGCTTGTTAAACTAGTTCTCCCATATAGAAAACCATCCATATCATCAGTTTGTGCTTTAGCTCTAAGGACTGAGTTAACAGGAATATAAGTCTTGTAGAAGCAGAGAAGGGGAAAATTAACACAGTTGGGAAATGAGTGTTAACTTACTACTACTTACTACATGGCAACAGGTTTCTCTTTCAGCTAATGCATTTTATTTTATTTTACTAAATTGTGCTAAGAACTTATTTCATGATAATCCTCCACTGCAAATCTATGAGAAAAGAAAAAATATATTTTTTTCCTCTCCTGAAAAAAGCAAATGAGCCAAACATACAGTTTAAGTACTTATACAACTTTTTCTTGAGAAGAATGTTGAAATGTCCCATATGTTCACAACGTGAACTGTTTAGAAACTATCAGAGAACAGGAAGACATCAATAGCTAGAATACCGTGATTTTCTTTCTTGAAAATAAGGCTTCTTTGTTACTACTCACCTGCATTTTCAGTGTTTCCTTGTATAAATAGCTGTGTCTATTGCGCCAGTATTCCTAGCTACAAAACTCGCTAATCAGCACTCTGAAAACATTAATGAAATTACTGGAAGACATAAATTGCCAGGTGGTGAGCCACATAGATGGTAAAGAAGGGAGAATACCTGAGCTCTCATTACAACCACTGATGGTATTAGGATGACTCACAGGTTTCCCAGCTTGAGCATTATAGCTGGACATAAGAGCAGCTGTTCCAGCTTCTGAGATCCAGAGTGTAAGTGACAGAGTACTAGTGCACGGCAGAGATCAACTGCCAACAAAACACTTAAATTGTAATTCAATTCTATTGGAAGGACCTGGGGAAAGATAACCAAACCCAAAACACTATATCATATTCCTGAAATCTAGCAGCACTTCTTTGGTATGACATGGTCAGCACTAAGTCTGCTTCTGAGGCCCAATTTAAGCTCTTAATTATCAGCCCCTGTGATCTAATAAATCTTCAAACCTATCAAAAGTCAAGGAGACTATTTTAAACAAGCGTGACAGGTTAGTTTAACCCAACATCTTTGGGTTTGCAATGAAAAGGTGTTTTGAGCATTCATAGAGGTGCTTGCAGGTGGGTGGCAATTAAGAAGCCATAGGTTATCCCCTTTTAGCTAAAATGTGATGCCTCACTGGCCAATGCCCCAGGTTAGCCATCCAAAAGTCACTGGGGTTTAAGTAAAGCACCAGAAGTATAAATCAACCAGTTTGGCATCCACGTAGATTGAGAGAGGGGTAGGCACATTGCACCAGATCTCTAAGAGGAGTGAACATCCATCACTGACACCTTCCTTCACTGGAGTCAGGGAGGTGGTTTCACAGTATTTCTGCCCCATAGCTTCTGTTTTCTGCCTACCACATGAGATGGAATTGAGACTATGTATGCATTCAATTTTTAGATAACACAGCATAAACACAAACTAGAGAGTATTTTCAATAGGTCCTCCTGTTTTCTTTCAGGAATAATACTGCCAGTATCAGCAAAGAAAGGATTTGAATACATGGAGGTAGAGAGTAATATCAAGAGACACAGAACTGACTCAACTTCAATTTTTGGAAGCACAGGTGGAGAGTAGAAAGAAAATATATTCATAACTATGTAAAGAACCTTTATTTGAAATGGTCAAGTGTTTCCATGCACGCAGGGAATAAAGAAAAAACCTTGAAGCTGAAAGGAAATACTTCCAGTGGTGGGTTGCAGTTCTTTATTTCTAATCCATATGCATGTATATGCATACAATGATATTAGATATCCTTGTATTGCTTAATCTACAATTTAAGTCAGCATAGGTATTTTAACAACAACAACAAGAAGCAACTATCGATTTATATTTTATCTGAGCAGTCTGATACACAGTAGAAAAAAATCTGTATATAAAAGATTATATCTGTGCAGTTATATGTACTATATTCCTCTTTCAACAAACTACTGATTCATTAATATTGATAGACTATTGTTAGTATAATACAGAATTGCCATATTATAACATTAAAAAACTTTTCAAAATATAATAATAAGCAAAGATAACCAGACATCGATCTTGCAATTATTTTTGCCTCATCGCAATTTTGTTTTCATGTAAAATTTGTCTTAAAACAAATTCCTTTCATCTCAGGCTGCCACTATTAATCCACCCACATTAATCATATTCATTCATGTATAGCTTTGTTGCTTAGTAATTTCGCACAAATCCTTTAGAATTAAACTCCTCTCTGAATTAACATCCACCACTAAGACCACAAATTTCTTATATACTACTTAGGTCTCAAACAGTGCATAAAGATTTGTGCTAAATGTTTTCTTTGTGGCAATCTTTTCTTGTAGCAAATACTTCTCTCACCTATAGCATAACACAACTCATCTGGCTCATTCTAGATGGTTTAATCTACTGGTCTACAGAAGATGTGACTTCACGCTAATAATTATTTTAATAGATTAGATCTATTAGCATAGATAATTAGCATCTGGAAGTTAATACAAATGTTACTCTGTACATAAAACATTATCCCCAATATACTAAGTGACAGCACTTTTATAAGGCAGACACAAGCCAAGATTCAAACATCTGAGAAATGATGGAAACTACTAGATCCTAATTTAGGGCAAGGTTATAAAGCAGCAACACTGGTCAGCAGGATTAGGTCCTTCCTCTGTGGAAATTAACAGGAATTGACAGAAAGATGCAACGCAGCAGGCTAACTAGTATGACAGACTGGTGTATACAATGCACCACCTGTCAGTACAGAGGAAGGACTGCAGAGATGCAGATATTTAAATTTTAATGTTGGCAGAAAAGAAAGCATTTGTCGAGTTCTTGCTTTTCTGACTACTTTCTTAATCTTCATTACAGTAGCTGAACAACTCTGCACACAGTGATGGATGCTTGCTTCCTTTCCTGCAAATACAACTTGCAAATACAAAATACAAATTGACAGAGATGGAAATGTACAAACAACAGAACAAAAATATCTATCTTCTACATCTAGGATAGAACATTACTTTTGCCTTCAGTTTAGATCCTACTGAAAAAAACCAAGGTCTGTGCTGCCATACTTTTTGCTTGAACTTTTATCCCCAAGAAAACTTCTTCTCTTTAATTAGTAATTCTGGACTGGAAGCAGGACTGGAGTTAAGTGTACATATAAAAAAAAAGTGCAAATTATGTAAATTATGTTGCACTGTTATGTGTAAGGACTTATTTACAGACCAGCTGAGAATCCATAGATGTAGTTCTAGGGCATGAGAGAATCTCTTAAAGGTAAGAATAATATTTCAGAAAGTATGTAATGCTACTACTTCTGTTAGGACATCCCAAAATGCAGGTGCATTAGCAGGCTTGCCAAGTGTTCCAAGGAAAGAGAAAGCATTTTAGTCATATTCTTCACTCTTGCCTTCTTAAGTCAGACAGGTAGAATTCACTTGAAAATTATTTTGCACTCTCTTGCAAAAGAATGGTTTGAGAGACTGTAATTACTTTCCAGTGAATGAGGAATTCCACTGAAATGTCTTTTGTACCAGTACACAGGACAGCCGCTAACAAGAAATGCTTAGGGCTTTTTTTCCTTTTCGTGTTGTTACTGCTGTTCTACGACACAGACTATAAGCTCAATTGTAAAATCTTTTTTTGCATGTGTGTATTAGATACACTTTGAATAATACTTTGACATCCACTCCTAACAAATAACTGTCTCTCCCAACTGTGGATTTATACATTTAACCTTCAATTGTTAGTAGGAAATACTAAGTATATGTTTCATATTCATAGCACTAATGTCTTTTATGATTGGAGTTCTGATGCCATTTGAAAACTCGTAATAAAAAAATGTTCTGGGAAAAAAAGATTTAAAAAACAATAGCAAATTAATATTCCAGGGCTTTTAGAATATATGACAGTAATCTACATTATTGGCCGCTTCTATATAAACTACTCTAAAATAAAGATACTAAACTGAATTATTAAAATAAAATTAATTTCAGTTACTCATTTGTCCTCTAGGAAGTCTGTTTGATGACTAATTAGTATTATTTTAGTGTATGAGTCTTCACCGTGACCAAATAAAAGTTATTAGAGTTAAATGAACATGGAGGATTTTTTGGACAGAAAGAAACAGACAGATTCAGTAAAGTCCTGCATAATTTCTAGAATTATTTTTAAATAAAGATGCTGCTGCTTTATGAAACAACCAAGTTAACATTTATTGTAAAAATAACTATTCCATTCAGCTATGCATAAACTTTAAGATTCTAAAGACAAAAAAGAAACAAAGACCCACATCCTCATTAACTTGTTGATGAAGGTATTCTTTTAAACAGAACTTGCACACACATAGAAACCAATGCTAGATAATATAGCTTTCCTAATGAAAACAATTTCTGAAAGCAACACAAATAATCAGGCCCACAATTCTGCTGTTTCCATGGCAACAGGACTGGCTCTTTTGGTTTGCTGGAATTGCTGAGTTGACCATACAAAAATCATAAACCAAACAAAATTAACCCACATTGCCTGTTGTACACCGTAGTCGTGGGTGTATGAGTGATGAAAATCCAAGCAAATTCTCTTCTTCAAATGCCTGGCAGTGATGCTTTTTATTTCAGAATCCTGTCAACGCTATATTTTAAAGAAAAAACAAACAAACAAACAAACCAAACACAAAACCAAAACAAACACAAAAGAACAACAACAACAAAAAGAAATCAGTGCTATGAAATACAAGGCTAGTCATTTCCCCAATCCTGAACTCCCACAAAGTGTTAAGCATAGGCATCTCTTATACACTTAAATGCACTGGTGTCAAATAATTTTAGACAAATCGTATCTACTATATGCAGAAAATACACACTTTAATAAGATATGTTGTATTGAAATTAATAACTACATCCTGGCAATTCCAATCTGAAGTAGACACCACATGTGGAAAGATCCTGGTGGAATGATACTACACGTGGCAAGATGAATGGTTGGACTCGATGATCCGGTGGGTCTCTTCCAACCTGGTTATTCTATGATTCTATGTGGGTGTCCCTAAAAATGTTTCTAGGAGTACCGTTTTGCTACTGAGTGCAAAACACATGTCATCCAATAGTTAGGAAGCATTCTTTAGTATAAGAAGTTGCCATCATAAACATTGCATCAAAAATACAATTTTCCTCACAGAATACATAACTATTTAAAGCACCTTCAATATTTATGAACTGCTACAGAATACACAGGGTTCTGCACTGTTATTATTACTTCATACTGAATTTTTTGTAAAAGGTCATGCGGGACTACAAGAAGTTGCAAAAATAATAAAGCAAAAGAGAACATGATTGGAAGAGATATTAAAAAAGACAACAGAAGCAAACTAAGGTCTGGGCAGACTCCAGAGAGGATTCAGCAAAGCATATAGAAGAAAAGGCTGTGTAAAACTGTTATAATTGTGGAGGCATCTACATGGGAAATCCTATTTCCTGCAGAAATGACACCAGAAATCAGTGATACAACCATAATAAAATTACTGCCATTTCTGAAGACAGACTCATATTTATGAGGACAAAAGAAACTACAGGAATTAACATTTATTTGGCCCTAACTATATTTACTTAAGTTAAATACGAATTCTCTTCTCATACTGGTTTTTGCTGCCCAGGTTCTCTTTTGAGGAAAGCAGGAAAATTGTCATAAAAGTCATAAAAAGGCCAAAATCATAAACAATCTTAAACATGTTATTTATTCTCTGTCCTCATACTTCAAAAAAACCCCAAACCAGTCTGATATTGACTTATTACAGATTAAACAGTGTCTTATAACCAGAAAAAGATGCTCAGAGATTTTGTCAACTGCTCTAGAAATCAGGAGTTCAGCTTATGACTCAAATATACATATCATGTATGATAGGTTTAATACAGTACAATTTTATTTTTAAAAAGTGACGAGAAAAACTCCATTTTATTTATACAGCTATTTGCTACATTAATTTCTAATTATTTGCATGCTTATTAAAACTCCTGTTATTGATGGAATCTTTTAGTGAGAAGTTACTTTTACTATTTCCTGAACAATCTACCAGTGTGAGACACTAATTTATTTCTACATACTGGTCAGATGGGTAAGGACAGCAAAGTCCCCGTTCCTCCCCTGTACACACTGACCAGGAATACACATGCTGCTGTAACAGCTTGTCCTCCTGATATGCTATTCTAGCAATAAACTGTTATTACTTGTGTGACACACTACAGTTGCAAACACCCTCACTGATGCACAGTAAGAGTAGTGCAGGGTTTTGCATTTGCATGCTTCAGTTATGGTATCAGACAGAGGAATAGCATGTCAGAGGACTAATACATTGCTGTTTCCAAGGGAATCAGTCCAGCTTTGAAGGGAAGACATATGAAGATACTAGTCAGGAATATAACTATGAAAGGAGCTGGGGAGCAAAAAAAATCAAGAGCACAACCCTGAAATCAAAGTAAAATGTAAGACTTCAAGCTTTGAATGAGTATGGCGAGTTTACCAATTTAATTTTGAGTATAATGCTTGGGACCATTTTCACTCTGATCATATCGTACCCTTTCTATCAGTTTTCACACAACTTAAATTTGAAAACACCCGGGCTAAGAATTCTGTCTTTCTCTGCCTGGAAATGACTGAAGATACTTTAAACACATCTGCAATGCAAATAAAATAAATCCTAATTTCAGCACTTTTTCTGCTTGCATATGTTGAATCAAGTTTCTTAAAATAACTATAAAAGCATTTAGGTCTTCAAAAAGCTTTATGGAGTCTACCCAGCCTCAGTTCCTTTCAGCATGGTTGCAAAATAATGTTTAAGTGTAATGACAGAATTAGGCATAAATTCTTACTCCTGCTCCACTGAAGTAATTTCTGGATCATTTGAGAGGCAGCTAGTTCTGGGTACAAGGAAAAAGAAGGTAGTAGTAAACATTTATTCTGTGTTTATTTCTTCCTCTTTTAAAATATGACATAAATTTGGGGGATGCAATAACTGTAATAAGCATCTTTGAAAACACAAACACACATAACATTGATATTGAAGTAGTGAGCAACACTAGTGGTGGCAATACAAATCCATGTAATAAATTTTAAAGTTATTTCTTTAACTTGGGGAAGGGGAATACACTACAGTGACTTAATACATCAAACAATAACAACAACAACAACAATAATAATAATCAGTGATGCCTCATGAGTGTTTACTTCCCCTTTCACTTACTATGCTGCAGCATGTGCTCTTTTAAATGAAGGGAGCAGCAAGAAAGCAGCTTTCTTTCATAGAGAGGGATAGAAGTTGCTTTTCAAGGTTAGGTGGGTCTCTTTTTTTGATATTAATAGTATCAAGTAACTACTTGTTTGAATTTATTGCTTCTGATGCAGTCTAACTGCTAGAATCAAAAAGCAGTGTTTGGTTATATCTCTGTGGCTGTTTAAAGAGCTACTCTCAGGAGAATTGGAGGAAAATGCGTAGCACAGAGGAAGAAACTTTAGTAAAAAAAATACAACAAAGAAGAAGTGGTAAGATAAAAATTATTAAGCATAAAAGTTAAAGGTAGGAGACTGAAAAGAAACTTGAAAAACTCCAAATCTTTGGTTACAAAAATTACAGGGAAAATGTCCCTCTAGAACTGACACACAGCTCCTTACTCCAGAATCCTGTGTATGACATATATGAAAAAAGTACACAGGATACTTTCAAAGCTCTTCTCACCAGGTGAAGGATTGTATCCTTCTGATTAAGGATTTCTATGGTACCTTACACCACACTGCCTCAGTATGTTAAAGTCAATGCACAGAAGTACAAGTTTAAAGTATCTAATCATCAACTGACACTGATTTACTAAGCAACCATAGACAATTCAATATTATCAAGTATTAATCCACCAGCCCATCCAACCAACAATGGAATGAGAAGAAATATTACCTACCTACCTTAACTGAGAATGAGGTACAACAGCTATTCCTAACTTTTAAATTGTAGAAAATAATTTTTAAAAATAACTGCCTCCTAAAACTTTAGGAATCATCTGACATAATGAGTGAAGGGCAGAAAAAGTTTAATGAACCATTTTAATGCAGTAAAAAAGTAATTTCAATCCTCCCCAAGGCTATAGAAACAATCATTAAAAAACAGCACAATTGTTTTTATAGTGTATGGATACAATTTTTCCTTACTAAGACTCAACAGAAAGACTGCTCAGTACAAAAGAAGACCATTAATAGTGAGAGGGGAAGTCAATTCACAAATGTGGCAACTTAAACAGTAACCGAAACTATGACTTGATTGCCGTAGCAAACATATAAGGTACTACTGCATTCAATCCATTCCTGTGAACCAAGTAAATATAATGCCAGCATTGAGCTGAAAGCTGTCTTACTTAGCTGTTTCTGAAGTTTCCCTCAGCTCTTCATCCAGTCTGCATGAGTACAATTTATTGACATAAAGAAACAAAGAAGCAAGCAGAGCATAAGAGAAGCAGAGCAATAGCAGAGCAAAAAAAAAAAATATATAGTACATGCTTCTAAAACAGGCACCCAGGATAATACACTGACCCTACAGCTCTTCATTTTAGCATGATTCCACTTACATTTGTGCTTAGCCCACCTTTAATTTGTAACTTCTTATTTAGCTAATTTGGAGGCAGAAACATAAAAGCAGCAGGGATCTGAGGCATGCCCAGTGGACAGAGCTGAAAGCATTCAGTTGTTCTATCCGATAGTATTAAACTAGCTGCAACCTGGACCAAGTCAAGGACATTTACAGTTGAATGAGTTTTATTTGCAAGAGAGGCTGATCTCAACAGCTTGAAGGGGAAAGTAAGATTCCACATCATTGCAAGTCCTCTCTCATTCAGCTGTTGAGGTCGCTTGCAGGTATAAGGCTGTCACACAGATTCACTCCATTATGAGCAGCAGCATGGGCTAGTAAGCAAGTTTTACCTCATTCTTCTCTTAATACACTTCTCTTCATCATACCTTACAAGACAGGAATGGGTGAAGGAAATGAAAACATGTACAAGTTCATATGATACAACAGGCACATTGTATTCCCACTTCCTAAAAATTTCTAATCAACCACATACCCCAAATTCTAGCATAACTCTAAGTACTTTCTACAGGTATGATTCCTCATGACCATAGTGGTACTTTTGCTCTCCACAGTGGAACAATTATGAAGCTGAAAGCTGGATTTTATTTTATTTTGCTACAAGAACTTGAAGCAGAAGGGAAGCTATGAGCTGAATACTGCTCTTCACTCTGTAGCATGGGAATAACCACTCACAGTGCCTTGAATGCACACACCTGCTAAATCTTTGTATGGTGACGTCTTGAAAATACTTGTCACCAATGGGCACGCTTATTATCTTCCAATATTTTCCTTCAGCAAAATCATCTCTCATCTGGCTCTCGATGACACGAAATAGGCACTTGCCTAAAATTTCCTAAGCTAAGTCCTAAAGTTTCTTTGGCCTGAAAGGTGAATGGGCTTTCCAAACAGTTTTCAGTCAATGGGGAAGGAAAGATGTGTGTGACACAGATGTGTGTGCTGCTGTAGACAATGTAACAGAAGAAACAGACACACATGCTGAATTAACAGGTCAAGGTCTGTATCGGAGAGAACTGTAAGAAAGTGAAATGATAACAGTAATAAAAAAGGGGAGGGAAGGAGGAAAGGAAGGAGGGAGGATAAAAAAAATTAGGAATGTTAGAACACCTTGGACTTCTCTTTATGAGGTGACCAACATCCTCTCTGCTCCACATTCTTGACATCACTCTAAAGAAGTTACAGCAGCAAATAAATTTAAATGAAAGTCTATATAATCCCAGATTTAACGACTGCAATTTGCTATTTTTACACATGCCATTGCACAAATTGAGAATCCCACTTGCTCCCTGGAATTACAGCAGAAGTTTCAGAGCAACCAGCAGCCTGAAGGAAGTTATGCTGCTTTCACAACTACTGTGAGGCAGTTGAAAACTCCTGCCTGGGTTGAAGAGGTCTGACAGCTCCCAAAGAAATGTTCTTCATACCTAGCCATTGATAAACCATAAGGAAAATACAACTAAACTTATATATTTATGCATAAAAACACTTTATATTCTAGTACAGTACATTTGCCTGTTCAAATCCTAGGACATTTGATAAAATGAATAATAATAAAAAATCATTCCTGAACAGTAAATATTTTTAATAATGACCTATATGAAAACTATTACTGATTTCCAGAGTGTTTGGTATTGGTACACCATGTCAGTATTTTGCTTTAAGATCTCAAAAAGCCCATTGAGGTGAGCAGTTCAAATCAACTTCCTACAATTTTTTAGTATATATCTTTCCTCTAGAAATATCTACATTAAATAAAAACCTTTATATTAAGAAACAAAAACTGAAAGATTGTTTTTCAATGGTTCTGGGTTAAACCATGAAAATCAGCAAGATAAGGAGCCACAAACCTACAAACTTTCAGTGGTTTCCTATTGAAAAAGCTATCTTAGAATTATCATTTCAGTTCAGAGCTGTGTATGAAAAATGAAAAAAAAAAAACCAACCACTTTTACTTAAATAGTTGTAGTATACACAGAAAAGCCTAGCACTAATGACACTTGTGGAAGGGTTAAACTTGATTCCTGTTTTCTTTCTGAATTGCAGTTAGTGAGTAAACAGTCTATTCCAATTCAGATTATATACTTATGGGGTTGATAAAGGAACATAGCCTGGAAGTTTTTTTCATTTTAACAGCAGTACCTGTAAACAACCTTCTTCTTCCTAAAAGCACTGATTACCCTAGCAGCATATACTTATTGTATTTTGTACTTCAACTGCGTCCTGTTTTTCTTCTTCAGAATCTGACAGTAGAATTTTGTGGGACAATGGAAGCATTTGTAACAATACCAGGAAGAGGCTTTCTATTTTTTTTAGAGACTCAAAACCACTAAGATTAGTTTGTGAAAATAGTTTCCATTAGAACAAGTGCATGCTTACTGTACATCACTTACTTGACAACGTTGTCTGGTATGTGCACCATTGGAATCATCTCACGAAGCTCTGCCAGTGTGTCAATGTACTTTATCTTACTGCTGAACTTTGAGCTGTAACACAGAAAGAATATGTCCATTGTCTTTCCTCAAAAATCTTTTCATGTCATATTAAAAAAAAACAAGGCACATATTTAATGTATTAAATAAATAAGCATTTTGTTATTCATATTTCAGTTACCGAGTTCAGATGATCATGAGTATACCTGAGTTCTAGTGAATGCTGAAATCAAGTCTAGACCTTTTGCTGCTCCCTGCATAGGCTGGATCACAGTATTTATGGCAATATTATAAACTAACGCCTACATACCAGGACACATTATTAATTTTACAGTTTGAAGGAAATGTATTAAAATTCTGAAAATAATAAAATTCCCTACAGAATATTCACATGTAAAACACGATGGGAAGCATTCACTTAACATGGTCATTATGAATTAATATCAAGGTACCATGATGAAGTAGCATTTATATTTGACACTGATTCTCATTCCAACATAACAAAACTAAACTTCCTCATTTGTTTAGATGAGTACAGATCTGACTGTGTATATTCCTACTGCAAGCCACTCAGGAACAGGCTTAGAAAACACACTTGAAAAAATAAGGTGACTCACTTGTCTGACCTGAATTATTATTCTGGAGTCGATGATTCTTCCCTTGCTTGAACCAACTCATTCTCACACCTGTCCTTCTGCTTTCCTTGATATTAGGATTTCAACTGTATAATTGTTCATCTTCTTCAATAACTTGTGAGGTTTTCAAGGTCACAGAATCACAGAATAACCAGGTTGGAAGAGACCCACCGGATCGCGAGTCCAACCATTCCCACCAATCCCTAAATCATGCTCCTAAGTACCTCATCCACCTTAAACACCTCCAGGGAAGGCGACTCAACCACCTCCCTTGGCAGACCGTTCCAATGCCTAACCACCCTCTCTGTGAAGAATTTTTTCCTAATCTCAAGCCTAAATCTCCCCTGACGGAGCTTCACTAATCAAAGGCTTTTTTTTGGTGGCATAAAACTTTTTCTGGAAGTCAGACTCCTATGCATTGAAACAGCTCAGGGTGCTGAAAGTCTTCTTTCGTGAGCAGCAACCAGGTTTTTTTAACACTGAACTGGAGATTAATCATGCCCTGGAGACCGGATTTTTTTTTTTGAGGTGATTAGCATAACATGCAGCCTGCTTTTCTAGTTGCCTTTTTTATCTGGGCTTGGAAAAAAAGACAATTTAAAGGGACTGAATTCCCAGTTCTACATACACATACAGGTTTGCAATACCATGCCTGTGGTATTTGAAACTAGATACTTATTTACATCATGGTTTTTTCCATTTTTTCACCTTAGCAATGTCAATTTCAACTATCCAAATGAGTACTCTCAGTGAAAGATGAACAGCCATGTTTGATGATTCAGGGTGCTTAATCTTAGAGACACAGAAAACCACTGGTATTCAACACCTACCTTATAAAAGGTCGTGTCACAGCCAGAATTGTCCTGATAAACCATGATGGATGAACAATTATAAATGATTTTAAATTCTTCCGTAACCTAAGTAAAAGAGAAATGGTTTCTTAAAGAAAAAAAGAAAACCACAAAACATTCAGTAAGATCCTGTACAGTGAACACTATCATACAGGGAAGTAACAGAAATGGACAGTTTTTAAAATAATGGCTGTGGATCAGAAACGAAAATACTTCTCACCGTCGATCAATCATTTGGTAACATTTTTTCATCCAACCCAGGCCAGGCATCCTCCTTCTTGGTGTTGCACCATTCAAGTAGACAATCATATAGTCTTCGGCTACCATCAGCTCCAAGGTACTGATTACGTACCTGATAAAAGTTACAGAAGTAAGTAAGCACATCGTTTACATTATTCACTTAAGCTCAAACTAAATCAGTCTATTAGGAATAAATCAGGGAAGACTAAGAAACTTATGACATTGTTTTCTTTTCCTTTAGATCAACATAAGCACTTACACTAGTCACCATGCCACCTGTATATGTATAACTAGAAAACCACAATCTTACCTTCATCTTCAGAAATATGTGGTTTCCTTACAAACATACAGTTTTATCATGAGTTCTCAAATCTCATAGATAACTTTGTTTTTTCTTAAAAAGGCATTAAATCATAAGATTTCGCAAGAAAGTGTGGCAGGACCATATGAATTTTCAGAAACTTCTAAGATTAACTGTTGAGAAACTTCGCTATTAATTGTCATGTTTGTTCAATGTGAAACAAAGAAACTTATGCTTAACAGTTTAATTTAACCATTGAGGCAGGTACACTTTATTCAGCGCTAGAGAAGACTCGGGATTTGTCCTCAGAGTGCTTCTGCCAAGCAGTGACTTCACAGAAAATTTATATACAGGATAGTTTTCAAATTCATACTTTTTCCTCGAAATGACAACTGTACTTTATTCCGGGAGCTTTCTTGCATATCCAGGGGCATGCAATTAGGTCGGCTCAGAGTCGTTAAGGTGGGGCCATATCTGAGTGGTCAAACTCAACGACTCTGGGTGACAAAGGATAAGGGTCGTTAAGGCTATCTTAGTTAATCTTGCTTCTAACAGTTGACGGTCCATCCCACCATTTACAAATCACCATTTCAAATGCAAAAATAATAAGGCTCAGGAGAAGATTCTCTATAATTCTTGTGATCTTTACACTACTGCTACTGAGTCTGTAGCTGTAAAGTAAAACCACTTTGAATTTGGAGCCTAATCAATCCATCAATTATCCATCAATCTGGGACAGAGTATTCCATGGCATTATGTCTTGTCCAGGACTACATCAGCAGATGCTCTCTCAGTTTCAGTAGTTGTTACCTCATTCAGGAGTTGTTCTTCACAGAAATGTTCAGATCGTTCTCTCTACTATCCAGCCCTAAGGCATGTCTATGTAAAAACTACAGTGAAAGATCATGAGTCACACCTTAACAGCCGAATGCCTGAGTGTCCTCACTACAAAAGGCAGCTCTATTCCTGAGCATAATGGCCCCTTTCACAGGTGTTTGGGAATGACTCATGATCTAATCTGACTCTTAAATTCCTTAAAATGCAGTTGCTTTAAAAAATGGATTAGGTAATCTAGTTCTCACCAAAGAGAACTGGGCATAAAGCAGGCAGTCATTAACTGGCCAGTTCCACGCAATTGATAAATCCCATTTAAATCACTACTAACTCAATGCTTTTCACTGTGCTCACCTTGCAGTTGTGCATTCTTTACTTGTGCCTAACATTTGCAAAGGCTCATGTCTAACAGGAAAATACCACAGTGAAGGACTGCATGGAGTTTAATTTAAAGGAACCTACAGACTGTTTGACAAGTTATGAAATTAGACCTTGTCAAATGGTAAAACATGTAGTGTTTTAATGGCGTTTAGATACTGAAATATACAGAAAAGTGAGTATAAGCACTTATGAAAACACTACAAGCTTTTCAGTTATAGAAACAGCTTGAAAAATGTCTGTTTGCCTAACTGTGAAGAGAATTGTCAATATGAGGAACAATCAGTGATAATAAGAATAATCATGCATACTTCTCATCAGGAATAAGAGGTGTATTACAAAAAAAAAAAGGAATATCTGCTAATTTTTTAGTCAGATCTCATTTATCTCACATACTTTAACTCAACAGCTTCCATTTACTCTGGGTTGAATTAGACAATCTGGCATTTTAGGGATGCTGAGCTCTCTTGCAAACCTTACCTAACTGCAATATTTCTTATATTTTTGTAACAACGGTAATTTATTTATTATTTGAAAAGATGGACAGTATTTTTCTCACTGACTAGAACAATCCTCTCACTCTGAAAGCAAGAACTGCTCATTTTGGATTTCAAAGTGTAGTTTTTCAAGTTATGATTCTTTCAAAATACTTTCAATCTCTAGAGGATACCAGACAACCACAAATAAAATTGTAGAATTTTTTGTGTGGATCTGAATTATCCAGAAGTGCTGTGGAAGATGCCGTCTCAGGAGTTTTGGCTCAAACTCAACACTTCAGAGGATTAGTCTAGGTAACAAATAGGAATAAGGCAACTAGAAATGTGAAGGGAATCCAGGAGAGAGAGTAACTGCAAAACGTGTGGACAATTGAGGACAGCTGTCAATCAGAAACTAGAGGTGGCTTATATACTGTAAGTGCACAATTATTTACCAGAAGCATGCTACATAAATAAATTAGAAGAGATTTAGTGATTCACAGGCCTCTCCAGATCCCTACATAATTCAGTAGTAAAGAAATTGAAAAAATTTAAATATATCAATTATGGAATACGTTGTAAACTGTCACACTCCCTTTATCTCAATGCGCTTAATATGCTTACAACTGAAAGAAGGAGGTAATTTGATTTTCCCTCTTCTTGTTGTGCTACAGACAACTGAGAGAGTTCTCTGAAGCTGAAGGGTCACAGCCAACCCAAACATTCTCTTATACTGCTACCCTAGAAAAAGTACAATATCCTCAAGTAAGGTGGAAAAGCCTCTTAAGGCTTGAAGAGACTTTCTCTGTTAAATCCATTCACCATCAGCTCTATCTATGAGTAAGGGTCTTGGGTGAAGTCAAGATCAACTACTTAGCATCAGTCACAGTTACTCACAGCTTTGCTCCCCAGTTACCAAGTTAAAACCACTTCAGTAATTCCTCCCCTCTAAATAATTAGGCATTATGTAGATCAGTTACTGTAGATGACATGGACATCTTGGAGCTAAATCCCTCCTGATTGTTCTCAGCAAGTGTAAGGGCTGTAAAACACCAGTGAAACACTGCCAGGATTGTTAGCCCAAGAAACTAAAGATACTGCACTCCTTGACATTTAGGGAGATACTATAGTCATATTCGGTCCTGACAAATGTGCCTTAGTTTGGGAGGGTGAGTAGGTAAAGAATACCAAAATAATATTCCACTGAGCATTGTATCTATAACTGCTAATTTTTCTAGTAATTCAGATCATTCCCTTTTAATGGCCAAAATTACTTCTTAATTAAAGACAGGTTATCTCTCACTACATAATTATAAGCGCTAACTCAAAAGGCTCTGTCACACTGCTTACATATCACTCACAGGAAAAGATTTTCCATGACATAGCTGTAATCAGTTCGACTGCTGTCTGGCAAGAAGCATGCCGCAAACACAATGATAGCATTCAGACCATCACCATAGTATCCTGTGGAAAAAACAAAAAGGCATTTTCATCTTTGTCAAAGGCTCTTAACAAGATAAATTTAAAAAGAAATCTTAAAGTTGTGCAACACAGTGACTATGTCTGTTTCTGGAGAAGACTGAAAACCTAAGAACTATCGTCAAGTAACAAGAAAGTAGGATAGTCAGTTACGAATTCCTGAAAAAAAATACTTAGCCCAACAATTAGTAAACTCTTCATAGAGACCAGCAAAAATTTTTTTTTTCTATTTTGTAAGTAATACAATATTATCTGAACTCCTGCTTCATTGCATCTCTACAGCAATCGTGTGCTGGATGTTTACCTTAGACTGAGGACTAAGGGAGCTAAAGAAAATACCCTGCATTTGCTATCCTGCATCTTTTCAATGATGCTTCACAAAGTCTCCCAATCCAATCTCATTTAGCTTGTGCAGCTTCAGTGGCCTCACTGCCAGAGTAATCTGATCACCTTCTATGACCAAGTGACTAAACTCTTGGACGAGGGAAAGGCTGTGGATGTGGTCTTCCCGGACTTCAGTAAAGCCTTTGATACAGTTTCTCACAGCATTCTGCTTCGGAAACTTTCGGCCTCTGGCCTGGATGGGTGCACACTCTCCTGGGTGAAAAACTGGTTGAATGACCGGGCCCAGAGGGTGGGGGTAAATGGAGTTAAATCCAGCTGGAGGCCAGTTACAAGTGGGGTTCCCCAGGGCTCAGTCCTGGGTCCAGTCCTGTTTAATGTCTTTATCAACGACCTGGATGAAGGCATTGAGTGCTCCCTTAGCAAGTTTGCAGATGACACCAAGCTGGGTGGAAGTGTCGATCTGCTGGAGGGTAGGGAGGCTCTGCAAAGGGATCTGAACAGGCTGGACTGCTGGGCTGAGACCAACGGCATGAGGTTTAACAAGGCCAAATGCCGGGTCCTGCACTTGGGGCACAACAACCCTAAGCAGAGGTACAAACTAGGAGAGACCTGGCTGGAAAGCTGCCAGGAGGAGAAGGACCTGGGGGTGCTGGGACCTCCAGGGACGGTGACTCAACCACCTCCCTTGGCAGACCGTTCCAATGCCTAACCACCCTCTCCGTGAAGAACTTTTTCCTAATCTCAAGCCTAAATCTCCCCTGGCGGAGCTTGAGGCCATTCCCTCTCATCCTGTCCCCTGTCACTTGGGAGAAGAGGCCAGCTCCCTCCTCTCCACAACCTCCTTTCAGGTAGTTGTAGAGAGTAATAAGGTCTCCCCTCAGACTCCTCTTCTCCAGGCTGAACAACCCCAGCTCTCTCAGCTGCTCCTCATAAGATTTGTTCTCCAGCCCCTTCACCAGCTTTGTTGCTCTTCTCTGGACTTGCTCCAGAGCCACAACATCCCTCTTGTGGTGAGGGGCCCAGAACTGAACACAGTATTCGAGGTGCGGTCTCACCAGTGCCGAGTACAGGGGGAGAATAACCTCCCTGGACCTGCTGGTCACGCCGTTTCTGATACAAGCCAAGATGCCATTGGCCTTCTTGGCCACCTGGGCACACTGCTGGCTCATGTTCAGTCGGTTGTCAACCAGCACCCCCAGGTCCTTCTCCTCCTGGCAGCTTTCCAGCCAGGTCTCTCCTAGTTTGTACCTCTCCTTAGGGTTGTTGTGCCCCAAGTGCAGGACCCAGCATTTGGCCTTGTTAAACCTCATGCCGTTGGTCTCAGCCCACCAGTCCAGCCTGTTCAGGTCCCTTTGCAGAGCCTCCCTACCCTCCAGCAGATCAACACTTCCTTATTCATTTCACCTATCCCATCTTAGCTCATTCATTTAAGGAGTAAAGTGGTATTTTTGTATCCTCAGCTTTATAAATAGGGTGAGGATTTCCTCCCTACCATAAATATAAAATCCTTAAAAGGCTTTCAGAATTCACATCACTGTCATAAAACAATCTGTCCAGTTCTCTCAGGAGTTTGGCAGTGAGAGCACACTGTAGCAGATGTGTCCACTAAATTACATAGCACAGTTTACAGGTCATATGAAGCAAAACGATTTTGCGCAGATGCGACCTAACAGCAAAGAGAAGAAAAACTCACAGATAAATCTAAGCCACTTTGTCTTACACATGCTTGTAGACGTGCAATGTTCACCCAAAGGAGATATGCTTTTCAATTCATCATCAGGAGCCAGTAAAACCCATTTGCTCAAATTCTCAGTCAGCCTATACAGAGACAGATCTCAGAGAAATTTCTCCATCAATATATGTGGAAAGCAATCTCACACCTAGACTGTAGAGTCTACTCTCCCCTTTTCTATTTTGTGACTACTATCTAGATTCTGCACTTGGTACTACCTGTCATTTGGCAGAGAGGAATGTTCAGTAGGTCACTGATTCAGCAAGAGGTGTTTGACCTGACTTATAATCAAGTAATTTTAGTCAGAATCTGTTCTTAATCTTGAGGCTAAAGGAAAGATACCTGGCCCTCTAAGACACTCCACAGATACTAAGATATTGCCAAAGGGAACTTAAATATACAGAACAGGCCTAGCTGCAGTACTGTACAAAGTGTTCAAGATGTCTAAAGTTTTCCCATGACTCATGCATCAACATTATTTTATTCCTACAGATTCAGCCTGCCCCTTCATGACCACATACCTTAATCCAGTCCTTTTAACTTGCTTTCATATAACTAGATTTCAGGCAAAATTTCCTACTCAGACAGTGCTGGGATTAAATTTATTGTCACACCTCACATAATTCCTTTTACAATGGTTAAGTTACTGACCAGCACCCATTCAAGAGTAAAGGAAATAATGTTCTTTATCTTAGATTTGAGTGACCTCCAGAACAAGATGTCAGAAAAACAAAACTTGAATCCTGATTATTTCACATTGAGAACTGAGCTGAATGACGTAGATGCCAATCAATAACTGTAGATTGCTATGTACTTCACAGCTGTCACCAGAGATGTCTGCCACTGGAAGTAGTCCTTGTTCAACAGTCAAGAAGTGGTCACTTAAAATCTACTATTCCGCTCCTAAAATGGACTGGAATTTATTTCTCATAAAAACCTGTACAAATGTATGCATCAACATCTAGTAGGAACTGTATGTGACAGTTTTCACCACAAATTTACCTAGGCTAGTTTACAGCATAAAAAAAGCATATAAACAAACAATATTAGCAAGGGCTCAAAATATTTTATGTTTGTTTCTTAAATTATGTCATCTGTGTCTGTTTGCTAAACTATGTCTGAGGTGTCATCACATTCATAAATCTTTGATGGTGTTGTTATAGTGGGAAAATGCTTGAAGGTTTAAATGTCTTTCTTAATTGTGACTAAACTTCCTGTACACTGGCCACTGTGAAAATACACAGACTAGTGTTTAGCTGCTTTTAATGTAAACGTGTAAGTAGGAGGATTGCAACCTCAAGTAACGCATTTTATTATGTTACTTTTACCATACAGAGATTCAACACTGAAAATATACTCTAAACAATGGTTTATCTTAAATGGTGTTATGGATCAGCAACACTGTGACAGAAACGTCTTCATACAAACTCACAAATCTTACCTCCAGGATTCTAAGATACCTGTCTCGGTTTTTACAGGAATAGAACAACTCACTGTTATTTCATAACAACTTAACATCTGGCAAACATTATTCTCAAAACAAATAGAATCCAAAGGTATTCTAAACCAGGCACACCAAGGAAAATGCACTTAAAAAGCTTTGTTTCATTTTCTTCCATCAATATCTATACTAATATTTATCCATTTAACTTAATTTATACAGAAGTGTGTTAGTAACAGAACTACAATTTCCCTCAGGAGATTAGGGAGCAGATGAGCAAAGGAGACAATACAGCAAGCACATGAGCTCATTTTCCTAATTTAAATGTTTTCCTTGATATGCTATTTGAAAATCATTAACAAATTATACAAAGAAAAAAAAGCATAAAACAGTTGCTGGTGAAATCCTGTCTGCTGACAACTATAAATGGCAGAAAAATAACATAAGGAGCTTAGCCATATGAAAAGGAGCCCCAGGGAAAACTATTTTTTTTTGCCACTCTGCATGTTTAGATCTGTGCAGCCACACAAATCACAGAGTACTATACTTCCTTGTGCAAAAGTTTTAGCCAAAATCCACAAAATAAATTTTTCATCATTTTTTTTTCCTGCAGAACAAAAAGATTTTTTCCTTACTCTAAGATCCATTTAGCCTATAACGACCAGATTGTTACAGACACATGTATATTAATTTATTTGTTGCTTCTGAAATTACTTTGTGTGTGAAATACTTGTTAGCCATTGCCACACTGAACAGACAGCCAGGTCGATTTCAGTCAAGGCTGAGAATTAAGTTCTTCCTTCCCTTGCCAGTATGATAACTGAACTACAATAGAGATAAATTATGCTCGCTGAAGCATGAATTTTCTACATAAACTTAAATGCATTCAGAGATTTCCTACCTCCATGTGAAATGACCTTTCTGTAAGGTTCAATGACTTTCATATCAATTCTTTGTTCTTGTTCTCCAATAACTACCGTTCTCCATAATCTGTTGTCCTCTCGCTCCTCTTCAGCGGTGTACTCTGGAATTGATTCAGACTCCTCCTGGGAAGCATCCTTAGTAGTAGCCTGCTCTTCTGAAAAAACAGAATTTTATATATTATATCTTCATCTAAAAGCTCAAAGTATTTCCTATGTTATGTAAATGTGAAATGGATGACTGAGATCATCTGGATTCTTACAAAGCTATCCTGGATCTGCAATGGTATAGCTAAAAGCAGAATCTGATCATCTAAGAGTCAGTCTTTCAAAAGGTTTCATCATTTTGAACATAAAAAGAACAGCAACAATTACTACTATGCAGAATACTGCCATGGGATTTCTGCATTTTTCCATCCAGCTAGTAAAACTGATTGCAGTAGAGGTACTGCTCTCTTGGTCTTTAAAATGTGTTGCAGGCATGAGAACTATATTAAAAAGCAAAACAGAGGAACTAAAAGAACAAAACAATGCTTCTTATCTCAAGAGGAATTACCACGGAGCTACAGCTTCTCAACTCTTTTCAGTTTGTCTCACAGAATCACAGAATAACCAGGTTGGAAGAGACCCACTGGATCGTCAAGTCCAACCATTCCCACCAATCCCTAAATCATGCCCCTAAGTACCTCATCCACCCTAACCTTAAACACCTCCAGGGACGGTGACTCAACCACCTCCCTGGGCAGACTGTTCCAATCCCTAACCACCCTCTCCATGAAGAATTTTTTCCTAATCTCAAGCCTAAATCTCCCCTGGCAGAGCTTGAGGCCATTCCCTCTCGTCCTGTCCCCTGTCACTTGGGAGAAGAGGCCAGCTCCCTCCTCTCCACAACCTCCCTTCAGGTAATTGTAGAGAGTAATAAGGTCTTCCCTCAGCCTTCTCTTCTCCAGGCTAAACAACCCCAGCTCTCTCAGTCGCTCCTCATAAGATTTGTTCTCCAGCCCCTTCACCAGCTTTGTTGCTCTTCTCTGGACTCACTCCAGAGCCATGCCTCTAAACTCTTCACAACTGGCACCAGCATAGAATCATAGAATAACCAGGTTGGAAAAGACCCACCGGATCATTGAGTCCAACCATTCCTATCAAACACTAAACCGTGCCCCTGAGCACCTCATCCACCTGTGCCCTAAATACCTCCAGGGAAGGTGAATCAACCACTTCCCTGGGCAGCCTCTGCCAGTGCCAATTGACTCTTTCTGTGAAAATTTTTTCCTGATGTCCAGCCTAAATCCAGCCTAAATCTCCCCTGGCGGAGCTTGTGGCCATTCCCTCTCATCCTGTCCCCTGTCACTTGGGAGAAGAGGCCAGCTCCCTCCTCACCAAAACCTCCTTTCAGGTAGTTATAGAGAGCAATGAGGTCTCCTCTCAACCTCCTCTTCTCCAGGCTAAACAACCCCAGCTTTCACAGCCACTGCTCATAAGGCCTGTTCTCCAGCCCCTTCACCAGCTTCCTTGCTCTTCTCTGGACTCACTCCAGAGCCACAACATCCTTCTTGTGGTGAGGGGCCCAGAGCTGAACACAGTACTCGAGGTGCGGTCTCACCAGTGCCGAGTCCAGAGGGAGAATAACCTCCCTGGACCTGCTGGTCACGCCGTTTCAGATACAAGCCAAGATGCCATTGGCCTTCTTGGCCACCTGGGCACACTGCTGGCTCATGTTCAGTTGGCTGTCAACCAACACCCCCAGGTCCTTCTCCTCCAGGCAGCTTTCTAGACAGACTTCTCCTAGTCTGTAGCTCTGCTTAGGGTTGTTGTGCCCCAAGTGCAGGACCCGGCATTTGGCCTTGTTAAACCTCATGCCCTTGGACTCTGCCCAGCAGTGCAGCCTGTTCTGATCCCTTTGCAGAGCCTCCCGACCCTCCAGCAGATCCACACTTCCACCCAGCTTAGTGTCATCCGCAAACTTGCTAAGTGTGCACTCAGTGCCTTCATCCAGGTCATTGATAAAGACATTGAACAGGGCTGGACCCAGGACTGAGCCCTGGGGAACCCCACTTGTAACTGGCCTCCAGCTGGATTTAACACCATTAAGCACCACTCTCTGGGCCCGGCCATCCAGCCAGTTTTCCACCCAGGAGAGTGTGCGCCTGTCCAGGCCAGAGGCCGACAGTTTCCATAGCAGAATGCTGTGCGAAACTGTGTCAAAGGCTTTACTGAGGTCCAAGAAGACCACATCTACAGTCTTTCCCTCATCCAGCAGCCGAGTCACTTCATCATAGAAGGCGATCAGGTTAGTTTGGCAAGACCTGCCTTTTGTGAACCCGTGTTGCCTGGGCCTGACTACTCGGTTCTCTAGCACGTGCTTCATGATCGCACTCAAGATTACCTGTTCCATGACTTCCCCTGGCACTGAGGTCAGACAGACAGGCCTGTAGTTCCCTGGATCTTCCCTGCAACCCTTCTTGTAGAACATCCATCTTCCTCTGATTCAGTCATAAGATAATGTCGGCTCCTCATATATCCTAAGCACAGAATTCTCATCTCTCAGGGCCTTTTGCTTCATATTAAATACCGGTTCCTTCCCAGAAATGAAGTACAGAGAAGCCAGGCAATATGTCCTCTTCGTGTCAGTAACCATGAGAGAACAGGTACATGTAGTCCACAAACACAACAATCTGAATACATAAACTGCATGGCTGATAAGAGGCAATGAAGCCTCACAGCCTTTCTGCCGGATACATTTAGCTTCAGAAAAGCTGTGAAGTAATTAACAAAATCCACATTTCCATTGCACATTGGTGTGATGGCTCTTAACAAGCAATTCAACTGCATTCCAGTTTTTAAAAATTAATTGCTACTTACAAAGAAAGCAACATGGAAAGTGATTCTGGCCACTGCTGGAATTATTTAATTTCTTTCCTTGGCTACTGTTAAATACTTTTATTTTTCCATGGGAGAAAATAATCCTTCCTTTGTACTACTTTTCTTGCTGAAGCACTTTTGCTTTGTGGCTGTGTGCATATTATTGACTTATCTCACAGCAAACATTATATCTACTTTATGCAATAGACATATTTGAAGTAAACAAAGTAAGTCATAAGAGCAGAGTTTTATCACTTAAGTCATAGAATCATAAAACCATAGAATCGTTTGAGTTGGAAAGAACCTTAGAGATCATCTAATTCCAACCCCCCCACCTTAGGCAGGGACACGACCCACTAGATCGGGCTGCCCAGGGCCCCATTCAAACTGGCCTTGAACAGTAGCAGGGAGGAGGCATCCACAACATTCCTGAACAACAAGTTCCAGTGCCTCACCACCCTCACTGTGAAGAATTTCCTCCTTATGTCTAGTCTAAAATCTTCCCTATTCCAATTTATAGCCATTCGCCCTACTCAAGTCACTACATGCCTTCGTAAAAGTCCATTCCCAGGATTCTTGTACACCTCCTTCAGGTACTGGAAGATTGCTATAAGATCTCCTTGAAGCCTTTTATTCTCCAGGCCGAAAAGCCCAAACTCTCAGCCTGTCCTTGTAATAGGAGGTGCTCCAGCCCTCTGACTATCCTTGTGGCCCTTCTCTGCACCTGTTCCAACAGTTCTATGTCCTTCTTATGTTGAGGATTCCAGAACTGGACACAATACTCCAGGTGAGGTCTCAGAAGAGTGGACTAGAGAGGCAGAATCAGCTCCTTCAACCTGCTGGCCACGCTTCTTTTGATGTAGCCCAGGATACGGCTGGCTTTCGGGGCTGTGAGCTTGCATTGCTGGCTCATGTTGAGTTTCTCATCAACCAGCACCCCCAAGTCCTTCTCTTCAGGGCTGCTCTCAATCACATCATCCCCCATCATGTATTGAAACCACAGATTGCACAGATTGCCCAGACCCAGGGATAGGACCTTGCACTTGGCCTTGTTGAACCTCATGAGGTTCACACAGGCCCACTTCTTTGCCTTGTCATCCTCTGGATGACACCCTGTACTTCTGGTGTGGCAACTGAACCAATCAGCTTGGTGTCCTCTGCAAACTTGCTGAGGGTGCACTCAATCTCACTGTCGATATCACTGATGAAGATATTAAACAGCACTGGTCCCAGTACGGACCCCTGAGGGACACCACTTGTCACGGATCTCCATCTGTACTTCAAGCAATTGACCACTACTCAGTGAATATAACCATTCAACCAATTTCTATCTACTGAGCAGTCTACCCATCCAATCCATATCTCTCCAATTTAGAGAGAAGGATGTTGTGGGGGACAGTGTCAAAGGCTTTACAGAATTCCAGATAGATCACATCTGTTGGCTTTCCTGTGTCCACTGCTGTGGTTACCCCATCACAGAAAACCATTAGGATGATCATACAGGACTTCCCTTGGTGAAGCCATGCTGGCTGCCATTAACCACCTCCATGTTCTCCATGGGCTTCCACATGGCTTCTAGGAGGATCTGTTCCATAATCTTGCCAGGCACAGAGGTGAGGCTGACAGGTCAGTAGTTCCCAGGGTCATCTTTTCTACCCTTTTCAAAAATGGTCACAATGTTACCCTTTTTCCAGTCACAAGGGACCTCTCCTGACTGCCATGATCACATCAGCCAATTCCCCCAGGACCCTGGGATGCATTGCATCAGGTCCCACAGACTTATATATGTTCAAGTTCCTCAGGTGGTCACGAACCTGATCCTCCCCTACAGTGGGATGTTTTTACCCTCCTGTTGACCATATTATTGTCCCATGACCGAAGAGGGGTGAGGAAAGTGGTTTCCCTCACTTCTCCTTGTTGACTGGGACATCTGGTTGTCCTCTCCATTCTCCATGATGGCACTTAAGATATATGAAACACATGAATAATGACAGCAACAACAAAAATTGTTATTGTCTACAGTCTGAACAGCTATATCTTCTCAGTATTTACTTCCTTGGGTTTGGAACAACAGTCTAGAAACATTAATCCACGGAAGATTACTAGTGCTGGTAAAAGTAGAGTGCATACCAGTTATTAGAAGATTAATGGAAGTACAAAGATAACAAAGGCAAAGATAACATAGGTTTACCTGCAAACAAACGACTCTGCACTAGTTGCTATGACGATACTTAGGTATCAGATTTGTGTAATATCACAGAATGGCAGGGGTTGTAAGGGACATCTGGAGATCATCTAATCTAATCACCCTGCTAAAGCATATTCACTTAAAGCAGGCTGCAAAGGAATGTCCAGACAGGTTTTGAATATATTCAGAGAGGGATATTGCACAACCTCTCTGGGCAGCCTGTTCCAGTGCTCTGTCACCCTCACAGAAAAGAATTTTTTCCCCAAGTTACGGTGGAACTTCCTGTATTCCAGTTTGTACCCACTGCCCCTTGTCCCTGGGCATCATTGAGAAGAGCCTTCTTATTTATTTAGGGGAGCCTATTTATTTATTTAGTGTGGCCTACTTATTTTATTGCCAGCTTATTTTGATAAAATGGGGGAGGGTTTTCCTTTTCTGCTCTACATTCCTGTGTCTAAGTAGAGGGCAATTTGCTGATTTACTGTAAGAACATCACCAAAAGCTCAAGCACCTCAAGTTCTTCACTTAAGAGTTCAGGGAAACTGGTCCAACCTTGGCAATTGAATAAATCATGACATTTAGAAAGCAGCAAAAAAAGGTGGAGAGAAATGTTTGCTATAAATATAATTGCCACCAAAATCACTGGAGTTGAATTTATTTACTTGAGGCCTTAAAGGCAAAGTCCGTTCCACTGCAGACACTGCTCTCACACAGTGGGTCACAGCAGCCTAAAACTGCAAGAACACACTGCTCTCTGTGTGAGTATGTGCATGTTTGTGTATGTGTGTGTTAGTCTTAATCTCTGCTACAAAATATTCTAAGCATTAAGTAACTCATCACTATGCTCCACATCTACTCATAAGGAAACCAGCCTTCTAATGAGAAGCGACATTAGAGCACTCATGCATGACTGAGTACACAGTAATGCCTTTTTAGCAATATGACTTGAACTGACGCAACTGTTCTTGCATGCTCAAAGAGACTTACAATTTTTTAAATTACAGTGAAGTCACTAGCAATTGAGAATTTAAATGCAAGGGAAAAGTCAGTTTAAATGAATCAATTTTTAAAGTTTTTCTGTTGCAGATAGGAAAATGGGCACACTCATTTTCTCCTCAAATCGCTTATGATGTTTGTGTATTTACATTAGTGAGTATAGTTCTTACGTGGCTCTTAAGGTACCAGTGAACGAGTATAAACCCTATTTTGTATGTCATGAGGTCAAGTGAGAACAACAGTGCAAAACAATTTTATGCCATATGACAGAAAATCATTAATAAGCAACGAAAGTGACCTACTCATTGCATACTTCAGTGTGCATCTATACTGTACAACTAGCCTTGCTAAGAAAGCATATTGGTGCAACAAGAAATTCTGTTGTTACACTACCTGAGCTAGCTTCACCATGCTCTGTACACGTTCCCTGTTTCAGCTTTCCAGCAAGGGAATAAAGCAAAACACATTTATCACTAGCAAAAGACCTCTCTCACCATGCCTTGTCTACTTAATATACACATTGCAAGCTTTTTGGTGCAGTTTATTTCAGCCAACAAATTTTGCATGCGATTATATCCCCAAGTACTACTGATGTAACTTTAAACTAGAAGTGGCCACAGCTGCACAAAGGTGCTGTTAGCTGCAGCATTTTCTGCAACAGACAGTAACTGCTTTCTCCTCATTGAATAACTATTTTCAGGCAAGCCCTGTAGACAAAGAAAGGACTTGAAATTTCATTCTCCCCAGGTAGCTGCTCTTATATTATTTGATCAGCTCTACTATTTCTTTCTGCACTCCACACAAGTAAAAATGTATTATTTTACACAAGGGAAGAAAGGTTTAAAAACGAGCAGTCAGTAAAAATATCTGGACACCTAGCAGCGTATCTCAAATATTTTAAACATATTCATAGCCTGACAGATATAAAACTGATTGTGTAAGCAGTAAGGATAAGGAGATCAACTCTACACTTTCAGGCAGGAACATTACCTTGTCCAGTGTATTCAAAAGAGTCTGCTTCATCAGGAGTGTCAAGGTCATCTACATTGATGTCAATTCCATCTGGTGTATCCAAATTATCATCGGAAAGTACAGATCCTTCACTCCGGTCCAAAGACAGATTGATATTTGGAGCAGTGAGCTTTATTCTTCTGGGATGGGAACCGTTAAGATCAAGGGAATTGGGAGGTTCTGAAAAAAAAAAAGAAGGAAACAAGAACTTTATCTCTTCCTTATAAAATGAATCTCCCAGGTACATAAGAATCACATTCAAATGCCCCGAGACCAATCAATTTTAGTAACATCAAGACAAATATCAACATTAAAGTTTAAAGAAATAAAATAAGCATCAACAGAAATGGCAGATGTAGCTGGAAGCTCTTAAATCAGGCAAATTCCAGATGCACTTTTTTGCAATCTTAAGATGTCCCACAATTTTTAAGACTTTAAAGACCAATACACAAATCAATTGTATTATGAACCAAGACATCGCTGAATCCTGGAGAAATTCACAAGTGAAAATGCCCTGTAAATATCTGCTTTCTTATGCACTTCCTGCTGTTCAAATAGCGCTGATTTGCAAGCAGCTATGTCTTTAGCTTTAACTATGTATTGTTTGCTACCGTAACAGAAATATAAACACCCCTGAGTATCTTAATGTTAAATAAAAGTAGTCTTCAATAAGACAAAAGCTAGGTATGGCTTTGCCCCTGGCCACTGCATTGTGTGGCATATTTCAAGTTGTTTTGTCCAAAGTATTAAAATATTAATTTAGTTCATTTAGAAAGTGGTTAAATATAAGATAAATAATAGAGACTATTTAAATTTCACAAGGACTAAGCAAGTGAAGACAGCAACATACAAGAGAAAACCGCAGCCTACAATTACCATTTCTCAAACAAAGAAGAAAATTGACCAAATAAAGCAAACTTAACACTTCTTAACACTGAACTGATTATTTATCAGCATAGAAATATCCTTCTCACTGCACAATTAAATGCCAAGGCAATAAGATATAATTAAGAAAATGAGTAAGAGCTTCTCTCACCAGGTCTCATCTCTGTAGAAGTGGGGTTTAATACATCCTGAGCAAAGGGCATGTCCATTCCCACATCTCCTTGTACCAGCCTGAGAGGTAAAATACAAAACAAAATCTTAGAGATGCACCATTGCATCAATACAGCTCATGTGATCTCATACGGAACTAAAATCTTGCTCAACATAACTAGTCCAGTGGCATGATCACAAATACATGTAAGTCAGAACAAACACAGCTGTTGTAGTTCTAATATGCAGTTCTTATTCACACATCTGTAGAGTCTTTGGAGACTATAGGTGGCACATAGTCACTTCTACTTGGATCAAGATACAGCATCACATAACAGCAAGCTGGCAAATGCTTCTCATTTTATACAAATGTAGTTGGTCTTTTGTCACCTGGCAAACCAGACACATCATTGCAGGGGGCTTCAACTACTCTTTGCATGCTACAGTTCTGAGTTCCATAACAGTATTTTCATTGTGGTACATAAAACTACTGTATAGCAAAAATGGGATCAAGACTGTTTTTCTTCATTCTTTTGATATCATTTGTACTTTAGAGAAACTCCAACTCAAATCAGTCTCTTCTGTAACACTGAAACAGTTGATGTCCTGCATTGAAAGAGTAAAGGAAGCACAGAAGCAAGAATCAAAACTACATTACAGATTTTCAGTGACTAAAATGTTGCAAAATATCTGACTTATATTCAATTTTTTTTGGAAGATACTAAGAAATAACATTGAGTATATCTACATAAGAAAAGTAAAAGGCATCACATAGTGAAAACAATAACATAGCCATTTGAACATTTAAGGCAAATTGACTTGTACTGTTTTCATGTCTATTCTATATTCAAGTATTTTAGAAAATGCTTGCTGGGAGGATAGTTCAGTTGCAGGTAGGAAACCACATTTTACCTTTTCAGGACACTATTGAAAGCTTCCAAACCATGTGCACTAGAAAAGTACGGCTCCAAAAAAAGCCTCATTTATTTTCTCAAAATAATTATAGCATTCTTTTTTTAAAAAAGAAGAATATATTAAAAAAAAAGCTGAAGAGCAGGCAAATTTTATGCTTTGATTAACAGAGCTGTAATGAGAGTAAAGAAGATAATTTTCCCTGCCACAGCATCAGCTAGTTCTGCTCTAGATGATTCAGCTGAATGGGTCTGAATAGGCTTGGCTTGTTGCTCCTGCAGCTTCTTCTCTTTCCCCACAAAGACTAGCCTCATTTTTTTACCATGTGCAGACAAGACACTTCTGGTTATTACAGTATGAGTACAGATTCTGTGATTTCTTGTTAACTTCATATAGATTATATAAGCGTGCACGTATAGGCCTGTAAGTGAGCAAAAGGCTTCACTGTGCTTAAGGTTGCAAAAGGTTTTCCCCTCAAGCCCCATATCATCAAACTCCCTGTATAGAAAGGCATACTAGTGAACTCCCACTTTTCTCGTGGTGCCACAGAGAATACAGAAAATATAAAGCTAGGGAAAACTTTTTTGTGCTGCTCAACTGGGACCAGGACTAATCTCCCAATACAGGTATGTATTAATCTTGCTAACTTTACTCTATTTACACCCACATGCTGCAGGGTACATTTTCCTCCAATACAGAGATTAACTGCTTAAAAATTTTTACAAAAAATGCCAGTTCTGGAATACTATCTGAAATATTCTCTTTTTGGATATACAATAGAACAGTAAAGAAATTTGATTGAAGTATCTTGCTCATTAATAAAATGAATGGCACAAATTGTCTGTAATGCACCACTTCCTTTTTTTCCTGCTCTGTAGCACCATCTCTGTTCAGAAGCTGTGCAGAAAATGGATACAGAGTATCACCACAATTTACTTAGAACATGTAAATAAGTCACTAGAGCCTTTTTTAGTGTCTGTTTAATTTGTTGTAAAATACGTGTAACGATGTCTAATATATGCATCTGAATTTAGCAGAGATGTATCTGAATTCAAACAAAGGGCTGTAACTAACAGCCAGATAAGCTAAGAAACCATGGTGGAAGAAACAGTGTGGGGAGAAGATGAATGCTTCTAATCCATTTTAAATTGAGATTGAAATTTTATTTGAGGTTTATTACCCTTTCCCAATAGAATGCTATAAAAAGTTCTCAGATGAAAGCAGCTCAGGACTACCCAGATGATGACTTATGGGTACTCAACGGTGTACAGTCTGGCTGGACAAAACAGGATTCTGATTGTAACATATAAGCCATATATTTATAAAATCTCTTACAGCCTTATCACAACTAAAGACAAATCCTTAGAGAACAAACTTGAGAAATCACTGCAAGAAATTATTTGAAATAAAATACTCTTATTTAAAATTGTGTGAAGAGTGAGCTACAGGAGGATAGCAAATTTTCACACTTCCTTTATTTAATAGATACAGTATTCTCTGCAGTAAGCCTGTAAAAATGTTTGAGCAGAATGATTACCATAATCTCCTCTGTATGATAAAAGCATGACTGAGCTTTATATACTCTATCCCTACATGATCAGTGACAGTTATAATCTAAAAAAGCAATGTCTTGTAAGTAATTCAATCAGAATTTGAGTTGCCTAAAATTTTTGTGATGTTTGTGACAGAATTGTCTTAAGCTAGACTCATAGACTGCTCTCAAATCTATGCCTCAACACGGCTTTTCTCTCTTGTCAGTGCCTATAACTTTTCTTATAAAATGTATATATACTTGGAGTTGGCATTGCTGCTCTCTCTAGAATCTCATACAGATTTATGACAAATTTTAAATGTTTTTCTGCTTTTACCAGGACTAGTAGAGCTAGACTAGCCCAGAATTCTCTGTTTACAACAATGGAATGTTTCTAGGTGATTGAAAGATAAGTGTCTTCTGTCCTTCTGTTTCTACTGAAATACAGCTACTGCTACAGGCAATATAATCAAAATAAACCCCTCACTTAGGGATGAGAAGAAAACAGTATCAGAATTTGTCTGAGAATCTCTAGGGTTTTTTTGATGGAATAGTGTTTTTAATGTCAATAATCCATACTTCTCATATTGGCATATTTAATTTGGAAAACCAGAGCCTGTGGTCCTGAAAGATTGGGGACAAGGCAAGCAGTTACACATCCATTCAAACTCAGCTATCATAAGCTTTGCTGACATAAGGCTGTATATTGTATTTTCAATCACATAAGAGATAGTATTACCTTTCAGAAATCCTCTGAGTTCCTCTTTTGGTTTTGGTTGTTGTTGTTGTTTTGATTTTGGGGGTTTGGGTTTGTTTGGTTTTTTTTTCTCATTTACTGTCAAATAAATATTCGACAGGCTTTTTGGAGGAGAGTAGTCTGGAGTTAGTCATATTTTTTTTCCAATCTCTTATGTTTTACCTATATAGACTAAAGATTTTTTGCCAGACATACATACTTTACGTTCAGTGAAAGTTCATATTTTTAAAAGCCATAGTTAATATTTGTACAGGCATCTTTCAAATCTGGTGGGTTTAGAAAGCTGTTCATGGAGTATGGCTTCTGAGACATAGTACCTCAATATCTGGCTCCAGGTTCCCTGTCAGTGTGAAAATGAGCAAGATATTGTTTATTTTCTCCAAACATAGCTTCCCACTTTCTGATGGATTTTGAGAGCATGCTATGCTGAGCAGCTAAACACCTTGCAGAGTATCTTGTTGTGTACAAACTCTCAACAGATCTCAGCACAAACCTAGCAATGAAAGATGGACTCCAGAAACTTAAGTTAAGCAACTACCACCTCTTTCTTTCCCTCAGACTACTTGATGTACTTCTAAAATTCTGACTCACAAAACTCCGTTTTTCATACAGGTGCAACTGAATCTGTGGATAATGTGGCCAAAAGTATTAGAAAAAGAATTTTTTTTTTTTAACTAATGGCTTTTTTTGAAGTAGTAAATTAAGTTACTTTAGAAAGCTCTATTCTATTCAGGTATGATTTACTGGATTGATCAAAAAAAAGGATCTTTCACTCGGAACAGAGGTTAAAGTCTAAGCTTTTTGTGTCATAAATGACTCCTTTTATGTCCTACAGAGACTTACACTGGGACTCAAGTTACAGCATATTTGCTTTGATAATGCAGGTCTACATACTCATACAGAATTAGCTAAACATTTCATGTTTCTCAAAGGTGGATCAGAGACAGAAAGAAAATTCTTATGAAAGGAAGAGAGAGAAGCTGGAGACTGAAATCCTTTCCTTGCTCTTTTTTGGTTCAGACACCATTACAGCTCAATAAATTAATAATTTTTAAACAATTCTTAGTTCCCCCTCAAATCGCTATTTTTCAGAATAGCGATTTTCCTGACTTTTCCAAGTACAGCAAGATTCTGCTGTTTTGGAAAGAGCAGACATGAATATTCACAGCAATATGTCATAATCCCTATGGGCTGTTCTGCCTCACCCTTGCGTCATATGAGATATATCACCAGTTTCCCAAGCTGCTTTGCAGCTATTACGTATCAAGAAGATAGTGTGTTCAGTCTAAACCAAATGTCCCCTCCGGATGTACACCTACAACTTGCAAAAGACAACAACATTAATCCATCACCTTTCTAAAGTGAATTGCTTCATTCCAACCACAACTCACTTACCACCAGGATTTCAAATTGTATATGTTTTCTAGGATTCTGTGTTCACCAAAGCAAAAGTTTAATCTAAAGTGGAGCAGACAACTGCCAAACACTTTTCCTAGATAAGCAAATCATGTTTCTTCCATGTTGTTCCCTCCTTCACTAATCCTTCACTACAAAACTTCCAAACAATAAACAAACTTTTCTACAATTGCTTATTTGCAGATAAAGGAGACAAGCCATCTTTTTAGGTTCAGCAGAATTAATGATCCCTCAGCTGTGGCAGAGTATGCAGCAAATCAAAGTGACATAGACTGTACAGGATTGAGTCAACATCAGTCTGAGTCCATGCTTCATCTGTATCCACATACCAAGACAATGAGCATATTAGAAGGAATCCACTCCAGGATATCTGAGACTAGAAAAAAGTCATTACTTTTACTCACAGCTGTGTAAAATAATCATATTGTGTACAGGTGACCTGTAAAAACGGATTAATTTTATAACCTCCTCAGAGCTGCATTTAGCCACCATTTGTTAGTACACAAAAGTCACTTTTTCTATTGCTATTTATTTGGTAGCTTTTAATCACAAATTAGTTCAAGAAAAATCTATAGACTGAGCACGGGAATTTATGCATTGCACAAGACTTTTATTCTCATGTCTGGATGTAAACATAAAAAACCCCTAAGCTCAACCCAAAAATTATGTGGGGTGCTTTGTTTCAGCCAAAAGCTTTATCAACCAAACATCTATGCAAATGATAACTAATCATTGGCATACTGCTGCAGAGTAGATTAATTCCTGCTGATATTCCCCTTTTACAGAAACTACTTTCACAACAGCACAGAACAAATCCTTGGAAAAAAACCCTGAAATTTCTAACTTTGTAGTTTTTCACACTTCACCCCTCAGATTTAAAGTTTCCTTTACTAACTATACTGTTAGTTTATGTTTTCCATGTGATGATTTTTTTTGCCATTTTCAGCATCAAAGTTGGATGAAAAAGCCATGTCTGTAAGAGGTAGTATTCCTTCTCTAGGAAAATGCTAGCCGTAAAGACTTAAATTGTTTACATTTCAGTATGTTAGCTGAAAACATGTTAAAATTCTCACTTTGCACCACTGAATAAATTTTTAATCACTCTTTATGAAAATGTTTCCTAGCCTCCCACCAACTCTAGTGGTTTGTATCTATTTATCTGGCCACATTGTTCCTTGTTCCTTAAATCTATATCCTAAGCCTCAATTTTTTCCAGGTAGCTACTCATAGTAGTAGGCTCTCCTGTGTGCTCTTATCAATTTAAGACTGTTAAAAATTAAAAGCTGCTATTCTTAAGTGCATGCTGCTGCATTCACTGCTGCTAGGCAGCCACAGGCTGCCTGTCCTGACTCCTTGCCAGCTCCCTCCCTGTGTCACAGTGCAAGAGAAGCAGTCAAAGCCACTGAAAGACGCATGGAGCCATGGAAGGACAAACTTGGTAAATAGATGAATTATAATAGGATTCAGTAGGCTATTTCAGCAACCTCATGCATATGCTCATAGATGATGAAAGCTTATGGAAGGAGTCCAGGGCTCCAGGCTTCTTCAGTTATCTGTGACTTCCAGACACGTGAAATAAATCCTTCTATACTGAGATGTTGTTTTAAGTCCCAAACCTAGATTTCTTGTTGAAACGGGATGTTAGAAATACAAGCCAGGCTAATGCTGCCTGAAGCAAATCCCAGAGCAGCCAAAAGCCTCTTCCCAGACGTTTGTCATCAGTAGGTCATAGGATGCTACAGGAAAGACAGTGCAACCCTATGACCAACTACTTAATACCTTATCTCATCCTTCTGCATCCCCAAGCCTTATTAACTGTCCACCATTCAAATATTGCTCTAGAGACAGGACAATCAGTCCTTTCTGGGGCTTTTCAGAGCTGCTAATCATTTGACTGTTGGAAACTTCAATTTAACATATCTTGAACAACAGCTTTATGAGTTAAAGAATTATTCAATATTATGAGAAACAGAGAAATTAACTTTGACAGCATTCATTAATTGTGAGTTCATGATATGTGATGCCTAACAAGAGGAGACAGCATTTTATAAAACCTGCTGTATGCCAGTACTGACCCTCATGACTTGCTGCCACTGGAAAAGACTGTTGCAGTCACACCCTAGTGGCTTCATTTTGGCATCCAGAAAAAGAACAAATGAGACAGCAATCAAAGGAAAGGAACACGTGTGATTCAAACAGCTGGTGACTCCTAGTGACCTGCCCAGCACCACATAACAAATCCACGGCATGGACAGGCACTGGAGACAGTTCTTTAAGGCAGTGTTTTCCAAATGTACCCATGAAATAGCACTACGTCCAACTATCCTTCTTACGGTGGAGTGTAGAACCTGCTAGGCATTATATTTTAATAATGTTCTCTTAGCTTAATATTTTTTGTGCAAAAGCAGGTAGTGAGTAACAAATGCTAAGGGAGAAATAACATGTCATTTGACATCGATTGCTCAGCTTTGGCACTGCATTCATATACAACCATATGGTCTTGCCTTCAGAGCAGGGGCTCTCCTCTGTTACATGCCTAGCTCAATGCTGCTTAATCTTTACTGAGATAGTGGAAAATTACCAGAATCAACAACTTGAAGTTGAGGAGCCTGTGTGATAGGTGGTTCTCCATCGATGCTGGAAGATCACAAGGTCTAGCAATGAGCTATGTAGGTTCAATGCAATATTAGCATTTAGAAGGCTTGTTTAAACTTACCTGATCTCTCGCCTCTTAATAAATGCTGTTAATATTCTACAAATAACATTGAGATGATCTGTTAATCAACAACCAGTATTGAACAAACACTACAAATGCACTGTAACAAGTTACTGCCAGCACAGAAAGCAGGAGTTAAATTAATATGATGTAAGAGATCCCAAAGTATCACCTTAAAACAGGTTTTGTTTGCAAACTCTATTTCTAAAAATTTATTAAAATGCCAGGCCTAATCACAGATCTCGGACCTTATTTCCAATTTCCACTTTCATAGAGCAGTTAGTTATTCCTTGAGAAAACTCAGTTTTAATTTTCCTCACTTTAAAAAACAGTTTTCCTTCCAGCATGTGTGGTTCACAGCAACCATTTTCCTGCCATACTACGCTTCCAAGACAGTTCATCAGAATACTTGCATCTCCAAGTGATGTAACTGGCACATGAACAGCACCTGCAAAAGCAGTGTGCACCTTACACCCAGTGCAGACATCTGCACTTTCAGGAACTATGCTAATGCTTTGGGAATAGTTAACGAGGTATTGGTGGCAGGATCATAAGTAGAAAATCTCTAAGAAGTTCTACATTTTATGCCCTACTGAGATTCTCCAGTGGAATTGTGAGAACATCCCTCTATTTTCTATTACAGTCTACAATTATTAAGCAAATTCGCTTCCAAATAAAGATGTGCTAAAATGCCTCAAACTGTTCTTAATCCATAGTAGTAATCACTAGTTCTGCAACGGAGCTAACTCCTCAGCATCAGTGGTTATTTTGTGTTTTCTATTTCACTTTACTGTAATACTGTCAACTTCTTGCACTGCTTAATGGATTTGTTTCTCTTGCATATTTGAACACTGCTGAGTATTAAGATGAAGATACTGTTTACCATATTATACTATCTGGAATAAAATGTTTTAATAAAGTCTCTTACAACAGGTGAATTCTGTCTTGCTAGTGTGATAAAATCGTTTTCAGAGCTGTTAACTATATCAAATCACTTAACATCAAGATCTACAGATTTGTAGCACTTTTATTGATCTATTCATTAAAGCATTAGGATTTTTCCAGCACTCCTTTGATTTAAAGTTGAGACTTTGCACAATTTATAATAGGTTGATAGAGAGGGAAAAAAAATGACATTTTTTTCAGACTGTGACTTCTGTCTTCTCCTCCCCTCATAATGCTTCTTCTCTGATCCTATTCGTGACATTATTCCTTATCCTTCTTAAATAACTTCTGTTCCTTCAATAGCTTAATTCTTGTGAATTCATTGATTTTATCTTTTCTTCTTGCTTCTATGTCACTATACAGCCAAATTTCCATCTTTTCCATGTTAATGTAACTATGCTTTCACAACTTAGGGTGTTCAACGTTATTATAATTTAGATTCATATCTTACCCACTGCAGCAAGTCTACAAATGACTAACAGCTACCTCTTCCCTATCTTGGCTATGACTCTAAAAGGAGGGTGGTGTTAAACTTCAGTCTCTTAAAGCTGCAGTTGTCAGAAACATAATTGATAGCAGGGGAATGCAAGTGGTGATGCAGAATATGGAACAGCAATTTTAACCATCAGATTAAAACAGAAATACCCTAATAGGTGCAAACTGGTTCCCATCAATATTAGGTGATTCATAGCTCGGGAGAAATACTGGGAAAGCCCAACCATGTGCCAAAGGAAACATCTAATCGAGGGACATAAGCTTTACTGAAGAAACAGGCCTGCTTGCACTGGCAGGAGGTGCTCAGAGTAGGACTGACTGTCAGACCCATCAGTATGCAGGTCTAAAAACGCAAGTGCAAAGAGAGACAGAAGACACAGAAAGCCACCAGCTACCTTCAGAAGCAAAACTCTGTAACTGGAAGAGTCACAGATGCAGTAGGAAAACACCAGAAATAGCAAAAATGCTGAAAAAAGTCAGAGCAACAGGAAATGCCAGACTGAAGTAATGCTAAGGAACAGGTGAGAAAATGGGATTGCTCCTCCCCAACACCTCTGACACTCCTCATACGTTACAGCTTGAGAAAATATAAGGGCAAAGGTTAGCTATACACTCTACTGCTTTAGACAGGCAGGCGAAGTTGTATCCTGCTGTGTTGTTGTGCATCTGACACCTCCTTAAGAGTCTGCTGCCAGTGTTCTCTACTAAGGAAAGTGATCTTCTTGTAGGATATAGTCAGCTCTCATTTGGTAGCCTGAAATCAGGAAGTCTGATCTGATGCTCTATTTTTCGCAGCTGCAGTGGCTATAGAGTAGACCACAATCTACAGGATATGCTAATAGAAATATCTGAACAAATTAATTCATAAAATCCCATTAACAACTAAGCCATTTCCTTCAATGTCTAAAGGAAAAACAAATAGATAAACTAAAAAAATTGTCATTCAAATGGACTGTCGCTTCCATAGTCCTCTCTGACTCAATCTCATTTGTCAGTGCAGTAGCACCATATTTTTCTGAATATTTGTACACAGGCTGACAGGAAGTGTCTCCAGGCCTGAAGACACTCCAGTGATAAAAATAGTTTTACCAATATTCACAGACACTGTTAAAATCATTCTCACCTATACATTGTTTTTTTCTAAGTTAGAGAGCTGGATCTTTTGCCTAAACAAAGACTGTGGCTTAAAGATTGACTTTTCTACCTTTGCTTTTTTCTGCTGATATGTTACAGGCTCTCAGTTAACACTGTTCTCCTGTTACTGCTGAACACTAGAGATGCCACAAAACCACGACAGACTGCTTGCAGGAGAACCTAAGTTTTTAAAGTAGTGAAGTTCTGCAAGAGCTAGACATATCTCAATTGACACAAATTTTATGCAGAGCCAAAGAAAAACGAGACTCATCAATGACAGGAGGAAAAGGACTATTTCAGACCCTAACACTCCCTTGCCCCACAAGAGATAGCAGTGGAGAGTATGGATTAGAGCGGTGGGAGGAACATGGCAGCCCTGGGAAAAAGTGTTTTGGCAGGATAAAGATCCTCGTGTGACATCTGCCTCTGCCTCATACCCTGCAGTTGCCCTACTGCCTCCTGACCAGGTTGCTAGAGCTGTATGCATCCTTCCTCAGCACAGCTCTGCTTCCCAAGAATATTAATAAAAAGTCCAGAAATTGCACCTCTGGCAACTGCCCACTTACTTAGAACATTTCTAGCTAAATACACTTAGAAAGCATGCATACATTTCCTTTCAGTGTAGCTATATGTAGGTAATATTTAGACATCCTGTACAGTTTCAATGCCTCTTGTACATCACAAGATGTATTTGCTTACCACACTGAAAAGTATCTTCATTCCTTCACCACAGACAGAAAAGCAAACAACTGAATGGAGCTGAATCAAGATCCTATAATTAATTTTAAACAAAATCACTGCCTGTACAAATAAACTTTTGCTGTAATTTTTCAGTCCCCTTACCACAGAGATTATTGCTGCATCCTTGATTGTTTAACCTTCAAAGATTCTGTTCACTGCAAAATTTTAAGAGAACATGGTAAAAAATTTAAAAATTGTATCCTTCAGTTCATAGTAAAAACCTGAAAACAATACCACTGTCAAGTAGTCTACAATGACTGCTGTCACAAATAATCGCTATGCCAGTAATTCAGCAGTCTTAAAAGCAAGTCATCCACTGACAATATCTAACACTCGTTCATTTTTTCTCTCATCATATCCTCAGAGCTAGGCAAACAAATTCAAAATAATCTAGTATGCTAGGTGACCATGCAGTGAAGTTTTGTTTCCTAATTAGAAATTTATTGCCTGCCTCAGACAAAAGGAATCCCACTAAACTGATCTAAGCTTCTGTCATAAAGAGCTGCAACAGAATTAAAATACAGCTACCCAATTTTCAGTAATGAGGTCCTGGATGCTTTGCATCCTGCTGACAAACATTTTCTCCCTTTCTGCCTAAAGAAACTGCAACAATAGAGCTATTAATCTGAAAACCTTCTGCATATCAGTCTAAATAAAGAAATGCTTACCTTCTGAAGACTTTAAGAGGCCTTCCTACGGGGAAAATAACAAAGATGTTTCACTGCTGCACTTCAGCATCCCTCTTTCTGTAGCAGTTTACTAGGAATACAGATCCTCCACCATTTTCTTGTCACGTGGCTAGTGGTACTGCTAAATAAGGCTGATCACCTGTCTTCAGTTAGCTAGCTGTGCAAACCAACAGCTGCCAGGCTTTGGTTAAAGGAGCACTTAAATGAATGCAGAGATGTGCTTCAGCTCTGAAATGATTTTTTTTTCACATTCTCTGTGGTGCTTTGCTGGAGCATCACCAAACTTTGCTACAGCGAGTCAGCTGGCAGTAGTGAAAAGCTCCTCGCTGTTTCATTTCAGAGCCTGAGGAAAGCTTGTGATGACCGATTGTATGACAAAAGTTCTGATGGATTCAAGCCATCTCAGCCTTCATTTCTTTTTGCATTGATGGCTATAGAGTACATGCATATTCAGACATGCTTTACATAATTTGTTCAGTTTTCAATTCAGCTATGGGAATGCATATGCAAATTAAAAAAAAACCCTGAAACAATCACCAGCGTAGAAGGCAGGGTGAATTCTGGGAAAATAAACTGTATGAGCAACAAGAAGCAATGCTCATGACCTGTACTTCTGACTCTGTTTCTCAGGTGTGTGCCTGAAGGAAGGACATTTCTTCCCAGGCAGTACAGTCCCACAGTCTCCTTTTATAAAAGTCTGTTGCAGGTAGGGTCCCTAAAATTCCAGGGTTTTTTTCCAGTGCAAAAGAGCTTTCAAACCTATTCCCCTGTAATGCTGTGTAACTAAAACAACAAGGCAACCAGCCATGGTGCAGCAGTTTGTGCAGCAGTTCATGCAGGCAGAGTGAGCAGGGAGGGCACTGGTGCAGAGAACCATGGTGGCTACTCAGCAGAAACACAGGGCTGCTCCAAGCTCCATACCAGCCACAACTGATGCAGCCTCGCAGACAGAGACACCTAGAAATGCTCCCTAGGTTAAGAGGTAACAAGCCTTCCATTGAAATGACCCCTGATAAAAAGCAGAGATGGGTTACTGTCACAGGGGACTCCCTTCTAAAGGAAACAGAAGGACCAGTCTGCAGACTGGACCCATTACAAAGGAGAGTTTGCTGCCTTCCTGGGACCTTGGTTATAGATGTAGTGAGAAAACTACTGACTCTGGTCAGGCCCACAGATTATTATCCACTGCTGATTTTCCAGTTAGGTAGTAACAAAATCTGATCAGTAATTAACAGTAATTAAAAGGTATTTTAGGGCTCTGGGAAGTATGGTGAAGGGTTCAGGGGCACAAGTTGTTTTCTCCCTTGTCATTCCTGCTACTGGCAATGACAAGGGAAAAATTAGGAAGTACCGGGAAATGGCTCTGAACCTGGTGTGAGAAGCAAAACTTTAAATTCTTCGATCAGGGGTTGAGGGGCAAATCAGCAGGTTTGCTATTTGTTGTCCCTTAGGGGCAAAAGGGTACTCACCAAGAAGATAGCAGGGCACATCAGCAGACCTTTAAACTAGATGTCAAGGGGGAGGGGCACATAACCATACTTGATCAAAAAAGTCTGGGAATAGCACTCCAGTTTCCGAGGGACGGTGTGCTGGCAAGGACTCATGATCTGCCACCTCACAGGAACTGAGAGACTGGAGCTGGCGGAGGTGCTTGCCAGCCCCTTTCCATCATCTATCAGCAGTCCTGGCTGATTGGGGAAGTTCCACTTGACTAGAGTCTGGTAAATGTTACATCCATTTAGAAGAAGAGCCAGAGAGAGGATCCAGGAAACTACAGGCCTGTCAGTCTGACCTCAGTGCCAGGGAAAGTCACGGAACAGGTGATCTTGGGTGCCATCTCACAGCACACACAAGACAGCTGGGTGATCAGGTCCACTCAGCATCGGTTTATGAAGGGCAGGTCCTGCCAAACTAACTCAATTGCCTTCTATGACAAGGTGATCCACTTGATGGATGAGGGAAAGGCTGTGGGTATAGTGTACCTGGGCCTTTGACACAGTTTCTCACAGTATTCCACTTGAGAAACTCTCAGCTTCTGGACTGGACAGGCGCACCCTCTGTTGGGTTAAAAACTGGCTGGATGGCCAGGCCCAAAGAGGGGTGGTAAGTGAAGTTAACTCCATCTGGAGGCCAGTTACAAGTGGTGTCCACAGAGCTCAGTGCTGGGTCCAGCCCTGTTCAATGTCTTTATCAATGATCTGGATGAGGGGATCAAATGCATCCTTAGCAAATTTGCAGATGACACTAAGCTGGGAGGAAGTGTTGATCTGCTGCAGGGCAGGGAAGCTCTGCAAAGGGATCTGAACAGGCTGGATCAATGGGCTGAGACCAGTGGTATGAGGTTCAACAAGGCCAAGTGCAGAGTCCTGTACTTGGGACAAAACAACCCTGTGCAGCAGTACAGGTTTGGGGAAGAGTGGCTGGAAAGCTGCCTGGCAGAGAAAGACCTGGAGGCACCGGTCAACAGCCAACTAAAGATGAGCCAGCAGTGTGCCCAGGTGGCCAAAAAGGCCAACAGCATCTTGGCTTGTATTAGAAGCGATGTGACCAGCAAGACTATGGAAGTGATTCTGTCCCTATACTCTGCAGTGATGAGGCTGCACCTCATATACTGTGTCCAGTTTTGAGCCCCTCACTATAAGAAAGACATTGAGGTCTGGTGAAGGGGCTGGAAAATAAGTCTTACAAGGAGCGGCTGAAGGAACTGGGGTTGTTTAGCCTGGAGAAGAGGAGGTTGAGGGGAGAACTTGTTACTCTCTACAACTACCTGAAAGGAGGTTGAAGAGAGGTGGGTGTTGGTCTCTTCTTCCAGGTGATAGGTGACAGAACAAGAAGGAATGTCCTCAAGCTGTGTCAGAGGAAGTTTAGATTTGATGTTAGGAAAAACTTCCTCACAGAAACGGTTATCAGGCACTGGAACAGGCTGCCCAGGGAGGTAGCTGAGTCACCATCCCTGGAGGTGTTGAAAAGGCAGATGAAGTGCTTGGGAACATGATTTAGAAGTAGACAGGTATAGATGGAGTTGATCTCTAAGGTCTTTTCCAACCTAATGATTCTATGATTCTCACCTTCATCTAGTTTCTCTCTGCACAATGCACAACTCCTCCTTGGAGATGAGTTACATGAGAACTGGAGATGCTTTCACATTGAATTGCTAGGCTGTAAGCAGTCCAAAACAAACAAAAGCCTAACTCCATTTTCATTTCTCAGTACAACTCCATGCACATACACAAACCCAGTGTAAATAAAAATTCAGTCACTCCCACCTTGTTCTTCATGGTATAAGTAATCCTACAAGGAAAGTTCTCATCACCTTCTACAGCTCTCCCAAGAAATCAGTCCCTACCTGCTACTCTAAAAAACAACAAATCAATCCCAAGCATTTAAAAAAAAAAAAACAGAAAAATCATCACCAATATGAAAACACATTTCTAAAGAGGACACTGCTGCAGACGTAATCATCAATGGTTCTGTCAGCTAGATCTACATAAAATTTCCAACAGTGGGTACATTTTATAGCACTTTTTCAACTGAACAGTGTTTAAGTCACTTGACATCAAAGGTCCAGTCACCCAGAAGCTGTATCCAGGAAATAGAGCTATAAATATTTATGTACGATAGAAATCATTAGTAACGTGATTATGATGAAGCTATGAAATTACTAACCTGCCTCAAGCTATGGCCTTGATCCTCTAAGTGCAGAATGACACAAAGTATCTTTGAGATTATAGGATGCTCTGCTGGGACCCACTAAGCTCACTGGGGTTCACTGTCCAAGTCAGGTCTGTATGAACAGGGTTAAATTTCAAAGCTCATCAATGCTTTAGGCTGAAATCTCATGTCATTGATCACGTTGATTTGAATAAATTACATAGTGAATTAGCTTAGAAAACCATGGGATTTTGAACAGTGGGGGAGTTTTTCATGTGACTGCTAAACACTTCCAACATAGCCCAGGTCTTCTTGCTCTAAGAAAGTCGCTTTATCAGCCCAGATTAAAAGTTTAAGTAAAATTTCAGAATGACAAGTGAATCATAGTAGGGGGGTTTCCTCCTAAAATTGTTTCTCAGTTACTGAAGTGGTGTTCTTTTCTTGCTAAGAGAGTTTTTAACATACTTGATATTTGGCATGTAAATATTAATGCTGTTTTTACAAAAACATCACCATATTGGCTGCTGCTATTGCTTAACAGCTGGTTCTGCAATAGAAAACTAGGTTTTTAGTTTTTATTAATTTTCAACCTCCAGATGGTGATGCAAAATATTGTATCACCCCAAAACTGATAAGAAAAAGATGGTTGTCATGACTCCATACGCCAAATCAAGTAGAGGAAAAGAAATTGTGTTATTAAAGCACATGCAAGAAAAGCCTATGTTGCTCCTTCCATCAATAAAAAAAGTTAGCAGTGAGACTCACCAATACATAATTACCAAAAAAATTTTTAAAAAATGTTTTAATAAAAGTATAGCTATGTTGGAATATTCTCTGCTCTGAATCTGTCCCAGGGATTCTTCTGTTTTCACAGAAGCAACATCTTCACAAAGGCTAATACATAACATAGAGCTTCTAATACTCATAATGTACATTGCTTCTAATACATAATGTACATTACTGTAATTATAATGTTATGGTATGCAATAATGTAAAATACATTAATTATATAGCTTCCCATCCTAAACTCAGATGAATATTGAGATTTCAAGTTCTAAGCCAGCCATCTTAAAGAGTTCTTGCCCATGCTAATCTAAACATTTTGTTTAATTTCCATTCACTTCACTTCGGTTACAAGGCATTAACTTTCATTTACATGCATTTTCCACAAGCAACCTTCTCAGTTGCTGCTCCTTTCCTTACATGTTCATTTTTAACATTTAAAGCATACTCCCTCTATTTAGTTAATAGTCAATGCTTTGTGCTGCCAAGTGGGAGGCCTGAGTTCTGTTCCCATTTCAAATCCATAATTTTGTAGTTCAGTAGGAGCTGGAAGCACTACTGAAACAGCATGTCTGCTGCCCAGAGTGCCTAGAATTTCTTTTCAACAAATCTGAAAAGAATTAATAAACAATTAATAAGCAGTCTTGATAAGAGTGCAACACGACAGCATCACTGGTATGCAATGATAAAAAGGAAACAGAAGCATCTGAAGGGAAGTAAAAGCTACTTTGTAGACTGTGTCCTCTTTAACTTAGAACAGATTTTCAGTGCTTTAGGCTTCCTATATATAGCAGCCTGCTTTGCTCATTAAAGCAAATCTGGTCTTCCCGATTCATTGCCTTTTCCTAGCTTTGGGGTGATAGAACAGACATTTTGAGAAAAAACAGAATTAAACCTTTGATCCACTACAGCCAATGAGAATTTTTTCCCTCGTTCCATTTTGTCAGTACTTCAATTCAGTACTGGAAATTGATACTTGGCTTGAATCATTAATGACTTTGACATATATGATGTGCATTTGGCTAAATCAGAGATATAGCAGAGGAGTCTCGGAACTCTTATTAATCTTGAAATAATCACAGACTTTTCTTTCATTATATTCGATTCAATACCAATCACAGGCAATCTGATGAAAACAGACTTTCTATTAAAAATTTACTGGATATCTTACAGTCCTGGGGAATTTTAATACCCAGCAGTACAGCAATGGTCACAGAGACATCCCTTGGACGGAGGCAGTAGAAGAACTATCTTTTCAAAAAACTCACTGTACAAGTGAGCAGAAAAGGCTGATTCCTGCTTTTTTGAGAACGCTCTATCTGAAAGATAAATTAAGCTTTCCTTTGCAGATGCCTTATTCTAGTTGGTTAAATCAATTCTGACAGCAGTTCAAAGGAAATTGTCTTATGCTTGGTTTTCCAAGCTCTCCCCAAAACCTTCCAAACATCAGTGCTCTGCTTCTTCTTCCTCAAGTCAATACATCATTTAAAAGTATTTTCTTCAGGTCTTTCTAACTCTTCCTACCAAGGAGAAGGATAATCCTTCCCTACAGCAGATGTGAGAGCAAGAGTGATGAGGTATACACAACTACTAACACAGGCTGAGGAGTGTGCTGGGAGGTAAAAGCTGGCATAGTCATCTGCAATGTTCTCCCTTTACCTCCTGACCACTGCATCACCACTGAGCTTCATACAGCTCTGTAAGACTAGATAGCTTCTATTAGGAAGAAAATTACTTCCAGTCTTCATAAATTTTACAACTGACACACTTCCAGCCACAGTAGCAGTGAAGTATGTTATCCTGCCTACCCTATATTCTTAAGAGTGCTCCATGAATTCTTCCTTTTTAAATGTAGGCACCCTCAGCTATTCACATCTACAAAGCTGTATAAAAAAACCTGGTTTATTTCTGGAAAGATTGACATTAACAATACACTATCAAATCTTTTTGTACTTATTTTTATGAGGGCTAAGAAACCTCTAGAGTTTGTTATATCTGGTGTTTGTATATTACTGGGACAGGTTTATATGTTTTCTTCAGAGTTCTAATATTAGCATCCTCATACTTCTCTTGCAGCTGCTGCTTTTTCTTGCAAAAGAAAAACAGGACAGGAGGGAGGAACTTTACCACCGATCTCAGTCTTTCTTAAAAACCACCTGAATAGCCTGGATAGTTCTTGTACTTGACATTGAAGGTCAGAGTGATCATCAGACATGAAGATCTTAATACACTTCCTTGTTCTTAGTTTTGTTTACACTTTCTGTTTCAAAACTTTAATTCCTTCTACAAAACAATCAATTTCTTAGACTAAGTGACAGACACTTTCTAGATGAGAGCAGAAAATAATGCAAATCGACTTCAGCAGAGTATGCAAGCATGAATGTCATTTTTTTCTAAACAGGGACATGTTTTAAGAAGGAACTTGCATTTTTAAAACTGTCAACAAAATACAGTAGAAAGCATTTCTAATTATACAGTTCTACTATGTCAGTTGCTGTCTATTTAGCTGTTTCATGTAGATGTTTAATGCAATTGACACCTAATCTAGAAATAATTATTCCCATTGTGTTTCATCTTTTCTACCATAGTATTTTTTGTGTGTTTGCTTACGTTTCAAATGAGTCAATGCCTCCATGATCATGCTGTGGGCATGCTTAGGGATATCTGCATGTATCTCTGCTATCCCGTAAAAAGTCTGAAGTCGGTATCTGTCTGATGAAAGACATAAGCTTATTACAAGTTTACTGAACGTCAGCTACTAGGCACAGGGGAAACTGAGGGGAAGACCATAAACACAATCTCTATTACCTGTGAAATCCTCATAAAAGAGCAATATTTTTAACAAAATTAATGGTGGAAAACCTTCCATTAGATTTCACAACTTATCATCAAAAAAGTCAAACAATAAAACATAACCCCAAAGGAAAGTAGATCTTATAAGTTCCACACTTCCATAAATAATGAATGTGAATAGCTTCTTTGCTTCAGCCTTCCTGGGCTTCAGCATCACTTGTGTCAAGGACAGAAATAGACACTGCTACTCACTGAAAAGGTATTTGTTATTAAACAAGTACTAAATGACTTCTGAGTCAGATAAGAAAAAAGCCTACAATGGAAGCTATGGTGACCATATATATATCTTCAATATTTAGAATACCAAGAACCACTGTATGCTTTCCTTGCAGGACACACCATATTTCATCATGCAATTAAGTTTTCACTAATAACACTCTTAGATTAACATGGTCCAGTTTTGGACTTTAATGTAGGAGTCAGACTAAGACAATATATAAAGATCTAAAAAATAACAGATGTACTACTTCTGAAACACCGATGCCAATTACTGTTGTGTACCGGATTCAGTTTTTGCTTTGGAGTCTTACAGAAATTCCTAAAGAACAGCAGGCTTCTTCTCAAAGTTGACCTAACAAGTCATAGCAATAAGATGTTAAAAAACCCTATAAATCCATGGTCATTTTCTAGTGCCAATGTAAATTCAACTAACAAATTCAAATTCTAATAAAGAAACTTAAAGCTTCCAAATTATCACAGCTCCACTGTGGTGATATATAAAAACAACGTAAAATCAGACACCTAGACCAGTTTTCTTTCCCTCTCCAAGAACATCATGAGCATGTAAGAATGACAGGCTAAACCCTAGGATCCTGCATGCATGTAATTAATCAGTATGACTTAAGCAGGGTCAACATCTGGCTGCATTTAATATAAAATTGTTTATGGGAGACAAAGCAGTTGACAGCCGATTTGTTCGTGTCAGGTTTGCAAGCTTCCAACTAGCCAGCATCTCTAAATAACCCTTCAATTTTCCTGTCTCATTCATCACTGACTGTGAAGAGAGGTGGTAAGCATTTTTTGGTTTAAAGATTTTGACTAGAAATTACTGGTTTGTCAAAAAAACAAAACAAACCCCAAACTTCATTCACTGCAAATTCAGTGGTTTTGGTGAACCTCCAGTGAAACCTCAGAGATAACAGAAGAAGATGACTAGTCCTGACAAGCCCAAATTGCCTCCAAGTCAAAAGCAGGCTCATCTAGTGGGAGATGTTTCTGCCCATGGCAGGGGGTTTGGAACTGGATGATCATTAAGGTCCCTTCCAACCCAAACCATTCTATGACTCTGTGACATCTCATTTTTCCTAGATCCACAAATCCCAAGCAGCCCTTCCCATGTGGGTGCAAAACAACACTTTGGCAATTTTGCTTGTTTTGTTTCTTCCAGATTTCTCTTTTGTTGAAAATTTGAGGATTTCTACTTCCTCTTCTTGAATGGAAGCCTGAAGTATTGGGTGTAACATGAATCTTATGCCAACAAGCTCTATGTTTAATAGTTTGAAGGCCAAGCACTCAGCATTTGTTTTACTTCAGATAATACAGAACTAGCAGGTGGTCATCTTCTACTAACCCTTCTGAGTATTCGCCTCTTTCTTGAGGACAGTAAATGCAAACCTGCATCACTAAAAACTACTGCTGCCTTACCAAAACAGAGCCCCTCTCATCTCATTCTCCTCAGGACTATCTGTTTAGCTATCTCGGAGAGATTTCAGCCTGGGGCTGTGTGTGAGGGCAAAGTATACTCTGTGTACTACTGTAAATTTTATCTGTCAAGAAAACCTGAAGTCCTATACAGGTACTTAAGTTTAAGCCTGTGACTACCATCGTTATATTTCAGAGTTTCTGATACTTGGGTTTCTGTTTAGGATCGAGCCAGCACTCACCATATATTAAAAACAGCTCAGCTATAACAGTGTCTGATCTTGTAACGGTACACTCTTTGAAAATTGTGTGAAAATGCTTAGAGGGGAGGTATTTTAATGTTTGGAGAAAGATGAATCACAGCTATTGAACTATTCATTCCTGAGATCTTAATAAAAATGTGAACTGTTCGGGGTGGGGGCAGGGGACAGCCAAAAGTTGTGCTTTTCTACTACTGATTATTTGTACAAGCTGTATTGAGGGTTTTACTGTCATACACAGGCATGCTACCTTTAGGAGGAAAAATAAGCCTGCTGTTAAAATTTCAAAATTGTTAGTGAAAATTGCAAAAAGTAAAGTCTAAAATAAATTATAAGCTAATTAAAACCTGATAACAGAAGTTATGACTGTGACTTGTATTCTACAGTGCACTGACAGGTGCTTGGGAGAACCTTGAAAACAAATAAAAAAGATCAGTATTGCATTTCACACAAAGAGTATGTTCACACATTTGAAATTTTAGGCGTAAGTGTAGTTCAAAAGGATTAAGATGTGCAAAGTAGTTACAGTCTCCAGTTTTATTTATACCAGGAAGTTTCTTTTACTGCTCACAAGAATGAGTGAGCCAAAGGCAGGTACAAATATACTCAGCCTCAAGCGCCAGTCCAGTCCAAACAGACAGAAGTACGACTCTGACCTGACTACAGCTTGCAAATAACCACAAAGACCATAATTTTCCATCATTCTTTTCTTTCCTCTATATGCAGCACCTTCTTCTGATTCTAGGCTTCGACTCCTTCCTATATTCCTTCCCAGCAGTTTTACACTAGGTAGAGATAGCAGTACTTCACCTCAATTCCTCCACATCATTGCAGGAATTGTATCTGTACTAGCAATACTATCACTACCTACATTTAGCCTCTGTTTCCTGGCCACGTCTGTTTCAGATATATGAGTAGGTTATGAAATCTATGGGACTTCATAGAAGGAAGATCGACTTATTCCTGCAAGGAAGTGACCTTACAAGGATCCTGATTTCAAAACAATCCTAATATAGCTCATAGTAGGAGAACCAAAACTCTGTTTTCAGAAAGCAAGAGATACAGTGATACCTAAATCATGTAAATATATAAACAGTACTTCCGACTTGAAAGTCCTACCGTCTATTCATAACATTAACAATCAATGAACAGAAGACTCTTGAGAGGAAACAGGTTGGTTTTTCCTTACCTTGGTCTTTGACTCAGTTCTCTTTCACAGTTGAGAATTTCCCTTTCCTCTTTCATGTCTTGTTCTGCTGGTACATTATTACTGAGTCTCTGTTCAGAATCTGTTTCCCATGCACCATCACCACCAACCACCCGCAACACAGGTGTTCCTGCAGTGCCCAAACTCTTGTCCTCAGTGGTCACAATGTCTGAAGGAGAACAGCCCTCATGTTCAAAAGATTCCTGAACAGGAGTTTCTATCTGAAACGATGCCTGAGTATCAAGAATCAATTCCTGTGCTAAAACAGCTGCTGGTTCTTTGCCAGAATGTCCAGACCCTGATTCTGGCACCTCTGACTTGGCAGAAATTTCTTCAGGTGATATGTCACTAACTTCATTTTGGCCCAATATAATCCAGTTCACATCTTGCCCACCGCTTTCCTGTGATCTCCTTTTGTCATCCAGTTTTTGTGGCATAAGAGAAAAACTTTTATCTTCTAAGTGAACGGAGTCCCATTCAGTCCCACAATCAGAGTGATCTTCTCTTTCATTTTTCATGGAGATTGGCTGAAAGGTATCCAAGGAGCACAGTGAGAAGCCTTGCCAAGATTCTGTTTGTTTAGCTACATTAGCTTCTTGAAACGCAAAGTTACTTTCATTTCTTGAAGGTATATTTTCTTCCTCGGTAACAAGAATGTAATCCATCTCCAGTGAAGTCGGATCTGGGTGCACCTGCAACGTCACATCTTCCTTACTCTCCATACTTTTCAGCTGAGGGCTCTGAGAGGAGTTTCTGAGATTATTCTCCCAACAAAGAAGGGAATCAGTGCCAGCTTCTAAAAAAAAAAACAAAACAAACCAAACAAAACCCAAACAGGTAAATATAAACTCCTTTTAGTTTTTTTTCATTACTATTTTCAGTCATGATTTCTTTAAATCAGTAAATTGAGATAAAAGCTCTTTTCAGTTTTCTTTGCTCTGTTAATGTGTACTTGAATTTTATAACATTATCATCATTACTGCTACAGATTATACATTAACACTGCAATCATTCCTAAGAGTCAAATGCACCATGTGCTAGGCCCTGTACAAACAGTAGAAATAATGTTTCTACTTCACTGTTTAAAAGCTTTATTTATTTCTAGACAAGTTACACTAGAGATCTTCCCAAAGTACAGAGTTTTGTACATAAGGGAGAAACACAAGCTTCAAAATTCATTCTAAGCCTCATTGTTCAGTAATAATACTCCAAACATTTCCTTCTTTCTTTGTCCTATAAGCTTGCTCGGGAAAACAGGTTTTCTTACCATCAGGTGATCTTTTAACTCCACCTGGCGGTGAGTTGAGATCAGTTGTTTCTGCTTCAGATTTTCTTATTGAAATCTCAGAAGCTCCTGGAGTTGTTTCAGACTCAGAGAGTGAAGGCAGTGATGTGTGACTTTCCTTAAGGCCCTCTGTGGATGTTTCGGACACCTGATCTGCAATGCTCCTGTCTTTGGTCATTAGGATGCCTTCTGCACCTTTTGAAGGAGTTGGCAGTGATAAAGGCTTTTCTAAACAAACATTGTCACAAAATTGCTGCTGCAACAAGAGCTCTCTGCTGCCAGTGGGGTCAGCATAAAAAGACACATAGGATAGTGGTGTACATACCACTGGTAGTTGGTCACTGGGCATTTCCTCAAACACAGGATCATCATTTTCCATTAGACCTTCAGATTCTTTGGCTATGTGATCAACCAGTTGATTACTTGAATCAGATTCATGGCCTTCATCTCCACCAAGAAGAAAGGATTTGGGAAAGAATATCTGTTTATCCTCCGATTCCCTTTCTGTAGCTTCACTACCTACTACTGCCAGTATATTAATTCCACCACACATGCTTCCAGGGACGTTAGTCAATGATGTGTTACTGATGTTATGTTCAACCCTTGTCTCAGATTCATTCACACATTCCTCCGACATGTCTAGCTCATCACAAGTTACTGTTGTGTGGTCAGTATCAGAATATTTTTCAACTTCAGCCAAGGCCCTAATTTCTTTTAAGCTTTGTTCTGCCCTGTCAAGTAGAGTGAAATCCATGGGAACTGAATGCACTTGGGAAGTTGCTATTTGAGCTGTATCAGTAGGTGTTCCTTGATGGTTTGCAGGAGTAAAACTTTCATGGCACATGTCTTTCACATCTAAGAATGTCACTTCTAAAACTTCATTGGTAGCTTCAGCCAACTCAGTTGGCTCCTGAGTATCAGAATATATTAGCTGATAACATTCCTCAGCTTTTCCTTGCTCACAGTCTGTAGGGCTTCCACTTTCATACTGTGTCTCTACCTTCTGCAAAACAAACTGACACTTTGAATCCAAATTTGCCTCCTTACTTACACTTGACCATGACTGAATCAGCTGACTATCTTTGTCTTCAGGCTCTACCCCAGTCTGAAAAGATGGGAGAGAGGCATGCTTAGCTTCATTCTTCTGGCACACATCAGGGCTGTGTGATGCCTCTGGACTACTGTCTTGGTCACAGTGACTTATTATATCAGGATTTTCACCATAAGATTTCAAAGTGACAATCTGCTCAGTGTTAGTGCACAGGTCAGGTTCCACTGAGAACAACTGATTACTATATTGTGTGTTATCCTGTAAAATATCTGGGATGAGCAAACTTTGGGGAACTAATATACTCCATCCTGGACTTGACCTCTCAATCATTTCGAAAGATAAGTCTTCTAAAGTGAAAGCTCCAGTCAGGGAGTTTTGCACTTCTGATCTTCCACGCATGTCCTGCTGTTGTTCTTGAGGAACAAGACTTTCATTTTCTGCATCATCTTTTAGTAGATTCAGTTCAGCGATTTCTTGAATTGATGTATTTGACATACCTTGTTCCTCATCCGAAAAAGGATTCTGTGCAGTCATTTGATTTTCCTCATCTGTAGAAACCAACTGCTCTTTCAAGCTTCTTTCTTCTTTACCCAGTATGGAAAGATCAAATTGTTTTAACTGTATAGTGTCTTGACTTATTTGGCTGTCAGGAATATTCATAGGACGTACTGGCCTTTCACAGCACAGGGTGTAAGGCTTATTTCCATCATTACTTGCATTAATGAAATGTGCTTCTGTAAGTTGTTCGTTTTGTAAAGGTGATCCCAAAGAGTTCTCTTTCCTATTTGTTAACTGGTTTGTTGCAGAGTGACTTGGAACACAATACTGATCTTCCAGTTGCTTTTCTTCACAAGGCTTTGTATTCCACCATTCTGAACTGTGATCTGGAAAACCAGATGTTCCTACTGCAGATTTTGTATCTGCTCCTAAATCACCTTCCAATGATATACTCCACATATCTGTAGCTTTTGAAGAATACTCTTCTTTATCATCAACAGCAAAAGTTGGTGTGGTATCTTCATTCATTTGACACAAATATAAGTCTCCTCTGCTACCTGTTTTTTCACTGAAAATACTCACCTGAGCTTTTTTCGGAAGTGTTTCCCAGTGACCTAAACATTCAGAAGTCTCATTACACTCTATCACAGTCAAGTTCTCCAGCAAGACTCCCCTAGCTGTATTTGTTTCAGGATTTTCATTGAAGACACCTACCTGGATCTCCACTCCCACCTTTGTTTTTTTATCTAAATTGTCTTCATCTGCTTCAGGGGTTGTTACACTGGATTGAGCATAATACTCTCCAATTTCAGATGCTTTGTGCTGGTTGTTTTCATATGTGGCATCTTCATAAATCACTGCTGGACATGCCTCTGAGTTTTCAGAATCCTCATTTATGTCAGGACTTGATAAAGAAGATACAGTATCATCATCTAGATGGGCATTCCAAAAATCTAAGCTTTTAGGAACTTTGCTCTGTTCAGTGTTTGTTTCAAATTCTTCTTCACTTCCATTTCCAATGAAATCCCTCTTACAAGCACCTTCAAGATTTTTATAATTTTTAGTTTCCCACATATCCCCACTTCCTTTGTGAAGACTCGTAACTGGAAGGTCTTCCCACACATTCACAGATGCATCACTTAAATCTGGACTTGTTCCACTTGAGTGTGCATAATAATTTATTGAATCACTCCACACATTATCTTCTTCTAAATAACTTTTCATCTGTATATCCTTTGAAAGGTTACTTGTGGTGTTTGCCTTTTCAAGGACTTCACTTGCCTCAGGACTTGTTCCAGGAGATTGCAAATCTTCACAAGACTGTGAATTCCAAGCATTTTGGGGAAAACTGACATTAAGCACTACACATGATCCTCCACAAAGATTATTACCTGGTTCTAAATTTCTAATTTGCCAACCACTGTTTCTAGAGTCATTGCAGATGCTTGAGCTTTCAGGCATTTTACAAGAATTATTTTCAGGACTATCACTACCCTTATCAGAACTTTCAGAAATATTTTCCATCTCAGGACTGGTTGCATCCTCTATCACTACAGTACCCTTTTCAGCTTTCTCAGAAAGCAGCTGCAATGTTTCACTATAACTGTAACTTTGTGGTTTGGAGCCACGAAAAGATTCATCATTTCTGCCTTCCTCAGAAGCACTTGGAGAAAATTCTACATTATTCTGTGTCAAGTCTTTCCTCCCTTCCTGACTAACAGGATTACTTTGATTGTACAATGGCTCATTCTCTTTGATTAGTGCTTCCAAACTAACACTACTCTTCATTTTTTCTGGAGAGCTGGAAACTTCAGTAGTTGATCTGTTTTCTTCCATATTTGCATTATATGAAGATTCACTGTCCTCTTGTACTTGCTTATTACAAATGTCACTAATAATTTGCTGTCCGCTTGTCTCATCTGTTGTCTTGTATTCCTTTTTTCCTTCCTGAGAGATGACAGTGGCATTGTTCCTCCTCTCCTCACAACCTTGCACACTCTGAAAATTCCATGAGTTTAGCTGCTGTGCTGAACTCTGGCTATCCAACTTTTCATGAACATCAGCAATACTTTGTGCTACCTTCTTACTCCCTGAGTCATTTATTTTCAGATCCAAACCATTCCCAGTATCTGAAGATGGCGTAGATGTGTCTGTGTCTTCCACGGGAACACTGTTCACTGCTTCTACATTTTCAGCTGCAGTCTGTCTAGCATTTCCTTCATTCTGTGGTGGTGGTAAGCCATGCATTGCTTGATTGTATGTCAGTGCTAATCTATTTTGAGGTATAGAAAAACTATTTTCTCTGGTATGTATCTCTGTTGAAAAACACTGACTAGCTGTTTGTTCGGAATTAAGGGAAGGTTTAGCAGAGGCATAAAGAGCAGTAATTTCAGAACTTCTTTCTTGTAAATGGTTGACATTATTTAGAGGAGCATTCCAGATATCTGTGTTTCCAGCACTTGAAAAAGGCATGTTTCCAGGAGATAGCATTTCCTCATTTGCTTTCTCAAGTACTTTTGGCTCAGTCAAATTTGGCTTTATCAATTTATCAGAAACTGTTTCCTCATCAAAATCTTTGTTCTTATTTTCTATTTCATCTTCCATGTATGTAGGTGATATATATGAATCAGATATAGAAGAATTGGTGCCTGGCGGAGAAACAATTAAATCTTCGCCTGTGTTTGATGAACTAAGATCTGAATGTTTATACAAGAAGCTATCGTCCCATGGCACCACTACTCCTGTCGCTTCTTTCCTGATATTTTTATTATACACATTCCGTGTCTCTATATTTTTTAATTGTTTTGGTCTATGTTTAGAGTCACCAAATACAGTTTCTTCCTCTGTTTGCAGGTTGGAATTATTTTGCATAATGCTGAAAACAGAATTTGTATTTTCAGATTGTCCATATTCTCCTACTGAATAATACTGTTCTTTATCCCAGGCTTCTGGAGATACCTGGATAGGTGGATTATCACTCTCATTGTCTACTGTGATTTCTGAAGAATGTGATAAACTAGTTTTTGATATGGCCCTTTCCTCAGGAATGTCCACTGATTCTTTTTCTCTGTCCAGTTTGGGCATGTTCCATGCATTTTCTGAGGCTCTAGCAATGTCTTCTGTGTCACACTTAGTCCAGACCTTGTATGAGTGTCCAGCTAGCTGAATACCTTTTCCTTCACCAGCACACCATGCATCTGACATCACAGGTGTTGGCCGACTGACTTTCCACAGGTCAGTAAGGCTCATGGGTTCTTGCTTTGTCTCATCTAAAGAAGCAATCCGCAAATGCAAATGTTCACTAGTGTTCTCTTGATTTTCATTATCTTGTTGAAACGGACTGTCCCACAGACCTACTGTCACATACTCTCTTTGTTTTGGCTGGTTTTGGAGGAATACAGAATCTGAGGCTCTTCTATCAATGTGTTTTTGTAGCAAAGGACTTTCTTTGCAATCTTTCCATAAGATAGGGCTCTGAAACACAGATTCCTGCTCACTTGAACTCCACGTATCAGCATTTCTGGACTCCAGGTCAAAGCCATCCCACCAGCTCCCATATCTAGCACGAGGCTGAGAATAATCTGTGCCATCTATTTCATTAATTTTTTTAATGACATCTTGTGGGAAAAATAAAGGCTGCCCATTATCTAGCGGTGAAGTTTCTACAAGACTGTTCATAGGAGTTGGTGGAATTCTTGAATCAACAGATTTTAACATTTCTGGTGAAGAAGAATCACCTTCAACTAAATTGATCAAACTTGAAGTTTCCTCATACATTTCTTCTGGGTTCTCAACAAATTCAGCTAAATTGTCTTCATCATTTGTTTTCATAAGTATATCAGGTGAATAATTTGCTGTATCATTTTGTAGTAGGTTTGTCTCATCAAGTTCTTTTTGCACAGTGAGTTGCCCTTCTGATGAATCACTATTAAGGAAATAGTCGTCTGCTAGGGAACAATCAACAGAATGAGAAGATGACTCAGATGGAGCTGCAATCACAGGTGCTAGTTCAAAACTGAAAAGATCAAAGTTATCACTATTGTCTCTAGACTGAGGTTTTTGTTCTTCAGCAATTGCACCTTCAGGAATAGGGCTACAGGAATCAAAGCCAGACAGAAAACTGTGAAGGGAAGCTGCACCTTCTACAACAGGGCTATCATCACTAAGGAAAACAGAGCTCTCCTTGGAAGACCGGCTGCTTCTAATAGTAGCTAATCCACTGTCTGGACTCACAAGGTCTACATTAACATCAACATGGGCTTGCATAGATCCATTTAGATCTGGAGGATTTTCTATAAAACTGACAGAACTGGGCTGTGGTTCTACATCAGAGCCGTATAACTCCATAATACCGGAAGATCCTTGTGACAGTGGAGCACTTCCCGCAACAGCTTCAGTAGAAGAAGTTCTACTGTTTGATGCCATTTCTGGTTGTCTTCTATTCACAACTTCCTTAATTAGAAGAAAAATTTGATCACAGGTCACCAAAGAATTTTCTTGATGATAAATGAGAATTTTGTCACATCCACATTCCAAAGGATCCATCTCCAAACAGGGATTCTGAAATTCTTCTAATTCACAGCAGATCTGTTGAAAAACAGGATGTTTTAAAAGCCATAGCAATCATGGGCATAAGGGCACATATTGTCTACTTCATCATATAACAAAGCCACACCTATCTATTCTTATTAATCTATTTCTTTGCCATTTCGCTGTAACAACCTTCTAATGATCCATAAAAAGATGAAGTATTAAAATAGAATACAAAACACATATTATATAATTGGTCAAAATATTTACTTAAAATTATATAATTTGATTTTCAATTTCACTTTTCATTAGTAAAAGAAAATCCAAATCAATATTTAGTTGTAGCTTTAAGATATCTGAGGAAAATACGTAAGAGTACATGAGAAAAGTATTTCTAGAATAGGAAAATTAGATTCATAAAAGAGACACTTTTATATTGACCTTGAAAGCAATAGAATTATTTAGCTGCCTATCCTTAAAATCAGAAGCTTTTAAGACTGAGAAAATGGTTCCAAAAGCTGCCACTAAGATTTCTTCCATTTGAGGCCAAATACAAAATGGATAGCACTTGGCTTTGGATAAACAAACATTGTAGTAATAATTTGGTTTCTTTTCAGAGCTAACATTCTTTAGCAATACCATACATGTAGATAAGTTTGCTTCATTGCAATGTGTTTGCCCACCCCTCATTGCCAAAAAGACTCACTTGGTAAATCACAATACAAACCCAAGTGAAAACTAGTTAAAAAAAAAAAATTCTGTTTTAGCTAAACTGAAAAATCTTCTTTTTTCCTGTATTTCTTGTAACCATACACTTTTTCTATTATGCTGGTCTGAAACTATCATAAATATCAGTCTTTCATTTTGCATCATATAACTAATGCAGCAATTTCAAATAGCTCCTCAGTTTCCAGTAAACTGTTGCTACTTCTTGATCCTAGTTAAGTTAACACTTTGGTATACACTTCTTAAAAAAAATCAATATGTTTTTTTAGGAAAGACATTATTTGATTCTTTTCCTAGGTACTTACTTGATTGCCTAGGTCTAAGTTTTCTGAGTATACTGCTACTTGTCGTCTTGTTTTCTTCTCATCTGACAAATAGTTGGCCAAAATGACAAGTACATCAAACCCATACTTATCTGTGAATTCTTTCAGATCACCAATGAGACTTCTGTGTAACACACAGTCCTGAAATACGGTAAGAAATTAAAGCAAAAGTCAGCATCTTTTCTTTGCTCTTTCCATCCAAATCTGTGATTTAAAAAGCCAGAAACATTAACCACAGAATCACAGAATCACCAGGTTGGAAGAGACCCACTGGATCATCGAGTCCAACCATTCCTATATCTGGACTAATGCTGCTGCAAAGAAGGCAAGAAGGTCTAGTTTTTCAACTCATGCTCCACTTTTATTAAAAGACAAAGCTTGATTACTTTTCTGTTATACAGGCTGTAAAAACCCAAGAGTGATGTCAGGAGATGCAAATCACTTGAGAATGCTGAGAACAAGAAAAATGCATGCTAATAATAAGCATCCATGTTTGTAAACAGCAACAGAAGTTTATCCCATTTGTTAAAACAGCTACGTGCTTTAAAAAAATCATACCCTGCTTTCACAGCACAGTAATGGACTTCTCTTTCTGAAAAAGGCTAAAATACTACAGGTAGGTTTTGCCTTCTTGAAACTGCTTCTGAAACAGAATTCTCACTTGTTCCCACTATTTGCTTTTGCAAGGTTGCTTTAAAGTACTGGGCTACCGCTATTTCTTGAATAAAACCCCTTTTTTGTTAGAAAATTGAAATATTTTATGAAATTTGTCATGTCAGCACTTTGTTTAAAATAAGAGATGTTAGAATAATAGTATTGAGGTGCAAAATCAGGCACTCAAAAGCTAATTGTGAGTGCTAACTTAATTTTGCAGACCTTTATACGTATCCATTATGATGTCATATGATTGTATACCATTTTACCACAGATTATCACTTTGGATTCCTTTATTCTTGCTATCTAAATTCTGTGCAAGTCTTTGAAACAATACACCCCAAAATAAGGAGAGAGTATGGCAAACTAGTTTTAAAATCCCTTTATGTGAAAGAAAACCTTTATTTTCACATACCACCCACACCAAACAAATAGGATGTAAACACTGCAATTTTAATTCCTGTTTATACTTGGACTAGCCCAATGTTGAATTATCTAGATTTTGCAAATTCAACCATATATCTTTCTACCTGGGGACATAATGCACAAAGTATAAATGTCCCTCTTCAGTACACAGTTCTAACTGCCAATGAACAAAGTCATAGAAATTTTATTTTCTTCTTTATGTTTTTGTTACTTGTATTTGAGATAATTTATTGTCATTTTCCAGGTAATAGTTCTTCTGATGCTGCCAAGCTGCACTGGCCCTGAATAAACAGCAGTTCATCATGAACACAACACAACTGTATATGCAGATTGGCATGTTATTGCCCTACATCTGTCTCCTACCTGATAAATTACTGTTTTGGTTACATATATACAAATACTATTTATTAATCTACTCAAATGTGTCCAGAAAATGCATCGCTCTCCCTGCAAGTTAATCTTAAAACCAAAAAGGTTTATCAAATGCTTTGAAAGTAGATTATTTTCTGACATTAGAGATGAAGTTTCACTTTGATGTTCACATAGCACCTAAAACCAAGGTTTTAGTGAAATTTATGCAGAAAAATGCAGAAAATGCCGGATAACTCCTTATCTCACTCACAGCGAATTCAGGAAGATTGAAAAGTCACAGGAAGGACATGGATCAATAAAGGATCTAGTTTGCAAGGTGTTCTATGACTGTACATAAGGTAAATAAATGATATTCAAATAATACCTGACAAAATACGTTACTGAATCTTCCCAGGAATAGTCATTTTAATAACCAGTAATAAATGTATCTCATAAGTTGTTACTACACTAAGTGCATCCAGAAATGAAATACAAGGCAAACAGACCTCATTAAAAGAATAGGTTAAAGAGTAAATTTGCTGTAAAACACCATTGATTAAGCTACTGAATAAAATCAAGATTACAAGTCTTACAGCATTGTGATTCTACCTCATCTTTTTTTTCGTTGAATGGACTAGTAATCAAAACATAAAATTAATAATTATTTTTAAAATAAGCAAAGGTAATGCTATTAATGTTAATAAATATTATTAAGTAATCATTTTTTTCTAAAATGTAATTTAATTCTATCCTTCCCGCAAACATCCATAAAGTTTACTTTTTTAAACCAGTACAGCAACACTTCAGATATTCCCTTAACAAGCATTTAAAAATTCAAATAAATAAACATCATTTCAAATATAAAACTCTTACAAATTACCAGAGACAATATACTTAAAGACATGGTAGACATATGGACTCCTCCACAAATTTCCTAACCTATATAAACAACCAGAATTTGTATATTGTAAATGCTAACAGAAAATAAAATATTTCCTTCAGGAATGTAATAATGATAATCAGTTCAACAGTTAAGCTGCTACATCCCAAGTTAATTAGAAGCACTGGAATATATGCTGTTGATGAATTAGTATAGCAAGAAATACACTGGCATACAGCCAAATCATGACAAAGGTCAGTCAACTGTTCATTCTTACACTACTTTTCCTTACTTTATTAGCATGGGATGGTTTAAATATTAATTAATATTTGCATAGTGTACAGCAGGTAAGCAGCTATGTAAACATTATTACTTGTTGCAATGCACTCTAAGTAACCTGTAACAAAAAAAGGATTGCAAGTATAATTGAAATGTAACACATTTGACAAAAAATAGAATCTAATAGCAAACACATTTGTCTTAGAATTTGTAATAAAAATGTGCATTTGTTTTCTCTAATGCATCTAAATAATTTATACAATGCTACCACACTATAATATGGTGAACATTCTGAAATGATAAATATTTTTTATCATCCAGGTAAGCAGAATGAGAAAGTTTAAGAAATCCACAGAATTTTGAAGTATTTTTAACATGACCTGTTCAGTTATTATGTATGTTTGTTGAAAAATGCCATTTTATGCAGCCTGTATATTGTTGTGAAATTTCTTTTCTGAAAGTTGACTTTCTTATAGGAATCTCTTTTCTTAATTGAATAGTTAACATGACCACAAAAATACAGATGGTTCTTTAAAAGAAGCAAAATCTCCAATACATCTCAAAGGGAATTTTTAACTTCTCTCCCTCTCTGGGAAGACTTTCTGCTTCATGAAGCCAACAGCAAATTACCCAAGTGATCACTGTAAACGTATACTGCACACACTTCTGATTCTTCTAAGTTAACTGTGTCAATATTAACCTGACCAGATTAAGAACAAACTGTCTCTTTTGTTCTTCACACTACTCATATGGAGAGCACAATATGGCTTTTGTCAGAAGTGCTTCATCATTTTGGCTCAAGGAAACTGTCAGTACAGTTTGGGATTCATTATTCATGGGCAGATACCCTGATGGGTCTAATAAAGCCTTTCTGCTGACAACTCATTTGCTAAAAATACCCAACCATCACAAAATACAAATGAGAAATATCACTGTATGCCACTACAATTTTCACAACCAAAACAATTACCACAATACAGAGGTCGATATATATGACTTCACACTGTATTCTCTTAACATTCCATGGTCAGTACTTCTGCACTCCTGTTTACTTCTACATGATCACTGATAAAACTTTATAACATACTTAAACTGCAATATGATACGATAAACACCAACATTATAGCACACATGCAGAGCTAACAGTCTGTGTGCCATTTGTCGGAAAAACAGCTAATTACTTGAAGCCCCCCTCCTTTAAAAAAAAAGAGAAAAAAAAAAGCTGAAAAAGACTTCATTTTTAGTAAAAGTTTACAGGTGAGGTCACTAAGAATGGGAAAAAGCCAGTATAAAGACTATGCTTACACGACCCTGGAAATATGAACAAGTATATTCACTATTTTACCTCTTTTTTATATAAAAATCACCAGTGAAACTGCTCAATATAACATTCACCATCTTTTCTGTAAGAAAAGATCGCATTTTTCTGTTGTGCATTTCAATCTGCCAAATATCAGCTCTGCTGTACAGATATTTATCAGACTTCTGAAAAGCACAAAAAAAGTAGGCAATTCTGCTTTGCTTGTGTTGCTGTCTAAAGTTTCCAAAGATAAATAGGTATTAGGTCCTAAATTGAAGAGCAGAAGAATAGGCATCTAAGAGCTTGTACTGCCCTGCCCTATAGAGATCCCAGTCACACCTTATGTTTAACTTTAGGCATCCCGAGATCAACTCAGGATTCATCTATAATAAAAGAAATTATTATGCTTTGTTACATGGAAGTGAATTTAGCCAGTTTCATGCTGGAAACAGTGCCTTTTCTAAGCACTGGTACATTTTATGAGACTGTGTCTTAACAATGATCTACTCTTTACAAACTGAGATTTCAGCTAAACAAGTTTTACTTGCATTTACCATGTAAGAAAATTTGTCCATTTTAATGTTTAACTACAACTTATAAAGATGTCCATGTTTTAAATGTATTTAGCATAGCACATGATTTCCAGGAAAGTCTGGAAAATATTGATTCATTCATAAAATCTAAGAAAAAAAAAAGCCAAACTTCATTTTCATTATGCCACATTTTCAGAGCTAGATGAGACAGTTTTGAATTTAGCAGCAGAGGTACAGTGTCTCCATAATTTTAAAAGACAGTATGATATCCATGTAACATGAAAATATCATAATGGCGCCCATTTGGCTTTAGAACATTCTTCCCCCAGCTGGAATACCTACTCTCAGCAGCTATCACTGCCTCCTACCTGAAAGAACACAAATTCTTTATCCACAAGCAATGGCAGCCTTCCCTGACTACTGCCAGGAAGCCACTAACGGTCCTGAAATACAACTCTCAAAAATGCTTCCTGGTGCCAGTGGGGTCTGTGCACATTATGCTCAAAAAATGTAACAGATCTGAAAGACTGGATATGAAGTCCTGCTAAGGTGCTGCTGGCCACTGTATGAGATAAACATTAAGTGTGTAGCATAAAGACATAAACAAACATAGGTAATGGTGTGCATACTGCTGTTGTGTGCACTGCAATGATACAATAATATTAGATGGCTGTGATCGCAAAATCTAGAAAAAAGTTTGCAGGGGCACAAAAATCAAAGAAGAGACCTACATCACCTGGTCTAGTAAGACAAAGGTGAAAGTGCTTATTTACTTCCATTGTCACAGGAAGGAGTTTAAAGCACTTGTAATTTGTCTCATCATTAAAAGACATTTTTTGGTAATAGGAAAGTTGTTACTTATAAGGATAAAGCTGCTACATTTCAGCACCTTCGGCAGTGAAACAATAAGTAGTTTAGAGTTGCTGAAAATGCAAAATATAGCAAAACATATAGATCTGATTTCAAATTTAAAGGCTTAAGTGCCACCTCCTTTTTCAAGTGTATCTTTAAAACTCTGCCTCTAAAATAATTAAAGGGAGAAACTAGAAAACTTGCAGTCCTAACAGTATACCTTTTGCTGCAAGTAGAGAACTACGGGAAAACGTAGCTGCACTACATTAAAATGTCCTTCCTCCAGGTCATTTTAAGGCTGAGGTAAGTATGTACATGCAAATATAATTTGTACAAAATTTGCACAAAATATGTACAAATTAAAAGGAAAAATCTCCATAGAGAATATGTATATACAGTATATACAATCTAATACATCATTTCCCTCAGGAACCTGGAGGAGAAAGCAAGATGCTATTTTTTGTTTCACTAATCCATATGCCACATAAACATAGCGTATGATACACCTTTTTATTCTCTTTTATATTATTCTGCTGTCTGATCCAAGGTTAAGAACTTTCATTGGATTTTTCCACAGCTTGTAAATCAATTAAAATACAGAAAAAGACACAACCTACCATTTCAGCTACAAGGTTCATTTAATCACATACAATATTTGATTTCGCTCTTGACTGATTAGCAAGTGGTAACAAGTAAAACGCTGAATTGCCAGTGATGAATTAAAACATAAGAAACACCACGACCATATATATACTGTACAGGAGATGTCTATTTTAGACAGCTAAGTCTCCGGTGTAAGTTTATATGTAATATTTCATACCTTACAAAATAATTCCCATGCAAACATGGTAATGCAAAACCACATTTCTGGCTGTCAAGAAAATTTCTGGTAAAATTAATCAACCATTCATCCATTCAGGCTCTTTGCATACCCTTTTGTCAAAGAGGGAATACTAAAAGATTTCTTTCCTCTTCCACGCACTCATTGCAATGGTTTGTAGAATCCATCAAGCCTGAGTTGATTTATTGAACTGTCTCTTAGCTCAGCAGTATAACTATAGCAAATGAACTGGTAACTTCTCAAAAAACAGCAGTGATTCAACAATATCTGGTTTACTTAATTCCTCCTAACTTCAGATTAGCAGTTTCTTAAAGGCACCGACTTGCGTTCTTTAGTTCTACCTGCAATTTTATGCTGGCATGTTTTGTTTCCATTTGACAACAGTACTTTTTATTTACAATTGATGCTAGAATCTATCTAAATGTTTGTATCTTCACACAAACTAGCATGCTTCTATTGACAGTCAATAGAGCTTTCAAATTTAAATACAATACTACCACGCACCTTTATGTAAGCCAACTTATTCATTATGCTACCAATATTTAAAAATAGTTACCCACTTAAAGAACACACCTATTTCTTTAATTACATAGACAACTTTGTTGCATATTCAACTACCTTTGTATTTATTTAATCTCATGACTAGTAATGAAAATTGTAATAAAAAGTAGTTAAGGCACAAAAAAACAGAGACATGCCAAGTCATTTGAAACACTGTTTAAACATGGATTTTATTGCTAAGCATCGTCCATAGAACCCCATGGAGCACATTTATCACTCACCAGCTTTGCATTTTTCTTCATAAAGATATATGACCTTTGCCTATTAGATTTCATTAGCAGGGCACCATACAAGGCTCCTCTGCAGATGACAGTATAGAAAGCTAAACAACCTCGCCTGAAGGATTTGTGAGAAAAAGCCCATCTTCAATCTTTGTCCCTGGGAGGCACTTCTAACACCTGCCAACCACAGCACTATCATCAGAAAAACATTTAGAGATTTATCTTCAGGCTGGTGATTATAAGAGATAATTTGTTTGGAGTATGGATAAAGTTGGTCTAGCATAAACAAACTACAAGCTCAAATTATACAACGAATCTCATTAACTATTGATTTAACCACTGCAAATCCATGAACAAACGTTGTATCAAAATGCTAATTCTTCCTGAAGATACAATCAAGTAAAAAAAAAACAAACCCAAAATACCAAGGCAGGATGGTAAGCTGTTTTTATGAGCATTTTTAATGCTTGCAGCTTAAATTGGGAATGGACACTAGCATGCCCAAAATGACAACAGTTCACTATTCTCTGGCAAAAAGAGCTATATTGTTTTAGTTGCTGTCAGCATAGAGAGGTGAAATAGTGCTCTCTCTCTTACTTTAACAAATATTTTTTGTTTGGGGACAGCAAGACTAGATGTATCATTAAAAACACATTCAATAGCAAGAAGCTAGCAATATTGCAAATGGATACCATCACAGTCAGAAGGTCTGAAAAATTCATATATATTCATACCTTCAATATTATACATATCACACTTATCCTCCATGCTTGTATCAGCAAATAACTTTCTCATACTCTTTGAAAATTACTATTACTCAATGTAATAAATCATCAGTCTTCAGACAAGAACATATTTAGAAATAATGTAGCCCAGTTAGTCCTGAGGGCTGCTTCTTTTTCTTTTCTTTTCTTTTTTTTTTGATACCATGGAAGTCAACCCTGATCCCTCTTTGTTACAGGAGAGAAATAAGCTATCAGTCTACCTACTGCAGCCCAAAGACAGCAACCAACAAACATGTCCACTCAATGTTGTTAGAATGTAGCCTAGTAGAGTTCCTGTGTCCCTGTTCCTTACCACCACTATGTAGAGGGGGGAAAACTCACGTATAGGAAGTGGCACTCTGAACGAATCATTTGGTGCAACTTGTACTTAAAAACAAAGTACCAACATTTTTAACATTAATACAGAATTTAAGAACAGCAGAAATATTTTGGATGGAACCGAAAAACTTACAGCTTTTCTGTTCAGTTACCAATATTTTTAGTAGTTCATAATCCCTTAAATTTCTTTAAGTTGTTTAAAGGTTAAATGGCAATTTTAAATCCTGCGCTGCTGACTTTTCTTTTTTACCTTTTTTTCCCCCCCATCACATTTATGTTGCTAATTTATTTAAGCACTTCACAATCTCACTACAGGAATAAATAACAGTTATTTAATTGTTAAAGCTATTTCACTCTACTTAAATAGGCAAGCAAGTGATTTGCAAGATAACTGATCTAGAATTAAAGAATAGATAACTCTTAGTGACACAGACCTATCAGGCATCCACCTCTGTACAGGATCCAAACCTCTTTTTCGCATTAAAAATCTTGCTTTGAAAATTTTCAGGTAATCACAAATCAAAAGAACCATTTGTATAGATTCAGAACTATCACTTTTAATATATTCTAAGTTGTTTATATGTCAGTTTTTTATTTTTTCAGCAAATTCTAGTAATCAGAGAAGCCTTCTGCTTCATCAACTCTTTCTTATCACTTCCAGTTTCTTTTTGTCCTTCTATTGCAACTGAATTCTCTGCAAGAACATTTGATGCCACTTCAAGAATTTAGTGTTAGCTTTTTATAGTTTTTTCCTATTGCAACAGATCTCCCTAACTGCAAATACAATTTCCCACTGAGGCAAAATACTCTTCAATTGTACTTCAGTCTTTACTATATTTGTACCCTTTGGTTCACAATAAATATCTTCCTTTCAGCAGCACAAGATCCACGGCCTTTGAATGCCTCACTCTAACCAGGGTCTCCGCGAATTAAAAAATACAAGTAGTAATTATTACCTTTAGGTGTTCATTCTGCATGCCTGAAAGAATAGTCCAATTGAGAATAACATGAATCAGAAAGTTAATGGAAAGTCTCTTGCTGACGTCAAGTGATTTGGTACATGCAACTAATGCACATGCAAGTATTCTTCCAACCAGTTCCCTACACAGACAACTTGCACGCTATTACCCAAGTTTAGCAAAATGCCCTTCCAGGAATTAAAAGTTCTCTGCTAAGTATGTGAATATTTTAGAAATACATTTTGAATTACTTTATTAAACCAGGTCATGTGCAAAACCGCTGGCACTTTGCTTGGCCATCCTTGCTGCCTTGTCAATAGGGAGTAACCCTCATATGGAACACAACCTGATACAAAAGAGTAATTAATTTTCCATTCATTCAGTTCACCTCTGCTGTGGAAGCTGACCTTCTTCCTCTTAGGTCCACAACAGGGATCAATGGTTTATCAGTGCAAGTGTTATAGTCTCATCCGCATCGACTGTTTCTGAATGGGAACTACGAACTAGACAGATGATCAAATATAGTACATGAGACTTGGCCACAAAAAAAAATCCCAGTCTTCATACAAGTTATAGAATTATAGAATGGTTTGGGTTGGAAGTGATCTTAAAGATCATCCAGTTTCAACCCCTCTGTTATGGGCTGAGATGCCTCCCGCTAGATCAGGCTGCTCAAGGCCCCATCCAACCTGTCCTGGAATTATGATCTTCCCCCTTCCAATTTGAAGCCATTCCTAGTCCTATCACTACATGCCCTTGTAAAAAGTCCCTCCCCAGCCTTCTTGTAGGCTCTCTTCAGGTACTGGAATGCTGCTATAAGGTCTCCCCAGAGCCTTCTCTTCTCCCAGCTGAAGAAGCCCCAGTCCCTCAGCCTGCCTCATAGTAGAGGGGCTCCAGCCCTCTGATCATCCTTGTAGTCCTCCTCTGGACCTGTTCCAACAGTTCCATATCCGCCTTATGTGGGTATTCTAGAACTGGATACAATACATTCCAGGTGGAGTCTCACAAGACCAGAGTAGATTGCAGATTCTGCAAACACCTCCCTCAGCCTGCTGGCCTTGCTTCTTTTCATGCAGCCCATGATACAGTTGGTCTGGGCTGCAAGCACACACTTCCAGTCCAGGTTGAGCTTCTCTTCAACCAGCACCCCCAAGTCCTTCTCCAAATGGCTGCTCTCAATCACATCATCCCTCATCCTGTATTGAAACCATGGATTGCCCTGACCCCAGTGTAGGACATTGTACTCGGCCTTGTTGAACTTCATAAACGTCACACAGGCCCACTTCTTCAGCTTGTCCAGGTCCCTTTGGATGACGTCCTGTCTTTCTGGTGTGACAATTGCACCATTTAGCTTGTTGCCATCAGCAAATTTGCTGAGGGTGCACTTGATCTCACTGTCTATATCATCAATGACAATATTAAACAGCACTGGTCCCAGTATGCAATTCACTTTATTGTGCTTTACTTAAGTTTTCTTAAGAATCCTTCTAATAAGCGCTTACAGTTATGCAAGCAAAATGCCCCTAGGAACTCATTTGTTAAACAGTCAGTTCCTTCAGAAGAGATAAAAGGAGTCATTATCAACACAAGCAAAATCAGTATAAAACAAAGTTCTTTGCAGATGCCTGTTGGGTGACACACCGTTGGTTACACTGGGCAGAATTTCATCTGTGGCACCCTTGTGCCTGTTTTACATTTACAGTAGCTAAGACAGAAGCTTTTACCATTGAAATGGTTCAAATTCCTGAGAATAACACACAAACAATTGTAGAGTCTTGCACCATGGAGAGGAATAACCCCTTGCACCAGTACAGATTAGAGGCTGACATGCTGTAAAGCAGCTCTGCAGAGAAGGACCTTGAGTCCTGGTAGACAACAAGTTAACCAAGACTCAGCAACGTGCGCTCCGTGATCAAGAAGCCCAATAGTATCCTGAGATGCATCAAGAAGAGTGTAACAAGCAGGTTGGAGGAGGTTATCCTCCCCCTCTACTCTGCACTAGTAAAGCTGAGTGTGGAGTATTGTGTCTGGTTCTGGGCTTTCCAGTTCAAGAAAGACAAGGAGCCACTGGAGACAGTCCAGTGGAGGCCTGGAGTGTCTCTCTTACGAGAAAAAGCAGAGATTCCTGGCTCTGTTTAGCCTGGTGAAGGGAAGACTGAAAGGGAATCTTGTCAATGATTATAAATATCTAAAGAGCAAGTGTCAAGAGGATGGGGTCAGACTCTTTAATGGTGCCCTACAACCGGACAAGGCACAATAGGTACAAACTGGAGCACGGGAAGTTCCACCTGAACATAAGGAAACACTTTTTCCCACGGAGGTGACAGAGGACTGGAATTGGCTGCCCAGAGAGGTTGCAGAATGTCCTTCTCTGGAGATATTCAAAACTCTTATGGACATGACCCTGTGCAACCTGTTCTAGGTGAAATTGCTGTAGTGCGGGCATTGGACTAGGTGATCTCCAGAAGTCCCTTCCACTGCTGTTTCTTTTTGTGGTAAGGAAGATTTATGATGACAGCTGGCAGGATCACATTCTCCAGCATACATGCTTTATTGTACATTTCAGAAAGTTGTGCTTTGCTCTCTCTACACAAGTAAAAGTGAAAAGTGAGATGCAAAGCAAGACAGTGCCCTGAATCCTGCTTGGAGTTAAACACTCTGAAGCACAGGACTACTCTGCTAACACTGGCATGTACATCTAGTTTAGCAACTACTGTCCCTCCAGACATAAAGCAGCTGGAATACACTTAAGACAGCTCTAATTTCACTTGATACTTATGTGGAACCCTTAATGATTGAAACAAATTACGACGTGGTGCAAAACCAAACCAAACCGAAATTATACTCTTTTTTTTTTAAAGAACAATAACACAGGGGTTTTGCTGGAGTTGGTAAGGAAAAGCACTCTAAATTTTAACATTACAGGCAAAGTAGCATGTAAAATCATTATGTTGAACCAATACGTTCAGCAGTCAAGTGAATTAGTTTCCAAACTAAACTGTTGCTGTTGCTGATCACATTATGCTGGTGCTGCCTCTGCATCTTAACAGTTGGCTTTACCAACTGTTGGCAATTCAACAATTTGCACTAGTGATTCCACCTAGATCAAATCACTCTCTTCATGCCACTCCAGCTTTCTTCCAAGCAGTTAAATCTTGAGCCAAAACTAATCTGACAATTTACCTAATTGGGTAAATTATATACCAAGACTTTCAGTAAAGTAAATAAATATATTTAAATATAAAAATTTAAATACAAGAAATATCAAACTAAAAATGAACAAGGAAATGAATATTCAGCAAGTTAACAGGACATATTTGAGCTTGCTACAGGCATGCTACGCATTGCTGTAATGCTTTAAAAAACTTTTTTCCCTCTGCGTCATAAATGCAGTCATGCATTGTCAGTGATGCATCTTTGTAATATTGTAAAGAGGGAACAATATCAAATCAAAAAAGCAATATCAAACCAAAATTTCACCTAAGAAAGCAAGCAGCATATTTACTAAATTTTGTGCTGCTATCCATTGACTTCACTGCAGTCTATTGATACATTGAGGTTTCAAAACAAGTCTTTGAGTACAATTCTTTTACATGTTGAATTTGTATTGTCTGAAAGTTGAAGAAAAAAATTATAGGCTTGAGGATGAATAGCTGGAAAGCAACCTGGTGGAAAAGGACCTGGGGGTCTCAGTCAATAGCCAGCTGAACACAAGCTAACAGTGTGCCCAGTAGCCAAGAAGGCCAATAGCATCTTGGCTTGTATCAGAAATAGTGTGGCCAGCAGGACTAAGAAAGTGATCATCCTCCTGTATTCAGCACTAATGAGGCTGCACCTCAAATGCTGTATTCATTTTTGGGCCCCTCACTACAAGAAACAAAATGAGGCACAGGAGCATGTCCAGAGAAGAGACACAAAGTTGGTGAGGGTTCTGGAGTTCAAGTCTTGTGAGGAGCAGCTGAGGCAACAGGGGCTGTTTAGTCTGGAGAAAAGGAGGCTGAGAGGAGATATTACTGGTGTCTACAACTACCTGAAAGGAGGTTGTAGCAAGGCAGGTGTTGGTTTCTTTTCCCAAGTGACAAAAAGTGAGACAAAAGGAAATGGCCTCAAGTTGCACCAGGAGAGGTTTGGACTGGATATTAGGAAATATAATTTTACTAAAAGGGTTGTCAAACACTGGAACACGGTGCCCAGGGAAGTGGTTGAATCCATCGCTGGAGGTATTTAAAAGATGTTCAGATGTGGCGCTTAGGGACAAAGTTTAGTGGTGGATTTGGCAGTGTTAGTTTTATGGTAGGTCTCTATGAGCCAACCTAAATGAGTCTGTGAAAAGAAAGTAAAGACAAGGCAGTAGTTTGGTCAAACTACTAATACACTTACAGATAAAATGTACTTAAAATATACACAAATCTTACCAGATTCATGGAACTGAAGTAATTCATGGAAGTAAAAAACATGTGCATGAACATGTGCATGTTAGGAAGCACAGCATATACATTAACAAGCATTACATCATCTGAGCATGAGCACTACAAAATAATAAAAAAAAAAAAGACCAGACAAGAAGTTTTGATTTAAACACATTTAAAACTGTGCCATCAAGATTTAGTCGTTTACTCTTGTTCATCCGCCAGATGGTGCCATTGCAGCATCCATGAACAAGTTAAGTGCATCCTTACCTCTGCCTACACAACGAGACACGTTTGACTCGTTGGTTTTCATATGTGTTTCTGAAGGGACAGGTTAGATTTAATACTGATAGTCTGTTCTTTAAAAGAGGTGCGTTTTCAGATACTTCTTGTTATACATATTTTTCAAAATCTCATTATAAGTATGACTAATTTTTGGCAGCAGCACAATCTACATGACATGCCTACCCCTGTGGGAGCTGGTATCCACTGTGGTGTGTGGATCTATGACCAGAAGGAGAATGACAGTTTGGCATCAATTAGGAGAGCGCACAAAGCCTTCAAACCACTGGAGATTTATTTTGTTGCCTGAAACATGGTTTTTACCCTGGAAATACTTCAGATCTGCAGAGCTGTGTAGTTCACCCACAGTGATGGAGAAAGCTTTGCAGCTGTTCAGGTTAATGTGTTCCTGTGTGTCCACTGACTTTTAAACTGGAAGATACACAGCATTCTTCAAAGCCTGATTGGCATATGGAAGTAAAATGTGTAATCAGTGTTAATCTCCTAGTCCATTACCATTGTCTTTCATAATCTACATATATTTTACGAAATTCTTTAGAAAGAAACACTGTCAGAGCAAATGATGCATCAAATTCAAACAGACCATCAAGATTGCTAATGGATTTTAATAGCAGCTATTACACCATAATGGTATTTTCCCAACAGCTGTTTGTTTATAAAATTTCCAGTTTACAAGACCTTTATGTCCAATCCCAGGAGACATCCCTCAATTCATTTATAATCATTTGGTTCAACCTACACATAAATGCTGTCTTATTCACATTGGGTGTGTTTGTATATGTGTATAAGAGATAAGCAACTACCCCAGTAATGAAAATCATGAGAAACCTTACAAGCTAGCTTAATCAGCGTATATCTTTTGACTTCAACAGGAATAGGTTGTTTCTAGGTTTCTTCTCCCTTCTCAGTCTTGAACAGCTCATTGCAACAAAGAAACAGCTGTCTCAATTATAACCCGTTTTACATCTAACTGACATATGATTATGTGTTAATTTCCATGTAGCTACACCTGTATAAGACTTCAAAACATAGTTTAGGTATCACAAGGGCAACTGGCCAGCAGACAATGGCACAATGTGGCCTTCAGAATTGCTTAAGAAGCATTAGAGGAAGAAGATCTTAATAGGCTCCCAATGTTTGATCTGAGCTGGAAGACCTGTCAGAGATAAAACCAAAATGCATGATTTTTTCCATATTTAGGGTTTTGTTTGTTTGTTTTGGCTTTTTTAACATTTGAACAAATACTTCTGGAAATCTGTAAGATCTAAAATCAGGATGAAATAGGAAACTAGGACCCTGGCATGCTTTTGCCATTGACTCATGTTCAGAATTGAACTATACTTTACCAAACGAGGGTTTTTTCAAACTATTAAGAAGATAACAAGGACATTTGTTAGCCAATACCTTACTAACAAATAACAGTGGAGAATTTTTGAGGATACAGGACAAGACAGAAAAATCACACACTTCACTTTAAATTATGCTCTCTTTGTACAGTAGATGGCTCCAATTTTTCAAGGAAGAATGCTACCACTAAAATTCTCAGCCAAGACTGTCACTTGCATAATACATGAACATGGGAGCTTGTATGCAGTAGGCAGGATAAGAATAAACAAGCTGTTAAGTCAGTACAGTTTGTAAGTAGTGTTAGGAAAAGGCACACACACTATAAGTAGTCTCCTGAGTAATTACCTGATAGTAATGATAACGACAGCCAGAATCCGTAGAATCACATTCTATTTCAGCACTTGCCAATCTCCATGGCCTGATAAGCACTTAGATGTTTCAAGTAATCAGGAATCTTACTGAAAGGAGAATCTTTATATTTATTTTCATGGAGTGTCTTTGACATTCATGGTGTGCCTTTGACATGCATGGAGCTCGTCATGGAGAGCCACCACCTTCTCCTTCTAGTCTTTTTAATCCAAAACTGACCACTCGAAACCATCACTGACCACTACCACTTGGGTTTACTCTGTTTTTTCAAATCCATTCTGCAAGTTTTCAGGCTAGAAGAACTACTGAAAAATTAACAAAAATATTGGTTTTCCCAGGACACATGGCCTAATGTCCAAAGCCTTCTGTCCCCCCATCTCTGCCAAGAGAATTATGGCATTGCAGTTAAGAAAAGGAAAGCAATTAGAAAGCACCATCTAAATCTGATCAAGATAAATACATATACTTCCTAACCAGCTACAGAAGAGTCGAGCTTAAAACAAACACACCAATGAGACTAGACTGTATGATATTTATAAAGCAGTTGGCATAAAAAAATAGACAAAATTACCTCAAGCCTGGCTGTTACTGATTACCAGTAACTCATTAGCATCAAACTGCAAAAACCTATTTTATTAATGGGGAATTTTGTGAACAAGCAGTGGTACTTTGGAGTGATGTACTCAGAAAAAAATAAGAAAAAAATATTGATTCAAGATTGATATTTTTTTTGCCATTTACAGGTCCAGCTTCCTATCTTACATAAGGACCTCATGCCTGTGGATATACCACTGCTTATCGTTGACTAGTTTTAACAGAGAAATTCACAAATATATAGAAGAAATATTATTTCTCTGTTAATTTTGGAACTCTGAGAAACTGCTTGCATTTGAGCTTCAAGAACTTATCCATATGCCACAGTACTATTTAATTTTGTTGAATGCTGTAAAAATGGACATTGCCTTAGCTTGTCTGAAAAGTTCACAGTGCATGGGTAGGAACCTTCATGTTTGTATGCAAAATGTTTCCCTGTGCCTCATTTTTCCTTCACCTCATATATGATCTTTCCAGAAGGTTTGTGAAAAGACTTTACAATAAAGTAGACATATTCTGAGATATCATGGTAAGTGATCTCTATATTAGAAGGTTAGGAAAGAGCACAGAGTCTTCTGGCTTACATTTCTCGGGTTGTCATGATACCATAATGACTGGTAGATTTTCCATCTTTGGCCAAAGGAAATTTCAAGCTTAGCTAAGAATACGGTAAGGAAAGCTTAAGAAATCTATAAGGTGGCTGTGATGGGAGATGAAAGATGGCCTATCTTCTTCATGACGCTTTCTTTTAAAACTCTAGTAGCTTTTCAAAGAACAGGGGGAACTGAAAGGCTAGCATTTAAAGAAAACATGTAAAAATTAGTAAAAGCAACACACAGACTTGAGGTGTAAATTTCTGTTTACTGTTAAGAGCTGCCTGTGTCAACAAACATGTTTAAACAAATCTAATGTGTATGTATTTTGCATTGTATGTGTACTGAGTGTTTTACATATACTCTCTTTCTATATATACTGAATGTTTCATATTTTAACATTGTCTGCGTGCATACATACATTGTCAAAATAATATATTACTAAGTATATAAGCACACATATACACTATCATTCAGGCATGAATGTTCCAGTTGATCCAATACAGCCAATCAATATCTAGTAATGAAATCAAGACACTACAAATGTTATAATTCAGAAGAACAATTCATCGAAATTGTTCAAATAAGGTGTGTCTCAGCAAGTTTGTTTAGATCAGAGATGTTAAGGTGAAGCAGTGTAAAAGGAAATATAAGCAACAGAATAAATTATTTGTGGTCATTTTTACTTTAAAAACTTTGGATAAATGATGATCTATTATTGACTTAAAATTTAATGCCTCAGAGTCTCCAAACCAATACCACTGTTAGAGGAAAGCAAAGCAATAGCCACTAAAGTAAAAATTAAGTATATGTCCAGAGAAATTCAAAGTTAAATAAGAAATTCTGTATATAAATACAACTTATAAGTTACTGAATATTTTCTTCACAGTGTTTTCCTCACAATTTCATAATAACTTAAGCTACATTCTCAGTTCTGGCAGAGCTGTGCTCACCACAGCACTTGCATCTGTCTTCACAGTAAGTATCCTGTCTGACGTGCTTCACCCATTAAGTTCCCACAATTTAGGTTTTAAAGTACAGCCATGCTCTGACACAACCACAGCAGTATACAAGTAGTTCCTGCAATTAAAGCCAGTTTGCAACCTATTTGGGGGATGTATTTAATACTTGGTCACCTCAATTATTCCTAGAAGTTTAGAAGGCACAAAGTATTTGACAGATGCCTACTCGAAAGTCATTTTCAGCACTCCTATTTGTACACTAGTAAGTTTACTCTCTGAATAGTCTTCTGTACAATAAATTAAGGGCAGGTAGGAGGATCATATGCTCTTTAGAGTTTTGCTTGAGTGTTCCTTGTACTTTCAATATAGTACAGAATAGCATGCAAATACTCAGTAATATATATATATAGGAATGCTATCTCTTCTGTATAGAACATATGTTCTTTCTCTGAACAGTGCATTACATTTCCTTGTACTACTGCACAAATAATGCATTTCTTGCTAACACTGATGAATGAAGTGATAATTATGTGCATCAGATACTCATAGAGGAGGAGATTAAGGGAGTATTGAGGTTTTTTGGCACAAATCATAAATCATTATGTGATCTTTCAGGATTCATAATAATCTGTAGGAATAAAATTTCACAGGACTAACATGAAAACTATATAAGATGTTGTTTATATGCCATTAATATATATCTACTCAAATATTTTGCCTCAGCAGTAAGAAATTTGTCTATTCCACAGTGGCAAATCCATGTAAAATAAAGTGTAATGCAAAATAGCCGCAGGCTTTTATGAGAGGGACTATTCATAAAGGCTTGTGATGACAGGACAAGAATGAACATGCATAAACTGGAGAAGGGCATATTTAGATTAGACATTAGGAAGAATTTCTTCACCATGACAGTGGTGAGGCACTGGAACAGGCTGCCCGGGAAAGACGTGGATGCTCCATCCCTGGACATGTTCAAGGCCAGGTTGGATGGGGCCTTGGGTCACCTGATCTAGTGGGAAGTCCCTGCCTATGGCAGGAGGATTGGAACTAGATGACCTTTAAGGTCCCTTCCAACCCTAACTATTCTATGTTTCTATGAAATTACTAACAATGCCAAATGGATATAAAGCTAGAGCAGAAAGTATAACGTAACATTTGCTATGGCCACGATAAATTGTTAGCCTTTAAAAGTAACAAATATCTTGAACATTTTTAACACAAACTCAACATATACTCTGCTTCCACCAACAACCTGAATGTAAAATTCTTTTGTCTCACTGAAAAGAAAGCTAGGACGTAGTTGTGTGTCTTGGTTTCTGTTAAATTCTCAGTTATTTTTATTGAACAGCAGTACTTATTTTATTATTAGAAACTCCTCCTAAGCTCTTTATAGAACTGTCTAATTTGCCACTGCTATCATCAAGGTAATAAATTTAGCCATGGTTTTACTGGAACTGAGCATCATTCTCAGAGAGACATAAGAACAGTTAACTATAACAATGTCCAATAGCACTCTGCCCTAAACTTCACGGAACTTATAAATACTGAGAAAATACATTTTGCATTGTTTCTCAAACAATGATACCCTCTTTTCTCAAACAATGATACCCCAAAAGATACCCTCTTTTATGTATAAATGGAACTTACAACATTGAATAATTGACTCCCACTTACTAGATCAGATTCTGATTTCAATTGTAACTTGTAAGATAAAAAATGTATTCGAGTGTGTTAATATATGTCACTGGAGACAATTTACATTGGAGAAACATCAGTATCAATGCACTGAAGAGATACCAATAGATGTAACAAAACATCTTTCCAGACAGGATGAGTTCCAATATCGTTCATGCTTCTCCCTTGTTTATTTATATTATTTGAAGAGTTGCTTAGGGTCCTACAAATTTTTTTTTCATTGACTTATTTCACATAAATTAATGGATAAAATACTTCTATAAAGCAATATATCTCATCAGTGAATGCAAAACAATGTCCAGGATCCTAATAAATACCGTTATGTCTGAAATGAGTTATCTCAGTAGTGACTTGGGCTCAGATTTATTGTACAGTTCATCAACTTCTCAGCATGCTGGATAATGAATGTTTCATTTACATTGCTAATTGCTAAGCCATGGTTCCTTCAACCTTTAACCCTTACGCTTTATCACATTAACACCATATGTCAATATAATTGCATTTAATATTCCAAATAACTAACTTTTTCATGAGGTCAGGAGATCCTTTTTTTGAAAGCTTTACCAGTGGGATATCTTTAAAACTACCAAGAAAATCAACATTATACAGATACTGCAAAACTAACGCAATTTTTTCCTCTGACCCAAAATGAGCTCTTTTCTGTTAAAATCTGCATTTGCCCATTGTAACTAAATCACTTACACCTCTATGAAGAGCTTCAACTTTACTATCTGTGATTATGAAACACTATTAACTAAGACCTAATATGAGATATCTCCTATATCTGTATCAGATTTTTGTCTCCCGTTTTCTTTGATCTGTGGAATTATGTAGTTATTCACACATATCATATCATATTGATCTTCATTCTGCTTTGCCCAAATAGGAAAACATTTTACTGTAGGCTACCATCCAAGATGCCCTCTTAGGCTGTGCCTCTGGCACAACAACATTGCTATTCATCTGTTTACAATTACCTCTAGAACATCCTACGGACAATGATAATTCACTCTGCACCTGAAAGACTCTTTCTTTTAGTTGACTTTCTCCACAAATACTTCTTCTAGCTCTGAAATCTGCATTGTCAATAGCAAAGTTTAAGCCAAATCATATGCAGAATAAGCTGTTCTGGAAGTGGGTTTTACTATTAAGTGTAGCTGAGTCAGTTTTACTGCTTGCACATGGTAAAAATTATAAAAGAAACAACACTCTAGTTAGTAATAGTTATGACAGTAGAGACTCTAACCTCTCTTGATGTCTTTGAAATATGAAACTTTGGCAAGGTGCTTTCTCAGAACAAGTCTGAATTTCATAAAGTTAGAAACTTATTTCTCAGGATCTGTGTCAGAAATCTAGATGCACCCTCAGAGACAGAAATAAGCACAAAATTGCATTAGAGTAAAGAAAAGGAGTACTTAAGGACAAAATTGAGCTAGTCTAATTAATTTTCCACATAGCAAAGATTTCATGTTACACAGCAGGTAGACACCTCATATTTCTCACAGGTCACATGTTTGTCACTTATACATATTCACACACATAAACATATGACACAACTTTATGTGGCATGCAGTGCCACAAATTAGTAGCCCCATTTCTACGAGCAATCCTATTGCATAGTCTTGAAACCCATAAGCTGGTGAAGCTTCAAGCTGGTTCATATGATACTTCATACTGGTTTGTGCCTTCGTGTTTTGTGCTATAGTTGCTCACTCTTCTGCATCATATGTACCTCTTTAACTCTTGGAAAGACCTTTCAGATCAGACATTTAATCCCTGGTAACTCCTTTGTTTCAGTTGCTTCTACCATGCACTTCTGCTGCAGAAACATCACCTGACCCTACACACAGAACACTATCTTGTAAGAACCATACTTTAAAACTTTAAACTATAACAGTGTTGCAGGCAGAAATACCCAGCATATCTTATGAGATTCATATGCCACCCTCGTACTACTTGCAACTAAAAAATTACACTTTAGCACATGCTGCTGTTAGCATGACCCTCTTGCCAAGCTGCAGACAACCACGTTTGATATCACCTGCAGTATCCACCCAGTAAATAAATATCCATTTGTTATTGCTCAACTGGTCATATTCCTGGATGTCACAGAGAAGGACTCTTTCTGCTCCCTGCTAACTTGGACAAGACATAACTTTCTGATTTACTTATACATAAAGCATGAGAAAAGGTTGGAATAAGGAAAATCCCTTTGAAATAGATTAGGACCAGAAATGCACGTTTTTTTTTTCTTCAAAGTGTTTCAATCCATTAAATTTATATAAAAAGTTAAAAAAAATAATTCTATATTAAAACTGGGAAACAAATATTCCTTCATGCACACTAACTGAGACTCGGTCCAAGCCTTTCACTTAAAAGATTTCCTAAATATGTGGTTGAGTAGGAAGGTCCTAAGAGACATCAATAGGAAGAGGAGGGTCTACAACCTCTGGAGGAAGGGGCAGGCATCCTCGGTGGACTACAGGGAGAAAGTGAGAAAGTGCAGGGAAAAAATCAGGAGGGCTAAGGCCCAACTAGAAATGAGATTGGCCAAGTCTGTGAAAGACAACAAAAAGTCTTTCTACAAATACGTCAACAGCAAAAGGAGGGCTAGGGAGAATCTCCAGTCCCTAGTAGATGCAGAGGGAACAACAGTAACAGGGGACGAAGACAAGGCTGAAGTACTCAATGCCTACTTTGCCTCAGTCTTTAACAGTAAGGAAAATTGTTCCCTCTGTGCACAACCCCAAGGGTTGGAAGAGAAGTATGAGATTCCCAAGGTCCAAGAGGAGGTGGTTAGAGACTTGCTTGCCCAGCTAGATGCCCACAAGTCTGTGGGGCCCGATGGAGTCCACCCAAGAGTTTTGAGGGAACTGGCGGATGTGCTGGCCAAACCCCTTTCCATCATCTTCCAGCAGTCCTGGATGACTGGGGAGGTTCCGCTGGACTGGAGGCTGGCTGATGTCGTGCCCATCTATAAGAAGGGGCGCAGGGAGGATCCGGGGAACTACAGGCCTGGCAGCCTGACCTCGGTACCAGGGAAAGTCATGGAGCGGGTGATCTTGAGTGCGATCGTGAATCACTTGCAAGAGAACCGGGTGATCAGGCCCAGTCAACACGGGTTCATGAAAGGCAGGTCTTGCCAGAGTAATCTGATCACCTTCTATGACCGAGTGACTAAACTCTTGGACGAGGGAAAGGCTGTGGATGTGGTCTTCCTGGACTTCAGTAAGGCCTTTGATACAGTTTCTCACAGCATTCTGCTTCGGAAACTGTCGGCCTCTGGCCTGGACGGGTGCACACTCTCCTGGGTGAAAAACTGGTTGAATGACCAGGCCCAGAGGGTGGTGGTAAATGGAGTTAAATCCAGCTGGAGGCCAGTGACAAGTGGGGTTCCCCAGGGCTCAGTCCTGGGTCCAGTCCTGTTTAATGTCTTTATCAACGACCTGGATGAAGGCATCGAGTGCACCCTTAGCAAGTTTGCAGATGACACCAAGCTGGGAGGAAGTGTCGATCTGCTGGAGGGTAGGGAGGCTCTGCAAAGGGACCTGAACAGGCTGGACTGCTGGGCTGAGACCAACGGCATGAGGTTTAACAAGGCCAAATGCCAGGTCCTGCACTTGGGGCGCAACAACCCCAAGCAGAGGTACAAACTAGGAGAAACCTGGCTGGAAAGCTGGCAGGACGAGAAGGACCTGGGGGTGTTGGTTGACAGCCGACTGAACATGAGCCAGCAGTGTGCCCAGGTGGCCAAGGCCAATGGCATCTTGGCTTGTATCAGGAACGGTGTGACCAGCAGGTCCAGGGAGGTTATTCTCCCCCTATACTCGGCACTGGTGAGACCACACCTCAAGCACTGTGTTCAGTTCTGGGCCCCTCACCACAAGAAGGATGTTGTGGCTCTGGAGCGAGTCCAGAGAAGGGCAACAAAGCTGGTGAAGGGGCTGGAGAACAAATCTTACGAGGAGCGGCTGAGAGAGCTGGGGTTGTTCAGCCTGGAGAAGAGGAGGCTGAGGGGAGACCTTATTACTCTCTACAACTACCTGAAGGGAGGTTGTGGAGAGGAGGGAGCTGGCCTCTTCTCCCAAGTGACAGGGGACAGGACGAGAGGGAATGGCCTCAAGCTCTGCCAAGGGAGATTTAGGCTTGAGATTAGGAAGAAATTCTTCACAGAGAGGGTGGTTAGGCATTGGAATGGTCTGCCAAGGGAGGTGGTTGAGTCACCCTCCCTGGAGGTGTTTAAGGTTAGGGTAGATGAGGTGCTTAGGAGCATGATTTAGGGATTGGTGGGAATGGTTGGACTCAACGATCCAGTGGGTCTCTTCCAACCTGGTCATTCTGTGATTCTGTGATCTTCTAGCAGTATATGTCAAACTATGTGTTCCTAAGATTTAAGCATATTGTGGTTATCCATTTCCAGCTGCTTCTGCGGAGTCAAACTTTGGTTTTATGCTACCTGTTAACATTGTAATTACATTTTGTGAAGAACAGTGACATCAATGACAGACCCATCACTGACCGTGCACAATGCCATTTGAAAATATGCTTGTTTTTTTGAGTCTTTAATAACAGATCAAAACCAGCCAGCCAGCCACATTCAGTGTTATTTTAAATGTGTTCAGAATGTGAGTTCAAAATGACTGCATGTGCAGTACACAAAGGATCCCCCATCATGTAATTTATCTTAGCCTCCCAACCACTTCCAGTTGACAGAAGACACTATAAATTAAGATTTTTCTAAAATGGTAGAAGCATAAAATCCACAGAGTCCAAAACAGTCACCAGTAGCACCTGACTTCAGCTGGCTGTTATTCACAGAAATTTAAATGCATCATATGAATTAGTAAAATTACTACTTTCATGGTTCTGTCTACCCAGGCATTTTGAAAATCTCACTTTCGATTTCACTGCTACAATGATAGTACTAGAAGACCACAGGAACTGAGGCTGAGGTCTGACTTCTGGGTAAACATTCGTCTAGACTACAAAATCAATTCTATTACCTCAGTGGATCTGGTAAGTGTAATTGCTATAAAGAATTAGACTAATGATATACATGAAGGAAGAATTCATACTAGGTGATAAAACAACCTTATTTGCTATTTATTAATCTACAAGTATTTCCAGGTAAATTTATGGAAATCAGGATGCAGCAGACTACAGAACTATAAAATACCTGATAATAAGCATAGCAACAAGGGCCACTCCAACTAGCCCTTGTTCAAAAGACTGAACAAGGGGAAATTTAACACAACTGCAAATACTTATATACTAGTATTTAGTTAAATATGCAACCTGTGGACCTTACTGTCAACTTGTGGAGGTCACACTGAAACAAATTTATACCAGGATCCAAAGAAAGAGTTTTGTATTTATTTGAACTAAGTACCTGCAGGTGTTGTAAATTAAGTACTTCCTCTTGAAGACTTCGGAAGAATGTTGTCTAAAGGAAATTATATCATGATTGTTCAATGCAGGACTATTGCACTGTCTTTTAAATCTGAACCATGCACAATTCTTTGTTTGAAACCTCAGATATGAATGGGAATGTGCAAATTTCTTGCTGGAACATAAAGTATCCAGACTAAAATGAAAGTATGTGCATTTTCGAAGTCTATTAAATATCCATGAGGTAGAGGGAAGGACTCAAAACTCAGCTCTTCTAATGCATTTTATTTTGTAGCTATTTCCTGTTGGCAATTACAATACGAAATGTGCAAGGGCAGCAATTTCTACTTTCTGAACAACGCATCTGTTTATATGGAGCTTCTTTTGCTCAGATATGCCTATTTCTAATTGGAGAGCCACGTTGGTTTGTTTGTTTTTTATAAAGCAATGCAGACCTCCTTGCAAAAAAAAAAAAATATTCTCTGATCTAGAAGCACTGACAAAAGAGCGCTCACTTGGGTTCCTGATACATGCTTAGTTCTCTGTGCTGCTCTCCAGTAATTTTCTGCACAGGCATGCTAAGGAATGGGGTTGACCAAGTTTTAAAAAGTCTTTCAAGGATGGCAGTGAAGTCGCTAGAGGGAGAAAGTTACCCACAGAAAGAAAGCAAGCATATGCAACCCTAAGAGAAAGCCCAAAAACTCATGGAAAATGGGAGATTTTCAAAATATCGATGCTGCAGATCTCCATGGTTGTGTGTCATAAGAAAAACCCATGCTGTTATTTATTTTGTATCTCTTTCGCTGCTTGTTCCAAATCCTAGCACTGGACCAGAGCACCAAAACATCCACTCAGTTTGTGATCCTCCTGTGGAGGCCCAGGAAGAAGCTAAAGCGCCTCACGCCACAGCACGAGCTACAGTTCTCACCAACTGCCCTTGGTGGGGAGAGCACAGTATGGGGAGGCCTGGCAGGATGCCAGATCAGAACAAGGAAGGTATAATTTACACACTGCCATGCAAGCTCCAGCAAATCAGTCTCATGGCAAGAAAAGCATGGCATTTCAGTCTTCACAAACTCCCAGCAGAATGGCAAATACATACTCAGCTAAAGGCCAAGACTATATATGGTTGGACCTGAGTGTGTTTAGTTCAGTTTTAAAAAAATGAGGTGGGAGAAGAATATTAATAATTTCCTTGCCTTTTTTTTTCTCTTCACTCACTATGTGTTTACCATAAATTAGGCCTGCTGAGAGTATGATGCTGAGCAACCCATATGGCTAATACTCAGCTGAAAGACGTGAAAGGAAAATCATTTTTGTTTCTGAATTATCTCCAGTCTTTTTATTTGGAAAGTCTTGTTTAACAGCAAATGCTGAGAAATAATCCTGCTAATGCTATTTATACAAAGAATGAGGGATAAAAAACCTTTAAGACCAAAACAATAAATTTTCAGGAGAATATGATTCCATATATGATGAAGTTTGACAAAAAAAACAGTGCTTAACTCAGTGGGATCCTTCTTCAGCTAAAGCAGTCCCTGGCTAATGTAATTCTTCAGTGTTCTACTACATGAAGATTTGACCCAATGGTTGTCATTTCAGATACATATAAAATCTATTCCTTTTTCCTTTCTGGCCTGTGACAAATGCTCAGACAACAAACCAGCATCTACAAATAGCTGGCATCCGTGGAACCTAAAAAATCAAAACCCCATTATAGTAGAGGGAAAAAAGGGTTGGACTACAAGAAGATTCCCTGTGGACTCCTGTTAACTCTTATCTTTTTATTTCTGTAAGTCTATGTCTTTTTTTTTTCCCCCTGGGGTAGGGAGGAGAGAGGGAAAGTCATCTTTTATGAAAATTCATTCAAAATTTGACTAAGAAAAGGCAAGAACAACAGCAAGACAGAAATGCTGAAATGCAGTCAGGTTATAAAATAACTAGTAGTGAGATTTGTCCTGTAAAAGAACTAGAACTGGCAGCAAAAAGATACCAACTAATAGCTTTTGTTGGCAAATGTAGAAGAGATTTTCTTCTACTGGATTTGTTCTTCATACAAAGGAAGAAGAAAAAGTCATCTGGCAATGAAGATGGATAATTCTGCCAGGTTCTGTCTTTGATTTTACTACTAACTCTATAAACCTGTTTGACCTGAGTCAAAGAACCAGTCAACTCATATTCAGATGCATGATTTTGTTCTTACAGAACTGACAATAATATTCTCCCAAGTGTGAAAATGTTGTACATCTGTCTGGCATTCCCCTGCTCCACAACAAAATACTGTGATTGTTCTTATTTGGGGAAGATAAAATAATTTACAGCCATAGTTTTCATTTGGCATAAACTTAGTGGCCTAAAAAAATTTCTTCCTGTTTTATATCAGCTTAAATGCTGCATTTATCTTGTTTTCAGAAAGAAAGGGGACTGTAAGAATCCTGGAAGACAGCCATCCAATATGTATAAGAAATTCTGAAGCACTGTGAGCTACATGATCACTGATGAAGAAAATATGCTGTTCTACCATTTTTACCTAAACAGCAAAGAGAACTTAGTCGCTTTGTATAAAACTACAAGAATTGTGCTAGTATGATAAAGGAAATGTTTTCCATAGCTAAGTTTTCACTCAAAGCATGATTTTGTTATTTACTAGAAGTCACAAATGAAACTCAAATTACTGAGATTTAGTCTTCAGATAAAGTAATTAAAATAAAAAGCAGACAGGAAAAAAGAAATGCTACAACCCTATCTAAGATCTCAAGTGCCTCTTACTTTTTTATCATTATCAATAAATTCAATCTGTACTTAGGTACTTGAGTTATAGGTACCATAACTATTTCAGAAATGGGGCAATTTCAGGAATAAAATTATAGATTCATACATAGAAATTCTCATGGAGAAAAATAATACAAGTTTCTATTACCAAAACAGTGCAAAATTATCTTGCAGGAATTTTCATTTGATACTTTATTTATCAAGTCTACACAGAAAATGAAAAAATTACCAAAAACGAAGTTGTTGCAATATTTGCAATATACACAGCAGTTCTGAATACTGTTTTTTCCAAGGTCTTAGATTTAACCTGTATTCACTTAGTAAAAAAAATAAAATTTATACAAGTAATCTAGCTGTGGACTTGGGAAGAAATTCTAGGTTTTGGTGAATAAGATGCAAGGAGCGGCTTTATAATGAAATCTTAATTTTGTTAGAAAGGCACGGAAGCTGTGTAATAATTCTGAACACAGAAGCAGTGATCCTTCTGAAAAAAACTGTATGTGTTTCCAAGAAAGAAGGAAAGAAAAAATTGTATGCTTTAGTAGATTTACAGCTGGTGTTCATAGCTACTCTGAATCTGAGTATTCAAATATGGGCTGACGATTTTCAACTTGAATAATTTTGTATTTTTTGATCTCTATATTATAAATGAAATATATTATTGCAAAATGTACATAAAAGCAAATAAACCCTGAAGTTTTCAGTCAGACAAAGCACTTGACTGCAAATAAGCCTGCAAGTATACCCATTTACATGGAATCAAAAGAAGAATCTTCCCTGTCATAACCTAAGCAGAGAACATAAATCCTGAAAAATCTTACAGAGCACTTGACCTGACTAATTCAAAATTCCAAAATGTTCCTACATCTTGTAACAACCAACAGATCCAGGACTAAGCATCTCATAGGTAGCAAAAGGTATCCATTAAAAACATAGGCTCTTGTAATGCTTACAAGTGTTAAGCACTCATTTACATTACAGTTCAGAAGGGGTTTTAGGCAGACACTTTGTCAAACAGACAGAACAAAATGAATATTTCAAGACACAGCAGACATATTTTGTTGGTTTTCTGCATAAAAATATCACTACTCAAAATAAATATTACGTGACTTTAAAATGGGAGAGGAGAGGGCTTAATTGCCAAACTGAAAATACAAAAGTAGTCTACCAAGACAGACATGTGCTTGGAAATGCTCTGCATCTCGCTATTACTTCCTTTGGACAGAACTACTGCCTACTGTAATAATGCAAAAAATATTAAAAAAAATATAAATTAAACAGTAGAAATAAAATTTAACTTTTCTGTAATAGTCATATTTTTGTTATCCCTAACTATTATCAGTTCCTTTATTCTCATGCATTACGGTTAGACTTTGAAATATTAAATGTCCAAGTTAGGTTTTACATTGAAATCTAGACCAAGTATTGTATTGCATATAAAAAAACTCTTCTTATGCTAAATATTTCGCAAAACAACACCTCCTGCTGTCAATGTCTATGCCCCATGAGCAGCTGAGCTGAAATGCTACTGACAAGAACTAGAAGAGTATACAAATGATAAATTAGTCAGCTTTGCAGAAGTCAGGAATGCAGTCCAATAATGATGCTGTATATGACAGTATTTTATGTAGCCAAAAGATGGTGTATATTATACAGCTGTATTTCATAAAAAAACTAGCTTAATTCATCTCATCTAAAATGCCACTGGATTTCTAATTTAAACACATTTCATAAATGATACAAAAGAAAACACAGTTTCTCTTCTTGAACAATGTACTTGTAAACAAAAGCATATTTTTACTGCAATGCTAGTAGATTAATCTAATGTTTATGCTTTTTCCTTTAATAATTATTTTACTTTTGAACCAAAATTGAACAAAACTAGTAAAGTTAAAATCATAAACTATAGCATCGGCCAAATTTAGACCATATGTCACACAAACTATGATAGATGAAGTCTATCTAATTTCTTGAGGTTTACTATGAGTTTACTATGCACAGTATAGAATAAAATAATAAAATACATCTTGCAAAAGTGAGAGTTGAATAAATTATTATTTATGGATTTAAGCACAGACTGCACATGATAGATTGATAGATACAATGGTCTTGGCCAGTTTTACAGGTCTGTGTTTTTATCACATCACAAGGGACCACAATGAACATCTTGCCTGACATCCTACACGATTTCACACAGAACCAGCTCACAGAGTTGGGGAACTTTAGCTTATATCACCCTCACATCATCTTCTGGAATTGATGTGGTCTTGATTTTAAAACTATAAGCAATCCTGGTAACCACTGTAATCAATGTTGGGTTTGCTGCAATTTGTTTTCACATAGTTAATTAGGAAGCATGTAAAACAGTCAAATCTCCTCCCCACCAGCTTCCTTTCTTACCTTTAGTAACTAACTAAAACAGAGAACTTAGCAGGTCTGCCTCAGATCTCCACGACTTGGATTGTACTCATTACTACTAGGGTACTTCGGCTGACTGGAGACATCAACAGAAGAGCTACTGTTCCCCAGAACATGGCAGTCTGACGTTTAAAAATGAGTACAGTATTTAGATTAAGGCGTATGTGGCTGTATTACTCTGTCCTAAAAGGTGATGACTAACCCTCGTAATAATTCTGAAAAAAGCAAAAGAAAGTATGTTCAATCTTTGTGTACTACGTATGTTATAAATTTTACTACAGGCGGATCTCACACACTGACTTTTTAAGACCTTAATTAAGGTCGATTTATTTACAAATGGTATGTTTTCAACTCTTCAGAAATGATGTATTTAATGTTTTATTTTTAAACTCAATTAAAAAATAATATATAAATATATACATACTGCAAATGTAATACAGATAACAAATTCATTTAAGCCCATTTATGCACATTAGTGACACACCATGTGGCAGAAAGACTAGGACTACAAGAAGACCCCTTGGCGATTTATTTTATATTAAATCCCTAATGGCCTCTTCTCATCTTTGCAAAAATATGCACAAAAGTCCAGACTATGCAGCCATTGAAATGAATGGTTATTTATTTGCTAAACGAGAACCCTATGTTTAATGTTCCTTACACATAAGGTAGTCTGCAAAAGTCGCATTCCTACAGCTCCATACATCATTTATTTTACATATCCTAACTTCTCACAACAGGCATCAGAAAAATAAGTCTGAACAGCAACACTATTGTAAGTTGCTGAGAATTTTTTTTCCAATTCTGTTACTGGAAGATTAAATATTAACATGTTTACTTGGGGTTTTCTTCTTGGTTACTTTTTAGCATTAAAAACAAATTCACAGACCAATCTGATGTCATTTAAAATATGTGTATATTTATACTGCAAGAAAAAAAGTTCCTAAATACATAACTATGGTCCAGTCACTGCAGACAAACAACAAAACTTTGAATATCCAAACATATTGCAATCTCACTTAATAGTGTGCAATAGTCTACCTAGCACTTGTTTGACATGCTCTAACTGAAACAGAGGTTTTCAATTTCCTTTACAGAAGAAGTAAAAGCATCACTTTTCATAATACACAAACTAAATTGTCCAAATCAGTTGCATGTCATACTACTACTACAAAACACTCTGAAAATTAAACAGTGTGTCTGAGATTAGACTATTTATTTATTCGTTTGGAAGCAGATGGTGTGCCCAAACATTTCTAAATTTCCTAAGTCACTGTTGCTGGAACAGCCGCTGTGAGTTTCCCTGAGACACAGAGTCACGAAGAGAAAAGTTGTTGCAAGAGCCAGAACTTTCCCTTGCTGCCATTCTCAATTCATCTGGACTACTAGATGCTATCTAAGGACAGTCAAGCTCTTTCTGCTGGCATAAACACTTGCAGATCACATTCTTGGGCTAATAACTGCTGACAGCAGTCTCCACTTTCGTGCTGACATTTTCTCTAAACCTCTTGGTTGGCACCCTCATACAGGTGTCTCTAATGTTACAATACTAGAAGATTATAAAACCTCTACAACCTGGAAACTGTCTTTATGAAATATTCAGACACTATAGCTGGAAAAAGAACCCCAACAGATCAGCCTGCCTTCAGAACACATGTATTCCCTTGTCTCTAATAGCCAACAGCAGATAATCACAGAGTATTTACCTTATTTTTCACTGACTGCCCCACTTCTTCCTGTAGAAATTTTATTTTCTGTCTTCCTAAACTATTGCAAGTTCTGTGAGCAGTTAGAATAAACTTTCATGAATCAAAGATTAAGTACTTACTCCAACACACGTGCTATTAAGCTACAATATCAAGAGCCATTTCAACTAACTGCACACTCATTAAAACTGGAGTGTTCTTCCTGTGCATTAGACTCAACAAAACAAGGGTTCAGTTCACAAAGGAGGTACTCCATTCTCAGGAAAAAAATTGCTTTCACAGAAAGTCACACTGAGAAGCTATTTCTCATTTCCAAGAGAATTCCAGTAGAGAACAAGCAAAATACACTCTTATGTTATAACATAATGTAATAGAAATTAACTGTAACACACGCACTGAATTTTGTTGCAATACGCTTTAAGTAATCATTATTGTGACTTGCCAAACTTTCTGGAAAAGGGAACAAAAATAACCGTGATCTGGGCACTATTATTTTCCTTTTGTCACTCTCCTGAAAAAATAGTGCTGTGCAGGTGAAATCCAAGTAACATACACTCTGGTATGTTACTGACAGTGAGTCCAAACAGGTCTGATTTCAGCTCGCAGCTTTAATGCCACCTAAACTGAGGAAGCTCAGATCCAAAGGTAATTATCTCAGGAAATGCAAAGCTGCATACACACTTTTACAGAAACATAAACGCATCCACACAAAATGCCTTCCTGGCCTTTATCACTAATGACAGCACCGTCTACTCCTTCCATATCTAAAAGATCTAATTTTATCAGGACACTTAAAAATCAGTCAGTTGACAACTAGCAAGCCAATACACAATCGATGTAAATCACACACTGTTGATTTGTATCAGTATGTACACACAGATAAAGCATGGAGACCAATTTCACTAATATTTTTATAATCATGCCTTTCTTGATGAGAAACTGGCAAACAGGAGTGTACCTGTATGTGTCCTACATGTCTGAGTACTGCTATACAATAATACTATAAGTAATTATGAGTATTAACTTACAATTGATGACTTATTAGTTGCCATAATTTCCTTCCTTCTAAAGTACAGAACTTGGAAAACATTCCCGCGCTTAGTAGGAAATCATATCCATGCTAATAAAAATAGGATTTACAGCAACACATCTAACACAAGCCTCAATTAATTTAAATTTGCAGCACATTTATGAAATAAAGATTAATATCCTCACCTACAGAGGAGAAACTGAGAAAACAATTTATTTATTTGACATAGGAAATCAGCAGTAGGGAAGAGAAAGAAACTTAGCTCCAGATCAAGTCCTTGATAAAAAAGAGCATCCACCCTCTCAAGAACTTATATTTTTTTCAGAATCTATTTTCAAGGAGATGTGTAAAATTTGCCATGGAAACAGAAATAACGAAAGTCTAGAAAAATTCTGGTATGTGAAAATCATATAATAGTTTAATCATCTTTGTTCTTAGCAGTATCACCTATAATAGAACATCGAGCGAAAGCAAATAAACAAACCTATAGGAAGATTAAAGATTCAACACCTGCAGCAAAGCCAAGCTTGTTCTTCAAGTTCCCTTAACCACATAACATTCTGTAGAGCACTTTAAGTATTGCTTAGAAAATCCTAAAGTCATTAAAGTTTGTCTATTCTGGGTTCATAACAGAATTCTAAACTGAACAGACAGGTCTGGACAGTTTTGTCTATATGTTTCTGAGAGTGGGTGAAGTAACTTAGACAGAAAGTTTTTACAAGCCATCTCCTTTACCACTATGCAGATTATGTCACTCCTGGCTCTAATAAGAGCAAGTTAAGAAAGTCTTGTGCTGGTCAACAGCTGTAAATCAGGGAGCTCAGAAAATGTTTTAACAAAGGGCAATAAAGTAGCAAACACAAAATGAATCTCCATCCCAGTTGTGAAATTAAGAGTATTACTAGTACAAAGTGCTACTTCATAAACATTACAATTATAAAAAAAAAAAAAAAGTTTAATCCCTCAAAAATTAGCTTTTTCTGAAGGAACTATTCACAGTTGAAAAACTGAGTGAGAAGTGAAGAGAGATACCTCTAACTTCCAGAAAAATACCAACCCATTATTTTTTGTAAAATACATCACAAGGCATGTTGTAAGAAATCTCATAGGATATACACAGGGATGAACTATTCGAATGATTTTTGGTACCATTTGAGAAAAATAAAGGTCTGATTGAAGTAAAATGCAAAAGTAGAAAGTGACAATTTCTCCATGGCAAATATTTTTGTATCGGTGACCTTCAGGCAAATAGTAAGATTGTAAATTGCAAATATATACTATGTAAAGGTGTCTCTTTGCTGGTTCGGCTTTCTTCAGGTTAGTTTTATTATTAATCAGTATATTAGTATGCAAACTTCTGTAAGTAATAATGCCATGTCATGCTTGTTCAGTGATCTAAATATGAATAATTTTTTAGTATTATTTTTACATACTAGCCAGTAATAGTTACATCTATTTCTGGTCAAGGTAAATAGCTACTGACATTCGTAACACAAATTGCCTTGCAATAATGCTACAAAACATATTACACAAGAGTTTCCCCTAAGCAATTACAAAATGTTTGGTACTGGCCAAGAAAGAAAATCCAAGCAGCCAATTTCAGGCTGCCTTAGGGATACTCATAAAGTCAAATCTACAGTTTTGATTCAAGAGATAAAAATTTTAAGAATTTCTGCCTCATGGAGGTTGTTTCTACCAACATTTTCATTTAGGCAATGTGGCAATAGACACATTTCACGACACAGTTTCAAGATCGGTTTATACAATGCATAAAAGAATATCCTCTCCTCTCAAAAAGCTGATAGAATGTTAGAGTGGCTTTATAAATTGCATGTTCTGCTCATATATAATCTTTAGAAAATAATTTGCTCAAAATCTTCGGTAAAGAACCATCTCCATATGCAGCAGGGCTGCTTACCAACTACACTGTTTAGATATTCTCTTACCTCCAGTGTCATGTACACAGTGCTAACTGCTACTTTGATTTCTCCATCTGAAATCTCTTTGAGATCCTTCAGCATGTCCTCCTCAATATTTATTCCTATTTGAGAAGAGAAAGAAATTTCAACACATACAAGTCTCTACAGTTGACCAGCTGCAGAAATATAAATTGAAACCACAGCTTAGATTGAAATGTTGAGCTCTCTATATTTTAAGACGTCCCATAAGAAACTTACAACAAAAATTAATATTTCCATGTGTAATGTTTCTAGAGAGAATTTTTAAGAAAGGAAGAGAGTTAATGGGGAGGGAGAGAAGCAGGAAAAAGGATAACAATTAAGTCTCCTGCAATAAAGTTTTGTGAACACTAACATTTTTAAGCTAACCCAGTTCCACTTGATGATGAATGTATAGAAAGATTGTTTCTATGGTCTAATATGAAATCACTAATACAAAACTCTTCTAGAATGAGTAATATCTTGAAAAGCACATGTGGAATACTATGGTATTTATATTCAGAAGCAAAGCCCTTAAAATATTCTGTAAACACAAAGTTATTCAACCTTTCTGACTTCCCTCACATATTGATACCAACACCAATGGGCTTTTCTTATGTAGATCAAACAGTGAATGAACCAAGTGGATGCTCATATACCATAGAAACAGGAGTTATCATCAGTGTAAAACTGGCATTGCTTCATGTTGCAACCAGACACATTGATATGTTTTCAATGTATTGAAAATCCATGCGACTAAGTTCATCTAATTGGACATGTCTATCTAAAATGCTGTAGAGATTCTCACAATAAATGTACATTATGTATAGGAACATCATCATATCATGCAATCAACAACACAGACATGATAGTCAAATACCTATATAAAGTAAACTGCAAGCCACTTAACTTCAGTGTAGGGTGGCAACTAAATGTCCACAGACTTTTAAATCTTAGCAGCATAACGTCCAAATTGTGTTTGCATGACTGATTTTTAAGATGGAGGCAAATACCAACTTAAGCCAAAGAAATTAATCCTCTCGTTACTGTTGGTGTATAGAGTCCAGCTACTGCATTCAATCTAATAATAAGATGAACCAGCTAATGTTCATACATTTATTCTGTTTATGTGTCTGTCCTTTTAAAAATATTTCTAGGTATACTGTAGACTTTCTGGTGGGCTACAGCCCACTGTGCCTCAAATAACAAATGAACTTATGAATTCAGGCCAATAAATCATTATTTCTGCATGAAACTGAGAATTTTTTTGCTGAATTGTCCTAGTACTACCTGAAATAACAGGTACATAAAGTAAAACGTAAAGCAGAGGTTAGTGCTTTCAAAGGACTTCAGAAACTCAACAGCACCTTAGTAACACAAATGTCACATGAATACAATGAGCTATTATATACTGACAGAGTCATATAACTACATAACAAGTCTGAAAAATGGAAGTAAATTCCACTACCTTGTGGGTTAAAGTGAGTCTCCTGGAGAGCAGTGATAATTTCCTCTCGTGGGGGAAGATCAGGAAACTTTTCTTCTAGGATTGACAGTACTTTTTCCTGCTGCTCTGTAATTTTATCAGCTTCCAAAGACATGCACTTGAAGAGAATGCTTCCTGAAATATTTAAAGGCAAAAATTGATGCCTTCTGTAAACAGCAACAGGATACTAAAGAAACAAGACTGTTTACTGTATTGCCATTCAAGCCCTTTCCTTCTTGGAGGTTGTTTCCACTGACAAGTTCAACAAATTAGATACTGAATGCTTTTCACACAGAAATATGCTCCTAACATGAATGCAGTTTCCAAAATCTGAGCTGGGTAGTCTGTCAGTGTCTATGCTGCAGCTTACTGGATGGTCCCAGCGGTGCTACAGTGTGCAGCATGCTTCTGTATGTCTCACACAGATCTGCCTTTAATGAGAAACGTGACACAAGGGCTTATTCCTCTCTCTAAGCACTAGACCAAGGGCTTGGAAACAGTAAATGCACATTGCCAGCCTTCCTCCCGCAGATGTGTTAACAATTCCTACAATTAATGTAATGAAGAAATTTTTTACTTTAGGGTTGTTGAGACACTGGAACAGGTTGCTCAGAGAAGTTGTGGATTCCCCATCCCTGGAAGTGTGCAAGGTCAGGTTGGGTGGGGCTTTGAGCAACCTGGTCTAGTGGACTGTATCTTGGTCCATGGCAGGGAGGTTGGAACTAAATGATCTTAAAGTCTTTGGTCATTTTCATGTGAACAACTCTGTCTAATTTCTCATCAGTGAACATTGTGAAAAAGCAGAGCATATTCAGCCAAACAAAATTATGCATTTAATTTTAAAATTTAAGAGGAATAGAACCAAATAAATCATTTCACCATAATTAATATGCTCTTACAATACAGAAATGAGTTTGATATCTTTTCAGACAACTATGTGCTGCAGATATTCTATCCTGGATGTGAAATATTCCTGGCAGTTCAAGGTTTAAAGTAATCCTTTCATTCCCTGGAGACTAGGATCTCTCATAATAATATGCCCAAAGAGAGATTTTGCTTCCAGTTGTTCACATGACATTAAGGATAATAAAATCCAATACTTCAGCACTGAAATTATTTATTACTATACTATGCACAGTGATTTCAAACAAGTGTATGATTGCATCATGCTAGACTAACAAGCAAATCAGTATATTACTATGAGAAAGTTATTGTAAGCAAAAATGTTAAGGCTTTAGCACAGAGCCAAGAAAGAAAAAGAAAACCTTGGACACAGCCATCCTCAATCTCACTAGTCTGACTAGGACCCAAACATCTAGTATGTATTGATTTTTCTCCTACATTGTCGCTACACAAAATAACAGAAAGCATTTCTTCACATCACAAAAAGCACTTCCTACACAAACCAATTTTGTCAGGTTAAGTACACATTTCCTTATTATAAAAATCTTATGTGGATTAAATAATAAGTAATGGTTAATAAGACAAAAGCTGTTCCTCATCAGATATTAATTTCTGGAAATTCACATGCATGACTTCCCATTCTGTGTTTCCATTACAGATATTTCAACTATCAATATTCTTTTTAATTCCCAGTGTCCCTTTCTTTATGTCAGTCTTGCCATCACTTCAACAAAATGCTCCTGCCCTATTTGATAGTATTGAAAATATTAAAGAAATACAGACTGCATAAAAATCAGGTACACTGACCAAGGCTGACATTCATAAATATAGGTGCACAAAAGACAGCCCGCCCAGCAAGCAGATTTCAGATATTTACAGGCAAATAACTGATACATAAAGCACCCAACACACCAATACATTATTCAGTCCCTTCTATATGAAGAGAGTTTCTCAACTAGCAGCCTCTAGGATAATTAATCTAACAATAGCCTTTCATTATTTCCACCTCTAACCAAATAACAGTGCCTGTGCTGCCTACATTTCTCAATGTCTTGGAAAAGGCAGTGACTACACTGAGTTAAACAGCCTATAGCACACTCCAGTCAGCACAGACCTGCACCTGGATAAATGGCAGGTCAGGGAACAGATTGCATTAATTATTGTAGCAATAATAATCTTCTGCTTTTCCAGCATCTTTTTTTACTTCCTTCAGGAGCCAGCAGGGCAATTGCTCATCACACACAAAGGAAATAGAGACTCCAAAAGAAAGTACTGGACCTACAATGCATACTCAAATTCATCATACAATTAGCCACTGGAGGGAGGCTGTAGCATATACTGTAGTCTCCCAGAAGCACAAGCATGACCTAGGCAGTCTATTCCTCTGCATAAGTGCTCAAACACACAATACGTCAAAATCTTATCACAACTGTTGCGCGCTTTGTCTGCAAGAGTATTTAGGGAAGACCAAGAAGAGAAAATCTTAACACAAACACAGTGGAAAATGAATTAAAACAAGAGGTGCGAGTAGTATATCCAATCAAACTCATCAGTTTTGAAGTCATTTTGATATGAGCTTCATTATCTGCCTAATTATACAGAAACAACTACTATGCAGTTGTTTTGGTGTCAGGTCAGCAACTTCTGATTCATTTTGGCTCCATAAACAACAAATCATTCCAGCCTAATTACAAGATTGATTGTGAACTGAGCCTTAACTACACCACAGATTTTATCCTGTTAATCCTGGATTTCAACTAATGTATTAGACAAACACAGAACCATGTTCTTCCTAAAATATAAGTTCAACAGTACAGAAATAGTCAAATGTAGACAGGCTTTGAGTCTCAGAACTTAAGGAAAAGTATTTTTTCCCATTTCTTATAGAAACGATTCTCAAACTATTACAATAAAATGAAATAAGAATATTTAACTAACTTTTTCATAGAATCATAGAATAACCAGGTTGGAAGAGACCCACCAGATCATCGAGTCCAACCATTCCTATCAAACACTAAACCATGCCCCTCAGTACCATGTCCACCCGTGCCTTAAATACCTCCAGGGAAGGTGAATCAACCCCCTCCCTGGGCAGCCTCTGCCAGCGCCCAATGACCCTTTCTGTGAAAAATTTTTTCCTAATGTCCAGCCTAAACCTCCCCTGGTGGACCTTGAGGCCATTCCCTCTTGTCCTGTCCCCTGTCACTTGGGAGAAGAGGCCAGCTCCCTCCTCTCCACAACCTCGTCTCAGGTAGTTACAGAGAGCAATGAGGTCTCCTCTCAGCCTCCTCTTCTCCAGGCTAAACAACCCCAGCTCTTTCAGCCGTTCCTCATAAGGCCTGTTCTTCAGCCCCTTCACCAGCTTCATTGCTCTTCTCTGGACTCGCTCCAGAGCCTCAACATCCTTCTTGTGGTGAGGGGCCCAGAACTGAACACAGTATTCAAGGAGCGGTCTCACCAGTGCCGAGTACGGAGGGAGAATAACCTCCCTGGACCTTCTGGTCACGCTGTTTCGGATACAAGCCAAGATGCCATTGGCCTTCTTGGCCACCTGGGCACACTGCTGGATCATGTTCAGTCAGCTGTCAACCAACACCCCCGAGTCTTCTACTCCAGATAGCTTTCTAGCCACTCTTCTTCCAGTCCATAGCACTGCATAGGGTTGTTGTGCCCCAAGTGCAGGACCCGGCATTTGGCCTTGTTAAACCTCATGCCATTGGTCTCTGCCCAGCAGTCCAGCCTGTTCAGGTCCCTTTGCAGAGCCTCCCTACCCTCCAGCAGATCCACACTTCCACAGAGCTTAGTGTCATCTGCAAACTTGCTAAGGGTGCCCTCAATGCCTTCATCCAGGTCATTGATAAAGACATTGAACAGGGCCGGACCCGTCTATGTCGGTATTTCAAACAGATAATGTTCTCACCCAGCCCAGGCAGTTTCTACTGCAAAGTTCAGGGCTGGGCCACCAAACTAAACTGATTAGCTCCAGACTTTCTAGAGCCAAGAAGAAGAGTATTGAGAGAAAAGACAGGAAAAGAGTTGAACAAATAAGACGAAGAGTTTCACATTTCTCCAAATGCAGGAAACAGAATGGCAGCAGAAAGCTGTGCTTATAGCATGACAGGTTTGAGCACCCAGGTCAGTATCTGGCTGAGATTTACACAAGTGCCTGAACCACAGCAGCTATGCAGCACCAAAAATCTTCATAAGTACCTGTTTGCTAAAGTAATAAATAGATTTCTTTCACAACAAAGCAGTTCTATTACAGCGTTATAGCAGCATTGCTTATGCCAATAAAACTAGCTTAATTCTCCTAAACACATGGATTGGTGGAAGGAAAAACATTTACAGTATTTATCTATTCTCCAAAGAAAAGGGATGGAATGATTGCCTAGGACATACTACAGCAGCCTACCATGCATTTTTACAGGTATAGTGTGCATTGGTCTCTTGCTTTCACAGAAGTGAAAAATTCTTCCAACAGTAAGGTGATCCTGGATTTGGTCTTACCTTTGGCAGGACCCAAACATTACTGTCAAGTTGTACGATCTGAATGTGTTCAGACATGCACAGTACTGCAGCATCTCACTGGAGGCCCTTGCCTTTCACTGCTCAGTTTATTTTGGGGCCAATCCTTTTGCATATTTAGATCAGGGGTGACATCTTCAAAGAGCAAAGGAAATTTAGAAATTTTGCTATTTATCATTTAGTATGAGAATCAAATGCAGTCAGCCTGAAATAATGCTTCATTGTAGGCAGACATCTTAGAAAGTTTTTCAAAAGGTTGTTTTTACCACTTATCACAGCAATACTGTGGGACTTGCAACTGCTAACTTTTGTACTCGGATGACAGCAGGAAAAGGATCCTTCTCAAAATAATAGGGTGCCAGTATGCCCTAGGAGCAAAATTTATTCTTCCTTCATTCCTTATATTATGGTCATCAGCATGAGAGAAAGACATGCAAGTCTTCTCTCTTAGGCACCCTCAGCATCCCTGTGAGGGTTAAGATTACAGACAGTTAAGAAAAACAGTTCACACAAGGTACTTTTGCTTGCCCAAAGGTCAGCAGTCCATTTAGTCATGAGCTGTCTTGTAAGCACCTGCAGTAAAATAGATACGTGAGCTCAGAAATCTCCTGCAGATTTTACTGAGTGCTGGTGCAACTCCCCCAGGGTTTCTGAAAGTATAATGGAGGCTGCTCTGTGTGCTGACAAGCAAAGAAAAAAATAAATCTATAACATACAAGATTCAATATTATTTCTTCTGTACATCACATTACATTACAGATGCTTTTTTATGATCAAGAGGTCACTAGAAAACAAGCTAGGATTCTTAAAAAAATGTACATTTTATTCTTTTCTGCAAAGCAGTTTGGAAGTGGAGCACGAGTTTTGCCAAAAGCAATTGCTGTGCATTAATATTAAACATGATCTAATGAAGGCAGAAGTCGTTTTGGGAAAACATTAAGAACAGCACAAGCATCTCCTGAATTATAAGTTTATGGCTGAGAGAAACAGTGCAATAAAAATATAGGCACTTCCATCAAGGTTTTGTTCCATGACCTGGAAAAATAAAGGACAGGGAAAGGGGCAAAATCAACAGTCCCTCATGGAAAATAAATATTCCCACTTTCCCCCCCCTCAAAAATAATCACAAACCAAAACTGTAAAATGGATCCAAGCAAGCACATCTCTTTAATTAACAAGAAAGCCAGAAAGCTGGAATGAAATGTAATCGGGGTGGGGCAGAGGATGGAGGAGGAGCAGGAGGGCAGAGGGAGAGGGAGGCATTGCCCTCAAGAAAACTGTTTCCATACTTGAAAACAAAAGTATCAGCCCAAGTAAGTGCAGCACCCCATGCAGTTCAAAATACTCCTTTCTTTCTGGAATGTATATTAAGGATGTGCCAAATAGAGAACATGTGAATTATCTGTTTGATGTACAAAACAGAACAACAACAACAACAACAAAATGGCATAATTCCTGAAGTCCTTAAAAGGGCATTTCTTAGTATTTGCCTGGGTGCTTAGAATAACAAACTAATCTTCTCTAATGAAAGTCAGACTGCCCCAACATGGCACAAAAAGACCAAAACTATGCAGCTCATAACCAGCAAAAGCATATTAACATGAAAACAAATTGCTGATGCTCTTGCTGTAAATCTGTTTTTATTTACATGTTAATGTCTGCACTTTGTGGCATCCTTCAAGGCCTTATACAAATAAATGTAAGGAGGCATTTTTGAGAGTGCACTGACCCAAGATACCTGACAGTGACTGCTTAGAATCACATCCTTGCCAGCTGGCTGCAACAGAAAATGTAATGATTCAGCAGTTTAATGGATCTTGGGTTTGGCAACAGTCCCTCTGTAAACATCTCTGGGGAAATAAAATAATACAGGCCCAAGGCTCTGGCAGGTTCTGTAATTGTTTGCTTCTGGCAAAAATCCAGGGACAGCACAAGCTCCAACTTGAGGCAAATATGGTTGTACAACACAGACTCTCCAAGCAGTCTCTATTCAAAGTCCAAAGATACCAGGAAAGCATTCAGCTGAAAAGAAGTCCTTAATATTAAATTACTGCAAAGTGACTTCTAGCAAAATACTCATGGAAAGCCAGCAGTTGAAAGATGAGTTCCCAGCCCAGAGATTCAGAAGTTAGGATCTCTCAGTAGTTTTATGAAAACTAAGTTCTAACTGACTTCCGCTTTGGCATTCTGTTCTGAACTTCTCTTGGAATGTATATGTACTAATAATATACATATTTACACTCGAAGTAACATAACAAAGTGGGAAAAGCTTAGTAGGACTTTTTTAACTGGCTCTGCACCCATAGAGAATGGGGGTCATCATGTGAGCCACTACACAAGCGTTCACCAGTAGTGAGAATGAAGCAGCTGGCCCAGAACGAGTGAGAATGAATCAGCTCCTTCCAGACCATGACATGCAGTCCCCTTATTTCCTGTGTTCATGGGCAAGATGAGTTTCAAAAGCTATGCTTTATAGGAAAGGGCGTGGACAAACGGCCATAATATACACAGAGAAACAGAAAAGCTACACTAGAGGTAGGGTGTATTTGTTCTTTTATTTTCAGAGTGCTTGTAGTTTGACAGCCATCTATGTACATTGATATCTAGGAATATTTTTTTTTAACATATCAAAACCAGTAATGGGATTCATTGACTTTTTTTAATTTGCAATGGAATGTTCTTAAGTACCGAAAACCTTTCCTATTTTAAGAGATCCACATGAAGACTCATTGTATTGCTTAGCCATCTATACATACAAACTGCATTGCTGGGAGAATTAGAAAAGAATCAAGTCACAAATGCAGCTGCGTTTTGTTGCTTAAGGTTTGTCAATCACTTCTCATACCATGCAAGAGAAGGTCTGCAGGGGTTCTATATTCGCAAAGTTCCTCAAATATGCACTACCAAACATAATAGTTAAAATTAAGGCATTAATTTTTTAAAACATTTTAGCTACTATCACCCTGAAAGCTGCTGGTAGTGCTGCCTCTAATGCAAACACTCTCAATATTTCTCTAATAAAAACACTTCCTCTTAATTTGGATACAGGGCAAAATGTGCAGACACTTAAAATTGCATACAGTTCTTGAACATGTTCTTGTTTATTTTCCAGAGCATTGCGTCCTGAGTCTTTCCACCACCAAAGAAGTATCCTGACAGATTCCCAAAAGTATTTTTTGATTCTGCCTCCAAAATCAATTATTATACTTGGTCATTTGCCTAGATCCCTGAGTAACTACTCAACAGAAATTTTGAGCTTACTAAATATTTCATGGCAGGTTTACTATAATGTATTAATATGGGAAGACACTAAGAGAGCGGGCTAAATGCTTAATGCTTCTTCTAGTAAAACATTAAAAAAAATTATAATTACCTTTTCTAATTTCCCAAAACAGGTTCACTATATTAGTCATCACAGTGCTGAGTACAATGACAAGCCAAGCTCCACTAGCTTCTGAAATCTAAGTCTAGGCAAGATTTACAATCCTTATTAAACATGGCCACATTAATTCCTTGAAACAGCATTTAGCAGTTCCACATCAATTAAAACCTAGGCCTTCTAAAATTTATTAAACACTATTAAAATTCAGTAAGTAACTTAAAAGCAGCAATCAGATTTTTTAAACTCCTGTTTTATTTCCCATTGAAGAATTCTGCTACAGCAATTAAACTGAGGCAACTCATACAAATTATGAACTATGAAGACAGAATTGAAAATTATTCTGTCTATTCCAAGTTTTTTCACTCTACTAGGCATACAGTACAAAAGAAAAGGAGAACGTAATGAAGATTTACTGCTTTAAAACACTGTAACCAAAAGTTTTGTATCATGCCATTAAAATATCATTCTATAAAAAGATACTGCCATCAAGAGAAGCTTTAACGTGTAAATATTAGATTCCAAAATCCATATTGTTGTCCACAGGCAGGCAAAGCCAAACTGGCAGCATTGCACAGCCCCTGGAATCAACGAAATGCACAGCTTTTCCAGCTACCCAGCTGGTGTGTCGACAGCTCCATTTAATATTCTTCTCTAGTGATACAGCAAAGACCTCTCATGCCTGTTTTTAAATGCACATTTTTAATATTCAATGTAATGTTACTCTTCAACAAACTCTTTACTCCCTGCTTCCTTTATGAAGCTTCCTGTGGTCTTTAAAGGGATTGTTAACCAAAGAATGGATCACACTCTTTCTGCATGAGCAGATTCAGAAACACTCCATTAAACTTTTCAGTATTTAATATAAAGAGTAATCTCTCACCTCTGAGGAGATAAGCCAGTTGCTGAGTGATTAACTCTGGTGCCTCTTGAAGAATCTCTTTTACTACTAAAGAGGAAGAAGATGCTTGTAACTCCAGGCTGCCATCACATTGCTCATCTGGACTGATGACTTTGACAACAGCCGATTCCAGACATTTATCCTCACTATCAAGCAAATTTAAAAGTATATATATTTTACTTTCTAGTTGCTTAGACGACCTAGTAAAACAGAGCAGTCTTTTTTTAAATTTTGGATTATAGCACTATAGTTATAGGTACATGAAGTCTATAAAGCTAGAGAATGTCAGAATGAAGTATTAAAACTGCAAATTTTAATAATTTGTCACAGTGGTTTTATTTTTTGACACATCATCAAGTACTAAGACTTAAATATTTACTTTTCTGTTATCAAAATCTTTAAAAATTAATAATTTGAAAAATATTTCTACATGTACTAAAAATATCACTCTTTATAGAAGGGTGACTTAGGGGTTTTCCCACTGACTATTTTGAAAGCTTATGAAAAAATCTTTGGTTTTCATTTAGACATGCTTGTAATAACAATAACAAAGCCAAACGGCATTTAATAATATAGAAAGCTAGTAATAATTCTTTAGAAGGAAGAAACACAGTAAGGGACAGTAATAAACATAAAGCAAATCTTCTGGATGAATTCTCATTTTAGATTATCCCTAATGTTATTCTAATCTACAAACCCCTTAGAGTAGGATGGAGCCATAGCAACAGGATGTTACCTACCTTAGATTAATTTTTCAGAGCTTTAAAAAGCACCCTTTACTCTGGGCAAGACCAGAAGACCATTATAAAGAGGTTCCCTATAAAAGATTCAGTACGGGTTTGGAGGTGCTCCTTCTTAAGGTTAGGTATATGGACTATGGTCTTGCACAGAGCAACGCTTGAGCCTCTGTCACTGCTGACATTTTGTGAAAAATACTGCAGTTTGTAAGGACTGCAATAGTCCAGCACGAATCCTAACAGCACCTATGCAAATGTGCTGGCCATCTTCAAATCAATGTGAGTCTTAATGTCTTCAGTGAAATCTAACTGAAAAGCTGGGAAAAAAAATCTCACCTCTTACTTGCTGGTCAAAGGAAACTTCTGGATTATTTAAACTAAATTAAAATATCTAATCTAAGTTGTGTGAAAATACAAGGTCCTTAAAAAGGGAGTTTCCATCACATGACTACTTAGTCTGTTACATTTATTAGACATAATGGGAGACAATATATTTTAACTTCCTTTTTTTTTTGTTCTGTGTTGACATAGCAATATAACTATTAATGCAGAAAAAATATAAAATTTAATTATTAAAACAGCTCAAACCCACATAAGCCATCTTGTACATACAATACAATACCTTGTTAGCGTGTTGCTGTTTACAAGTGTTAAAGACAATTTCCCTTCAGCATTCAGCTGGTGCAAATTGATTTCATCTCGGAAGATGTGGAATGACTCCGGGATATTCAGCTCCTCCAATATAAATCTTGTTTCTGTGAAGTAGCAAAGATCTCTTCTTGGTACATTCAATACGGGTAAGCAAAGAACATCAGGAGGACTGACCTGTAATGTAGGTGTGCATTTGTCAGAGCTGCATAAATAAGAACTGTTCTTTATTATGAAGATGTTTTAACAGACTAAGCAATTAGAAACTGTCTGAATTTTTGGCTTGTTTTTTTCCTTTTTACGTAATTTTCAAAAAATGTCTTGCTTTTTTCTTTTCTTTCGTCTCTGTTTGCCTCCTACAGAATCACTGGGAAACTAGGAAGGAGAAAGATTGATGTAAAGGGTTGATTCTTCGCTACTATTGAATAAGCCACCTCACACATAATCATTGATTTTTGTATGGAAAGAAATGTAGATTGTTTCTACTTAAAAACCTTGGCCCTGAATAAGACAAAATAATTTTCCAAAATAATATTTTCACAGTATGTTTTAATTGACTTAACAATAAGATATGTGTAACAACATGGAACAAATAAGTTAAGACCACTCAGTCCACTTTTTTCCATTACCTTGTCTAGAAAGTAGGCATAGGCCAGAGTAGAAATGAATGAATCCAAATCACAGAATTTATTCCCAAGAACAACATGGACTTTCTCCAGGTGTTTGCTCCTGTTCTGTAACGAATTAGAAGACAACTGCAGTCAGTGACAATAATGACAAAGAAACAAAGCCCAATCACCAAAACACTTCAAAAGACAAGTTAAATGTGAGGCACTGTCCTTAGTTGTATCACTTTTTGCCACTGGTTAAAGAAATGCCCTTACAGACATGTTTGCTTGGCTTTACAGCTGCTAAGAAAGACAAAATCAGGGTTTCATAAGAGATCCTGGTTTTGAACCCAAACGAGATCTACCCTTACAGAAGTCCTTTTAGCACCAAAGTAACAGATAACCAGCTTCATGTATATATGGAAAAAGCTTTTGAAAACATTTCACAAACCTAATAAGAAAAGCAGTCCCAATGAGCATGGAAATACACACAGCAAACTATACATTGCAATTTTTTAATTTAAATTTTCTCATTTTTCAGCTGAAATCAGTAACTAGGCAAAGTAAGTAGCTTTCACCTGACTCTTCAGAAGCAGAACACACCTCAGCACAAACACAATGAGGGCTCTGAGTTGTTCCTACTTGCAAAAGGAACTGAGTCTATTCTGCATTTGGAGCCTTCCAAACATGAGCAAAATAAAAGACAGAGCAACTGTGTGACATCAAAATAGTGCAGGGAAGTGTCTACCTTCTTCATAATTGCACACACACACAAAAAGGGAAGTGGTGTTTTTCTGTTGTGCACATCACTAATGTCAAGCTAGTTGCATGGAAACATTCCAGCTTATTTTCTTTTAATAATCTATGCATCTTAATTTGAGAAACATATCTGACTGATCACCAAGGTAGGTAATTCAGAACAAAATATATGCAATTAAACATTTTTGTTGTTATTGATAAAGGCTGATGAACTTTTTGTAGTTTCGTATTACGGTTTTGGATTTAAAATAAAATTTTAATCTTTCTACAGAAGTATATAATTAGTATATTATCCTCAATAATTATAAATGTGCAAATTTTTTTAAACTGAACTTTTTTCCTGTGTGAAATCTTATCTCTACCTGGATATAAGGAAGAAACTTTCCCTTATTGGAACACAGCCATCAAAGTACCTTTGAGTAATAAAACCAAGACACCTATTCTCCACTTCCTATGTATCTGGAAAAGCAGACAGCTTTCTGAAGAATATAGTGCCTAGAAGAGATTTGCTCATTTAAGCTGGAGGCCTTCACCAGTAATAACACTGTCTCAATTTTCCTCTTTTCAATATATTTTTTGTCATGTTTTCTTCTGTAGCATACATTTCTAACTGATCTGCCATCCTAAAGAATGAAAATACAGTTAATGAGCTTATCCTTTTTTAATATTATTCAGTGCGTACAAGTCTTTTTTTTGTTCTTTTGGGTTCATCATGACTGTATAACAAATGACTCAGTCCTGAAAAAGAAGGAAACAATGAACTGACAAAATTACTATTAAATATACAAGGTCACTCACCTCTAGCGATTCAGTGCAAACGACAACATAAAAAAGTTTCAAGACATCTGATGCTGTTCTACACCTACATATTCTGTGCCAATAAAACAATTTGCTTCCCGTTGTTCATATTCCACAACAGAATCCCATATATTCTATACAGAACTAGTAGGATCCTCAACGGTCAACAGAGTTTCAGTGATGAATGTCAGACCTATTCACCTGTTCAAGTCATCAGGCATATTAGTGTTTTCTTGTGAAAAATCAAGGATTTTTGTATATTGTCTTTAGAGCTCATTCTCTCATGCACTAAAATCTGCACACTTGTTTATACAACTCACATGGTAGCTTTGTTAAATTCATAGGCTAGCTGTAGCCCTGTTATACAGGTTCTAAAATCACTGTTCTATAACCTGTAGGAAATCATGTAGGAGGAGAACTACCAAACATGAAAAATGTTATTTCTCTCAACAGTTCTTTAAAAGGAAAAAAGGATTCACATTTCTTAAAAAAAAAAAAAAATTAAAAAACCCAAACCAAACCCAGCATCTTTCAGTCATTACTATGTGCTATCTTAATCGCTCTCTTTATCACCTTTTCAGGAATGAAGACAGAATAATTACACAAAAACTTAGTAATTCCAAGGCTGAAAGTTTCTCAATCCTACATTTGATGTCTGAAGAAATGAGAAAAGCATGACTATAAAGAGCAGAATAAAGAAGAACATAGCAGAGCAAGAAAGTTTCTCTTCATAATCCAAACAGATCAACTAGCCAACTGAAGACTGATTATTTTTAACTCCAGCACATCAGAATTTTATGAAAATTCATGAATCAGAACAGATTGTGGAAGGATAGGTCACCCCCTTAAACTGTTCTCAAAAAGGAAAGGGAATGATAAAAAAAATTTCTCAAGGCATTCAGGGGGTTCTGTTGCACTCTGTCTTTCTGGTCATTCCAGGGAGCATATATTTTTTTCATCTAGCTGAATATGTTGTTTTAATGACTCTGTCTCTCCTGAGTAAAAATCTGTTCATTTGCACACAACTACTCCACTTGATATCCTAATCTCTCAGTTGTAACTTTTAATAAAGTGTTTTTGTGATGGGCTTTTTCTAATAAAATGACACCTATTCTACCAACACTAAAATACAAAGTCAACCTGTAAGCTATCTTAACAAGTAATTAATTTCCCTGTTTCACAGATTTCAAGACAAAAGTGGCCAGAACAAACAGCAAAGAAAGTCTATGCTTCGCATTCTGATGATGCAAGACACACTGGCAAGAGAGAAAAGTGATAGTCTGCATCTTGTTTCACCAGTCTAAGGAATTGTCTTCATTTAAAATAGTTGAAAACATTGTTTTTTTAAGAGGTGCCTTCCATCATGTATAATCCGACTAACTATACTGATATTAATAAAGTTGTAGAATATGTTTGGAGAGTTAATTCTTCCTATAATTATGAAAACTTACAAAGGGAACAAATAACAAAACCAACCTAAAATGTCTCTCGTACTTATTACTAGAAAGTACAAGATGTTTACTATTATTTTCCTGAATTTATCCTTCCATTTCCCAAACAAATACTCTTATTCATGTAGGTAAGCTGCTTTCCCAAAGACAAGCTGGATTTGATGACTCTTATGGGTTCCTTTCAACTCAAGGTATTCTATGATTCTACAATACATTTCTAGAAAACAATATAAATTTGATACAGATAAAATAGATCAGGCTTGCAGAAAGTCTGTACCAGTCACAGTTAGCAGTCCAATCAAGTACTTTTATTCACATAGTATCTGCTGTCCCATTAGAAGCAAAGTTAATAGGAACATTAGAGCCATTGGGCTAAGCAGCAACTCCCCTAAACACATGGGCCTATCTCAAAAACACAGATCAGGACCTATGGTCTGAGAGCTGCCACATGCAAAACTAACCAGCCAAGGACATCTATAGGGAAACATGTAATTAGGTACATACTGTCCCTGACAGAGCTCAGTACATTAATACTGAATTACTGACCTTCCTATTCCCTACTGATAATCATTAAAATAATCCACACTTGCATAACCTATTTGTACGGACAACATTTTCTACTCCAAGTATTTTTATTATTTGACTTGGATATTCATCTCATATCAGAAATACAGACAATGCATTTATATTTTAATGGACTGCTCAAGACAGCTAGGTAGCATCTCCCCACTCTATTTTAACACAGGAAACCCCCTCGTACCAACAACACAGATACTTTATCAAAAGCTTACCCACGACCACAGTGTTATGCAAGTGTGAGCAGGTTAAATAGAGTTTTATTGTGTGCTGAACAGACAATCCTGTGCATCAGCTAAAAGATCAACTCTTCTGAACTGCAAAGACAAAAACCGAACACTAATGTAAACATTCATCTTAGCAGAAGTGGGTGCCATCTACCAGTTCTACCACAGAACTACAAAAGCAACATTTTTAACTCTCAATCTGATTTGCAACATCATAGAAGTTAAAGAAGTCAATACCTTCAGTATGGCATCACTTTCTCAGATAATCATTACTAGCAAAAAGATACTACCATCCACAGATGAAAAATCACAAAATACTCCTTCAGGAACAACCAAGTCCTGAAGTCTATAGCCTATAGCCTATTGTATGTTGACTACTACAACTTTCAAAGCAATCAAAATCTAGCTAGAAGGAGGATGCTGATAGAGCTGATGTTAAGACAAATAACTGAATAAATTGTTAAAGAATTATTTTCATATTGATTAAAATTATATTGATTAAAATTATATTTTAAGATCAGTGGAACCCTCAAAAAAACATTTGTTCTCATCCTACATGTCTTAAATCCAAACATATCCATAATAACAGAAACAAACCACTGCACAAAAAAGTATTCCATGCTGTGTGCTGCCTGTTTTGTATATTTTGCACAAAAGTATGCTAGCCCTCTCAGTTCTCACAGACAATGGTTTTCAGTGAGCATATAAATGAAAAGGCATTCGCTAACTTAGGTGACATCTTCAGCTCTGAAGCTTTCATTTCTGCAAAGTTTCTTCTTTTAAGTTGGTACTGCCTTTTCTGGGGCTGGGGAAACTGTCTCCTCAGCTTCTATGGCTGCTCATGCTTCACAAACCAACAAAAAAGCATGTGCTACTGTCTGCTGTGTGACTTGATTTCCTATCTAATTTTTCTAGATCAAGACACAAGGTAGACCTTCCACTGACAGTCCTTGTATTCTGTGTTAAAGATTACTGATATCTTTTTTTCACCTTTCCTACTCTGTTTTTCTATTCACTAAGCGCTATTTTATTCTCTTTTCCTTCCTCTCTTGCAGCTTCAAGACATAATTTCACCAGTACTTCTTCTCCCCATGTGTAGGTCCCTGAATGCCTTTTTAGCACCTTACTAGTACTTACTAATAATAATCTTCCAAAAAGTATACTCTCCATAAAAGCAGCCCTGAAGTGTGACCTCACAGGGCCACCAATGCTTATCTCATAGGTCTGAGACTTCTTTCTCTTCCATCATCCCAGATACAACTAGTCCTCATAAAACTTCTGCTTGCTAATCAGCCAGCCAGATACATGGTACATGGATATGAGCTTTTCTCTTCGAGCTCTTTGAAGCAAAGACACCAGCAGGGAAGCTCACAGACAGGAATATGAAGCTTTAGATCCATAAATTCTGTGAGACTTAGCTGCAATAGGACTAAAATATTATTAACTCCAGCAGCTACCATAGCTAAACCTGAAAGAAATCATGAACCCTCAATATCTCTAAGAATTTAAAAATGTAAGAGGTTGATGAAGAGATTTGTAAACACTAAGCTACTTGTGCAATTTAGCAAGAAATCTCTTCTGATACTCTGATACTTATGGTGAGGAAACTCTCCTAGCTGCCCGGTTTTGTTTGTTTTAATAACACAAAATTATTAATATGGCAACTGTAGCTTTATGCCATTGCATAAAAAAAATACATTTTATTCACTCTTACCTGCATCAAACAGTTGATTTATTCAAACATAATGTATACACTGACAATTAGGTTTGCAAAAACAGCTAGGATGTATTACTACAGTGATTCATCACATGACAATTTCCCAATCAAAAACTACATTGTCTCTTCTTTTCTTCTTCTGTTAATACAGAAGCTGAAATGATCTTGCAAGATAAATACTGAAGAATTTTTCTACAAAACACTCACTGTCTCAAGGTAAAAAGTTGTACTCTTTTCCTTCTCCTTTATATATACACCCCACATCCATCGCTGTAGCCACACGCAGCCTTGATTTCTGAATCACTGTTTTCTTTTTGCCTCAAATCTTACTGGATCTTCTCTCCCTAACCTGCACTAAAATCAGTGTATTTTGCTGTCTTGTCAAGAATAACAATTATTTGAAAGAAGGAGCTATATGGCTCAACAGCAGCATATTAATAAGGAAGAAGCTGAAGAGTCAGCTAATAAAGAAGTGTCAGACACAATGTTGAAAGCTTTTTCAAGTTTGCAGCCCAAGCAGTAAGGAGGGAGCACAACTGCAGAGACACACTCAGCTCTCTTGGAGATGCATGGGGAAAAAAACCTAACTACCCTGGAAAAAGGACAAGGTTGTAATAAATACTGCAACTGAGATTTTAATAATTTACTGACACGAGAGAGGGTTTTTGAACCTACTCAGTACCTCCAATCCGGAAGTACAATTTATTGAGTGCTCAGTTTGGAGTACACCCTGCATTAGCCTTATAATATCAGACAGCTTTATATTTCCACCTGCCTGATGGCTTTTAAGTTGATTATCCTTCACCACTGTCAAAGAAATGGCTTTAAGCCAAGGCAAAGTTAATTTAGTATTTTACACAAGGTTCAAGGTAGTTTAATATTCCCAAAGTCTCTTCACAAGAAAGCTTTGTATTTGCCTTGGAAAAAAAAAAAAGATGGTCAGCAGGTAATAGATATTGTAATTTACTGTCATAGCTGTAACATATATGGTTACATAGTGGATTTTTCTTTAACCAACATAATTTCCAGTGTGCATATTTTAATCATTATCTGCTGGAATTATTTGTATAATGTTGCTTTAATTATCGATCTTAAAAAAAGCAAACATTGGTCTCACATACAGAATAAAATATAGAAAAAACCAAACGGACAATGTCCTAAATTCACATCATCTGCTTTTGCATGGGAGATACTGCCTCACAAAAAAGATAAACAAACTTGGAAGGGTAATAAAAATTCAATAGTGCCCCCAGAAATTAATGGACAGGCACAAAACATCACCTGATATTTTGTGTTGAATAAGATCTGATGACAAAAGACTATGACTAGTCTATGACAAAGCTTAGAAAAAGGTGTCATGCACATAGAACTTACCTGGGGCCTAACTGGTACACATATTTTATGTGATCTTAACGACACTCACCTCTCTAATGGTGCTTGCATTTCCCATAAGAGGCTTAACACAGCCTTGTCAAACAAGAATTATTGGTCTTCTGAAGATAATACTTTAAAAGCCATACTTAAGAGTTAACAGCTTGCTAAGGAGAGTTGTATTTAAAAATGCCATTTCCCAAAATCACACTCTTACATAGAAGCATGCTGATATTCCCAATAATTTTGAATCATGAATTGGCATAGTCAGCTACAGCTGCTAAGAATTCAGTTCAATATATCTGCAACACCAACAAGTTCTGATTCGGCGTTCTGCAGACAGACGAACTTCACAATGTTCAAGTAAGAATTCCTACCAACTGCAAATATCTACTCTCTTTTTAATTTTTAATTAACTTTACATAATATAACTGCATTCAATTCTGCTCTGCCTGTTCTTGAAATACTTTCTAACTTATCACATACATTTATTCATATTGTGAAAAATAAAATTTAACATCTATTTCTACTCAAATAGCGCAGTTTATTTACTTGTCTGTGTTGAAGTCTTAGCAGCTGACAGTAGCTTCTTTTCTGAAATGGTGAGAGCCACTTTGCAACTGAGAACAAATTCACCAAGACTTAGGAGATATGGAACTTGTTGTTCAAGAGCCTTAGGAACTGAGCTTCATGTTTCTTAAGTCAGTGTAACCCTTAGGTGTTATGCACCAAGTTGAACAGAAGACCATACCTTGAAGTGAGTCAACAGCCAACTGAAATACCATAGTGATCATATAATAAGACTGAATTTTTTGTGTTTCTATCAACAATGTATAAGCAGGTGTTACCCTGTTCTTTCCTTTTTTAGGTAATGTTTGTTACTATATTGCACCTACCAACTGTATGCATAGCTGCACTTTCAAATTTCCATCAGATCTTGTGTGTAAACTTATGTCTTCTCTCCATAAAGAACTTAATTTTAAATGACTCAGGACAAACAAGTAGTACATGCTAACAAAGAAATCATACACACTATCTTCCCATCAGTGACTTATCATAAAATATCCTAAAATGAGGATGACAGAGATGATCAGGAGACAAAAGTCACTTTCATTTCTGCCTTTTTCGTTCAACAGGTTTTTATCATACTATAACAGTAAAAAGTCTTTGGCTTTATACTCATTGTCTGATAAGACTGCTCCAGAAAAGATGCAGCACTTTCTAACTTCAGTATTATTTTAGTCACTATTTCATTTTTCATACCAAAAATCTGAAAGCAATTAACAAGTATTCAGCTGCTGTCCTTCACACCTGCTGCAAACACCATTCCCCAAAAGCCCTTTCTCTTTATTGGCAGTTCCCTCTTTTCCGTAAAAAATTCCCTCTTTTTCCATGAGGGAATTTTATTATTATAACATGTTTAAGTCCAAGTGTCTTTGTGATAGATAGAAGTTGGGCTGATTAGCAGCAGAAGCTGAGTCCAAATTAAAAGTTATCTTCAACACCGTGTTTGTTACTGAAATTACAGTGCACTAAGAAATGAAGACTCAGAATGAAACTTAATTTTACACAATCACTTTTTTATTTGGGATGTTATGAGAATAGAAACATATGTTCCACCCTAAGAAGGCACTGCCTTTTTATTCATACAGTAACTAGTTAGGTCTATACTGTTTAGATCCCTGAACTGTCCTCACTATAATAAGCCACGTATGCACTGCACACAAGAAAGAAAAAATGTATCATCACATTCTTGTACTACTTTCAATATTCATGTGCTTTTCAGCATATGCCTAGTCACTAACAAAATTAGAACTTGTGCTGCTTTAATGCATGGATGCTTTAATACATGGATGGCGTTAAAACATTAGGAACTTGGAAGTAATTTTTTTAGTAAATTAGGCTGAGCTCAGACTCGGGACAAAAGGGATATGGTAAACCTTGAATCCATATGCAAAGGGCACAATCCATACATCAGAAATGTATGGAGTGATCCTCTTTCTCCAATTGTTTTGGCTGCGTCTGACTTCCCAGTCTGCTCATGAAATCAAAAAAGGTCTTTAATACAATGACCTACTGAATTCTTTTTGGAACTCTCTTCTGCATCATGACACACTCCCCTCTCCAGCACAATCAAAAAGACATAATCCAACACTATGTCAATAACTGCTCAACTCAGATCTTCATACATGCTGAGATGACTGGGGACTTCTCAGTCATTCACATTTTCCTCTGGATTGGCCATCTTCTGCTAGAAAAAAATTAGTGTAAAAATGTAGTGCTGATGTCTCCTAAGTCAGACACATGAGATTTACAGGCTGATCTAGCATTCCATTTCATCAACTAAAGCCAGTGCATTTCTTCAGAAGTCAATAAACTTCAACCCATCTTGTATTTTGCCTTTTCTGCATTCCCTATTCCTACATGCATTCCTCTTATGATGACAAGTAGCCCTCAGGGACCTTTCCAAATTGCTCTTAGGTAACAAAGTATGTTTCAGCAAAACCTTTTCTGAATCAGACTTCCCTATCTATGCTTGAAGCATTACGGAGGCATTCAAACATATTTCCTCGATATCATTTGTCTCCCTGCAGATTTTTGCTGTGTTTTAAGCACACTATTGACTGCATTAAATAACCTCATAATCACATTTAAAGGCTTAGTGATCTAGTGCCACCAATGCATTAAAATATATGGTAACAAATGCAGTCAGCATTATCCATACCATATGCTTGTAAATGTTATTCTGCAGGGAACCAATTAAAACTATGGAAAATTCGGAACACAGACATATGGAACAAAACAAAGCAACTTATCTTGTCACTATGGTGCTTGCTCAGTACATTGATTAGGGAATGGTGATATTACAGGACAAACAAATGCCACTTTAATTAAAGTGTGCTGAAAGGCAATATACAGTAGCAATCTAAACTACTCATTCTTACTCTGCTGCTGATGTTAGTTTTCCTTATAATAAGACAGATCAGGTAAAATACACTCCCACAAAACCAAAAAAAAACTACAACCATCCCTATCTGAAAAAATGGAACACTAGTCCTGAAAAATTTCCTCATAATATTCAATGAGAAAAGGGTTGGAAACTGAAACTGAGTGTTTGGGTTTCAGGGAAAATATTTAAAGTACCACTTAGGCTATAAGATTTTTTCAGGAGAAAGAAAAGTTTGAGCACAGACCTACATGCCTTTGTATGAAAACACAGTGCATCCGGGAAAACACTGAATCTAATCCTCATATTTTTCAAGTGCAATTGACAGTGGAAAAGTAGCAAAAGAACTGAAAGAAATAACAATTATTTTGAAAAATATCCTCCAGAGTAAGCAAAATGTTATCAGGGGGTGGAATTGTGACTATCTCCTACACTTGGGGCAAGCTGGGAAAGAACTATAGGAAGGAATACACTCAAATCTGCATTTCCCATTCCTCCTTGCAATTCAGAGTTCAGCATTGCAATAGTTAAAATCCTCACAGGGCACTATAATGCCCATTAAAAAGATTCGCTGAAAAAATAAGAACCTAGGGATCACATAGTTTGCATAAGACTCCTGCATTATTGTTCTTGTGTAGTGCCAATGACAGTTTGAACTGACATACAGATGATGATAAAAAATATTTACAGTGATAATTATCATTGCCATTCTGAACCACAGCCCCATTTCACATTATTTTGTCTTGACACAGAACTTAAGCCATGTTTTAAATTTAACATACTAGGACAATTGGTACAGGAAAAAAAGGAACAATTGTTATGTTGGTCATAACAGTAATGTTCCAGAAGAATCAAGGTCTATCCAAGAACCACAACACAACAAACACATCTTTCTCATATAGAGCTCTAGTCAGATTGTCACTGTAGTTACCAAAAAACCCCCATCTCTGTTGGAGATGGCAGTTTCTGTAATAGTAAATAGTATATTGAATGTACAGACAGACTTTACCTGGCACAGTAGTTCAATTTCATCTCATAAAAGATAAGTTATATGGAGAATCATAGAAATAAAGAGTGTTAAAGATCGTCTTCATGGCAAGGATATCAAATATTGCTTTAGAAGTAAAGAAAATAATAGACAAAAAAATCTGTGCAATGACAAAGTAAAAATAAGCACTGTTGATACTGCTATAAAACTAATTACAGATGTATTATACCATTTATTTCTGATTAAAAATGTGGTAAATATTAACAATATGAGAACAAATACATACCTAGAAGAGAAATTTTTTGTTTAAGGTTTGGCCCAATTTCATCCATTTTGATTAAAGTTTTCATAAATTATTTTTTCAAGTTTTATTAAGCAGTAGGAAACAGTAGATATAAATTGACAAATTCACATATGAAAAGACAGTAGCCACTGATTAAGTCAGACATCTTCTTTAATGACAGCTTTGCTGAATCCTCTCAGCTAACATGAAAATGAGCAATCCATCATCTCTGGCAAATCTGCTGCCCCAGCCAATTCAAAAGACAATAAGTATTCTAGAAAAAATCATGTTTAGCAACAAACAAAATAAATTACATTAATATTTCAATGTTATTTTCAACTGACAGATCTACAGTATCTTCTATATTTATATTTAACACATTAATGTGTTTTTAATCTATGGAAAACACTGTTAGCTGCATCCTCCCTTACATAGGGTCTTGCTTGATTTTCCTCAACAGTCAAGCCTTTCTTGGTTTTCAGCTGAAAAGCATACTGTTAGGAAAAGCAGCATCCATTGATTTCAGTTACTGCCGTAGTTAAGAATAAAGAGTCCAAAGGTAAGGTGAGATAAGTAAGCTAGCAAAGAACAGTCTGCTGCTTCTTAGGCCGATATCTTACTTCCACCAAACCACGGTGCTCTAACTTTGCTTAAATTTATTCTGAAGATAACACAATCCCAGAGCACATATCACTCCTAGATCACCTCTTCTACAGAGAGAAGTCCTTAAATCTCTGGGAGTGTGGAGAAAAAAAGAACCCAAACAACCGACAGTGAAAAAAAAACCACCAAAAAAACCCTAGCCCTGATTACAAAAAAGGGACCTATGCAAGTGAAAATATCTGATGTGCAAGACTGATCATAGCAGGCACTCTCTTCTGCTGGCAAACTGGGAACACTGGTAAGGTGTTTAGAATTTGATTGTAATCAAACCCTACCTTGGTGAGCCGCAACAAAACATACTCCATGACATGAATGCTTACTATACATCAATAAGACAATTCCTGTGTTTCCAGCTACAAGAATGCAGTGACCATGTACTAAAATTCCTCTGTACTCTCAAGGTGTTCAAGGTGCTAAAAATACAGTTTCACTACCCTCAGAGATACCGACAAGTATCCAGTTAAACACTTGTCAGAACAGGAACAGTGGTAACACTAGAAACTGGTGATGATTCACAGTTTTGCAGTGTAAGGTCACTCTCTGTTCTCAATCTGACATTCTTCAGCATATTATTTCTGCTTAGTTAATTGCATAAATCTCAGAAGACTGGAGGACCCTTACACAGCATTTTATGTGATATAAGGATTTTGCACTGAAAGAGCAAGAAGAATAACTATGTGTTCCCTTATATGGGAAGCATATGCTGGCCTGTCATTGCTTTCAAAAGGGTATCTGCTCAGTATTAGTGGAATTAGAACAGCCTTAAAAATAAACATGGCATAATTCTTTCCTTTCTTAACCAGCTAAGGAGAACAATATTCTTCCTCAGAATCAGTCAAGGAGGACAAGATATAATAGCAACATATTTATACACAGTCTTTCTTGAACACTGAATCTCTGGCTCTAGATGAGGTCCATACATATAAATAAGTATCAAAATACACTTGTCACTTCTGCATTTAAAAAGCACACCAGGTCTTAAGAGAACATACTAATTTGAAAGATATTTGAGATACTCCACTAGGTGATTACTCAAACAGAATAGCTAACTGTAACAGATTAGTATAAATTTAATAAGAGGAGCAACCCACAGAGGCTTTGTGATTTGAGTCATCTATTGCAATCACAGCAACAGATGAAAAGCAAATTTTGATAATGAGGTCTACTTATAAAGATAGACTGTTACAGCTATCAGAGGAGGCCCATGTCCACTTGCTTAAGTCAGATGAATATTGCATTCCTGTGATTTTAAAACTAGCCTTACAAATACACTGTATTGATTTTCACCAGTCTGGAGAAACAGGATGCTAACAATTATGGCAGTTACTGTGACAATTAGCTTAAAAGTTTAATTTGTAATTCATTTTCTTTAAAAGGTACATCAGAAATCTAGATAGAAACATATACATACTTTACCAAGAGTATGACATAAAATAATCTGTTTTATTATGCAAGGTACATTCTGAAGCATTTAAGCTGTGCAACATGCTTAAGTAAACATTATCAAGAAAAAACACAGTTTTTACTATGCTGACATTTAGTTTGTAAAATAACTTAACCTGATACAAAGTGATACAGTGTTAGTTGTGCTTAAAAAGAAGAGGGAACAAGTTCAAATGCTGTTTATGCACAACAAAGTTTGTAACAGTTCCTCATGAATGGAATTCTCTTTTCAGAAATGTTCCAGCATAAAAAAAGAACAACATTTAGAGAATGTAGTAGAAAATATTTAAATGACAAGATGTCTTAATTAATGCATAATTCCTCAGGAAAAAAAAATTACAATCACATTTGGGAGCCTGAATATTTTGCAAATAGCAGGACACAGAGGACATATAATGCCTGTCTAAGCACGTCCTTCATTTGTCATGGCCAAATAATACAAATAACATGACACTCAGTATCTAAAAATTAAACTAGCACCGACTCATCATAAGCAAAGGCAAAGAGGAAAAAGAAAAAGCAAGCAAAAATTGCAGAAATTGTGTCAAAAGCAAACATAACAGCATGGTATTGTTCCCAGATAGAAAAAATTATTACTGTTAGGTACAAAAATACTTTTTTAAATGCTGTGTAAGTGCAATAGATTCTCCAAATACCACAGATCTGATATTAATGCCAGTTACAGCTCAAATTGAACCTCAAATTAAAGTTCCAGAAAGACCATGAAGCTTAGGAGCTTTCTGGAAAAGTCTACGTTACAGGAAGGGCCAAGACAAGAACAACACTCCCAGCCCTGTACTACTACAACTGCCACAAGGAGGAAAAGGCGAGTCATAGTTGTAGAAGACTCCCTGCTGAGGGGAACAGAGGGTAAAACATGTCAAGCAGACCCTACTCACAGGGAAGTCTCCTGCCTCCCAGGAGCCTGGGGATATTGCTAGGAAATTTTGCAGTGTGGTAAGGCCATCAGACTGCTACCTGTTACCGCTTTTCCATGTGGGAGGTGATGAAGCTGCAGTATGTAGCCCAGCGGTGATTAAGAGATTTCAGGACCTTGGGATAGCTAGTGAGGGAATCCAGGGCCCAGGTGATGTTTTTTACTCCCTCCTTCCAGTTACAGATCATGACATTGGAAAGAAGAGATAGGTCCAGTCTATTAATACATGGCTCTGTGGCTGGTGTCACTGTAATAACTTGGGAGGTTTTGAAAATGGGATGGCCTACACAGCACCAGATCTACAGGAATCAGATAGGAGCCACCTTTCTCAAAGCTGGGGGAGGGTCTTGGCTCATGAGCTTGCACGGCTCATTGACAGGGTGTGAAGGCAGAGTGGGATAAGATCAAACTTGTTTATGACAAGCTGGGGGAAGACACACAATGTTGGAGGGATAGGGGTGCTGGTATGGGCTCTCCCTCTGCTGCCCTGGGGCATGCTGGGGCACAGTTGAAGTCTTGTTGAGATGAACGAGAGGCTCCTGAGGTAGTAGGTGCCAGGAAGGAAACTTCTGCAGAACACGTTAAGGGAAACACGGGGTCTTCCACTGAGAAGGCAATGAGGCCAACAGCCCAGATGAAGTGCCTCTGTACAAACACACGAAGCTTGGGCAACAAACAGGAGGAACTGGAAGCTACCCTGCTACTAGAAAGCTGTGAACAGTTTGCCATCACTGAAACTTGATGGGATGAATCCCATGACTGGAGTGTGCCTATGGATGGCTACAGGCTGTTAAGAAGGGACAGACCCAGAAGGAGGGGTGGAGGTGTCGCCCTCTGTATTGGGAAATGGATAGAGTGTGGAGAACTGTCTTTGAAGAGTAACCACAAACAGAATGAAACCTTGTGGATCAAAATAAAAGACTGAGGCCGCAAAAATTATTGATCTCAGTAAAGACAATTTGTTCTTCCTTCAGAGTTTACTGCACTAATTATAATTTAGCCAAGCTCCTATCTCCAAATTACCTGAAGTATTTAATAATCTTTGATTATTAAATTACAGATATAGAAGTGCCCACAGGTAAGGAATCCGGACACTTTACATGTCACTAGTTGGTGTGAGCACATACATATTCATGTAGGCATGTGCATATGCTCAGTAGGACAGAGTATCTGCATAATTTCCTTTTTGATATCCTGGAATATAAAAGAACTACATCTATTTAAGTTTATAAGACTAAAAAAGAAGGTAGGTATCACAGCTGACTTACTGAGTTCACCTACCTTACACACTATCATTAGCTAAAAAGCAGACATCACACTGATGTTCTGTATCTTTCTTTTTCTCAAATCAAATTCAAATATTCAGTACTAAAAAGAGACTTGTTGATTCCTTCCTTCAGGGTCACTTCAAAATATGCACTTACAAGAGATGTGTCTTAAAGAGACAGAGACCAGGCAGCTTTAATATTAGGTACTGGAGGACAGACCACCCTGTCAAAACTAAAAATAGCATTGTATCTCAGTGTGGCTTTCTTCAGAAGAAGCAGAAAATACTTTCTTTTTGCGGACCATACAGCTGCAGAAGCTACAAGCATCAAAGAGGAGATGGTGGGGAAAACCCATCTCTCTGTGGCTAGGCACTCACCACTAGTTCCAGTTGACATTTTGTCCCCTTAATTTACATCACTCTCTGGCCTCCCAGTTCAACTATTGTATCCAGCCTATATAGATGTTCTCATAAAGGCTTGCCAGAAAAAAGACCTAGTTACTTGAGCTTGAGCTACTTTAAACTTCATGCATGTTGATACACATTAGTTAGATGCCCTCAGAAATACTTGTGATTATGTAAAGCTGAGCCCTTGAAATTAATATCTAACAACAGTAACTAAAAATGGCAGATGGAGAATTTAAGCATGAGGAAAGGACAAAGTATTCAAAACTCAGTTCAAGTTTTCAAGTTTACTTAGGTTCCCGAGACAACCAGGAGCCAAATAGGAACCTTCAATAAACAATATCTTTCATAATGTCATTCTACTTACCATTTTTCCCTCTCTCTCTCTTATTGTTCTGTGGTTTTCGCTCCCTGGCCTTGACCTTATCTCATCCACCAACCATTTCAAAGTTCCATGATTTCTAGCAAGATACTCCTAACTTATAAGTGTAAGACCATAATCTTGTTCAAAACTGTACTCAGTATTAATGCACAGGGATAGAAACAGGCTTGTGAGAACTCTACCCATGGGCTCCCTAGTCCATTAACCCACTTGCACAGAGAGTGGGATTGTGTTTCTCTCTGCGCACGAGAGTAACAGACAGTGTGGGCACAGAAGCAACTGAACTAGATGTAAGTGGCATTTTAACAATATGGGTTAAATGAAAACTGTGTTTACATCTTCCTTCCAGTTTCCTCTACCTTAGTTTATTTTGTTTTGCTAACATAAATGTTTTCTACCTAAAGCAACTATGTAATCACTTCTGAAACATTAAAATCCAAACCTGTACTTCAAAATTGGTCTCATGTTCTCACAATGCAATATATCTTTAACAGACATTTTCATATGCCTGAGAGAGATGTTCTCATCTTACAGTGACTGGAATGCAATATTATATCACTTTTTAAGCTTTCAAATTGGACAGAACATGTCAGATTACTACTTCTGCTATAGTACCACGGACCTGCTGCCTCTGTTCGAAAATGCTATGAAATACTGATGTTTTTTTCCTGCTTCTGCCACAAGCCTAGCACTTCTTAAGCAGAATTTCTTGTCCCTTGATTACCTATGAGCTTCATTTGTATAATCATTTCTGACTTATGAAGCAAGGAGGAGATTCTGCTCTTACAAACTGATCTTAATTCAGTATCAGTAATTACTATCTGGTTGGGAGAGAAGCATCTATATTTTAAACACTATTTAAAATGGCAACTAAGCTGCTTTTTCCACAACATCATCAAACAATACCATTCTAAGTTCTGAAAATCAAAATGTGCAAAGAATTATAACGAATATCTAACTAGCTTAAAAGATAAGTGATTAAGCACTCAGCTAACAATGGAGGATACATGTAATTAAGCAGGCTATAAAGTTTCAGAATGTAATTTCACATCTTGTTTAGCATTCTCGCTTATTTTCCAGAGCAGCAAAATGCAAAGAGAAATAACATCAGAGGCAGACAGGATGAACTGTCTGGTTATCCAGCAATGAATAGCATTTTGTAAGGTAGAACAGAAAACAGCAGTTCATAAACAATCACATGTGAAAGGCTAATTTATCCTAAACATTGTAAGACACTCAAAAAAACTAATCCATATCTCACTGGCTGGCACAGTAGGAATCACAGAATCACTAGGTTGGAAAAGACCCACTGGATCATTGAGTCCAACCATTCCTATCAAACACTAAACCATGCCCCTCAGCACCTTGTCCACCTGTCCCTTAAACACCTCCAGGGCTCGTGACTCAACCACCTTCCTGGACAGCCTGTTCCAGTGCCCAGTGACCCCTTCCGTGAAAATTTTTTTCCTGATGTCAAGCCTGAACCTCCCCTAGTGGAGCTTGAGGCTGTTCCCTCGTCCTGTCCCCTGTCACTTGGGAGAAGAGGCCAGCTCCCTCCTCTCCACAACCTTTTTTCAGGTAGTTGTAGAGAGCAATAAGGTCTCCTCTCAGCCTTCTCTTCTCCAGGATAAACAACACCAGCTTTCTCAGCCGCTCCTTGTAAGACTTGCTCTCCAACCCCTTCACCAGCTTTGTCATTCTTCTCTGGAGACACACTAGAGCCTCAACAACTATTAACTCTATTTACCACCACTCTCTGGGCCCGGCTAGCCAACCAGTTTTCAGCCCAGGAGAGCAAGTGCCTGTCCAGTCCATAGGCTGACAGTTTCCTAAGCAGAATGTGTCAAAGGCTTTACTGAAGTCCAAGAAGACTGCATCCACAATCTTTCCCTCATCCAGTAGGTGAGTCAATTTGTCACAGAAGGCAATCAGGTTAGCTTGGCAAGACCCACATTGACTGGGCCAGATCACCTGGCTTTCTTGCATGTGCTTCATGATAGCACTCAAGATCACCTGTTCCATGACTTTCCCCAGCACTGAGGTCAGACTGAGAGGCCTGTAGCTCCCTGGATCCTCCCTGCGACCCTTCTTGTAGATGGGCACAACATCATCCAGCCTTCAGTCAAGTGGAATTTCCCCAGTCAGCCAAGACTGCTGAAAGATGATGGAAAGGGGTTTGGCAAGCTCATCCGCCAGCTCTTCAATACTTTTGGGTGGATCCCATCCAGCCCCATAGACTTGTGGGTGTCTCTAACCACCTCCTCTTGCCTCAGTCTTTAACAGTAAGGAAAATTGTTCCCTCTATGCACAACCCCAAGGGTTGGAAGAGAAGTATGAGATTCCCAAGGTCCAAGAGGAGGTGGTTAGAGACTTGCTTGCCCAGCTAGATGCCCACAAGTCTATGGGGCCAGATGGAGTCCACCCAAGAGTTTTGAGGGAACTGGCGGATGTGCTGGCCAAACCCCTTTCCATCATCTTCCAGCAGTCCTGGATGACTGGGGAGGTTCCGCTGGACTGGAGGCTGGCTGATGTCGTGCCCATCTATAAGAAGGGGCGCAGGGAGGATCCGGGGAACTACAGGCCTGGCAGCCTGACCTCGGTACCGGGGAAAGTCATGGAGCGGGTGATCTTGAGTGCGATCATGAAGCACTTGCAAGAGAACCGGGTGATCAGGCCCAGTCAACACGGCTTCATGAAAGGCAGGTCTTGCCAGAGTAATCTGATCACCTTCTATGACCGAGTGACTAAACTCTTGGACGAGGGAAAGGCTGTGGATGTGGTCTTCCTGGACTTCAGTAAAGCCTTTGATACAGTTTCTCACAGCATTCTGCTTCGGAAACTGTCGGCCTCTGGCCTGGACGGGTTCACACTCTCCTGGGTGGAAAACTGGTTGAATGACCGGGCCCAGAGGGTGGTGGTAAATGGAGTTAAATCCAGCTGGAGGCCAGTGACAAGTGGGGTTCCCCAGGGCTCAGTCCTGGATCCAGTCCTGTTTAATGTCTTTATCAACGACCTGGATGAAGGCATTGAGTGCTCCCTTAGCAAGTTTGCAGATGACACCAAGCTGGGTAGAAGTGTCGATCTGCTGGAGGGTAGGGAGGCTCTGCAAAGGGACCTGAACAGGCTGGACTGCTGGGCTGAGACCAACGGCATGAGGTTTAACAAGGCCAAATGCCGGGTCCTGCACTTGGGGCACAACAACCCCAAGCAGAGGTACAAACTAGGAGAAGCCTGGCTGGAAAGCTGGCAGGACGAGAAGGACCTGGGGATGTTGGTTGACAGCCGACTGAACATGAGCCAGCAGTGTGCCCAGGTGGCCAAGAAGGCCAATGGCATCTTGGCTTGTATCAGAAACAGCGTGACCAGCAGGTCCAGGGAGGTTATTCTCCCTCTGTACTCGGCACTGGTGAGACCGCACCTCGAGTACTGTGTTCAGTTCTGGGCCCCTCACCACAAGAAGGATGTTGTGGCTCTGTAGCAAGTCCAGAGAAGGGCAACAAAGCTGGTGAAGGGGCTGGAGAACAAATCTTACGAGGAGCGACTGGGAGAGCTGGGGTTGTTCAGCCTGGAGAAGAGGAGGCTGAGGGGAGACCTTATTACTCTCTACAACTACCTGAAGGGAGGTTGTAGAGAGGAGGGTGCTGGCCTCTTCTGCCAAGTGACAGGGGACAGGACGAGAGGGAATGGCCTCAAGCTCCGCCAGAGGAGATTTAGGCTTGAGATTAGGAAAAAGTTCTTCACGGAGAGGGTGGTTAGGCATTGGAACGGTCTGCCAAGGGAGGTGGTTGAGTCGCCGTCCTGGAGGTGTTTAAGGTGAGGGTGGATGAGGTGCTTAGGAGCATGATTTAGGGACTGGTGGGAATGGTTGGACTTGACGATCCAGTGGGTCTCTTCCAACCCGGTTATTCTGTGATTCTGTGATTCTCTCCTCACACCAGGCTCGGAGCCAGGTATTAATCAAGTGATTCTTTTTGACCTCTTGCGCCTCATTCCTTAGTGGAGCTAAACACTACTTGTGTCCCAGAGCCCTCCATCATTCTCCCCAGAGACCTCCTCACATGCAATCTAAACCAGGGTATGAATCCATGGAGACAAAAGATTAGAACTCCAATATGTACCACCCTCTCATCCCTGGAATGAATGCTTTAATGTACAATTATGCCACCCTTCCAAAGAAAAAAAATGAAGTCACTGTCTTTACTTGTTCTTCCTATGACTACCAATGCTGAAGTTCTAGTGTGCATCAAATTCTCAAGGGAGGGAACAAACTCCACACAGTAGCACGGAACTGTGTTTATATGAGTTTGTGTAGCTGGGCCTTCAAAACACACAGAAAGCAAAGAAATTAACAGAGCCATCCCACGCCTCTTCTTCTCATATAGAAAACAACTTTTATGTAAAAAATTGCCAAGATGCACCATTTTAAAACTGCCCACAGCAACTTCACAGTTTATCTATCATTAGCCACTACAGATCCATCTCATTACAAAGAGATAAATGCAGATATTTCCCTGAGGAGTGGCAGAGAAGAAGTATATGATCTCTTACCACAGATTATGCCTTAGTGATACAATTCAGCCTACAACCTCTCATAAATTGAAGAAGAAATTAATTATGAAGAAAAACAATCTGTAATTCAGGTAACTTGAATTACAGTATTTTTGCTAGTGAAAATATTACCATAGCTACTATCTCAACTAGGTCAAGTGAAAGGACAGTTAAGTCCACCTTTTCAAAAGGGCAAAGTTTTGTTTGTTTTCTACACTAAAGTTATTTCAATTGAATTGGTAATTTACATTTTGATGCTTGCTGAATTTCAAGACCAAAAACTCTTAAGCAACACAGAAACAAATTGAAAAACAGAGGTCAGAAGTGAAACAGCGGCTTTAAAATCATGTCTGGCCTTTTAACTTGATGAAGTTACTCACTTCAAACATGAATAAACAAACATGCAGGCACTTGCCAGGCTAACATTTCCAAGGTTTCATATAGACCTATATCTCTTAAAAACACAACACACAGGTACATCATGTAAAGCCACTTGTTCTTCTGTGTAAAGTGAAGGCTTAGGGCACAGACTCAAATGGATTTCTCTGCAAGAAACTGGTCAAGCTTACAAGAAACTTCTGTGGACCATATACACAGATTGTCAAATGTAGTGGTATACATTTCCAGCAAGTTACGCTATCATTGCACTCCATCTGACTCAGCTGTAATCCAGCCAGGCCTGCAAATGACTTTGAGTGTTAAAATCTTTGCTAAGTGAAAGAAAGGCTGCTGAATCAATCAGCTGATCACTTGCCAACTGTCTATATTTAGAAGAGACTGTCCCTCTGAGTGTTTAAGTATTTACCATTTATTGCTACTTCAAAGAGTCAAATACATTCCAAATGAAGCAATTCTGGTTCTGATTTTTTTTTTTATTTTTATTTTTTTAGAAAAGGCAAAGTCAAAAGAACAGCTTCTTTCTTTCCTCCTGTTCCACTGACTGCAGAACAGTGCACAAGGTTCACCAATCAGGATTCTATGTCTACAGTTATTTCTATGAGTTATCCAGGATTCTATGTCTACAGTTATTTCTATGAGTTATAAAAATATGGTGGTATCTGAAGAAACAACTCAGAGGTTCCTTATCAATGCATCTTTGCTCAGGATTTTCTAATCACTGTTTTACAAGAGCAAGACCGTATTTATTAAGTATAATAATTCTTATACTCTGTATAAAAATGTAGCATAATAAGATTAACCTTAGGGAAAAGGTCACTTCAGCATGATCGTCTGTCACTGAACCAAAGGCTGGTTGGGTGACTAACTTGGTCACTTAGTGTCTGGCACTATATACACAGTGATTTCCACACAGAAAACTAAACCAGAATCAAAACTGTCAATTACAAAAAAAGACAAAAATACAACTATAGCTATCAAAATAGAGCAAAATAAAAATTTACTGAATAGTATAAAAAGGCAAATCCTACCGGGTACACTGCAAAACCTCATTATGGTCTGACAGAAGTTGATGTAAGGAGGCTCAAGACTAATAAATTGAGGCTAAAGGGGAATGTACAAAAGCAGATTATGTCTGTGCAAGACAGAATTGAGCCAGTGCATTAGGTCTATTAGGCCTATTACACATCATTCAGTTACTGTCAAATGATACAGTAAACAAGGAAAGAGAACTATCTGACATCATGCAGTCGTCACTGTTCTCTGAAATGTTCCTAACTTTTCCACTCTTTGTCCTCTATCCTTACTGTGCTGCAATCCATTTGCATCTCATTAGAACAGGTGATATCATTCCAGTTGTTAGACACCTGTCTAACTTGCTGGCACCAGGCTCTCTTCTTTGGAGAAAAAGAATATAACACGTACGTTATCTAGTCATTTAAACTCTGACACGGTTCTTCCTAAAGACTCCAGACTGGCACACAAGACTTTAGAGCTGTTCCAGTCCTGCTCCCTGCATACTGAAATCCCACACCTTCTCCTCACTTCCTAGAATAAGCTCACTGTACTCTCCAAATCGTTATGGCTAAAGCTGAGCTTTCATTCCCTTTCCTTTTACTGCATCTCTCTCACAGGGACATATATAACAGATATCTAAGGACTAACAAAACGATTTTACCCATCACTGCAGCCTGTAGTCTTGACATCGTGTTCAGTTGAGACATGTACATACTGCCCATTCCAAAATCCCAGTTTGGTGGGGTTTTTTTCCCTTATTAAACTCCCCAATCTACCTTCAGAATTAATACTCTGGCTATCATTACTTGATGGTTTAATCATCTAAGCATTATTTGTCTTCAGCAGAGGTAACCTAGCAGGTTTCAGAACCGTACTATGGAAAATCTTCCCCTAGTCTGCAGCTCCAACCTTGCCTCATTGGCTCTGTCCATACAGGTCTCTCCAAGCTCTCCTTGCTCCAAAACATTAAATACAATCCTATACTATATTTTGTAACTGTTTCCAACCTTCGTCTGCTTCATTTATCATCTCCTAGTCAATAACAAAATGTTAACTTTTATCTCCAGCTGGTCAATAGCAGAGGAATAGAAAAAGTAATTAAAGCTTCTAATTTCCTCCTATGTTGCCCATTTTTAAAGACATGTTTCCAAAATTCCCCATCTTCCTTCTTCTATCACCTATTTAGAGCCTGCTTTTAACAAAATGCTAACAAATAGGTTATGCTACACAAATGTATACCTATTACCACCCTACTACTACTTTAGATTCACCTGTTTCCTCCTAATTTTCCCAATTTACTTTACAGACTCTTTAAGAAACAGATTGAATAGATTTTTAATGAAGTATTTGCATAGCATTTAGCACAACATTTAGCACAATTTCAACCGAATTGGTAATTTCCATTTTGATGCTTGCTAAAGACAAAACCCTCTAATCAATGCAGAAACAAATAGAAAAACAGAGGCCAGAAGTGAAATCATGTCTGGCCTTTTAACTCGATGAAGTCACTCATTTCAAACACATACGAATAAACACAGATAACCCTGCCAGGCTAACGTTTCCAAGGTTTCATATAGACCTAAATCTCTTAAAAGCAGAACACACAGATACATCACGTAAAGCCACTTTTTCTTCTGAGAATGTGAATGCTTAGGACACAGACTCAAACATATTTATCTGCAAGAAAACTGGTTAAACCTACATGAAAATTCTGTGGATTGCATATATGGATTGTCAAAAAATAGTGGTACACCAGAACAGTGATACCTCAGTAGCACACTTAAATAATAGTATGGATAGCATGATACCCTAGTATGCTGATAAATACTGCACTAAAATGCATTTGGAATTTATTTTCAAGTAGAACAAAATTTAAATTATGGCTCCTACACATGCAATGATTCAACACCCAAAAAGTTATTCAGGATGGAATTTGGTTTAATTTTGATGAAGCTGATGTACTTCACCTTCTCCAATGGAAAATTCACCAAAATGTGCTTTATTTGCCCATTTCCTCTCCTTGTGTGTGTGTGTTTGTGAAGAGGGTGAAAAATCACTCCACCAGAGACTGATTAAAGGCAAGGTATGCAGGCTATCATTTTCAAATGTTATTTTTGTCCTCCAGAACTAAGAAAATCCATAGGGGAAACCTCAGCTTCTGATACATGTTGGTAGTGGTATGACTTCAGTGAAACGGTAAAAGGCTATTAAAAAACCCAATATATTTTCCTTACAACTGTTGGTTGTTTTTTAAAGTATTTCTTCATATGTCTATACAATTCACCTTTTATTTTGCTTTCAGGGAGGACATTTCTCTCCTTTCTCTGGAAAAGTGATCTCCCAGCTATAAGATCTCATTTTCAGGAAATATTCTCTTGCAGCCTCTGCTATTTTGCAATTTCTTATTTATAGCTATGTACCTGAATGAATGATTGTTTCTTTACATTGCCTTTAGTACATCATAGATCCAAGCTGCTTTCACGTCTCAGCTCGGCAGCAATTTAATCAAGTTTTATGTTTTGTTCATTTCCTTGGAAGTAAATTCTTTACATCATTTTGCTATGATTCTCTGCATTCTTCCTCTGGTTAAGAAATATTTTGGGGTATATGGCACCCAAAAAAGATGGAAGCATTCCAGTTATAATTGTGCAATGACGATATAAAAAGTATAGAACAAGTTTACTGGATATAACTCTCCCTAATAAAGATACGTTTGTATCTATAAACACACAAGTCTCTTAATGCCTTACTATAGTATATAAAGGCTGTATTCCAAAACTGCATTCCAAAATTCCCTACAAGCATATCTTATTTGCATTACAGCGACACTCTCATCTTCATTTTCCTATTCTCATGCTCTCAGACTTTTTTCCTCATATTGAGTGTATATTTGGAATTATGCTTCAATAAAATTTCTCAAAATACTTTTCTAATCACTCATCTCTGTAAGTCCTTCAATATTACTGTATCTACTCAGTACATCTCACAACTAATCTTTGTTTAAATATTTATCTCAGAATTACATTAACGCAATGTTAGTCTCTTTTTTCCACTTTACTAATGAACCATGACTCTGAAGATCCTGCTGCAGAGGTTTCTTCTGACTGGTTTAAGGAACAAAAGGTTAATTAGTTGTAAGACTCTGATTCTGCAACATTTTTAGGTGCACATACAACTTAAACGTGAGTTTTCTGACTGAAGTGAACTACTCATACTCTTTATGCTATGCACACTGTAAATGCGCAGCCAAATGGAGTCCAGTCCTCTGTTTGCTACTGGATTAATGCAAAGAAAATAGATGAGAGGGTAAAACTTGATTCCTTGTCTCAATACTTGAAAGCTTTTTTACCCCTCTAAGTTCAGCAATTTCTGGGAAAAAAACTTCTCCACTCCTGTAATGTCTTTCACTTCCAAAAAAGCCACCACTTTAATCCAGTTAAATCAAATATTATTTTCAAAGTAACCACTGCCTATTGTTGAGAACAAACTCTAGACAGGCAAATAAAAGGCAATACACATAAACACGTAAGTGACTCAGCTTATTTTGAAACTATGGTCACATAAATCTGCTCCAGTCATGCCATCACCACTAACTGTTCTTTGAACTTCTTTGCCTCAGAAACAAGTACAACATTCATTTCTCATATCTATCAAAGCCATACCTTAGAAGCCTTTTTATTATTCTAAAGGGCATCTCCCTGGCCATGGGCCTGGACCTCACTTTGGAAAATATCCAGTCACATAGTTCAATTTTTGTCCAGGCGCACCTCTCCAGGGGCTTTGTTCTCCATTTGCCCAGTGGGTGTAGCATGGATCTAGCTATAGTCTCTTTTCTTACAGCAACAAGGCATTAAAATAACTTGAAGTTTAAAGGGCTTTGAGTCTTTGTTGTTTGGGGTTTTTTTCCCAAATACTGTTAACTGCTGAAAATGACACAGCATTTAGAAAGATTATTTCCCCAGCTAATCTGCTGTTCTCTGCAGAGGGAGGACCATCTTTCAATTGCTAGTTTGAAGCAGTTTGCTGCAGTATGTGGATATCTCAGTATCATCTATTCATTAAGCACTTTCCAGGGCTCATTCTGTCCTCTTTGACTTCCCTGAAGCCAGCATGTGAAGCATTAGGCTCTCCATTAAGCATAGACATAAGGCCAAGGAAAAGTACTGGCTGGCAGCCCTTGTCTCAGCATCTCTCAGGGGAATTCTGTCAATTTTTTGCGTTTTATTCTTTTCAATTCTTACAGCTCCTCTCTTGACAGAACCCCTTGATTTAACTTCTCACAATCATTCACCTTCACTGCAAACAGCCTGAAGCACATGAGATTACCTAGAAGATACCAAATTTAACTAACTCATGCACCATACAGTTTTTCATGAGAAAAATTACTAAAAAATAATTTCTGAATTTTTATTTCTCAATTTAAGTGCCTTTGACATTTTGATAATCATTCTGATAATAATTCTGAAGTTGCCCCACTGAAGCCTTTAACTTTTTATTTATTTTTCTAATTAAACTTTACAAAATTATGTATTGACTCATCAGTCACTCGTCCCCCCCTCGAGAGCTTAGCTGTTCCTGAAAGAGTCTAACACAGAGGGAGACTTTTGCCACCAAACATACAAATAACTTAATATATTGGGGAAAAGACAGCAAGGATTTTTGAAGTGTGACATTTTTGTACAAAATTCTTTTAAATGCTTTGAATATTTCAACAAGCATGTAGAGAAGGACAAGTAGGACAATGAACTGTACTTGAGTCTCAGAAAATATTATTGAAAAGTTTCCTAGAGGCTAGTAAAAAAAAACTAAATTATCAAAGAAAAAGGGAGTGTGATCTCTCTTGGCATAACAAAGAACTAAAAGTTATGAAACAAAGGGTAGGAAGAAATGGCTTGTTTTCACAGTGAAGGAAAAATATTTGTGAAGGATTCTCCACAGTGATATCTGCAGGGATATGTGCTGTTCTTCACATGCATAAAAAATAAATAATATTACTTCCAGTAAAACAGGCAGGCAAATAAAGACAAAAGCCACAGACAATACCAGATTATCCAGAGAGTCAAATCTAAAACTGGCTGCAAAACCAGCAGAAAGGACTCATGACATTGATGGACTAAGTAATAAATAGTAAATGGAAATGAGGATGGAGAAGTGCAGACTAGGGAAAATGTGAGGAAACAACCCCACCTCCATTTTTTAACTAAATTCACATACCATATACAGTCAGAGAGGCTTTAAAAGGGTACTATACGCAGCAAAAATATCTTGTATTCATTTTAAATCATACTCTGAAAGCACTGGAAAAATGCTTTCTGACAGCAAAATACAGTAAGAATAGAAAGTAAGTAGAATACCAAGAAAATGAAATGTTCTTCTACTACTTCCTAAGCCTTTTATGCATGCATGCCTTGAATGCAGCAGGCAGTTCTGGGCTCCATGACATTCGAAGGATTAATAAAATTACAAAGCCTTCAGAGAGAGAATGCAGGGATGAACACAGTGACAAAGAGTGCTTATAAGAAGGGGTAATAGAAAACTTCAGCTCAGAAAGGTTTGGGAAAAGAACGGGGGTATGTCATAATACTTAACTAAACCTCACAGAGACAGTGAACATAAAATACTCATTCACAGCGTAAGAACCACAGAATGCCCATTAAAACTGTCAGACAGATGGTTTAAAACAAACAAACAGAGATATTGCCGCGCTCATGCAGAGCACATGATAAAATTGTAGAATTCACTGTCTCAGGGATTTTCTGGAAGCCAAAGTATAAACTGATTTAAAGAAAAAAAAAACAAACCAAAACATAACCAAATTTATAGAAGAGGGCTCAAGCTGTGGCTAACACAGTACTTCAGATAGATATTTTGATCTAAGCTTTTAGCACCTGATCAGCTGTATATTCTACCACTTACAATCCTCCCTCAGCAAAGATAGAATGCTGGTTTAGAATGACCTTTGGTCTCACCTAGTCTCATCTATTCTTGCAGTATTACTAAACTTAGGGAATACTAGAGAAAAACCTGCAGGAATGAACTATAAATGCCCAAAAATGTCAGTCCACCATCTCTTGCATTCTGTCATATTTTTTTTAGCATTCATCCCCATTGGTTTTACATAGAGTATATATAAAAATTTTTAAAATCGGTCCTGAAAATCACTGAAAAATGTTTTATGACTATGTAACAAGTCAGAAAACCAAAATCCATTGTTCTTAAAGAATAGCCTAATGGAGATTTTATTACTAATAGATAAAACACAGAGAATCTTCCTCTTTAACTATCAACAAAGGTACACAATACATGGGTCTTAGAAAACAAAAATTTTGCAAGTCCTTCATATGGCATACTCCAAGGCTACAATCTGCTTCACGTGGAGAAACAGCCTTGATCAAAATTGTGGCTGGAGCCAGGCCCAAATGAATGATGAAGCACTTGCAGTAATAGGTTCTCCTGCAGAGTCTGGAGCGATTGTTCTTCTGGAGCTATTGTTCATGAGAAAAGAAAATTTTCGTTAACTCATGCTGCATAGTACACAGCCAGTGTACTGCAATCAGTTTAACTTAACGAGATTACCTATGATGTGAAGTACTGGCGCTACAAGAATAGCATCATCAGGCCTCTGAGATACAACTGCAGGGTTTTATTGTCTTCCACAGACAACACTGCAGTAGCACAGAAACACAGAGCATCTTGTCAGTTCTGAGCCTCCACTTGTTTACCTGAACAGCTTCACCTTATATCAGTAGCAAAACAAATACAGACCCTTGTTGGCCCTCAATTCCGTCTATGGCTACCTTCTATCAGCAGGGAGAAATTCCGCCCAAAAGGCTTGACCAAGCAGGAAGGAAAACACATCAGCCATCTGATCTGCAGAATGCGCATCTTCAGTTACTGTGAGTTACCTACTGTCGTACAAAGTGGATTAGCAAACTGAAGCCAACGTGTATGATTTATAAATCTGTTCTGAACCAGACACACTAGTGCTCAGATGCTTCCTCCCCAGCCACGCTCAGCTGACATGACCATACTATGAAACATCACAGGCAAAAAGACACTCCCTCCCACAATACTCCTGTAGAGGAGATCCACTCCAAAACAGGCGGTTTTTCTCCCATGGTTCAGGAGGAACAAAGAAAAGTCTAAACTTCTTCTGAAAACTCACACTGCAGAAACAGAAAGGGCTACTGTTCAGTTGCTGTGCTTTGTTTCATATAAATTAAAGAAATAATATTACTGATTCTTGATGAGTCTCTTCAGATTATAGAACTCCTTTCTGATGATTAACAGCTACTTAGAAAGATCATGCAGGATTTGCTTTTAGCAGTAAAATCAAGCTGGTCTTACTGCTTGCCATTTACTAGTGTTGCAGCAGAGACTCCCACCATAACACAGCTTGAGTCTATAAACATTAAGTACGACCACCCTTGATGTACTTGTATAGGAAATGTCAAAACCAAGTCTTCTGTTCAAATGTTACATTATGTGAAATCCTGATCTGAAAATGTATTAACTATTTCTAACTGCACTATGCAGCATCTAACAGGACTAACGAAGTTCAGACTGTTTACATGGAAACATAAGAGAAACACTACAAACTCCTAAAAATACATACACAAATTACTTAGATGGCAAGAGGCCAATATGACACACCTCATGTTTGCGCTTAACATCTACCAACACAGGAACCAGCAATGGATTTATTTTCTATTTTGCCAGTCCTCTAAAAAAACTGGCTTCTCTGATTTCCAACACATGCATGAAAACAAAAAATAGTATAACAAACCATCCTTTACAAAACATTACATATAGGGAATGGTGTCCATCAGAGAAAGAGGACCTTGGTTTGATTGAGGCTGCTCACTCATAACAGGTCTATGAAACAGGGAAGGCTCAATGCTTCTAATTATCAACAATGACGGTTACATTTAGTTATATACAGCAACTCTCCAAAGGGTGGGAAGGGGACCCTCCAAGCATATAGATCCCAAGCACCCAAAAGGACAGCAGCTGTAGAACTGTTTTTTTTTTAACTAATCCATTAATAGTCCTATAATTGAACATACTTCTCAAAGCTGGGCCAGGTAGCCAGAGTGCACTGCTGCCCTTGGACCTAACAACTGTAAAACTGAGTTTGGCACAGAAAAGCAACTCTCACGACTGGAAACAACCCGGCCTGGGACCAGCCCAGTCTTAGAAACATCCTACTTTTGCACTGCACATGGCGTGGGAGTGGGGGGGGGGGAAGTACAGGCTACTTGGGGACCTGTTACCAGCCAGGGTAAACGAAATAAACCCACTGCAGTTTCAGCACAACCCTACTAGCTGTCATTTACAAACAGGACCTAGACGTCTCCGATTCCTAGAACAGTATTAACTACCTACGGCAGACGAGGCACGATTATGTGCTTGATCACCTTTGCGTATTCCCCGGTTATTTATTTTTTTTTTATATATATATAGGTTTATCTAAATTTATCCCCTACTGCTAGCGATATTAGAGACCGCAGAAATGACGGGTTTTCAGTAACTTCTGCTATTTTCCCCTCCGTTTAACCGCACAACTTGATGCGCCTATAAGTACCCAGGAAAGTGCGAATCCCCCGGCCCCGGCTGGTTCGCGCCGCGCCCCGCGGGCAGGAGGCAGCGGAGCGCGGAGAGGGGAGGGTCCGCCCCGCAGGAAGCCCCCGGCCCCCCCGCCGCCACTCACCAGCCGGGAACGGGCGCGCCGCACGAACTCCTCCATGCCGCCCGCCGCCCGCCGCGCTCCCGCCGCCCGCCGCCCGCGGCCCGCGCCGGACCCCGCCCCGCCCCGCCCCGCGCTGACGCCACCGCGCCGCAGGGGCGCCCGAGCCCGGCACCCGCCGCGGGGCAGCGACCGGCACGGGCGGGCGGGGCGTGGGGCTGCACCCACGGGGGCTGCAGCGTTAGGGGTGGGGATTAGCGCTAGTGGTAGCGTTAGAGTTAGGGCTTAGGTTTAGGGTTCGGGTTTACGGCTTAGGTTTAGGTTTCTGTTTAGTGTTAGGCATTAGGGTTAGAGTTAGGGATTAGAATCATAGAATCACCAGGTTGGAAGAGACCCACCGGATCATCGAGTCCAACCATTCCTATCAATCACTAACCCATGCCCCTCAGCGCCTCGTCCACCCGTGCCTTAAACCCCTCCAGGGAAGGTGAATCAACCCCCTTCTTGGGCAGCCTCTGCCAGTGCCCAATGACCCTTTCTGTGAAAATTTTTTTCCTAATGTCCAGCCTGAATCTCCCCTGGCAGAGCTTGAGGCCATTCCCTCTTGTCCTGTCCCCTGTCACCTGGGAGAAGAGGCCAGCTCCCTCCTCTCCACAGCTTCCTTTTAGGTAGCTGTAGAGAGCAATGAGGTCTCCCCTCAGCCTCCTCTTCTTCAGGAATTAGGGTTACGGTTAGGGTTAGGTTTAGTGTTAGGGCTTAGGGCTGGGTCTATGGTTAGGGTTTAGGGCTTACAACTTAGCCTTAGGGTTCTGTTTAGTGTTAGGCATTAGGGTTAGAGTTAGGGGTTAGGGTTACGGTTAGGTTTAGGGTTAGGGTTAGGGCTTAGGGATAGGTTTAGGGTTAGGGTTTACGATTGGATTTGGTGTTAGGCACTAGGGTTAGGGTTACAGTTGGTGTTAGACTTAGGTTTGGTATTAGTGCTTAGGTTTATGGTTAGGGGCTAGGTTTAGTGTTAAGGTTAGGAGCTGGGGTAACAGTGTCAGGGTTTTGGGGACAGGGTTAGGGTTAGAGTGAGGGGTTAGGATTATGTTTAATATTAGGGTTTAGAGTTTAGGGTTAATGTTTAGGGTTAGGTTCATGGTTAGGTTTAGTGTTTCAAGTTAGGTTTAAGGTTTGGATTAAGGGTTAGAGTTAGGGGTTAGGGTTACGGTTAGAGTTAGATTTAGTGTTAGGAGTTATGTTTAAAGTTTGGATTAGGGGTTAGGGTTACAGTTACAGTTAGGGTTAGTGTTAGGGATTAGGGTTAGGTTTGGGACTAAATTTAGGGGTAGGGTTGGGATTAGGATTATGTTAGGGCTAGGATTAGGGTTATTTTAGGGTTGAAGCTGGGGTTATGGCTAGGATTTTGTTATGGTCCTGATTCATGTTATGAGTTATCGTTGTGTAAAGAGTCCTGGTTCATCCCTAATTTCAGCTTCACTAGGGCAGAAGTAAAGTAGTCGCTGCAAGAAGAAAGGAGAGTCAGGCTAAGGTTGATTAAAAATCAATCAGGTATGACAACTGGTTCTTTGTGGTTTTGCACAATAGGACGTGAATAATTGCACAATATCTAGCACCTATAGTAATTATGGAGGCAAACAAGTTGTTCGAAAAACATTTCAAAATATATTTTTTTACAAATATTTTCAGGGAGCTCAGACACATTTGGTTTTCTTTGCCACACAGCCATACTGGGGTCCTCTCTGGATTGCCAGCACGCAGATCATTAAAAATCCACAGAGTTCTTGTAAGCTTAGTGGAAGACCACTCAGATATTACTGTGTAAGTGTATGTTTATTGACTTTACCCATAAGCATCTGGAGAGACCTGTTCATGGGATGTATAGAAAAGTAATTAGTCAAAATACTTTGTTCACAGTATATGGGAGTAATTGTGCTTATAGCTAAGAGGCTTAAGAACAGTAATTTGGTGCCTATTTAGCAAGTTCACTTTTCATTCTCCCCATATCTTCTGTCCAGAATCTGCCTTCTGACACAGTATTTTATTTAATACGCACACAGCAAAAGTGACCCCTTTAAGCATTAGTTTCCTGAACTCAGTTTAGCTGCTGTAGCAAGCTGGATTTTTTTTTTTACCTCCTTTGGCAAAATTTGCTGAAGGGTAGTATATACTTTTTCCATTTTTTGCAAGATCATATTGATTTCTTAATAAGCAAAACATTTCTAGTAGACCTTAACTCTTCATCTCAAATTACACAGCATTTCCTGTATTGCAATACTTCAGTTTCAATTTTATGTTACAAGTAAGAGAATATGTTGCACAAAATTTGTAAACCTTCAAGAGGCCAACTTTTCTATAGGATAATGGGAAAACCCGAGTTCCACTAGAGTTCTGAAACACACTAATGTTTCTAACGTGTTCAGAAGAAGAAATGTTCTGGTACATGTAACAGATTTCATTTTTGTGTAGAACACTGTCACTTACAGGACTTTGCTTCATGTCATTTGCATGGTGCTCCAATTCACTCAAATATTTTAATGAAGATTTATCTTTCAGTTTTAAAAGGTTATGATACAGGTTGAGGGAGGAGAGATTCAGTTCTCCAGAACACTAGAATAGGAGCGTGTAACTAGCCAGAGCAGCTTGATCATGACAGTAACAGTAGCAGGATCTGTAAGATATCATGAAAGAATTAACAAATTAAATGAGAGTAAATTGCACTCACAAGAAAAAAGTTTGTTCATAAAGGAGCAAGAGCTTTTAGCTTTTACAATAGTATCTTCAATGAGCTGTAAAAATAATACACGAGAGAAAAAACTACCAGATCTTGTAGCACAGATTTTTTTTTTGTAATTACCCATTGCCAACTCCTCAATGAGTTACAACTTCATTGGAATAATAAATCTGTACTGTTCAGGCTAGTTATTTATAGTGGGCAAAGGAAAGACGCCAATGAATACTAATGGTGAGAAAGCACTGGAGAAGATATGGATCCTGCAGTTTATAGCTAGGTCTACTCTACAGGCACCATATGACCTTCCACTGAGTTCTACAGTCCTGGACAGGGACTACAGCCCTTCAAGATTTCATTTCTTTTCTCTATACAGTGGATGGAATCCCAGAAGTCTCCTTTATGAGTTACTCAACTAAGTATATATGAAATGTGTCTGTGGGCACTTGAGTAAGCCCTAACCCTAACCCTAATGTAAGCCTACAGCTAACCTTAATTCTGACATTAACAGTAACACAAACCCTAACCCTAACCTGTAGCACTAATCCTAATGCTACCACAACCCTAACCCCAACCCTAACCTCCTACTCCTAAGCATAACACTAACCCTAACCCTACCCCTAACAACCAGCCCTAACACTAACCCTAAAGATAACCCTTACTCCTAACGCTAATCCTCTGAAATAGAGGGCAGGGTTTCTCGAGCCTAGGCTTCGTCACGTACTTAGAGTCACCAGTTACCCAGTCTTCTGTATCAAGTATCAAGCATCTTCACTTCTGGTGAGGAGCAATACCTTTCAATGTTACTTCCACTTCCCAATTTTACATGTTTCAAATACACTGATCAGCCTAAAAGATGGACAGAGAGAAACTATTTAAAATACCAGAAGATTCTTCTTCTCCAAACCTGAAGACTGTCCATCAATAATACATAAAACCTCTACACTGTGAAGGCCTCCTGTATTTCTCTAGAGAAGACAGGCTTGAAAATAGAGTTAATGGACATCAGGTCCCTTTTGGACTGCTGATTTGCCCAATGTAAAACAAATACTAACAGGAAACTGTGTTCTCAAGGGCATGACTGTTGTTTATTTCATTACTTTATTCCCCACCATGCATTTCAAGGTGAAGTCTTTGTAGTCGTCCCTCTTGCTTTTATGAAATATTAGGTACGGTAAAAATTAAATGGCTGTTGCTTTTCCTGAGGGGTGGAGAAAGAGAAAGGAAAAGCCATGCCGGGCTAGGAAATGACTGCTACAAACCTGATACAAATATTTATTGAGATTTTTCAAAGGCTGAATTCATTAATCTTGTTTTAGATGTGAATAACACATATTTTTTGTTACAATAGTTTTCTGTTCTGGTTCTCCACATGCAATTGAGTAAGATGCCAGAGTGCATATTTTTGAGCCAAGCCATGCTACTAATTTAAAACCAAAAAGCACCACTGAATCAATACCAAAAGTACTTGGAGTTATTCCAAATGATGGCTGATTTAATGGTTTCCTCTGTGGGGAAGTACAGGCTGACAGGCACAGAAAATAGAACTGCAAGTTTAGTCCCCCTCAGACTCCAACAGGTACAAAAACCCAAGCAAATGACAACAACAATAACAATAAATATGAAATAAAGATTATGAGAAGCCAGAACCCATATTACTCTTCAGTTAGAACTAAGTCTAAGTTTCTGCTCAGGGACATGGTTTAAGGACAGATAAGAATAGTTGGACTCAAGGATCCAACAGGTCTCTTCCAGCCCGGTCATTCTATGATTCTAAGTCCATTGAAATCGAGTTCCCAGGTTGTTCATCAAATTTCAGTACAACTGAGCACTAGAACAGGTTATTATAGAAGTCAACCTGCTGTGCTGCTGCCTTTATGTTATGCCGCTTGAGTTGAGAAATTGGGGAGATTACATGTTCAGTGTGACTACTAAGAGGTGAAATATTTTACTGAATTTGCACAACCTGTGCACAGGATTATTGTATTAAATCAGTTCCAGGTCAAAGAAGTAATTCTAACAGATATGCTCAGCTTTGCAGGTTAAAACTGTTACCAAACCACCTGTCCACCCACCCCTCATCTGCAAGTTAATTGAGGGATACCTATTCCCATTACACTGCTGCTCACTAGTACCATTTAAATTGCATAGACAGTAGGTTTCCAAGGGGCAGTAATCTCTGTCAAAATAGGGGGAAAGGGCTTGAGCAATTTGGCTTAAATCATTAACAGTGTTTGCGCCCCATGCACATGGGTCAAAGTCCTAGAAGACAGACATCTCAAGAACATCCAGTCTTGTGCTTTTGACAATAAAATTTTATACTGCAGTGAGCACAAGGAATCTCCAAGTTAACTATAAGAAAATTAGAGCTAACAGTACATAAACGTCTGCTGCTTTATAGATAACTGTTAATCAGTTGCATATAGTGAGTTTATTATTACTGACTTTTTAGTTGTTTAGCAGAAGTACACAAGGGAACATTCCTACACATGTTACTTTGAATACAGATAAAAAGGAAATTAAAATGTTCCCCAGATTTCAAATCAGAGAATGTAATGTTAACAGAATATTGATTCTGTGACAATAAAGTTAATTCTGAAGTATTTTACAGTGAATATTATATTGGCTGCTATTTGAAATCCAAAATGCAATAGAAGTACTTCTTATTTTGCAAGCTGACCAAAATACAAAACTGTCTGTCATAGATCAGCTAAAAGTAAGTCTTATGTTAGAAACTCTTCAGTTAGTAGAATATCATATTACAATTTTTAGCCAAGTCCTCTCAGTCCACAGACAAGTACTGTAGCTAACTACAATTACTTTCTTAAAAATAATAATGTAAATCCAGTACAATTCTCTACATTGAACTTGAATTCAGCTGGCAGACGTGCTTGCCGAACCTCTTTTTGTCATCTACCAACAGTCCTGGCTGACTGGGGAAGTTCCACTTGACTGGAGTCTGGTAAATGTTACATCCATTTACAAGAAGAGCAGGAGGAGGATCCAGGAAACGACAGGCCTGTCAGTCTGACCCCAGTGCCAGGGAAAGTCATGGAACAGGTGATCTTGGGTGCCATCTCACAGCACACACAAGACAGCTGGATGATCAGGTCCACTCAGCATCCGTTTATGAAGGGCAGGTCCTGCCATACTAACTCGATTGCCTCCTATTTTCAGCTGGAGGCCAGTTACAAGTGGTGTCCACAAGGCTCAGTGCTGGGTCCAGCCCTGTTCAATGTCTTTATCAACAATCTGGATGAAGGGATCAAATATGTCCTTAGCAAGTTTGTGGACTAAACTAAGCTGGGAGGAAGTGTCAATCTGCTGGAACATAGGGAGGCTCTTCAAAGGGATCTGAACAGGCTGGCTCAGTGGGCTGAGGCCAATGGGATGAGGTTCAACAAGGCCAAATACTGGGTCCTGCACCTGAGACACGACAACCTTGTGCAGTGCTACAGGTCTGGGGAAGAGTGGCTGGAAAGCTGCCTGGCAGAGAAAGACCTGGAGGTGTTGGTCAGCAGCTGACTGAAGATGAGCCAGCAGTGTGCCCAGGTGGCCAAGAAGGCCAAGAGCATCTTGGCTTATATTAGAAGCGATGTGGCCAGCAGGACCAGGAAACGCATTCTGCCCTTGCACTGAGCACTGGTGAGGCTGCACCTCATATACTGTGTTCAGTTCTGGTCCCCTCACTGCAAGAAAGACATTGAGGTCCTGCAGCGTGTCCAGAGAAGAGCAATGAAACTGGTGAAGGGGCTGGAGAACAAGTCTTATGAGGAGCGGCTGAGGGATCTGGGGTTGTTTAGCCTGGAGAAGAGGAGCCTAAGGGGAGACCTTATTGCTCTTTACAACTACCTAAAAAGAGGTTGCAGAGAGGTGGATGATGGTCTCTTCTCCTAAGTGATAGCTGATTGTACAAGAGGGAATGGCCTCAAGCTGCATCAGGGGAAGTTTAGATTGAAAGTTAGGAAAGATTTCTTCACAGAAAGGGTTATCAAGCACTGGAACAGGCTGCCCAGGGAGGTGATTGTGTCACCATCCTTGGAAATATTTAAAAGGAGGGTAGATGAGATGCTTTGGGACATGATTTAGTGGTAAACAGAAACGGTTGGAGCTGATGATCTTTAAGGTCTTTTCCAACCTAATGATTCTATGATATGTGACTGAATTGTGTAAAATTAAAATGTCTTCTGTTTGGACGAGTTTAAGAGAATACTGTGTGACATGCAAAGTAAGATATGCATGGTGGGCTTAACTTAGCTGTAAAAGTGGTACTGAACTTCATCAAGTGGTACTGAACTTTGGCAAGTCTTGCTGAAAATCCCAGGGAGCTTCAGTATTGTTAGATAAACCAATGCTAAGCAGAAGACACCAGCAACACCTAAGTACAACCTGTTTTACTCACAAGATATGTGGTTCTCAGTTGAAAAAAAAAATAAGACTAACAAATTAAAGCTCATGTAGAATCTATGCAGATAATTCAAAAAGCACAGTTGTCATCTTCTGAAGAAAATACTTAAGAAGACTTCTGAATCCACAGATTCCCATTCAAAATGGATTGTGCTCTGTATGACTGTGACTCAATGTGCATGCTGAAAATGATCGCTTTAGTATTGAAGAACAAAGCTCCTGAACAGATTTCAAGCCACCATGGAATTCAGATAACTTCCGAAGTTTCAATTGTTTGCAAAGAGAAATGGTCTCAACTGCGCCCCATTAGCTTTTTATCTTGCAATATATGTGCCAGTGGAAGGATTCATGTATTCCAGCAAGTGTTTCAAATTATAATTGAGAATAAGTCCTACAACAAATAATTGTGAGTGTTCTGCCTTCATATAAGCTGACAGAAGCTGTTCTATATGATAGAGCCAGAGTTCACCACACAGATTCATTATAGCTGATGGACTGGTAAGGTGACAAAAGACCAGAAACCTGGAGATGGTGATGTTTCTTCATGGGAGTCTGTGAGTCTCCTTATATCATGAGATACGTATCTGGCTGAGATGCAAGAAATCTTCCACAAATTCTGCAGAACATTATGTATTATGGATACCTCTTGTTAAACAAACCACAGGCAATGTCACCAATGCCACCAATGTGCTTTCTGGCATTTCTTTCATCCAGCTACAGAGTATTAGGATGAAAGAAATGCCAGAAAGCACATTGTTCAACATGCTTTCATACAGTGTCTGTAAAACATTGTCCAAAGAGAATCTTTGATACTTAAGGCTTCATTTGTAGAATGCTGTATATCTAATGATGTTAATGCATTTTAATGATCATAACGTATTTTTATAATCAAGGAGAAGACGGCTGCAAAAAGCAAATAGCTCCATGAGCAGCACTGAGGAATAGACCGACAAAGCATTTTCTAAGAATGGGTATATTTCCTTTGAAGGACTTTCTGGTTGGAAATTGGAAGTCTACAGACTTTTAATGATTGACATCTTTATATGACAATTTGATGGATAATCTGACATTTAATAAAGAGAAATTAATCTTCAGCCTTTAATTCCTCTCCCTAAGTTAAATCTGTGGAAAGTTCTTCCAAATGTTGTTGAAACTGGTGAGTTCCTTAGAACTTACTGTTAGAAAACAATATCAGACATGCAAGTAACAATTTCCAAAGGAAAACTGTGTAAAACAGACATCATTCTACCAAAAGTGTTCTTAGGGTCCACAAGTTTTGAGGATTATCATAAATCAATAAGAAAAATGACAAGGTTTTGCATTTGTTTTATGTTTCAATTATATGTGTTATGTTCAAGACATAGGCTTTTCAGCTAAGAATTCATACTGTAAAGATAATAAGCTTGGCCATTAATGCTCATTAGTGTCACCACTAAGAAAAGATTCATGTTGATGTTATTTATTAAAGCAATCAAAATGTGCTATTATGCTGCTAATTACAATATTTATCCAAACTCCCCTACTTACCCATAGTACAAATACAGTGCAGGCATCTCTTGTAGAAGCTTCCTTGTGCAGCTCTGGAAATGACTTTTTCTTCCAGCTAAGGACATTCCCATTCTCAATGGGAAAGAATAGGATAAATGTGGACTGTCACACTGTAGGGTAAACACTCTTGTTTTGGATGTATGCAGTTGTATTAAGGGTAAGAGTTGCAGAAACAGAGAAGTGACTAAGAACTGTGGTAGATAAACAACCTGTTCTCACTTCTACCTTCAAATCAGCATATCATTATAAAAATAAAACATTGAAAACTTTATCATTTATAATGTAAATCACCTACAAGAGAAAATAACATTTCAAAATACTATAGAGTAGTTTATTTATTTGGGGCTACTTCCTTTTAGAACACTATCATCAGGATTTACAAATAAAGCTTTGGTATAATAAAATCCTCACCTGAGAGCTAAAGTTAAAGGCTTCCTTCACTGTTATCAGCACAGCAGCAGAAAAAGATAAACACAAACAGAACTGGGGGTGTCACAAAGCCTATCACACAAAATAAGGAAACAAATATGAATGTTTGATAATTTATTCTGAGAAAAATAATTTCTAATATTAAAAAATTTCAGATGTATTTGGTGTCTATTAACTGTGTGATTTTTGCTGAAGTGTGAGCGATGTGTTTACTAAGTCAGTATTAACATTTTCAAACATTATTATGTAGACTACTAAGACAAGTAAGAAGGTAGAATTCTGCACTCCTCAAATGAAGCCCACCTTTCCAAAACCAATTATCTTTATCAGAAACTACAGCTTAATATGAATTACCAGTATCATCTGCTCCTTTTGTTTTTAGGAAACACAGTTTGAACACACGATTTTTTGCAAAGCAATCCCAAAGAAAATAACACATTTGAAACAGATTGTTTTGTTAGCAACAGTGGTGTGTACTTCTGTGTGCACGCTCCAACTGTAATCTTTTCCTCTGGAGACAGAAAGAATCCAGGTACGGTGAAATAAAAACATTTATTAGTTATCACAATATTATTTCAGAAATATAGGAGAAAGCAGTAACACATATTTAGCAAGTCAGTATGGATCTGTGGTGGGTTAAGATTGCCCTTCTCTTTCGGAGGAAAAATTTTTCATGGAAGTGAGAAAGGAAAGGTTATATAGGTAAGGAGCTTATTAAGGAATAAAACAGTAATTAGCAACCTCTTTACCCTTACATCCAGTACATATCACAAAACTAGACAGAGGAAGATCAGATTAGAGGTTGTGCCCTTCTCATCTGTCAGCTGCATATAAGCAGTGACTTCATAGTCACAAGATAATTGCAGTCATAATGTTAACATGCAGCATAGTTAAGTGTATGCTCCAACAGGCTTTTCTGAGAGCTGAGTCCAGACTATTTACTTACTCACTGAGCAATTTGGTTCACTTTAACAGGAATGTTTTTTGTTTGTTGATTTATAGCCTGAAGAAAACTATAAAACACAAGAAGAGCAGATTAAAAAAAAAAAGGTAGTAATTTCAGTAATTAGTAACCAAGCCTAAAAAAAATCTTGTTGGCAAGTGGCACTGCTGTTGAATAAATAATTACTGAGTGAAATATATGGGAAGAGTAGACTAATCAATGATTGAGAATTGGAATAAGAAGTGTAAGCAGAATAAATACATGTACTTTTATTGTAACCCCCTGAATAGGATAATCAATTCACTTCAGCATAGTTTCCACTTTTGCTCTAGAAAGAGCAAATGATTTTTTGTATTATATTTCTTTATTCCCTCTGCAGGGGAGAATTTTTTCATGTCACCTGAGGGTGAGTTAACTCACTGTGCTCAAGTGGCAGTGTTTCCTCAATAATTATTTTTTTAAAAACAAAAAATGAAAGGCTGCATCTACTAAATCCAACAAGGAGGTTCTCCACCACAATCAGCAAAGACAATATTCCCTTCTTCTTACATATCTTAATTTGCTCTTCAATCTTAAAAATTGTTTAAGCCACAAGTATTATGTTTTTATAGAGTAATGAGGAAGAGAATACAGGAATAACCAAATATTCATTTTCAACTGAAAAAATTGTAGTGTTTTGTGACAGCCACAATTCTTCTATCTGGAATTAAAATAAAGCTTGGTATTGGGTATTATTTGTATTTTTCTCACACTGTCCCAAAATTTACAGATATTCATTCTGACTGCCTTGTTAGCAGCATTCTATCATCTCATGTTCATGGGCTTACATGTGCTTACTCTATTTACATCGTACTAAAAATTGCCTCCTTTATTTTTATTGTCTATAATTACAGCTTTTGGTAAACAATTCCTATGCTACGCTTTTGAATCCAGTATTTTGTCTGTACATAGCTAACAAAGTTGTGCTTTGGTATACTCATTTTAGTTCTAAAACATTATCTGCTCAAAATGTATAGAATTGTTGAGCAGCAGAGATATTCAAATTATGTTATTACAGGCAGAAAAATGCAATTTTGTTTTATGACTCAAAGCCTCTTTAAGCAGAATCACAGACACACAAGTTTTGGAAGATGGCATTCAGGCAGCTGAATATCTATACACTCACTTTCATGTCTCCGGATTGCTTATAGTCCAGAAACTTCTTAGAAGCAAGCAAACTGTTTGTAATCTGAATAACAGCCAACTCTTAGTCAAATGAATAGTTTTATAAAGTGCAGAACTTTTTTGAAGCTGTTCAACTTATACAACAATCTCAGCAACTGTTTTTCTCAAGCACAATTACTGAATTAGCATAGTTTGCTTCAAATAGGACATAGTACAGAACAAAGAATACACTATTGATTTTTGTAGCAAATTCTCAAGACACCCAGGAATTATTTGTTTAGTGGGCAACTGACCTATCCAGTTTTTGGGCTAGACTGCACTTTTACTTCTCCTCCAGTTTTTCTTCAGTTAGGTAAGTTCAAGGCAGGTATGAAGGATAATACATTAATGGATCTGTCCATACAGAATTGTTTTCTACCTTGGAGAGCCAATTAAACATAAAATGCCTAGGGCTTTTAAGTGCCTTCAGAACTCCAATGCTAATATCTCATTCCATATCATAACTCAGTTTTTAATGCCAAACAAAAGTGTTTTACTTTACATAGAACAGATGTTGTTTCTGTAAATTGTAACTATTCAGAAATGCTTATGATTTAACCACCAATTATCAGTCTTAACATATTTTGATTTGCCTGTCTTGCCAGTATGCTAGCTAATGGTTGACCAAAAAATGTCAGTATGGTTGACAGAAGTTACCCTTTCTTCCCTTCCATGCACTGATCACAGAGAAAAGTTTATCTCCCTTCTTTTCATTGACTTTAATATGAGCACCAATACTATCTCAAGCCCTTTATAAGGCATGCATCACATAAGCTTGCGCATACACAAACATTTATCTGAGTAAATCCAGGGACTATGCATGTTAAGTCAAGCATATCCTTTTAAGTTATTTAAACAGGGCCTTAATTTCCAATGTTCTGCTCATTACCCTTCCTCTATTATTTAAAAAGATTCATCCACTGTGGGAAATTATTTCAGAACATCTAGCTAATGTGTTTTTATCTTCTTTTTTGATATAATTAAATATTAACAGAAATAACAGTGATAACTGTACTTTCCACTATATACAAATCATACTGTACCTATCTAAGTCTGGCAAGTGATTTGACTGTGATCCTCCTTCCTTTCAAATGCAAGATATGTACAATATGTTCATATTTGTATCATAAAATTTCCAAAAGCTGTAGAAATAGTAATGCCATATATGAAGCAAAAACATGTAAAATACGTGAGAAGCATATTTGTTTCAGATGTCTGTCAACTGATAACAGTGAAATATTTTTTTCAGTGGATTAATTAGAAGTAGTAGGCTCAAGGATTAGTGTATTCTCAGCTGAAGGATGAGGTGTTTCAGTATAGTTTCCCACTCTAGTGATGCACAACACCATAGACATTTGAGAGACAGTCTGTTTCATGGGATTTTGCTGTGGCCACCAGTGAATTAATTAACAAAGTGGTGAAAGTTAAATTCTGCTTCAAGGCTTAAAAGAAGGACTAAGATTGTGACGGAGGAATAAAAACATGTTCCCCACATTATTTTCAACTTTCAGAAATAATTAGCTTTGACTTCTCTGCTGAAAGTTTCATCTAGTAATCTCTGGTAGAACCAAATCAATTCTTCAATTTGACTCCTAATGACTGTTGCAAATAAACCATCATAAAGTTTCTTCCATGAATAACCAGAGTCAAACTAGATAAAATTAAATCCTAAGGTACTCATGTAATTTTAACTGAAAGAATCTGAGAAAACTACAGTCAGCTCATGTATGCTTATATGCAAATAGAAAACTACGATAAGAATATTTATCTGATAACAAAATAACCTTCTTTGTGTTCTGATTCTATGTTTCAGTCATCACACTAGTATCATGTTGAAGAGATAGTTGTAATTCACATTTGGACACTAAGAGGAACTGTGCCACTGATTTCTACCAGGATGTCTACTAGCTGGAACCATCAACAAAAACAAAATGATCGGCCCAAGCTATTTAAACCACAGTTGCTATTCTATTGTCAGAACATCTTTCTTGCTGTGTGCTTAGATTCATCTGTATTTCAATAGCAGGAACTGAAAGACATAACAAATGAATAGCTCTTTCTGCTCATAGGCACTATGCAAAAAGAAAAGAGAAGAATATCACCTATTTAGGTCCTGGCAAACATTGTGCAACTTTTACAACAGGAGCCTGTGCTAGCAGTGCTGTGTGTTTTAAGTTAACCCAATTACAACATAAGAATATGAAATACCTCTTCTGTGCATCTGTTGAGATCCTATTGTAAGTAATATAGATTTCCAGTATATATGTAAATGCTATTAATTCATAATGAACTTCAAATTGAGCATGGTGCAGAGGCTGACTCCTTTGAGCAGAAAAGAATAGGACAAAGCTCTGAATTTAAGTCTGTGGCTTTAATACAGCAAAGGTCTTGTAAAATAGCAATGGAGTTAAATGACGTACTAAGTTCCAGAAGAAGCAGTGCTCCAATAGCGGAAAAAAGGACAGCTTGTTCTTAGGGCTATTTTATGCAGGTTGTTCACAAAGAGAAATGCTCTCATATTACTCAGCTATGCTGATTCATGTTCTTAATGTCCCATATCCTTAAAGAAGTTAATGGTCTAAAAGGCTTGCTTTCTTGCTTTCTTTCTGTGATTTGAGACTGGAAGGATTTGATGAAGGAAGATGGTATGTTTGTCTACATGAGTCAAAGTGAGTAGAATTCAATGTCAAGTCTAGATAAAGCCTAATCCAGTAGATTATTAGAAGTACAAGATGCTCTGGGAAGAAAAATGGTGATAAGCCATAGCAATCATGTTTTGGCACTGGAAAAAATGTAGTCTCATGCTCCCAGTAAGCTAAAAAACTGTGAATGTAGCAGTTGTTCTTGAACTAGGATTCAATGATGGGATAGATCCTTCCTGCCTCATCAGTACAAAACAATGCAAAAATGGGGGAATCCAGGCTGGATTAAGTCCCAGTTTCATCTCAGATGGTGAAAAGCAATAAGATCTTCAATGGAAGCTACAAAAATCTACACTGCTTACAGAAATAATTACTCTACACATGAAATTTATTCCTACCAAATCAATTTCCCAGTTTACAAAAAAAATAATATATATATGCAGGTTAACACCAGGATTTCCTTGTTTTCTCAACATGTTCAATGAATTATTTGTTTGAGAGGGTAGGAGAACTCTTTTTTTACATGTTAAGACCTTATTAGCCTTGTTAAGCTCCACTTGCTACACTACCTCAACTCTGAAACCTCAGATTGGTGTATTGATGCCATGTACACAGATTGTCATGAAGCCAAATCAGGTGGGCCTTGCTCAGAAATAAGACTGTTTCAAATCTCGTTCCATGTCGTAAATTTCATCCTCTCTTTATTAAACATCTAACTCTTTCACAAGCTCTCTTCTTAGCCTCAAAGAAAACTAGGGGTAAAATATTTCCATGTCAATTGAGTCAAATGAAAGAAATTCTTTCTTACAAATGTACTCCCATTTACATTCTTAGTTTTCCAGAGGCAGAATGTACTAGCACTTTTTCCAGGTGGAGAAGGGTCTGTATTTTGGAAACAGCCTTAGAAGAAAACACTGTCATACAAATCTGCCTGACACTGTCAGCAACAGTAGTCTGAAATAACATCTTAAATAAATTCTCTATGACAATACACTCTCATTTGTGAAAAGCTACAGCTACACTCTACTGCTCTGCTTTTCTGTAACTTCCATTATTTTTCATGTTAGAGGTAAGTCATGTCACTCAGAAATTAGGGTACTAATTTCCTTTCAGTGAACCTTTTAAGATTTAAATATTATATCCCTCAAGTATTTCCTGAAATTAAGATGTTTTTAGAAATCCCAGGCCCTCTCTTTCTTCAGAGTATTATTTGCATTTAACAGTGTGTCTTTTGGGAGCTGCAGTTTTGCTTTATAATGCTTTCCTTTCACTGTAAATGACATTCTCTGTGATGAACTCACACCATTGCATTTGCACTAAAACAAATGGAGACATTTCTTTGTTAATTAGGTTATTGAAAATTAATGGTGCACTTCGATGTTTAATATTTAAACACAGTGTTTAATGTTTGCTGGTACCATTTCTTCCTGAAAAAAATTACAATAGAAAATGCAGTGCTTTTCAGGGTGATGACAGCCTTTGTTCCCATTACTCTATGGTGACACTAAGATGGCCCTTCTCTGATGTTCTCTTTCCAAATCCATTCATATCAAAGAGAAAACATCGGGCTAGTATTCCAGCTGAGCAACAGACAATAGAAGTTCCAGCCCCAACACCATCCTCACAATTCTGCAGCTGCAGAGAGCTGTGATGTTTACTCTCTAGAGTTATTTTATCCTTTTAAAGATAACTAGAATCAAATTCACTTGTCTTCCGCTTGCAGTCTTTCCTAGAAAAAATACACGTTGCTTTGCCAAGTCAGATGCCCGGAAGCTTCCAGGTTATACAAGCAAAAGCTGTTTATATAAAATCAAAATGGGCAGGAAATATTTTGTGAATCAGTAGGGCAGTGACATGTGAAGGAGTGTTATTTACAGCTAACTATTTTGAAGGTTTGTAAAACTGGAAGAAATATTAGCCAGCTGAAGAGGCACTACCTGTTGAGCTCTCTCTTTTCCAAGAAGCAAAAGCTATTTCTCTCGTTCATAATTGATTGCTATTCTATGCTAATGAAACACTATTTTTTTTAAAAAGGCACAAAATTATCGACAGTAAAATATGTTTTATCACATCTAAAATAATTTCTGAAATGGAGATAGAAAAATTCATTCTAAGTAGGGTCTAACAGGAGTCCCATACAAAACCAAAAGAGTTGGCTTGTTTCTGAAACTAAATTGGTGCAAAATTATAACAATAACTCACCAGACATCAAAAGAAATCAAATGTCCTAAGCAGAGGGGTGGTTTATCAGATCACATTCTGTTCTTTGTGTCTTCAAGTTTCTTCCTACAATTTCAATTATAACATCTCCCATGGTATTTCTTTGTCGTATATAGTGAGATTATGCACTGCTGATGAACAAAAAGCATCAGAGAAGAACTGTATAATATCAGATGTGAATTAGGAGGCCAGTGCCATGGAGTTTCAATTTGACATGTTCAGATGCAACATCACAAATATAATTGCACTAAGCGGCTTCAATTTTAAAATGCAAACATTTTAATCTCTGGTATCAGATCTTTTTGTTTTCCTGATGTTATTAAAGTGTATATGTACAGAAACATTTTGCTGTCTGTGCTGTTTCATACTCTGCTTGTGATTCTGCACAATGCAGCAACAGAGGTTTTTCTAGACTCACAAAACAGCCATCTTCTGGCATGAAATCTGGAATACAATGGATCTGCTCATGCTTGTGCCTAGTCTATACCAGTGGCTATAACAGATCTGCCTATGTCTAACATCCAGATTCAGAAGCCATTTGGTCATTTCTGTTTCACATCAATTTAAAATGGAGAAAAATATCTCCTCACAAAAGATGAACACTTAAAATTGTATTCTCAAAGTACCCAGCATGTGGCTCTTTGGCAAGGGGAGAGCAGCATTCGACAGCACCAGAAAGGTGATATACAGCCTCTGCCAATTAGACATTTGCTCTGGGGGCACATCCCCCTGCTGCTCTCTAACGAAGGGCTCTGATATAGAGTGGTGTCTAGCTCCCAATTCTCATTTCCTCTTGATGAGACAGCATTTTCCAAGTGTGACAGGAAGACATCACATTAAATTAAATTTAAAAAATGACTGGGTTAAGGCAACTCCAAAAAAACATAAAAAGCAAATATGCCCACTGGTACAGACCAAACTAACTCCATTTGAACATGCTCTCAATATACCTACCCAGTGCTACTGTCAACATGAGCTGTTTGTTGTAAATAATTGAAACTGCTTTTGTTACAGTTATACACTGATCATAGCTTACTGAAATTGCACAGGTTTTGAGAGAATTTAATTTATGAAAATGTTACAGAGTGAATTTGAATAAGAAGTACATAATCTCTCATTTATCCAATCCAAAGATACTTCATGATTTAATTAAAAATCTATAGGATTTCTGTAACTATTTACTTAACCCTTAGGAGTACGTTGCTCATTTGAGGTAAGAATTTATCCCGTTATCCTGTCTTCAGTATCTACATGTGATTAGGCTACATTTAAAAATAAAAGGGACCCAAGAACACCAATCTGCTAAATAGAACACTGGTCTTTTTAAAGGAAAAAGTGCCATCTCCTAAAGAAAGAATGCCCTCTACTGCTTGGTTACGGGGCTGCACCATAGCAAAACTGCTCAAAACTGATTTCATGTGAACTGAAAACTTCAGAAAAGAGACAAACAAACAAACAACAGCAATAATAATATAATAACAAATTTTCTCTCAGAACTATCAGATGACATGAAATGCATGTGCTAAACCAAATGTTTTTAAAACCAGCATTTCTATTGTTCATTTTTCTTGGTATACCTCCATAGCATGACCCCAAATGTCTCACTTTAAACAAATATATAAAATCAAGCTGAATTATTTCTCTGTGATACTCGAATACATAACATTTTTATTTTAAAATATCTGATGTTGTTATTTCAGTAATTGTTTTGGTATGCATTATCCTTTAACTTCATGTATTTGCTGCAGGTTGTCAACTTAATACTCCCCTCCTTTATTACTTCAGAGAAATACGTACATAATTTGTACACAGGGGTTTACCTTTGAGAAACAACCAGCTGAAATTCTAATATCTCTGCGGGTTACATTTACAGCATGCAATTTTCCAGCATGCTACCACACGCAAGTGCTCTAAAGCATTGTCAAAAAAGAGCAGAGGCATACATGCTGATTTTTTTTACACTGGCAGAGAAGAAAGGGACTCATCCATACTATTCTAGAAAGCATATCTCAGAACCAATTGTTCTGTATCAGATTTGTTCCAATTTTTCCATTGGAAGAAACATACAAGAAGTCAGGTTAAAAATCAAAATATTCAGTAGGGTAGATCTACATTAGCTGAGAGAAATTGACAGCATATACTGTAAGAGAAGACATGGAAAAGAGAATTTCACTGTATCAGATATGTCACGAGCCAACATTCTCCACTTTCAGATCTTTACCAGTGTGGCCACAATTTCTAGGAAAAGAAACTACGTTTCTCAACAGTTCAAAAATAAAACTGAAACTTCTTTTAAGAAAGACATGCATAATCTAATGCATAGAAGTTTATTGCATTTCATGTAAAGCCAGGAAAGACCAGTTTCATGCCAAACACATGGTGAACATCAAAAAAGGACAACCTACCTAGAGTGATCACAGGAATTCCCCAGCCTCCCTCTTTCAAAAATTACTTTGTTTTGAGAAAGAAGGTGTTACCGATTACCCAAGGTACCCTTAATTTGTTTGGCTGTGATTGTTACAGTGCATATATAAAAGCATCAACAGTTGATTTCAAACTAATTCCACATTATTCTTAATTTTCAATTAGCAATGACATGTAGTGCTACCACCAAGGCTATTCCTGGGTGTTCATAAATATTTTCTGCAATTGTTCTGATATTCTGGCCATGAACGGACCTGATGTTTTCAAGGAAATGTTTCTCTGAGCCTGCACCACAGAAACAACCACAGTAAGAAAGACTACAGCAAGAGTGGACAGAGCTGTTTTGTCATTCTTCAGCTTCAATGTTATGCATTACATTACATACATGTATGCATAACATTGGTGGATGGATGTTTGAGAAGCTCTTCAATGATAGATGTGCCATGGTTTGCAGATTTTCAAGTTAAGAAACAGTCCCAAGATTCTACAAACCTAACCATTTGTTGCATTTTCACCTTTCTGTGAAGAAAAACTGTACATTAAATTTTCAACAGTAATAAACAAAAACTTCATAAAAATGCTGTCCCGAGTAAAACACATCTCCCAAACAGAATACCCTATCAAATACTTTTTGCTTTCTGAGACTATATACAAGTTCTGCAAGCATTTCCCTACAAATACTGAAATACATTTGCATATATACATATCTACATGTGCATATAAGCATGTATGTATGACTTTTCCACACTAAGAATCAAGGATTGAGTAATATGTAAATGTAGCACTGAATTTAAAACAAGATTGCAATGACAGTTCTGTTATTCGTTGCTGCTAGGACCAAATCTACAGGAATGATAACTGCTATCCAACCTCTGTTTCCTCTTGTTGGATGTACCAAGAACAGCAGCTGTCCCAGAAAGGACTGTAACTTAAAATAATCAAGGACTTTAAAGAGGCAGTATTCTCCTTTCTTCGTACAAAATACTGGAACATTTAAAGCATTTGTTCTTAAATTAGGAAAAAAATACTACAGAATATTTTTAAGGAGATTATTATTATTATCATCATCATCATCACATCATCATCATCATCATCTAAAGTTTCTTGTTAGGCACAGCCTCTGTACAAATGAATTGCTGCATTTACACAAAAACAATATCAACAGTAATGACAAGGTAATCTCTCCTAAACCTGTTGTCAATCATATGCCAAGGGCAATAAAGGGTGACTTATGGTAATGAAACTGATAGTAATATGATCCATAAAGATGGACAATTCCTACTATAAAAAGAGAGAAAATATTTTTTCTGAAACAATCTAGATACGTAAGTTGTCTGTTCCATTATTTATTAGCAGAATTAAAATTCAATAAAAAAAGGGATTGTCAGTCAAATATAATGGAAGTGACAAAAAGACATTGCATGACTGTATATTTTGCTGTCCTAGTTTAGGCGATGGGACATAATGAACATTTCAAAATATTTGAAGGCCATAAACTCCAAAATTAAAATAATTACTTTAGCATTACATCTAGAGCATATTTCAAAATAGTAGGATTACTCTACAGAACGTGGGAGAAGCTTCTTGAGCATTAACATTTATACAAAACTGATCAGCTTTCTTTCTTCTGTTGCTGAAGTCATTTAAATCAGAATGCAGAGAGCAAACAGAAATTCTCTACAGGGATTGCTCTGCATTGGTTTAGTAATAAACCTAGTATGTCTTTCCAGCTATGATTTGTATTATTTCCTGGGTTTGGACAAAAAACCACATGGGAACACAGGTCAATAGTTCATGTAACTATTGTTTTTGACCAAGCTGAGTACCAGATGGTGCAAAACAGGCAAGCTGATGAAATTATGTAAAGCTAATGTTGAGTTATGAAAAGGC